>CM031878.1:59613306-59742317 GCA_018697195.1 Certhia americana
TTCATTTGATATGTATAAGTAAAACCAGAAGATATCAGGAAATAAGACAATTGAAAAATGAAGTGTTCTGAAAACTGTTAAGTTTAAAAGCCAAGGAGATTTTAAAGAAAACTGGGAATCACAGTTAGGTTTTCATTGTGGAGTTATAAGACAGTAAATTCTATTTTTTTTTAATTTGTTCTTGCATGCCTTGAAAGCACTATAGATTAGAATTTAATATAACATTAGCCTATGCAAGAAGTTACATAAAATCTAGTGGTGTGAACAAGTATTGTGACAACCTATCCATCAAAAAAAAAAAAAAGGTAAATCTTGTGAGTGTTCTCATAAAGTGCAATTAGGCAAAATGAAACAGTAATGTACATGTTTTGAGTGTGATATTATAGTGAATGAAGTTCTACAAAATATAATCATTCAAGTGAATGTTTATTCACTGAACTAAATGAGACTTAATTCCATAAATAACAGTACTTATGTACACCTATTTCTAAATTGTGAACCAAGAGTATTGATATGATGGAAGTTGTAAACTAGCACTTCTGACCACTTTCTAAGTAAAAGGATCATCTCTCTTGCATTCATCTTGAAGGCTACCACACTCAATCACAGCAGACCTTTCTCTCAGTATTGAAAATTGACAACTTCCAAAAAAGAACTTGCCTTCTTAAAATAATTAAAATCTAATCTTTTGTAAAGCATGATATTTTCTTAGTTTCCTAATTTCTTTGTTTGGATCCACTAAATGTACTAAAGTTTCTCTCTACTTGTTACCTAGGACTGAAATAACTGTGACGTGAAGTCAGGCAGGCATTAACCTCTACAATTAATTCAGATCTAGAGTTCTGTTCTAAGGTGTACTGTAAGTTTAAATTTTCTGGATGATACAAGCCATGTTCAGATATTATATAAAGTCATGTGAACATGGTATTTTTCATCCAAAATATGTTGTGGAAGAAAGCTTTTTTTCATTATTTAGAACATTATTTTTTTAGATCTTACTCTCTATTCTACCTTCCAATCTCACTAAATTTGCTGAATTTTCTTACAGTAGACTTTCTGCTTGTGTGAAGACCATTTACACAATATTTGTGCTATGTGATTTCACATTCACTTATGTGATTTCCCTGTTGTCCAAGTGAAGTTGAAAATCAAAGAAATCTGTAATAGATTAGACCTCTTGGAAATAAATTTCTGCTGCTGAATAAAATAACCTTATTTGTTCAAGTTTCTCCTGAAGTCAGCATTGGTAAATAACATGTAAACCATTGCTTTAGATTTTCATGTCCCATGAATTGAGTTAAAAATCTTCTGAAAAATTGACAAAGATAGAGGGAATTTATTTTGTTTCTCTTTTGCATTCAAGAGATGCTTTTTTCTGATTCTGTATTAATGGGGTCTGCTATGTGAACATGAAATATGGACAGAAAGCCCAGCAATTATCTTTCCAAATTGTCACTGGGATCTGTCCAAACAGTATGATAAATGTCAAGTATCAATCAAAAAATAAAAGGCTCTGTCAGACTGAGACAGATACTGAGATGATGAGATTCATCTTGTTTTATATGCTACATACAGACAGGCTCAGGGAGTGAGTAGCTGTTGTGGATACTTAAAATGGCCAGAAATTCTGGCTATCTACACTTCCAGTTTTAATTTACCTGTCACATTCATATTTTAAGGATAGAGAGCAGAGTAGAATTTCAATCTTTATGTCTAAATTTTACATAGTTAAGAGTTGGCCTGGAAGAGCACAGCAGCTCTTAATTCTGCCTTGAGCGTACTCATACCCTTTAAGCTGTAGGTTTGCCCTTTCTCTTGGCTTGCAAGATAATTTTTTTTTTCTTCACTTGGAGTAAATTTCACCATCAGTCTCACTTATTTCCACTGTAAAACTGTCATGTCTGACAACTGAACTTACACCTCCAAACAAATTTCACACATTGTAGGTAGAGCTTGCTGGCCTTGGAAGACCTATAGTTCAGGAGACAGATTTTGGTGGTGCTCTATCTGAACAGAGTAGGACTGAGAAATTGAGAAGTCAGGCTTCTTTATATTATTTATAACTTTCCTGCCTACCAGCAGTCATGAATAAAGGACCTTTGCAGATCAGATATTTAGGTAGATTGGTTGTCTTGCAAACTGAAGTGTTGTCTTCTAGAACTTACTCTTTTTTCCAGAAAGACTGCTTGCAAGGTGCTCATATCGAGCTAATACAACTTGTAAAGAGGATATGTATTACTTGTATAGCGTCCAGAGAACCACTTGTCCATCTCTCTTGCTATGGACATATAGATCAAAGTTATGAAGAATAACTCTTTTTCTCTGCCCATACTAAGATATCTGTAATAATATTTGTAAGTTTTAGTTATTCCAAATAAAAAATACTATAAATATAAGACTATTATGAAGAGAGATTGTCTTATATAATATTAATTATTATGTATATAATTAAAATTGATGCGAATTCTGTGATACTTAAGAAGTTAGATCCACAGATTTCTTTTCCAGCCACTTATCTACCAAGCTCCCCTCCGTACCAGATCATAAACAGGGCAGTGTTTATCCAAGTGTGGAGCTGAATATGTGCAGTGAGCATTCTTGTATGTTTCCCTGTGCAGTTTTTAGGATGTTCTCTGACAATCTTGTTTCTTGTTGCTAAGTTTGACCTTATTTAGACGGATATGGAAGAAAGCCCTTTGCTTTGAGCTTTCCCTGCCATGCTGACTCCCTTCTAACTGTGATGATGTCAGACTATCGCTTGAGGTTTCCAGGTACCACTCATGTAAAAATACTTTTCCTTTATGAAAATAGGAATGGTTTGACTTTTGTGAAGAAAAAAGGATATATACTCCAATAATGATGAAAACTTTTAGACTGTACTTTACTTTCCATGTTTGCTTCCTAAACAGGATTTAGTATATTTTACTTTGATAGACTGGGAAAAAAAATTACTGCTACATTGGGTAAACAAAGAGAGAAATTTAATGGTTTTATGTTCAGAAAATAAGTAATATCAAGCTATAAATGCAAAAATACTCTGAAAACAGTACAGGAATGAGAAGAGATCAAGGGAACTGTAACTTACCAACCCTATATTCTCATGAAGAGAAGTCATGTCATTCACAAAACAAAACAATTATGTAACTTTAGCAATGATTTTTTTTTCAATTTGTGTATGTGCCAAAAAATGCTTTGAAGCTTTCAACATAGAAGATATATGCAGGATTTAACTGAACATTCAAGCTCACAGAAGGTCAGTCTGGGTTGAGTATGGCCATTCTCATATTAATAAACACCTTTCTGAAACAGAGGTGTGATTTGAAGCTAACCAAGTCTACCTTATTGAGTTCAATAAACTTTAATTTTCTTCTTCTCTGACTAAGAAAAAAGTTGGAGGTGGTTTCTGTAGGACTCCAGGTCTTACTCTGGGAGATCAAGTGGATGTTATTAACATAATAATCCAGGTAAACAGTTTTTTTTGTCAAAAGGAGGAATATCTTAGGGGTGACTTGCTAGCTGATTTAAGGGAAGTGTTCTTTACTGTATCATTGCTTCTTGCTGAGGGTGACATCAGGAAAATATTCCTAAAAACTTCATACAGCTTTAGTTAACTCTTATTTTTTCCCCCTTTTTGTATTTCTCAGGAAAGGCAAAGAGGAAGTAAAAGAAATCTGATTTTCCTTTGTAACCCCTAATGATGCCTCTCCAGAAACAGACTTGAATCTTTTTGAGGGAACCTGCTGCTCATAGCAGCATGGAATCTTAGAAAAGTTTGTGTTGAACTTGAAAGGTTAACTATATCAGGTGTTTAGAGCCCCATCCAACATGACCTTGAATGTTTCCAGGCATGGATATCCACCACTGCTCTGGGCAGCCTGTTCCAGTGTTTTAATAACTTCCTTGTAAAAAACTTCTTCCTTGTATCTAACCCAATGTACAATCTGTTGCTCAATCGGAGCCGATTAAACACAGTTATTAGGTTTGCTTTCCTTCTGACCCATAAATTCTGCATTCTTTATGTCCATTAGCAGTGACATATTCTTCTCCCACAGCTTTGTTAATCTTCCCCTAGATCTGAGATACCACCCAGATAACAGTACCACCTTTATCTCATCTCAAGTTCCTGTAATGGTGGCTTTACTTGCTGTCCAAGTTCCAGGTTTCCTTGGAGGCATATTTGGGATGGGCATATTCGGGAGGCTGTCTCATAATTTGACCAGTGATATGCATACAAGCACCTTTTTTTTTTTTTACAGTTTGCCAGAGTGGGAATTTTTGTATGGATACATTAGCCACTAATGATATCTTGCCTCCACCAGGAAGGAGAGTTAATGCCATCATGTTGTTTGATTCTGAGCTTATAGCAAAGTCATTCTGTGGATTTAACAGTATTTGAGACAAGCAGCTGTGTCCTTTAAGTCCTTACACCCTCTTCTTCTGGTGAACCCAGAACTGAATATGGTACTGCCAGGTGGATTCTTATGAGAGCAGAGCAAAGAGGCAGAATCCCCTCCCTCACCCCACTGCCCATACTGCTTTTGGTGTCTTTTTTTATAGAAACATGATATCACTGGAAATTATAAAACTTAGGCTAAAAAAAAATATTGTTTACAAATGCTGTTTAAAGAAAAGTTGATTCCACCCTCTTCTTCTCATTTTGCTCATTCATAGGTTTCTGTAAGTTCCTCCAGGATACAGAGTTTTTCAGCTTTCAGACCATGCAGAAAAGGAATATAGATTTCTTGATGCATTGAGATTACAAAGGAGAATGGGACATTTTCAGCTCTGTCACAACAATTCATGGCGCCCATCTGTCTACAATAGGAAGTCATTAAAATCTGAAGGTCCTGACCCAGCAAGAATAAAACTAGTAACTTTTTGATATTCTAATGATTACAGAATTTAATGTCCTTATTTATTTTATGATGAAATATGGCATGCTCTGTAATCACCCTCCATGTAAAGTGTAAAAGTTTAAAGTGTATATCCAACAGCAAGACTCCTGCCCAGTCATCTTATATTGCGCATATTCCTGAAGAAATCAAGAGCTATCTTGACAAGAGCTGTGATAAATTACCTTCCAGTCTCCAGTAGTGCAGTATAGGGCCTTATGTTTTTCTTGCCTGTATTTCACTTCTGGCAGCTGGGGTTAGAGATCACTCTTAAAAGTTGTCATGTTCTTTCCTTCCATGGAAAAAAAAACCTTTCTCACAGTCGGGCTCCCTTGTTCTGCTCTTTGTTGCAGTACATGTTGTCAGTCTTTTTTTAGAATTACCCATTTAACTTTGGCCTTTGAGATATCTGATTGAAAAGAAAACGACAATGCTAAAATAACTCTTTATGATAAACAAATCTTTTTGCTACTCAGTCATTGATTTTCAAATCTTTAATACTTGGAAGACTTTTGGGATCCCCTCTGGAACACTTCCCACCACAGTGCATTTCTTCAGGGTTGAAAATGGACTACTGTTAAAAGAGCTGTCAGTTTGATAGATGGGAAACTGACATTCTGTATGTAATAAAGACACAAAGTATTCTGGCACAAAATATATATAGCACCTTCAAAATATTCTACACTTTTTTTCTTTCAATCTTTAAGTGTCTAAGGATTGTTTTTTATATGATTTGTTGATGTAAGATAACTTTGAATTGCTTTGAGATAGGGATGTCTGCATTTTGTGGTAACCCCATTTTGTTTCTTTATTTTTTCCCTGCCTGTAGACATTTGTTCCATTTGTGTAACAATGTCATTTAAACAAGAGTTTCTGTAAGCTTTCTGTAAGTTTTTAAATGAGTTTCACAGATGTGTCTTTCTGTGGTGGCTGACTTTAAAGATAGATTTCAAACTTTTTTCTCTTTTGAGGGCATTTCTGCGTCTTTTTCTCTTCTTCTCCATGGACCCATGGTGCCAAGCAGTGCGCTTGCTGCTTCTGCACTCTGCCATTGCTAACACCTAGAGGGTGCTA
The DNA here is from genome assembly GCA_018697195.1 of Certhia americana. Classification (NCBI taxonomy): domain Eukaryota; kingdom Metazoa; phylum Chordata; class Aves; order Passeriformes; family Certhiidae; genus Certhia; species Certhia americana. The sequence continues at coordinate 59,619,273 of CM031878.1, forward strand.
ACACCCAGAACTTCCTTCTCTACAAGCTATTTTAGTAGCACACTTCTCTGTGACTTCTTTAAAGTTGACCAGTGTGGGTAAATGCAATAACTTGGATCAGAAGTCTTGGCTATAGGGAGCAGAAAACCTGACTACATAAGTCTGAGAAGCCAAGCTAAAAATAGGAAAAGCGCTTGGCCTGACTTGTTTTACTTTCCAGTCTCTGGAAGGCCTGGGTCTGAAATGAATGAAAATTTTATAATAGGACAGTTCAAGAGTTTTCTAGAGTATCCAGCCATGTCACATACCAGATCAATATCACAGTTCCAGATCTATTCAGACACTTTTTACTACTTTTCCTTTAGGAACTTAGTAATTCTTTTTGTGTTTGTTTGTATTTGTATTTTTTGTAGACAAGAAGGAAACAGGAAAATAGTGAATTTCCCACAGGAATGCAAGACATCTTAAATCTGAATTGGTTTAGGAAAAATTTATTTTGGTCCATATCCACACTGGAGACCATTGTGAAATTCACATTTATTGACTTCACATTTTGTGAATCTGAATTTTACTTAGCTTATGATGGTGAATCCTGTACCTCATTCTGAGTTTAGAAACTTGTTTCAGAGTCAACAGGATCTGAGAATTTGTCAAGAAATAGATAAATATAAGGGAAAGTCAATCTGATGACAGATTCTTGGACGAGGACTTCCTGTGAAATTGAGTTAGATCAAAAGGGTAGTCACACAGTCAACTGAAATTTTTGTCTCAAACAAATACAGAGCTTTATTGTCTTTAGGGAATATAAAAAAAACCCCAAAAATTAGGGTAGTTTCAACACCCCTAGTAGTACTAACTTTCAACATCAGTAGTACTAATATTTGGGGTGAATGGTTCATGTCCAGACAACACCCTAGCAACTGAAATAGTAACTCAAAGTACTTGACTGAGCTACTTGTCAGTCTTCTGAAACAGAAATATTGGAATTTGCAGAGTGGAAGAATGGCAGACACTGTTCTTTGTCGTGCTCTTCTGTTCCTTCGTTAACTGTGCCAGCAATTATTCTGTTTGTACTTGTTCTTGTATGCATTCAACCCAAAAGAGAGTATGAGAAACCAAGCTCAGTGCTTGCAGTGCATCCAGCTAGGAGATGAGTGTCAGACTGCAGTGAATACCTGTTGTGGGAGTTCAGCTGCTTGGGATAGACAGTGGGCCAGCTTCCACAAAAGTATTAAATTAAGGCCTTGGGAAGCTGGACATTAAGAAAGGAAACCTCTTGTTAGGTTAGGGAGAGAAGAATAGACTCATGGGAGGTGTTATGTAAATAATGTCATACCATATAAAGTAATGTTCTTGGTTCTTGTTATTGATTGGTTAGTTGTGTTCCCCACATAAAGCAATGTTTGCAGTTCTTATTCATTGGTTCATTTCCCCCTCGGATAAGGTTACATGAGGTTCTGTTCCTCCCATTGTCTGGGTCTCCGAAGGCCACCCCATATCATGCATGGCTTCTGTACTTTGTTCTGCATGGCTTTGTTGGTTTGTTGCCTGTTTTTTAAATTAGACTTATTTTTTGGCAACTCTGTGGAACCCGTTCCTTTTATTTCATTTGCCACTCTCAGCTGGTCCAGTTCTGAGGTTGTGGGAGAAGTTCAGGCACCGCTTCTCACACTTTGGCCCATGCAACCCCAGGACTGGATCAGCTGGGGAGAGTGGCAAATATATGAGGGATGTGTACGATGGATTGTCTGAAAATTAAAGAACTTTAATGATGTGAAAATAACAAAGTGCATAAGCTGTACACTGTAGACAGCAGGGTCCAAAGACCTAGGGATGGGGCGAACACAGCAATATAAAGGGTAGGGGAACCAAGCATAAAAGAGAACTAGGAACGTGACCATACATGGGGAACAGAGCTACGCAATCAAATACAATAACTGAAAACATAATCTTATATGTCTCATATACATACCAACTCCCATTATCCATCTCTTCTCACTGTAACCTAACTAGATGTTCTCCTTCCTATCATAGTGTTTTCTAGGGTTTAAGATTGATGCCCTCTTATGGGCATCCATATGAGCACCATCCATAATACTGTGGCTTTAATAAGCACCATCCATAATAAATACTGTCAAATACCATACTGTTTCATTTTTGGATAATGAACACAATCCCATCAAATATATGTAAGTATGTCTATTTATATTTTTTCACCAGTCTTCGCCGCTGTTGTGCCTGCTGCATGTCCTGCGTCTTTCTCCCGGTGTCACTTGTCACACTCTTTTTCCTGCAGACAAAAGCATTACACTTCTCCAGGTAGTAAGTGGAAATCACAAAATGAAAATCAAAATTTAAATCTCTGCTCTCTGTTGAGGTAGGAGTAAATCCCAGAGGAACTACATAGTCTTCAAATATAGCAGAGTGATGTCACTCATTACACATCTTTTGCACAATTCAAATATATTCTTGTCTCCTGTCTCTGTTGACACCTTTTCAGGAGCAATTTTTGCCTCTGCTCACACCAAAGAAACAGATAAAGAGGCTATGAAGCATTTCCTACAGGCAAATTTAGGCATACCTCCTGGAACGAAAACAGGCAATGGACCAGCTTACACTTCATATAAAACACAACAGTTCTTTAGCCTATGGGGAATCAAACACACAACAGGTATTCCTCACGCCTCTACAGGACAATCAGTCATTGAGAGGACCCATGGGTGCCTCAAATGCCTGCTCAATAAACAGAAAGGGGGAGTAGAAACCCTGTTCACTGTGGAGAGACTTGCCCAAGCCTTATAAGCTTTTCATTCTTTAAACAATTCCTTCATAGAACTTAATCCCCCAATCATCAGGCATTTTCCAAACACAACACAAGTACAGCAGAAGGAAAAAACCCCAGTCCTAATCAAAGATCCAGAAACCAACCAAATTTTAGGGCTCTTTCCACTATTTACTGGGGGGAGTGGATATACTTGTGTCTCAACAGGAAAGGGACCGTGGTAGATACCGCCAGAGAACTTTAAACTACATCTATAGCTGCTACAGGAACTCTGTCAAGAAGAACTGCTAACTGAGGCATCCAAAGAAGGATTCACGAATAACAAACAGTAACTGTTTGCTTATGGCAAGGACTGGTTTGATGAACTATTTAAGAAATGGAAGTTATCTTGTTGGGTTCTATCTTTAATCAAAGAGGGCATGTTGATTCTTGTAGTTGTACTTGTGTTGATGTTCGTGCTGTGGTTTGTGAATTCTTTGTTGGGTGTTTTTTGAGAATCTTTATACAAAGTTTTTATGTTTCAACAGGAAGGGGAGATGTAGGAGTCAGGCTGGCTGGAAGAGAAAGTGGCTTGGCCTCAGCTGAGTATACAGGAGGCATCAACTTGAGGCTGTGGGAAGCAGGATGTTGAGAGGGAAAACATCTAGCTATGTTATACTGAGAAGAATGGGACTGTGCAAGCAGTTATGTTAATTTGGTAGTCTCATATTAGGCAGTGTTCCTGTTTATGATTGGTCCTTAGTGTTCTCCATGTAAGATTATGTTTCAAGTTCATGTTAATGATTGGTTTCCTATCTCAGGTGTTACCCTATATATTGCTGCGTTTACCCCATTAATGGGTCTTTGGAGCTTGCCCTAATACAGCATGTAATTTCTTCATCAGTTGATGCATCTTATTTATTTTATCTGAAACTGGTTTATTTTCTGGCTACTTCATCATTCCCATCCCTATTCTGGTTACCGCTCCTGGCTGGTCCAGTTCTGAGGTTGTGAGACCCTGCCACAACAACCTGTGTGTTTGAGAATACAAAGTTGAGAAGAACTAGCAAACCTGATCCAGTAGCATTCTAGAACCAATAAATTTAGATTCAAATTCCCTATGGCTGAGGAGGGTAATGAAGTTGAATTATTAATTTAAGGAGGTGAAGTGGCTTTACTGCCATAGTTCTTGGTGAACATTTTTTTCATCTGATTGCATTTGACAAAATCCGGGCCAAACCACCTTAAAACTCTTTTGAATTTCTAGAGGGGGTGATTCTGTTGTTTCTTTAGTGTGGGTTTGGGGGTTTTTTTTGTTTGCTTTAATAGCTAAATCATTACCCCATTTTAAAACTGGATGTCAATGATTGATGTATTTCAGTCTTTACATTAACTAGATTAATAGACTAGCCTCCTTGAAAGCACATACATAATTCCTTGAAAGCACATACATAATTTTGATTTGCAAATAAAAATCTCTTAATGGGGATGCTTTTTTACTGAAGTGTTGAGCTTCTTCTTGTTTTCAGATATTTTGTACCAATATCAAAGCGTTGAAGAAAACTTCTGCTGAACTCCACAGACAGATGTTGAATATTTGTTCAGATATAGTCAATGGCATGTAAAATTACTTCTTATTTGCATCTACAAATATCCTAGAAAGGCAAATGTAAAGCATGAAGTTGGAACAGGAAAGAAATAACACTGAGGAAAGGAAATAGTAAAAGAAAAAGCTGGATGGAAAAATCAATGTTATGAAAAGAATTCTATGGAGAGGTACTAATAAGTGATATAAAAAAGAAAACCTGTAGAAAGACAGAAAGATTTCCCAACTGTTTGTTTTGGTTTTTTAATTGAAAAAATGGGTGACATAGAAGTGAAAAGAGAAACAATGAAGTGACAAATCAATGGTCATCATGATTATACACTCTCTCCTTCCTATTCAGTACTTTTCTTAAGCTGGAGTAACTAAGTTACTGTAATTGTGTGTCATGTACAAATGAGCATAAAAAAATGAAAAATACAAGTGGGAAAAGAAATTGTTTTCAGATGGCTTTTGGTTGGTTTGTTTGTTTTTAATTTTTAAGACAGCCTGGTTCCAGATTTTTCTTTTAATTTTCAGAAGATCTTAATTAAAATCATCTTGTCCCATGATTATCACCAGCTGATTCAACTGCTTACTTTTACATCTATCACCTCCTCCTCTACAATTTGAATAAAAGAGTCAGTGTAGACTTTGATAAAACAGAGCAAGAGAATAAAATGTAGATATTTCTTTGCTAGCTCCATGGATGCTCCCAAGAGTCATTGCATGCAGAGCAGCAGCTGGATGTTCATTGTGCTGAATCAAGTTTAATGAGAATAGAAACTGTATGTACTGCTCTAGAATTTGCACTGGGAGCAGTATTCAGACATTTTCAACATCGTAATATCTTGCAGAAAGAATGAAATTGAATCTGTCAGTTCTGCTTACACACATATGAAAAGATGCTTTAATTGTTGCTTGATTAGATTAATATTTTACTTACAGTCCTTACATGCACAGCCTGTCAGGTTATCTGTACTCTAAGAGAAAAATTCTCACTTCCCCTTTGCAGTCTTTTACTATTCATTTGGTGTACATTTAGTGAAATATTTCATGGAGCAACACCTCGTGAAGGTCTACATTTTACTTGGTTCACATGATATACTTATTAAATTACTATAATTCTAGGACTATAGTCCTAGAAACTTCAATATTTGGTGATTGTTTTCTGAAGTAATGTTTATGATAAAATTGATGGCGTAAGATACTACTTGGTTAAACCAAGTCTGTTCTACCTGTAGTTCAGCTGTTCATTACAATATTTCAAGCCCCACAGATAATGCTGCAATCACACAACCTCTTTCAAATCATCTTCAGTGAACACATTTAAAATTAATTTCTAGAGAATTTATCTCTAGGTGGGTACTTGAGGCAATAGCAGATTTTTTTTTTTTTTTTCCTTCCAGTGAGTCTAGTATGTTGTTATAAAGACATGCCTGTGGCAGTATTAATTTTATTTTTCAGAGGCTTTTATTTCGTTTATATAAAATGTGCTTGGGTTGTAGATGGGTGCCAAATCAGTTCTACTAGTGAGGACATTCTTTTTGAAACTGAACTATGATAATCCATAATGTGTCTTAAGATAAAGGATCAATGTTCAAAGTTCAGTAAAAGTCAACAGATCTTCACTTTGCTGTGCAAGACCCTTGTGTCCCATACTGGAAGTTTTACGGATGTCTGCTATTTGGTTGAAACATCTAAGGAGAGACACTTATGCACAGTCCTACTTTGAAAAGTTGGTGTTCTGTTCTTATACTTTTAATTTGAGAAAATGAACAATAGGAAAGTATTAAAATAGAAAGAACAATGTCACTACAAGAAAGTAATTAATTTAGCTCCAGGCAAAAAGCATTTCAACAGAAAAAAATGTTTAAGCAAATGTTATATTAAATTCATGGCTTTGGTTGTGCTCATGAGTCTCAGTTTCCTTTCCCTGACAAGATTTTAAATTAAGAATGATTTGACTGATATATATTGAATTTCACAGGCACAAGTAAAAGAAGAATCCAATTGAGTAATGATTATTTATAAGAAGTAAGTTTGGAGTATTTGGGGAGGACAGAGAAATGGGAGGAAATATTTAGTTTTAAAACATAAGCAGGAATTCTAGCTGATGTTTTAAGTGTCTTGAAGATAAATCTATAAAACTTCACAAACATTAACCACAAATATAAAATAAGTGCATACTATTTAGCTACATATTTGTGATAGGATGGAGTAATTATGATTAAAAATCCGTGTAGGAGGGTCATCAGGAGAAATGTGTGGTTTGTATAGTCTCCCTGACTTCTGTTCATGTCTTTTGTAACAGTGCTGGGAGACACTGTTACACGGAGTTTTACTTGCTATTGTCTTGTACCCAGGTCTCTTCTTTTGGGTACAAAAGTGGCAACAAAAACTTAAATCAGATTGCCAGCATGTAGTACTAGTGTTCCATTTGCAAAGTAACTAATGAAAAGTTAAGCAACTGATGGATTCCCTCTTAGTTTTTGAAAGGATATATTGCTGTTCTGGCAGGGCAGAAGGGGGTGAGGAGGGAGTTGTTCTAGACAAGGATACCTCCCTGAAGTCATGTCCATATTCTACTTAAATGCAGAATCTGGAAAAGAAGTAATTCACCTTTCTCATATTTGGAGCATTTCTTTTATTTTGATGAAGCCTTTTGCAGTGGGCTAGAGGGAAAAGAAAGCTCAGTAGGATGACTTTTCCAAGTTTGGCAAGTGGCAGGAACATTGTGACATTTGTTCCTTAACACTGAAGGGAAAGTCCTTTGCTCCTCTTCCTGTGTGGGAAGCAACTGTATTACTAGCAGTGTATTTTTTACAAGCTAACAAGAAAAACTGCAGTTTCTTACAGTGAAAGGAACACTTCAGAAGAGTGTGACGTGCTCTGTCACATTTCTGTGCCACATTTTACCAGAACTGCCCTGCCATGCCAGAAGGACAAGGGGTTCTCTTTCTTTAAGGATGCTGTGGGTAGGAATGAGAGCAAGATCTGTCTATGTGCTTACATCTTTATAGTGCTCTTCAGGAAGTATAGCTTAGAAAAACAGAAAACCAGGGAGAATGGAAGTAGACTCCAAAGTTTTCTATAACTGATCAACTAGGCATCAGGTGTTTAGTTTTCATTCTGAAAGCTGACTTTCTTTGCTTCCTTTTGGAGATTTGATTTCAATTTTGTTGTAAGAGGTTAATCTATGGGATTAGATTGCAAAGTGAAGACTTGCCAGATTTATATTACATACAGACATATGAAAGTAATGAGAAAATATTGAATTCAAGACTTCTGTTTTCTGTAAATGCTGCAGTGCAAGCCAAAACAGTGTTTTTTTAATTTCTTTTTAATCTATGATGCTGTTAAAATGTATTTTTAAAATTTTTGTTGAAATTGTCAAACATCAAATGACTCTTTGTAAGAAAGATACAGTGAATTTTGGTAATTACTAACATGACATGAGCTCACTACGTGAAAGGTTGATTTTTTTCCTATCCATAGTAATCTGCTTGTTGTGGAATATACAAAAGCCACTCTCTTGGCTATCCAAATTTGAACAAAAAAAAACCCAAAAAACCAAACAAACCCAAACCCCAAGTACCTCACCTATTTGAGATAACACAATGCCCTCAAAACTTTATAAAGGTGTATAACTCACTTTGTAAAAAAATATTTTCTAAGCTCAACAATGGCACTAGTCTCCCTAGCTTTCCTACTCACCTATCTACTTAGAGAAGCTTTACCTATTGCCTCTGACATCCCATGCTGGATTCAGTTACTTCTGGGCTTTGGCTTTCCTAAATTCATCTCCAGATCGTCAGATGATCTCTCTGCATTCCTCACAGACTGTCTCCATACACTTTAAATGCCTATTCTTTATTTGTCTACATGGAGACTATGAAGAGCAATGCAAACCTGACAATACCACAGTCTCTCTAGGCCATGAATACTGACTCAGTAGTGAGTGGGACATGCCCTTCATTGTGTTGTAAATTTTCGGTTATAAGTAATACATAGATGACAGTTCAATATATTTACATATTCTTGCAGAATACAGTAATCCTCAAAAATATATTTTGAAGTGTACGTATTAAAAAATGGCTAACTGGTTCCTTTTAATTTCCTTGATTTGGACATTTTGTATAGATATCCAAGGAAGCAGACAGTGAATTTAGTAGGTATTTGAGCTTATTTGAGTTTTCACACAGGTGAAAGATATTGCACAGTTTTGTGCAATCAGGACAACGTGTGAACTGCCCAATTCTATTTCAATTCTGTCTCAGAAATAACTGGTGTTGCTTTCTTGAGGGGGAGTATATGCTGCTCTGCATCAATATTTTTGTATGTCTTCATCTACTTATTTTAAGTGACAGTCTGCTCATCAGGCACCTGTCAGGGCATGTGTTTACTCTGCAATTGCAGATAGTTCACTTGTGTCTGACCTTCCAATTTTCATACAAACTAAGTGCTTTTATTCTCTATGTCACTGGCAGCACTGTAGACTGTTTTATTATTAGATACACTAGCCCAAAACATGCAGAAGTTTCTGGAGCCATTTTAGGTATTGCATTAATTCAGGTGACTTTATGATAGGAAAGTGTGATAACAGAAGCCTTTAACTGGAAACAGTAAAATGGTAGCCTTGAATTGTCCTTTAAATGAAAAGCTATGCTCTAATGTATATCGTAGCAATTTTTATGAGGAAGGTCACAACTGTTACAGTGATTGTGCTCAATTTAATAATCAAACTGCTCTAGCAGCAGAAGGTATTTACCTTTAATTTAAAAAAAAAAAAAAAAAACGTGCTGGGAGCATATGCCTCAGTTCAGGCATCTGGTCATAATTACCTAGGAAATCTTTTACAGAAAGCCAGAAGTAATTCTAGACTAATAACAACCAGATTCATTATAATGAAATTGTATTTATATCATACACTGTCTTGACACAGTTTGAGAGCCATTTTCTGCTTTGCAAGAGTTCCAGTTATGTCCAGTTGTAGTCATAGCAGAGGGTTGCATGGTGTTTAGGTGAGGTCTGATTTGCTCATCCTGAAAGGTGTTCCCCATTTACTCAAAAATTTCAGGCAGGCTCTCTAATGACTCTCCCCATGTGCAGTTCTTTCTGGCTTGCTTATTAACTTGTGGCCTGCAACAGGCATTTTTCATCTAGATTGTCTATTGGGTGGCCTTTTCAAAGCAGAAGGGAAGGCTTCTCTAGGATGGAAGCTGCAGAAAGAAAATGTTGTTAGAGATGTGTATTTTGAGAGGCTTGCGAGTGGGAATGTTTTCCATCAATTTCTTAAGAGAATAGCTGGGGCTTTTCTGATCTTGTAGCGAGACCTTAAATAAGACCTTAGGTTTAGCTGCTTGCTGGTTCATGCTCCACCACTGAACCTATTGTCTCTTGTTCTGGTTCCCTTCACCGAGATTATATTTTATTTATAATTTTCTAATTCAGTTTTCAGAAGAGAATCAAAAATGTAAAGAAAGGTAGGGTACAATAGGATTGAAACTTTTTGTGCAGCTCTGGAGTTCTAGAGCTCAGGCTGCTGCTGCCTGCTCTTTGCCACTGTCTTGCCTGTGGTAAGTCAGTGTCATCTTCATGGAGGCAGCAGTAATGAGAGTAATGTATATTGTTGGCTCTGAACTAGAAATGCTGATGTTAAATATTCACTCCTGGCAGTCTGATATCTGGAAAAAGAAAATATGCATCCAAAATGAAGAATATCTTGTCATTGTCAGTGGTTCAGGCTGCAGATTTTAGGCTTTGTCAGGGAAATGTAGCAAGGACATATGTGGACGGTTCTATCTGCTACTAAAGAACTATGATGCTCTGAAATGAAGTGTGTCCATATGTACTTTTATGACCTATATATGTCTGTAGGTCTGACCAGAAAAAACGATTTATAAACAATAATCTGATTATTGACTTTTTACAGAAATTATTTAGCTAATGTAGCTGAGTGTAAATGGGTAATTCCAAGCTGTCAGATGTCTGCCTGGGTATTTGCAATGCTGGAGAATGCTGCTTCCTGCTTGTTCAGTTGTCCAGTAGCAAACATAACTCTTGCTGAGGTACTGTTTCACCTGTGGTGGCATCTCCCCCTGCTCTTTTGGGCAAGATGAGAGAGAATCCAGTGTTACCCTACTTCCAGTTTCTACATCAAAAGAACTGAATTTCCTGAAATCTCAGCTGTGGTAATTTGCCTCCTCAGAAAGACTGGAGACATATTTTTCTTTTTTTATTTTCAGTCAGATAATTGGAGGTAGCTCTCTTGTCACTGTTTCAGTCAAGATAAGCAGTCTCAGACTGCTTTCCATCCTAACTTCGTGATGCACTGAAGGTTTCATCTAAAATAACAGCTAGTTTTGACATCTGTTTGCTTAATTTTTTTATAAACTGTTGAGAAATCAACAGTTGTAGCCTTTGGGTACATTGATCCAAATTTTTTCTGTCCTGCTTGTGTTATTATCTGTAACTATACCAAATTATAGAAGTGATTTTAGAGGAAGTATTTAAAAGAAAAGCTTCTTTTTCTGTAATGCTCGGCATGTGTGTGGCCTGCTAGATTCATTGGCACTGTGCTGTTGGTTTTGTTAGCATATTGCATATTTCAAGTCCCAGGAAGCACTAGCCAAGGAAAGAAAACATTGTGTGTGGTGAATTTACTCCTAATGGTGGATTTTCTTGTTTTTCCAGAGTTGAATGAGCCAGTAGAACTAGCTCTAGAACTGAAACAGTACATGTTTTGCAGCATCTACAAACCTGCTCTGTCTTCTTGTTTTGCTGTAGTGAAATTTTAAGTTCCCCATGACTCTCCAAACCTCCCAACTCATGTCTCAGATGTGTGTAAATGAACAGAGGTAAATCTAGTGAGTTGCAAATATTTATGATATTTGCATATCATAAATATGATAATCAACATAATCAACAAAAAAAGGCTGGAACAAAGTGACTAATATCTAGAAGAAGTTAATGGGTTCTGTTGCTTTTTTTTTTTTTTTTTTTTTTATTTTGTATGAGTCAGAAGCAATTAAGTGAGAGATCTGAATGTCCCAGAGTACAAAATCCCTGAGGTAAGTATGAGCAATTTTTACTGAACTTTTCCAGGTAAACTTCCATTTTTCTTTCTTAAATATCTGAAGATTCTTTGAATCACTATGCACTTAAATTTTCTTTATAAAGAATTCAATACTCTTATGGGAAGGGATGGGTATGGTGGTAGGGACAAAACTCCAGCCTGTGCTTACTGAGTATAAAGATATATCTCTAGTTTATAGAGGGTGAGGTTTTTCTCTGCCAGAATTTAATCTCACCAACAATACTAAATGAAAAATAATAAATGCAGGATTGTAACTTTTAGGAAAGGACAGTTAGGATAGTTTGTGGTAGATCGCTTTGTTTTTGCTTTTTTAGTAGGGGAAGGCTGTTTTAGGTTTAGTTTATTTTACAAAGCAGTATAGCAGGTTGCATTGCCAAACTTGGAAGGCGTTTAGGAAGAGGAAGTTTGATGATGTGTGAGAGTCTAAAGGATATATTTATGGCAACTGATGGAGAAACAGATGGCAAAAGAGCAGGGCATTATTAAATGCAGAATATTATGTATGATAGGAGCATGGAAAAAATACTGTTTCTTTATCAACTGTAATAGTATGAAATAGTCTTACATTGAGAGCTGTAGATGAGAAGACTGTGCTTCTCTAAGGACACATTCCATTATTCGTTCAGGGGATTTCATGGGATAGAATGTCTGTGATAGGTACACAGGGCCTAGGAACAATGGGATAGCTGCAGTCACCAAGCCCTGTTCCCTGTCATGTCAGCATTAATCCTGGAGAAAATCAGAGCTAACCAGATGTGTAGATTTGAAAGGAGTCCACTAACTACACTGTGACTCCTTCAATCATCAGCTGGTCTGCAAAGTCAGCCTTCAGATTTCTACATCACTATTTCACAAGGTAGTCAGGAAAGGTTAGTTCTTGGAGGAACTGTTGTTAGAGACCTTTTTATGGGAGGGTGGGAGAGGAGGAGGAGACAGATTTTATTTGTTCCTACTTTGTGATCAATGAGTTTATATAGAAATACCAGGAATTCAGAATTCCTGCATAGTTTTGTCTGAATGACTTTAGATAAGTGCTCTGCAATCCCTTCAGAACAATTTGTTTATTTGAATTGAAGGTGACACCAAATGTCTACAGCTCCTTTCATGCTGTAGTCAAGAGCCCTTATTACTCAATTACATGCTTTTACATTCATTTTACATTAATTGTTTTTCTTCCCTCCATGCATTTGCCTCCTCTTATTTCTGGTGGTCTGTTGGGTTTTTTTTCCTTCAGCTTGGAATTGCTTTTGCAAAATCCATTTCTTTTGTAGTTAATTTTCTTCAGTTCATTTGTATGTTTTCATGGTAGGTCACCATTTTAACTGTACAAACTAATGCAGATTGTTTAATCAAATTCTAGTCTTAAAACCAAGATATCCTCAGCCATGAAGGTTGTACTTATCAACAGAATGTCTCCTGCTACAGGGTCTGATGACAGGGCAAGTAGAAGCCTGCTGAGTACTAACTTTTTGTGGCTTGAAGGTTTGGGTCTTGGTTTGGTTCCAGCTTGGCTACAAATTTTAATGTTCTCATTTATGGTTCATTATGCTCTTTTTCCCCCCTTTCTTAAGGAATGAGTATTTCTTATTGCAAACTGCATAAATTTGGACTGAAAACAGTAAGTCTAGTAAGTAAGTTTTCCATATGTATCTGTAAAAGTCTTGTATTGTAGTTATTGTAGTCTTGTAGTCATGTGTCTTTTTATTTATTTATTTATTTATTTTTTTAAAAAAGGAACCTGAACACAAAACATCCCATCTGATAATGCATGCTCTGGCTGGAAAAAAGGTTTTTGCTTTTGAGAGTTAACCTTTTCATTGATTCTTTGTGATCCTGGTTTTCCATTTATACTGCAATAAGAGATATTTTAAGACTTTCACAAACCAGCAAAGAGTACTCATGTATGTTATTTTTTTAACATCTTTTTCTTGAAGGTGCACCTTTTCTGAGGCTTTTCCTGCACCATTCTTCATATAGTAAATGTCATCACACTAGTCATAGATCTAAATACTCTGTGACATTACTAGGATATTACACAATTCTGTTTAGCCCTGCACCTGTTGGGTTTTTTTAAATTCCTGTCGTTTTCTACTTCTTGTGTGTGTGCATGGGCTATTTGTGTTCTCAAAGTGCAGTTTATGTATCTTCCTTATTCATAAGGCTTCTTGTGTTTTGCTGATGCTGTGTAAACTTTACATAGTATCAAGATCTAGCCATAACAAAAATTTGCTGGAGTAAATATGAAAAATAATTTCAGAAAGAAGAATTTAAACTTCTTTTCCTCACAGTGAATTCTGCTTTTATTCCACTTTACCCATTTAACACAGAAAAAAATATCCTATTATCCCTAAAGGAATTGTCTAGGGCTTTGCATTAATAAGTGTATATTTACATTATATATATATAGTATATATTTACATTTACAGAAATTCATAACCATACACTAAAGGTCATTCTTTGAATAAATTCAAAGAAGTTATCAGTTATATGGATCCTAAAATTTAATCTGAATTGATCAAAACAGAGTGGCAGGAAACTATCCTTGAATCTAATGAGGTCTAGCCAGGATGTTTTAAAGGATGTGTCCTATCTCACTGTTCCGATTTTGGCTGGGATAGAGTTAATTTTCTTGCTAGTAGCTGCTTTAGTGCTGTGTCTTGATTTACTAAGAGAATAATGTTGACAACACAGTGATGTTCTGGTTGGTGCTAAGCAGTGCTTAGCCTAAACCAAAGAGTTTCAGTTTTCTATGCTCTGCCTCTGAGTAGGCACGCAAAAAACTGGGAGAAAGCACAGCACAGCTGACCTGTGCAGACCAAAGAGGCATTCCATGCCATGGAAGTCATGTCCAGCATATAAACTGGAGAATTTGGTTGGGAGCTGCAAGTCACAGCTGGGGACTGGGCTAGGCATCAATTAGGTGACCAGGTGTGGTATGCACCACCTGTGGGGTTTGGGGTTTCTTTCTCTTTTTTTTGATTATTATTAGTATTACTTTGATCATTGTCTTTATTTATTTATTTGTGATATTTTTCATTATTTCAATTCTTATCTCAACCCAAGTGTTTTATTTTTTGCTGCTCTCCTCCCCATCTCATTGCAGACAGGGCAGAGCAGGGGGAGTTAGTGAGTGGCTCCGTGGTACTTCCTTGTCAGCTGGGGTTAAGCCTTGTAAGTTTTGGCCATTTATGGGGGTTTTGGGGTTTCTTTTGTGCTTCTAGTTATGGTCTATAGATAATCTTGTTCCGCTCTCTTACTCTTACTCCTTAATATGTGATTTCTTTTATTTCTTTTCTTATGCAAAATTTCACATTTTGAAGATCAGCTCAATAGGTGCCAGCTTACTTGACTTACTCTGAGCTTACATCTATGAGTTGCCTTCTATTCATCTTCAGACCTCTCCATTCCCATAACTCTACTGACCTTAAGTAAAAGATTTAAAGTAGTCAATGAAAATTCACTGCCAAACTTCCTCACACATCTTTCCAAGGCTTTTATCTAAATAATTTATATGCGAGCACCCAGTAGACTAATTTGCAAAATATTTATCTTTGATTGACCTCATGTAATACACCCTTGTTCCTCCTAAGATAAACATAATGTTTTCAATTGTAATCTATCTATCCTCATAAAATTCCACGCTAGGCACTTTCAAATATTCCTTGAGAAGTGGCGTCAGGTTCTCCCATTTCTAATGCACACTTACCTTTGCACTTCACTTTTTGCAGCCTCCATTTGGGGTCCAATATTCAAAAATCTTTACTTTAGCTGTAGGTCTCACAGGTTGTCTTTGTTTTACCTCTGAGAGTAGATTGAGGTGCCATTAAAAGCAACTAAATGATTTACATGCACTGTAAGACATGCCACTGTAGGGAGGACTGATTTAAATATTGGACAATTGGCTACTTTTTGGTCTTATTTAATTAAATGATCCATTGCCTCCTAGTAATTCTTGTACCAGAGATAGAAGAAAGTTTTTTTGTTTTAGATTATTTTGAAGGCCAGACTTCCACTGCGTTGAAGCTAGTATCCAAAATCTTAATTTTATTTGAATGAATTTTCATAAAAAGCAGTACCCAATAAGAATCTGTTTCACCCTCTGCTTCTACACTGTATTTCTATGGCAATATAATTATTTAGATACAGGTAAAAATCTGACAGGCAAGAAAAAAAGGAGTTTATGCAGTTTCTTTTTCAATTGTGCTATTCTGGAGTTAGCAACATTGCAATTAAATGTAATTTGAAGAGTTCATCACATTGGAAATTTTAACCAAAGCCTTTAGGGATTTATTTGTGATGAATTGTTCCTTGTTCAAATGATTGCATTTTTAACCAAACATTCTTGCATCAGCATGTCTGTTCTGTTCTGTTAGCTTATGAAGAAAAGCAATGTATAGAGTTGAAAAATATTAGGAAAGGAAAGAAGGAAAATCTTTTTTTTTTTTTTTTTTTTGTTTTAAATCCATCTGGTATCTGCTAGCAGACCTATTTTCCCATCCCAGCCACTGTGTATTGTTTAATGCCAGGGTGAGTGAGATGCAGTGTGCTCAGGGAGCTCACAATGCCTGAATAGCATTTTGACCTTGGCTGAAGCAGGAGTCCTAACTATGCACCAGCTTGCTGGAAGCAGAGACATGGCTGGAGAGCTGTGCGTGCATTTTGCGTGAAGTTTTTGAGGAGGCAGCAAAGTTTGAGGGGATATTTTGAAAAGTGGCATCTCCATGCCCTCACAGGAGGCCTGCAGGAGGAAGCACATCCTTTACGGGGACTGCACCCCTGTGAGCTGGGAGCTGCTGTGCCTGCAGGCAGCTGGTGTGAGGCCAACAGAGCAGGCAGTGCCACCAGCCCTGTGAGCAAATCCTTTCCTGGGAAGCCACTGCTGCAGTGCCTTCTGCTTTCTTCTGGATGGTCATGTTGTTAACAGGGGAAAGGAGGTGTTGCCAGAACATCTCTGGGTTGTGTAAGAACTGAATGCAGATATTCTAGAGGGCATCTGTGTATCAGAGGGTGAGAGTGGTCCCCTGCTTCCTCTCCTGGCAGCTGCATTGAATACTCTCTCTCAAAATCAGGCCAACACTTCTTGTTTAAGATGAGGAATGATTATGTGCAAGACAAAGCATACAGCTGTGAACTAGTCCCAGAAGTATTTCTGTCAAGAATCATCAAATTTCTGTATTTTACAAATGCTTTTCTTGTCAGCCTTAAGCAGTATTAAATACAAAGAATAAAATGTTGGGATAATATTTTACAGACTTTGTACACCATTTACTTAGAGAATCTTGCTTGTAGTTTTGGATTTTTTTTTCTCACAGGATTTTTGATTAATAATATAGACATCATGTGTCACTTGGTGTCTATTCTTGAGTACTTGGTAACATTTCTCTATCCTTGTTAAATGTTATGTTGATTTTTTTTTCTTTCATTTCTCCTGTATTCTTTATTAATTTTGAACTCCAGATAAATGTGGTGGCTCTAATATGCATCAGGGTAATGAACTTTTCCATGACATTTTGATGAGATGTCAAATTTAGCTGTTTGAGTCTTTGGGGTTCTAATTAGTGAGACCAACCCAGCATAAACAAACCAAAGTGATGTGGCTTTTCCTTACTGTGTCAACTGAGAGGGAGCGTGAGATGGAAAATAAGAGGGCAGGCAAATTGAACAATTAAAAGAATGTGAAAGAATAGGAATCCCTGTTTGAACTAAATCAGTGATATTCATTCAGCTTAATCCCTCTGAGTTGCTTGTGTACGTAAAAGTGAATCCATAAAGCCTAAATGTGTTTCAGAGGAGGAAATAGAAGAAGCTCAAAAAGCCCAACTCAAAAGCTTTGTGAGGAAAGAAGCAAACAGGCAATAACGTTCTGGTTCTTCAGCAGAGTTTAAATTGCCCCTGGTGCATTGAGATCACCATTACTTTGAGTAGGTGTTTACTTCTTGTGGTCCAGTAAGAGACCACAGAACTATAGAATAGTTTGGATTGTGAGGAGCCTTAGATATCTCCTAGTTCCAGCCCCACTGCCATGTTCAGGGACACCTCCACTAAACCAGGCTGCTTGCAGCTGAATCCACCTGGGCATTAAACATTTCCAGGGATGGGGCATCCAAAGCTTCTCTGAGCAATTAAGCAATCTGTTCCAGAGCCTCACCACCCACAGAGTAAAGAATTTTTTCCGAATCTAATCTAAACCTGCCCTCTTTCAGTTTGAAGCCACTCCCCGTTTTCCTGTCATTCCATGCCTTTATAAAAGGCTTCTCTCCACCTCTCTTGTGAGGCCCCTTTATCATCTATAAGGTGCTCCTTGGATCTCCCTGGAGCCTTCTCTTTTCCAGGCTCAGTAAAACCTCAGTTCTCTTAGCCTGTCTAGGAGTGTTGTTTATGATCATCACTGTTCCCCTCCTGTGTTCTAGCTCCAACATGTCCTTGGTCTTCTTATGTTGGGGGCCCCAGAGCTGCAGCACTGCAGGTGGGGTCTCACCAGAACAGAGGAGATGAGCAAAATGCTCCCTTGCCCTCCTCCCTTGCCCTGCTGCCCACGATGCTTTTGGAGTGTATGGCTTCAGGTGCACCAGCATCTCCAAGTCCTTTTCCACCAGGCTGCTCTCAATCGATTTCCTACCCAGCACCTTCTTGTGCTTGGAATGGATATAAGTTTGTGTCCATCCCCCCCACAACCTGCTCAGGTTAGCATATTATACAACATAGATCCTTTCTAGTTAAATTTTCTTGCAAATAGTGTATCTACATTACTTTTGATTATTTTCAGCTCTTATAGATACTGATACAACATAGATCCTTTCTAGTTACATTTTCTTGCAAATAGTGTATCTACATTATTTTTGATTATTTTCAGCTCTTATAGATACTGACACAGCAGTAAAAATGGAAGCATATTGTCTTAACCAGTGCTGATATCAAAATAAGGAAGTTTTGATGGTTTTATGGGAAAAAAACTATCACAAATACTCTAAAGGGATAGATATGGATCTAGGTATGGACTTCTGGATGAATTTTCCAGGGTAGATACAGCAAAAGAACACTTTAGAAAACTGTAATCTGTGGTATACAAAATAGTTTTATTTTTTCCTAAGGCTGTGTGAACTCTAAATTTTTAAAGATTATCAAACCTCCAGACAACTGACAAATAAGCCAATATTAACAAGCACTTACAGTCATCTAGAATTTCTTTATTATTCATGAACAAATTTAGCAATACCTATGAAACCCATATCCAGAAAAAATCAATGCATCAGAGTTTAAAGAGAGCTTCTGTTGCAGGCATTTATTGAGTTAGCGTGCCTGTAAGTGGACTGTACTCAGAAACAAATGGAATAGACCATCCCTCACTGAATGCAAGGAATTTTTACTGCTTTTACTGCAGGGCTCTAATCTTAATCCAAACATCTTTTGTTTAGAGCATTTGTGACAGCTGGTAATGAAGTATATTTAATATTAAATTGTAAATAAAGTCTTTTGTGTGTAGAAATTAAAGACAATTTGTCACATCCCCAAACAGTGTGAAAGAATCTAGTATGTACAATATAATTAAAAAAGGAACATTTAAGATTTATCTTCCCTGGTGATGAACATACTTCTAAGAAAAACTGGGGGAAGTGCCATATTTCATTAAAACAGATTGCTTTCTATAAAAGAGAAATAGGACAGCTATGAACAAAAAGAAAAATTATAGAGATTAATAAAAGCAAAGGAAAAAGATCAGTACAATGGAGACCTTTAGCAGAAATGGCAGTTTCACAGAATCACAGAATGGGTCAGGATGGGGCCACAATGAGTCCTTTGGTCTGACTCCTCTGCCCAAGCTGCATCATTCCAGAGCACATTGCACAGGATTGTGTCCAGATGGTTCTTGAATATCTCCAAGGAGGGAGACCCCACACCCTCTCTGGGCAATCTGTTACAGTGCACGGTCACCTGCAGGGTAAAGAACTCCTTCCTCATATTTGGGTGGAACTTCCTATGCATCTGTTCCTGTCCATTGCCTCTTGTCTTATCACTTGACACCACCAGGAAGAGCCTGGCTCCTTGTCACTCTTCCTGCAGACACTCACAGACACTGATGAGGTCCTCTTTCGGTCATTTCCCTGCAAAATTACTGTTTTCTCCAAAATCTAGAATTACTTGTCAAACAGTTCTTCAATAATGTAATGTTTAATTTTCTTTTCATGACAAACACTTCATAGTGTAAGATCTTGCACAGAATAAGCAAATATTAAAGCCCTAATATTTATTTTCAAAGCATACTGCATTATTCATATTGCATTGCATTAAGTTGATGAGATTTAATTAGCTCAAATGAAAGCATCATCAATTTAATAAAAAATATTCTGAAAATTGTATCTTTTTTTAGATATATTTCTGTGCAGAATTTTAAAAAAAGGGGTTCCTTTTTATTCTATTAGACTTGCTGTTGCTGGCATAGAAAGGCAAATCAAAGTAAAAGCGATACACCCTTCTTACCTGTCTGCTGTTTAGGTTATTTTTTCAGGTTATTGGAAAGAGGAGTCAACATTGGCTTAGTAAATCTAAATTATTTAGTGCTTCTTAGAGTCGGAAGTGTAATACTGGTGTTCTATTACTATCCCCTTTGCAAACTGTCCAAAGTCTCAGTAAGTCATTCTGATGATGATGATGATGATGATGATTGTGATGGTTGTTGTTGTTATTATCACTTTCATATGTTCACATTTTATACTGGAGAAATAGATGCTCTTCTGCATTATTAGTTCAAGGGCTAGAGGTGAAGGAACTTTTTTTTTCAGAATTTTAGGCCCACTTTAATTAATAGCTAACAAAGATACTGAGGCTAACAGGAAGGCTACTGGGCTGCTGGTAAAAGGGCTCTCAGGGCAACAGCAGGTGAAAAATTAGATTCACCACACCCACCTGCAAACTACATTTCCAGTCAGTCCCAAAAAATATTGGAAAAAAACAATTTTACTGCAGAAGAGTATTAGTAATTCCTCAATATCTATTTTTTCTGTACCTATCACCACTTCTTACATTTTTGTTGGTTTTGGGAAGGTTTTTTTTTAAGCATTGTATCCCTTTTTTCCATTAAGAATGTTACAATCATTAATTATTTTAAGTACCATTTGTATTTTATCAGGGTTTTTAAGTATATGTTAGTATATATAGTTTTTAAATATACTAAAAACACCACAGGGACATATATACAGTGAATAAAAATTTTCTTAATTACTGTAGTAGTTTATAATATGCTAATTCAGAATTATTGTAGCCCTAAGTTAGGTAGGGAAACAGTTAAATCATTAATTAATGATTAATTTACACTGAAAATCACATATAACTAGTGATCCATGCAGAGTAATGCTATGTGTAAGGTTACCCTTCACACCAAAAGACTAAGGAGATTTAAATATCTTACACCAAAATATACTGCTTGGTCAGTCTTCAAGTCAGTAAAAATTCAAAGAAGGAAAACTCAAAACTGAATTTATTGTTCTTCAGATCCTGTATTTTAAATAAAAATATTTTTCGACTGTATCATAAAGAAATGTATAAACCTGTCTACTGCAATTGATTTTGCAGTCTTGCCTAAGGCTTGTTGGCAGCTTAGCTGGGTTTTGGATTCCAAGGTCTGTATTTTTGCCATCCAGCCACAATCACTGTGATACAATAAGTTGCATATACTACAAAGTGCAAGATCAGTTGGTATGTTAACTCATTAGTAATTATTTTTTCACAAAATATATCTTTATAGGATAATTTTGTCTTACCAGGAAAATTTCCACTTTGTCTTTTAAAAGTTGTATTGAAGTAGTTAGTCTTGTTCTGGAATTACTTGAAAAATGTATGTAATATAGTGCATCTTTATTAATTTTTATTTAATCTTGTTTGTCTAGAAAAAAAGCCACAAACGTTTCCTTTCAATTTATTTAGGATTTTCACAGACGTCACATAATTTCTGATAAATCACTGTTACAACAGTCTATGTTTTTTTCCAGAAATACTAACCTCCTTATTTCTCTTGCATTATTCCTTCAGGTGGAAAAGGTTCCATAGTACAGTTTCACACATATGTTCATTTCTCACTGAGAAATTTCACATGCATTTGGCTTTTTCTGTGTAACCCTGTGCCATGTTCAGTGGAAGCAGTAACATGAGGTGTGCAAAGGTGCATCTGCTTTAGTTACTTTTTTGATGGAATCATTTTCCATTTGGTGTGACTCTTGGGGATGGTCCTGTACAGGGCCAGAACTTGGACTTGATGATCCTTGTCAGTCTCATCCACACTGGCATATTTTGTGATACTTCTGGCAAAACTGGTGGTTCCTCTTCTTAAACTAGGCATGAGCTTCTTAAAAATTCAAAAGCTCACATCTGGACACCAGTGTGAAGGAGCATCTTTCATTCCTGATGGGTTGGTTGCATGGAGTGCCGTGGGTCTTTATCTCTCAGTCACTCTGAGTGCACTCTGGCAAAGAAGATAGAGGAGCTTTGAGAGAGGAAACCTTTTTTCCTCTTTTCAGACAAAGATTTTTATTCCTGTACTAGCATCTTCATATATCATCATATAATTCTATGAGAATCTAAGTAAATTCCAAAATACCCTTTCATTTGATATATAAAGTTAAAATAAATAAACCTATACACACACACACACACACATTTGCATTAGTATTACACACGTGCATTTGTGCTGTCTTGACACTGGATGGATGTCAGGTGCCCTTGCCAGCTGTTCTATGAATCCCCTCCTCAGCTGAATAGAGGAGAAAAAAATAACCAATGCCTCATTATAATTGAGAAAAGGACAAGGAGAGATCACTCAGTAATTACGGTCATCACAGGCAAAAGAAGCTCAACTCACGGACATTATTTAATTTCTTGCCAGTCAAATGAATGTAAGTTCCATTAACTCCTCCCTTATTCCTGCACTCAGTGTAATTTCTAAATTCTCTGTCTCCTACCCTTGAGCAGCCCAGGTAGATGGGGAATAGGGTTTGAAGTCAATTCATCGCACCTTATCTCTCCCACTCCTTCCTACTCAAGGAAGACTCCTCACCCTGTTCCCCTGCCTCAGTGTGGGGTTCTTGCCATGTGAAACATTGCTCCATAAACTTCACCCACATGGGTCCTTCCCACTGGCTGCAGTTCTTCACAAGCTGCCCCATTGTGTCACTCCCATGGGGTCAGTCCTTCAGGAACAGGCTGCTCCAGCATGGGGAGCTTGTGGTGTCACAAGTCCCACCAGCAAACCTGCTTCTGTGTCAGCTCCACTCTCCACAGAGAGGAGGACCTTGCTCTAGTGCAGGCTTCCCATGGGATCACAGTCTGCTTTGAGCACCCACCCAATTTGGCATGGGCTTCTCCACAGGCTGCAGGTGGATCTCTGCTCCCCCTGGGGCTTCAGGGACACAGCTGCCTCACTGTGGGCTTCACAAGATTCTCTGCCCCAGCGTGGAGCACTTCCTGCCCCTCATTTTCCACTGACCTTGGTGTCTGCAGAGTTCTTTCTGTCATACTGTCTCATTTTTATGGCTGCTGTAGTGCAGCCATTTTTTTCCTTCTTGAATACTTTATCACATCACTGTCAGCCTTCTGCTGGTTACACTGCAAGGAGAGAACACTGAATGAAAGGAAGAGTTGTATTGGTTGGTACAAGGCAGACACAGAACTTTTTCTCTCCAGAAAAAATCTTCTGTCATCCTCTGGTGCTCCTCAGGTGCTGAGTCTGCTGCAGGAACAGACCAGCTACATAAGATGTTAAATCTGAGACAGGAATGGACATAACCTGAGAGAGATGTGTCATTTGGAAATCACTAACTTGTAGCATACAACTACAGAAACAATCTTACTCTATTCCTACAAGTTCAGGAAGCAAGAGTCTACTCCAGCTATCATAAGCACGTCCATGCTTATGGTACCCCACAATACTAATGGACAGTATGACAGTATGATGGACAAAAATTTTGTCCATCATACTGTCATACTCGCAGAGCATAGCAGTTTTGATGCTTTCTGAGGAAAACCCAGCTTGTTGCCTGCACTGAAGCATCAAGGGAGAGACTGCAAAGAAATAAGCACTGGGCAATTGCTCTTGGATATCTCTCATATGTGAAATATTTTTGGAATATTTTTGAGGGGCAAGACTTGCAAAATGATGGTTGTTTCTTCTCAAAATTTTTGAAAAGAGCAGACTATGATTAGGTAAAAAAATTAAAGTCTTCCGATTCTGATTGTGCAGAAGTACCTACTGGTTATAGACTATCCTTAAATTAGAGTAAGCAGTTTTACCATAGCCCTGTGTAGCATGGCCAAAGTCAAGATTTTTGTCCAGAAGTAACCATGGGTATGGAACAAACTAATTTCTACTTGTGAAGTTTATTGCTTTATTTCTTTCTTTCTTTTTTTTTTTTTTTTCTGGCTCAGTTTGAACCTGCAGTGTGCCCAGGTGGTCAAGAAGGCCAGTGACACCCTGGTCTGTGTCAAGAAGAGTGTGGCCAGCAGGACGAGGGCAGTGATTGTGCCCCTGTACTGGGCACCAGGGAGGCCTCACCTCAAGGCTGTGCTCAGTTCTGGACCCCTCACTTTGCAAGGGACACTGAGGGGCTGGAGCCTGTCCAGTGAAGGGCAGTGAGGCTCCTGAAAGGACTAAAGAACATCTCACTTGAGGGACTGCTGAGGGAGCTGGGGTTGTTTAGTCTCGAGAAGAGGAGGCTCAGGAGGGACCTCATCACTTTTTACAACTCCCTGAAAGGAGGGTGTGCTGAGGTGGGGGCCCGTATCCACCAGGGTGCCTGCAGTGAGAGGACAAGAGGACATGGCCTGAAGATTCAGTTTAGATATTAGAAAGAATTGTCACTGTTAGGGTGGTCATGCATTGGAATAGGGTGACCAGGGAAGTGAGTCACGATCCCTGGAGGTGTTCAAGAGGCATCTGGGTCTGGCACTGGGGGATGTGGTTTAGGGGTCTGAGGCAGTGCTGGGTTGGTGTTGGACTGGATGATCTTAAACGTTTCTTCCAAACCTGATAATCCTGTGAGTCATGCACTGTTTTATTTCACTGTTTAAAATCTCAGAGTTTTGGAGCATAATAAGTGCCTTAATTACCAGATAACAACTATGAAGGTATAAATATCGGTATACATGTATACGTACCTTATAAATAAATAAAGAAGCTTTTGAATGTGTCAGGCAGTTTCAATATCTTTCTCTGTCTTGTTCTGCCAAATAGCCTATTTATAAATTATCTCTCTTATTATTCTGTGTAAAAATATTTCTAACTTAAAAAATAAGCAAGGCAAATAGGAATTTTTTTTTATTTTAGGAAAACTATAACCATGTATTATGCTATAACTGTATCCCCTGGCCTACAGATATTTTAGTGGTAAGTACTAGAAGATTAATGCCTTGATCAGTGATCACTCACCCTTCAACAGGGTAATCAGGTTTTGGGCAGATTAATATTTGTGTTGAAATCTGTGCTGCCATAATTGTAAAAAATTGATTATTTAGGAGAATGGATTAATTAGGAGAACTTAGGAGCAAGGCCAATGCTGAAGACATTCAGCTCATAAAAAAGAAAACTTATATAATTCTTCAGATACCTCAGAACACAGACACAACCAAGCTTATGTAACTCAAAGACTTCCCTCTGTTGGCAAAAGGTCACACAATCATTTTATATGTATCAATTTGTAAACCACTATTTCCCTTTTTATACTATTTCATGGCAAGTTCATATTTTTAGACTCTCAAAGTAATGTTTGTGACTGTGTTTTCTTGAATAGCTGTGCTCTGTTAAAGGTGAATTTCCATTCAGGTCAAATACAGCCTAAAACTGGAATATGTTTATCAGAAGGTGCCCACAGAAAATCTACTAAATGTCATCAGTATGTGCTGCCACACAGAAGTTGCATCTTCTGGGCTTTGTACTGGTTCAGCTCCACATATGTGACTGAAGTGAGAGCTCAATGCATAACTGCCTTAACAGATTCTTTTATTGCTTGCCCTCTAATCTAGGTAGCGAATCAGCTAGTAAAAAGCTAACAAAGTTTTCTCAGACCACATGTAAAAAAATACTTGCCTGAGTTGTGATATAAACAGATATAAATCAATAAATGCTGTTATTTCTAATGTAATAGGCAAAAAAGGACTAAAAATTTACAATAAAGGAAGGAAAGTAATTTCCATATGAGAGTGGATATAGTAGGGAAGGAACTACAGTAGGTAATGTGAATTGCATATTTCAGAAGGAGAGCTCACTAGGCAAATCATAGCATCAGATAATCTCAGCTTTACTTTTAGCTAGTTTTGAGTTAAGAAAAATTGTTTTTATCTAGCTGGATGATGGATCTTGGAAAAAATTAGATTACCTGGAACTAAAACACAGCCTTAAACTAATCCAAGGTAAGGTGGCCCTTTATGAAGAAGAAGAGAATTTTTCCTATCTGGCTTTATCTTCTGCTGTGCTTCCTTAGTAAGCAGAAACAATGCCCAAGCTGAATCTTAAGAAAGGCCCACTGCTATACAAATTTGGTGTGCCCTGAGGAGTTCATCTGAGCAAAGGAAAAGAAATGCTTTCAGAATTACATTCCAAAGAATTCTCATTCTTTAGTTGAAGTCTGTTGAAATCTGAAAAAGGATCACATTGTCTTGCATTGCTTTAGTTCCTGCTTTTATTGTTCAGATCACAGAATCATAAAATAAGTTGAGTTGGAAAGAACCCACAAGGATCATCAAGTCCAGCTCCTAGCCCTGCACAGCACCATTCCAAACAATCGCCATGTATGTGCCTGAGAGTATTGTCCAAATGTTTCTTGAACCCAGACAGGCTTGGTGCTGTGACCACTTCCCTGGGGAGTCTGTTCCCAACCACCCTCTGGGTAAAAAACCTTTTTCTAATACATAATCTAAACCTCCCCTGACACACCTTCAGGCTGTTCCCATGGGCCCTGTCATTGGCACCACAGAGAAGAGATCACAGAGAAGAGTGTCTGCTTGTTCTTTTGCTCTCATGAGAAAGTTGTAACTGCAGTGAGGTCTACCCTCAATCTCTTTTTCTCCAGGCTGAACAAACCAAGTGCCCTCAGACACTCCTCATAAGGCTCATCCCTGTGGCCCTCCTTTGGACACTCTCTAGTAGCTTTATAACCTTCTCACACTGTGGTCCCCAGACCTGCCCCCAGCAGTGGAGCTGAGGCTGCCCCAGTGCAGAGCAGAGCAGGACAATCCCCTCCCTTGCCTGGCTGGCCATGCTGGTCCTAATGCCCCTCAGGACACACTTGGCCCTCCTGGCTGCCAGGGCACGGCTGGCTCATGTCCAACTTGCCACTGACCAGGATCCCCAGATCCCTCTCTCTGTCTCTGTTTTTCAGCCTCTCATTCCCCAGTGTGTCCGTACATCCAGGGCTGCACCATCCGGGGTGCAGAACCAGCACTTTCCCATGGGAAATTGCATGTGGTTGGTGATTGTCCAGCCCTCTAGTTTGTCGAGGTCTTTCTGCAGATTATGACCTGGTATATACAGAAAATCAACAGCACATAGCCTAGGTTCTGAGTGGTCTCCCTATAGAAAGATTATCATAAAAAGCGTTTTTGTAACAAATAATACATCTGAAGGTGCTGGACCATGAAATGTAGTAAAGAACAGCTTTGGAATGAATATAAGGAAGTATCTTAACATGATCTGGTACTAAGCATTTCATGTGGTTCAGCCACGGCCTCATACTAACTGCTTGGTAAAATCTGGAAAACAGATTAAAATTTAAATGAATGCAGGAGAAAAAAATTACCTGTCCTGCTTTCTGTGTAAGCAGAAGCATCTCTGCTCTAAGTCTAACTTGATTAGTAGACCTTTATCAAATGCATCTGCTGTGCTTCAGTCATGTTAGAATACTAAGGCTTCTTTTATCAGAGAATAGATGTAGGGCATATTCTATGCTGCTATTATTAGGACTTTCAACTGATTCTGACATACACATGTCTTAATATAATTTCTTTGATCATCTATGGCATTTTGGAGACTGCCCTAGTGTACCATTTTTTTTTCCTTTTTTAAAAAAACTTTTTACTAGCAATCTTCCTTGTCTCATCTAGGGTAAATTTTTCTGCTTAAAATCATGGCTGGAGTTGGGGGAAAATTTGGAATTTGCATTTCATAAAAAATTACTACTTCAATGTTTTAGAGAGCCTGGTCTCTATAGAAACATGAAAACCATGAAAGTCTCAGGAGAAAAAGAAGGTGAAAAGTTCCATTTAGAGTTCATGTGAAATAAAAAGAAACTGAACCAGTTGTGGGTTTTTTGACTGTCATGTTCTTACTTCCTTGGAGGTGACTCAAATAAGGATTTTGTGTTTTCTAGAAGTCAATGTCAATGCACCTAGAGTATGCATTGCAGTTTAGGCATCCTGCGCATTCCCAAGCAGCTGAAGAACTAAATTCGGAGTGAGAAGTATGATTACTGTGAGTCATGGTGCACATTTTCTGTGTAGTATCAAATGGTCTTGGTAAGGTAGCATTCAAAACTATTATTTTGACTAGTGCTGAACACCATAGAGGTCTGGGGTTTCTGAAATTGGGGTTTTAGTCATCTGAACTAATTTTCTTTGAACAGTTGCATCTACCTCAAGAAGTAAGCTTTTAAAAAAAGGAAAATGTGTTTGTAATATGATTGGAAAGCCTGGCTCATGTAATTAAAAGAAATTGCTTGAAATTTCCTGTCATCACCATTGAAAGATATAGCATGTCCTTGCCCTAGATAAGAGTGATTTTTTTCTTCCATTTTAATGACTATTGTTCTTGGCAAGAAAAATACTTCTTTGCATTTTCTCTTTGCTCAGTAGATTATGTTATTTTCTTTTAAAAACTGTCTCTGACTTGTGAGGCCCTAATAGAATCTATGTTTTGAATCAAATTTGCATTTGCTTTTCGGTCTTAATAGGTATATATGTCAAAAGAGATTTTATTCTTTCTCCAGAGCTTTTATATTGTTTGACAGCACACAAGCAGTGTTCTAGTAAATAACTAGTGTTATCTGATGCTGATATTTCCACAATGTGTTTCTAAAATAGAGCATAGTCAGATTACATTTGCAAAATAATTGGTAATTTGTTTATGACTGTAAACACTTGCTGACTTCTACAATTTAAGAGCAATTTGCATTCATAGGGGGAATTAGTTCTGCTTGGCCATTGTTTCTCAAACAATTACAACGTGTGAAATCCCTTTCTGAAGCCATGTTCATAAACCGGGAGGCAGTCCCGTTCTGGGAGTCCAAGTGACTCACACATATAAAGTCCAACACTAGGACTGTAGTGCCATCTGCTGAAAAGTAGTGCAGATGGAGTCCACTGGTACTTGAGCAGAAGTTTCCAAATAGCCCTTTCTTTCCCGAATGGCAAATTCTCACTTCTCTTATGCTTCTCTGCTTGTCAACATTTTCCTCTCTCTTACTGATTTATCATGTTTTGTCTTATCTCATTGGGGATCTCAATCATAAAACCATTTGTGCTGCTGTGTCCAATCGTGTTTAAGTGTCAAACTCAGGAAAGCCAGGACACAGACTGAAAATATTTCATATTAATCTGCCAGAAAACCTTTTTTTGTAACTTCATTGTGCGCTGAGATACCAAACACAGACTTGGAAGAAAACAGGCAATATAAGTCAACAAGTGGTTTCTGTTTCCAGAGTCCCTGGTTTTGTTCTTTGTTACCTCCACTGTGGATTTCTTGTTCAAGATGGTATGCTTATGTTTTGGGTTTTTTTTTTGGTCTGTGCTCCCTAAAAGCAGTATCTACCTCAAGGATAAGGTCTGCATTCATTTTTGTTATAGTCTTTACACTCAGTTCTTGACATTCTTTTACTTTTCAATTGTCCACAACCACCTCATCCCCAAAAAGCGTAGCTACAGCTTGCCCGGGGACCACGCACTGCAATGCAAGGAGTGATGGAGCAAGTCTGGATATGGACATTGCCCATGTAACAACCTCGGTCAGGAATGAGACAACAGCCATTACCAGTCCATAGTGGGTGGCACAGCTCTAAAGGTGTCTCTAAGGCATGATTTCTAATGATGTCTCTCTAAACCTGAGGACAATGATAACGTAAGTCCCATGGACACAGCTCAGGGTCTCTTTTATTCAGAGCCTCAAAAGTTGATTTAACACAAAGGGTTTCCTGGGCATTGCTCTCACTTGCCATGACACCTGTCATAATATTCCTTTCAATAAGATAACCTCCTCTTAATCAGTAGCTAGAAAAGAGCTGACAGTGGGATTTAGGTTGATGAATAGACTTGTTAGTTGCTACGAAGAAACAGAATGGAGAGAAGTATGCGCTTATATCAAAATGCTGGGTGATATATTTAAATGCTTATAAGGGAAATTGATGGTCCTAAAAAATATAAAAGACAGTACTTTTGCTATTCATGATCTGACAATCCTGTTAGTCATAACAATTTATTTCTGCCTGTATCAGTTCAAATGAAAATATGCAAGGAAAACATTACAAGTCTATGTCAAACAGTCTTTGTCAAACATTTACAAGACTGTAAGGCTAACTTTATTGGAAAAAATACATTTATGCCTCTTTGAGAACAGAAATCAGTCATTTTCAAGACTTTTACATTCATAAACTTTTTTGATTAGGTGTAATATTGTCAAAGCAGAAGATAAATCATAACAAGAACATTGGCATAGAAAGCAATATAATATAAAAAACATCCAAGAAGACAAGCAACATTAGAAATCTTGTGGCCAAATACATATCTTCTAGGATCAGGAAACAATGTTCCATTTGTTTTGTTGTAATAATAGTACTGATGTAAAATTCTCTTTCAGTATATTGGAAAAGAGCGCTATGTTGTTAAAATACAGTGTCTGAATGATAACCACAGATGCAGTGGTGCAGGAAGTCACAAACAACAGAAAATATTTATAGCAGTGGCTCAATAACCATAGTGAAAGTTGATCGCTTGGGTAGCCTCTGATCATGCTGATACCTTTGGAAGGGCATATTCCACGTGAAATAAACTCAGCCTCTTTGTTAAAAATTTACTTTATGGCTTAACCTGACCAGAGATTCAAGTTCTGATTTCATAGCAGTTTACAAGTTTCAGATCTTTATTTTAATCTTTTTGGACTGGAAGAAATATATTTTCTTTCCATAAAGATAATAAGCATGTGCTTGGATCAACCCTACTCACAAAGGTCCTGGTTCCTGTGGTAAGCAATGCATGTTCACCTCCTTCCCCATCTTATTTGAGAGACTGAAGGTAATGAAGGCTGAGGAAGCTGTTGGCCTTCCTAATCCTTCCCTATGTGCTTTAACATTAGGTCATCCAGATTCCAGATCACCTTTTTTGTACCATTACCTGTAGAACAGGAGATTTCTTTTCCCTCTTTGCCAGCAAAAGTAGTAAAATATATCCATGAACCATTATAGCATTATCTTAAAAATATTTTGCCAGAAGAGAGGGTTAGTTTTAATGGCTGTGTCAGCAGATGGTCACTGTCATTTATTTTGTTTTCAGAGCTTTGTATTTTTGTGGTGCTGGTTAAAATGCCTGCTGTTCAGTTGTTTGCACTGAAATAATACTTCATTTTGCTGCTCAGAGATCCATATAAATGGGTCACTGGGGAAAATGAGTGTCACATCAATGGGGACTTCTTATCTAAACTCCAGAAGTTTTTCTAACAGCCTTCTCAGGCATAGTGCTTAGTCCAACTTAGAAGATTTGTCAGTAGCATCTTCATAAACAAGTAAGAAAAAGAACAATTCAACAATCCAAACTTGATATGCTCTATATCCCATACAGCTGGAGTCAATAAAATAAACTATTTTTTCTAATTAATTTACCATCCAATTAATAAAGGGAAAAAAAAGGTGAGAAGACAATGCCTATTTTAACTTCAGGCCTTAATACTAGATATAATAATTATCTAATACTTAATACTAGACTGGCCAACTAAGTTTACAAAATGTCCTCCAGTACTCAAACGCTGTCATTTTAATAGCAGTGAAAAAAGGCTTAGGTGAGAGTTTTAGTACTTGATGGGTCAAAATGTTTATTTGTATAAAGATGTCACTTGATCCATTCTGGTAAAATATATTTAGAAACTTATCTAGGTAACTACTTCTTTTTGCTTCTTGTTTACTTTATCTGTAGATATGTATACTTTGCACAGTAACCTTACTGCGTCTGTTTTCTGAGCATTCAGATGCTGGAGAAATTTATGATCAGATTTCCATAATGAGAAAAGTTCTTGCTCATACCTGATAAATTATATGATTGCTTTTTGGAAGCAAGACATCTACAGAGTTACCCTTTCTGTATTTTTTCGGTTGTCATCCTAAAGTGGCTTTACATCTCAGGCACGCTATACTTCTGACTTTAAAACCCAAATTGTTCTATGTGGTCAGGAAGGGTCCTGACATCAGTGTGGATAATTTCAAAATAAAGGGAAAAAAAGTGTTGCAAACTTCAGTTTCACAGGTGTATTTCAATTTTGGCTTTTTGTTTCCTTTCAAGTTTTAAATTTTAGTTTGTTATGAGCTGTGAACTATTTAATCAATTTCAATTTGCTTTCTTCTCCATTTTAGTCAGCAATTTCTGATGTCTGTAAAAGCAGTTATTTTGCTCAGGAAAGCACAGTGCTGCTGAATATTTGCAGCACAATATATAGCATAAAAATTACTTTTGTCACTATCAGCTGGGGAAATGCAACAATTAAAATTTAAGATATGTTCAATAATTAATGATTTTGCTTATAAGATGCCTCAAATGTTTTCATCTGGCCATTATAATTTAGGAGAAAAATACGTGATTATGCTCTGAAATATATTTCACGTTTGAGATGTTAGTGTTTATTTGTTTTTTTAGAGAAACATTTGGATTGTTTTTCTTCCAAAAATGTGATTTCTTATGGATACACATAGTTGTAATTCTCTAGGAAGCTTTTGTACCTGTGCTTCAGAAAATCATTTAGTCTTCTGTAGCAATATTGCAAACTTGTGATGTCTTTTGTGAAGGGAAGGTGTTTGACCCATGGAAGTAAATAGAAGTTAAAACTTACATTATGTGCATCTGAAATGTGGTCACAAGTGAGATCTACCTATCCAAGCAAAATTAAAATAGCCTGAGAGTAATGTATATACATATATATACTATAGAATATATGTAATTTTGTATAACTGATAATTAGCAATATAGCTGAAAGTAAATATATTGTTAATTATCAAATTTTATTTATTTACTGGATGTTACTGTTCCTCAGCTTTTCAATGAATAATTTAACTCAAAAGTGTCATAGGACAGAATTGTAGACTCTTCTACACATTTTGATCAAAATACTATACATAGAATTAAATCTGGGTCACTGAGTAGGAAAAGGCAAAGGTTTTAGAATTATTTTATACTAGCTTCTGTTTGTCTGTCTGCTTAAATATGCAGTTTAAAATAACTAAAGAAAATGTTACATCATCATGGCCCTACTGAGCAGAGAGATCTTCCTGAGATGTATCTCTGCTAGAACTAGGTCTACCTTAAGAAGAAATATGGTGCACTACTGCAGTTTTGCTGAGAACCTGCATTTATGTGATGTGTACTTTGGACATTTAACTTTGGTCAAGCTTCTGTCCAGTCCCCTACATACAATGTATTTGTCATGAATGGGGTTGAAACTGGGAAAAGAAAAATTGCTCACTTGACTGTGAGTGCTAAGTGGTCCAAGAAACGCCACACTGCTCTTTCTTCTGTCTCCTGCAGATGGTGGTACATGTTACTGCAACCATGGTAA
Source organism: Certhia americana (assembly GCA_018697195.1). NCBI lineage: Eukaryota > Metazoa > Chordata > Aves > Passeriformes > Certhiidae > Certhia > Certhia americana. The sequence goes on from CM031878.1 coordinate 59,652,478, forward strand.
CATGGCATTTATTCTTGTTCCTGCTTAGCTTCTCACATTATTTCTATCTGTCCCTGTGAGTTGCCAAGTGACACAACAGTACTTGTGGCCTGAATCTCTTCCTGACTCTGAGAAGGCTGAAGTAAAATGGCAAAGAAAAAGGAGAGTGAGGGGCAGGGAATATTAACCTGTAGGTACTATTTTGACACAAGAACTCTGAATACTCAGTGATTAATTCAAAGCTTCCAGATGTAGAGCAGCACAGCTGAAAACTTTTGCCAAGAGCCAATGCCTTGGCTTCATTACTCTTGATGATGTTTTGGGAGGTTGCCTATACCTGTGTCCAAGAATACTGCTGTCAGCCTAGCAAAGAAACCTTAGCACTGCTGGAGCATACAAATCAGTGGCTAAAAACTTCAGAGTGGCCTGCAGGTATGAAAATGGCTGTTGTTACACAGACCAGGCAAAATTTAGGCCCAGCTCTACTGCTTGTCCTATAGTCCCTGTAATGTCTATCATGCTGGCTTTAAAGGAGGATGCTGACACCTCCTCTCACCAGAATCAGCTGGAGAATGTGCCCATCCATGCTGTGGCAATGCTGCATGATACCCTGTGCCCTGGATTTATGAGTGAATACCCAAACCATGGTGTATTCCAGGTGCTGAAGTGCTACTACCAGAAAGCTCTAAGTTCTCCTACCAACCATCTCCATTTTTAAGATGTGCAAAACTATTCTGGAATTTTGATCACTGCCACAGGAAGTTGTTTGCATTATCCATGGTTAGGAGCACACTACAGAGAGACAACTTAGCATCAAGGAATGCAGACTTCAGATGATGAGATGTCCTTCAGACTCTCTGGTTTAATAAGCCTGAATCTGCAGTTCTGAGGACACAGGCAGGTAGCTGTCATCAGCAGGATCCTGAGGTGTGCTTCTGCTAAGAGGTCTGTCCAATGTGCCACTGCAGGGCACAGCTCCAGAGTGTGTCTATTAGCCCAGATCACAAGTCCTGTGATTTTCCTTTTCTTGACATTCCTTAGATCTTTTCTCAAAGTTTGTGAGATGTTTTCTTGAATTTTGTTAGATATTTTCTCTTCTTGTTGTCAGGTTAACTGATCATTTATCAACTTGTTTTTCATAGTGTTGAGAAGTATCATACTATCCAGTATCAGAGAAGACTTTGATACCCATTCACAACAGTTTATGAACTTTTCTGTGTGCTTGAGGCCACAGACTGCTTCAAGCTGTATCTTTTAGAAGCCCAAAGTGATTGACTTTGCTATCAGAAAAATATTAAGAAAAGGAAGGACAACAAAAACAATGGCTTGTCGATGATGGCAAGAGAAGGAAGAGAGTGGGTACATAAAGCAGGAGAATTGCCATGTTTGTATGCTAACAAGATTTGGGCCTCATGAGGGTCATGGGATGGTATAGATGAGCTAATGAGAACATGAAATAAGCAGTGCAAGTGCAAGTTTGGCTTGGTTTATGTATGTTGAGCACTGTCATGTGTTTATTGTAGCAGTGGGAAGTTTGAAGATGTCTGCTAGCACAGGCAGTGTGCTTTGGGTCCCAGAGAACTTCACACTCATACAATCCTCTCTCCAGCCTTGTGTTCCCACTGGGGGCTTGCACATATTTGGATACCGCAGAGAACAGGTCTTCCCATTTCCACTGTTTTCCAAAAGGAATATAGTTCATACCCACTGAAACTGGTTCATATCCCAGATTAGTAAGGGAAGTAATACAGACATTTACTTCAGAAACTCACTACAGGCCTAAGTGCCAATGTTGTTACGTAAGGTGGAAAAATATGGAAACGTTTTCCATCCTTTGTGTTTGGTTAGAGCCTTTTGAGAAAAAAATGTTCTCTTGGGTTTTTGTTTGTAAACCTAACTTAGAATAATGCAAATTTCCAGAAAAAAACCAACGTGTTTTTAAGTTTAGCAATCAGATCATTATTTCAACTATTCTCCACTCTAAAAGAGAATGGAAGCTTGCTGTTTCTCAGTGAAAGCTAAAATAAAATGTGACACTACTAGGATTTCAAGTGAATTGAAGAGGTTACTGTTCAATAGTATCATGAGGCCCCAAAGGCTGTTTCTGTTGAAATTGCTAACAGCATGGCAGAAAAGTTATTTTCTTGCTTTAGTACTCAAAGAGCCAATATTGTTATTCATCCATCAGTAATGTACTGAAAGCATATTATTTAATGTTTGTAGTTTGCTTTTCATCTCCAGAAGATTGTTTTGCAGTCTCAACAAGGAGGTAGAAGAGAGCTATTGTGAAGGAAAAATTGCACTTCTCTTGTCTGCCCTGGGAGATACGGCTTTTTTAGTACATGGACAGAGGAACATCAGTGTTATTATGACTTGGAATTGACCCATGCTTTCATGTATCAGTGTAAACTTATGCAGAAATGTGTGGTACTTAGCATAGTGCCCACAACTAAAATAATTTTTCGTAAAAACAGTAATGTGGCCATTCAGTGGTATGGAAGGTGCTGAGAAATTATAAACAGAATTTCAGAATTGAAATTAGGCTTTATCATAAATTTTCCCTTTTTGCTTGCACATAAATAATTATTAATGACCTACATTTCTTCAAAACTGAATTTTACAAATTCCTATTACATCTTTTTGGCAGTGAGATAAAAGTTATAACTATTAGCAAAAGAAAGACTGCAGGTGAACACCTTCATCTCTTTTGCAGAACTTTTGATGGAAATCTTTTTTGCCTGATGTAGTCCCTAAATTCTAATTTTACTTTGGAGAAATGAATACAATATTTTGGTCCATGGCCCTATTGTGAAAGTACAGGATCCATGATTTTCAGTAGCCAAGAGTAAAATGAGATCCTGTAGAGACTATCAGTGAGCAGAGTAGTCATCATAACTGAGTTCTCATTTAGGACCTGGGATGTCCTTCTCCAGCCTCTCCTTTTGCCTTTCTCTTGAGTGGTCCTGATTTGTCACCTGCATATAAGGGCTGTAATCCCCACATCCAAACTTGTCTGTCATTCTCCACCATAATAATCTGCTGAGGTTTTTAAAAATCTGGTGATGAGTAGGATCTCATTTAACCAACAAGGAAAACTCTGGTAATTGTTTCAAGTGCAGAGATCTTCTACACTGCAGACTATATGCAAGTCCTCCACATTGTCCAGGGTCAGTGACCTAGAAACATAAACTGCAGTGCTAACAGAGAGACTTGAAATGTCAGGAGTTTTAATATAGAGAATGCAACAGAGTAATAACATGGAGTTTTTTGCATGTAGCTTGATGCTTACATTTTGCTTCCTAAAAGGATCTCCAGCGAAAAACTTTTTTTTTTCTTTTTTTTTTTTTTTTAAATAATTCTCTGTAAGGAACAGTTTAGTAAGAAGCAATTCCATAAGGGAAAACTGAAAGTATTAAAGCTAGTAAATAGGCAGTTTTCAGGTTTCTTGGGTAAAGATATGTACTTACATGTTTCCAAGCCCCAGACTTACTGCTGGCCTTTATTCCTGGTAAGCATTGGAAGAGAAAGATTATGAAAATTGCTGACCTGTAATTCTGATGTCTTGTCTCTATATATTTGTATGCTCTAAAACGAGGACTGTTTCAACTCATGCCGATGCATTCAAGTGAGCATTCTGCTAGCTAACATGAGAGCTAAGGTTAAACCAGGCCAAAGGTTGGCATGGCTCACTGCTTGAGTGTTTGGTCAGGATCAGTATTACAACCCATGCTTTACTTTGAGTTCAGTGATTACATGACTGTCAACACCTGAATTTGCATACTTGAATTGTGCTTTGTACTGCACCTGCTCGCAGGCTTTTGGCTGTGCTAGCAACATAGAACTGGTTCATGGTGAAGTAACACTATACTGCCTGGTTGTCAGTCACAGCCTTGGCCCTATATCACTCCTTCCACCACAATCCACCAGCAAACATTTCTTCCTTGTGAAGATCCTCCACGGATAAATTTCTGAGACTGTAACGAGTGCCACAGCCTGGGGCTACTCTTTATTCTGAGATGCTTCATCTTACAAAGCTTTCTCTGTCATGTCAGGATGATTTCTTGCTTTGCTCAAAGAAATGATGGCATACAACCAGTGACTTCTGGAAGAGGATACAGTGAGACATGTTGTGCATACTCAGCACATCCCCCAAAATATTTGTGAAATCAAAGAAAACAAAAGAAAAAAATCAGTTACCTGGCCTGAAGTCTTCTTTAAACTATAGCTGTTCTTACTGTGCTACACAGTTTTTTTCATATCAACCGATGAGAAGTTCTGTTTACTAGACAAACCACTCCCTGTGATAGCATAGAGGAGCTGCTATCACATTGCAAATTATATCACAGTCTTATCACATCATGAGTTACATCTATGCAGAGCAGTGACAGTCACTCCAAAACCCCCACACACCCTGTGCAACTGAGCCAGGATGATGAAAGCGTGACACTTGGCAAAGTAAAACCCACTGAACAGAAGTTAAGGGCAGATATTATCTTCTTTACTGAATTACTGGAGATATTGGAAAGGACCTTTGGAGACCATCCAGTCAATTTCTCCCACTCAAGCATGGCGAGCTTCAGCAGGTTGCTTAGCTCTGGGTATAATAAGGAGTTGAGTATCTCCAAATATGGTTATTGTATAGTCTCTCTGAACAAGCTGTTCCATTGTACAAATGCTCCAATGTTTTTTTCCCATGTTTAAGTGCCGTATGTATGTCAGTGAGGGCTCATTGCCTCAAGCACCACTGAGAGAGCCTGGGTCCATCTTCTTGTCGCCCTTTCTTTGAATATTTATAGACAAAGATAAGACACACTGTGTCTTCTCTTCTAGAAGCAAATAGTCCCAGCTCTCTCAGACTTTTCTTACAGGAGAGGTGCTTAAGTCCTTTAAAAATTTTTTTGAATATACTTTCTCCAATGTGTTCTTGTCTCTCAAACTGGAGAGACCAGAACTGAACTCTGCACTCCAAGTGTGGCATCAGCAAAGCAGAGGACAGGGGTGGGATTACCTCCCTCCAATTGCTAGCAATACTTCCCCTTCATTGATGAAGAGTGATGTATTTTTACTTTGCATTACAAATCTGAGATACAATTCAGCTTCCTTAACCAAAGAATCTTTGTGCCGTATATACCAAATGGGGAAAGGAGATGTCTGAGGGCAATATAAAACATCCATGTTAGACTATAATAAACACTGCAGAGTACCTGATGGTTCTCTGCTAGGGATATGATGTTTGTAAACATATTCAGATTAAATTGAGGGTGTTGATTCAGTGTTACATGGTAATGGTATATGAATGGAAATGAATTTCTGACTATTGAGAAAAAACACTCTTCACTTGTCCTGGTAAGAAGGAAGGAGGAAGGAAACATTGAATTGAAATATCCAGAAAACAGAACTTTTTCAAACTCCACCATTCAGTGGAGCTTATCAGGAAACACACATAATAGGTGAAAACAGGAGTTTCTTTTAGCTAGAAGCACAGAAAAATAACTTATGATAATATAACTTTAGATGCTTAAATAGTCAGTAAGCCATGTGCAGTGTCTTTTTCTTGGACTCATGCTAGTCTCTGTTTGTTGCTACAATGGCATGTGGGGTACCACGTAATGCTTGCATAGCAAGCTATCTTCTGTCACAGAAACTGACCTGGGCTAATGTGTGCAAGGTATATGAGATCCAGTCATGATCAGTATTCCATGTTGTTTTCAGGATAATACAATCAATGAACTCAGAACTTGGGTAGGTCATTGGGTTACTTTCATCTGGAGCGATTCAAAAGATTGCATATTTTAATCTCTTTATTCAAGTGCAACAAATGATGTGTCTAGATTTTTTATGAGGGATATTTTTAATATCCATTTCTTGGAGTACATTTTATACTTGTATGAAATGTACTCCAAGAAATATACATATATACATGTATACATGTATAATGTGTGATATATTATATATGCCTCTTTCTTATTACATATCCACTTCTAGCATGGCAGATGAATAGAGTTCTACCTGGCCAAGTTGCCTAGTATTGAAGAAACTTTATTCAAAGGCCAGATGTATCAGTGCATATTTATGGCATTTCTTGTGGGCACATTTCATGATGCATCTCCCATGGTGCAGGACCTGACAGTACCACAGATGTATCTCTGTGAAACATTTCCTGCTTCTTCTGGGATTCCTATTGTTGACCGAGCTCTTGCTTTGCTGTGATTTGTTAAAATAAAAAAGAGTGTACTAGAATTGGTTATGCATGCCCAGGGCATAAACATTAAAAATATCATAATAGAAGTCCCTGAGAACTGGCTGTAACCCCAGGCCTTTATCTAAATAATGATATTTTGCAGCATAAGTGAGCTGAGCTAGTAGGAATACTTCTACAGCATGAAAGAGATGAGCTAATAGAAATCCAAGGCCAAAGAACAGGGTAAATGTGGTCCAATTAGCAGTAAACTGTGTGGAAGGATGTGACTGAGAGTTTATTAAGACATGGAATGTCTGTGACAAAAAACAACTGTCATGTATACGGGGATTGGCAAGAAGAAAGCAAGGTGCAACCAGAAATAGTTCACTGAGACAGATGTATCCAAAAGAGGTCTCAGGAGATAGATTTGTGGCTCAAAACAGGTTGCGGCTGTTGACAAAGATATCGGATTGCAAGATAACATTTTATAATATGGCATCAGTGGAAATAGATGAAAATGAAATTTAGATATTTGTTTTGGTGCTGTCAGTGCAGTCTTGTGTTCCTACTCTCCACGTCTGTTTGTCTTTCATTTCATTGTCTAGACTAGGTTGAGCTCTGAGTCCCTGTATTTGTGTGTGAAGTGCCTGCAACAACTAGGCTCTGTTTTCAGACAGTGATCCTATGAGTTAGTGCAATCTAAAATATTAATAATCCAATTAATATTGCATAACTAAATTCATACACTTTAGCCATGATGCTTCTTGTCTATAAGGCTTTCAAGGAAGAGTATCCCCAGCTTACTGAGGAACAAATGTGAGACAAGCTGGTTTGCTCAGTGTAGCATAAGAAATCAACCATAGAACCTGGCTCCCAGCACTATTTTGTGAGTAGCAAGAGGCACAGATGTACTTTTCAGGAGATACTACTTCATGTATGTTCCTTCCTAGACAAGACTGCTATAATTTTGATACAGTCTAAAAAGAGCTAGTAAGTTTCTACTTTCTTCTACTCTTCAAGTAAGGGAAATAGTGTTTGTTGGGCTAAATATTACTGAACCACCTACCACTTTTAATACTGGGTTGCAGATGATCCTGATGACTAGAAAATTATGTATTTTAAATTATTATTTGATAAGAAAATGCTTGCAGGAAATTTTTCATCACCAGAGAAAATTGATAAGGTACAGGAAGATAAAACAGCTCTTACGAGTTTCTTTCCTGCAGAAACTCTCATATTTGGATGGGGAACTACTGTAAATGATATGAGGTGTTAGTATTAAAGACCATATTTTTATCACCCCAAATTTCAAATGCTGTTTGTAAACTGTTTTATATATTTGGTGCTTATCATTGGAAAGACCAAATAAAGAAGGTCCTGATTACTTTCAAGCTACTAAGGTTTACCTGATGATTTCTTAAATTGTTATCTATATATGTTTTTTTATATATATGTTTTTTATATATATATATGTTTTCCTATTGTCAGTTGATGTGTATATAAATGGAACCTGCAAATGAAAAATGCAAAGAAAGAAACAGAAATCACTCTCAGCTCAATAAGCACATTGAGAGGGGAGAAGGAATAAAAGTAAAGTATTCATGTTTTCATATACAATTTTCAGTGCCTTTTTATATATATATATAAAGTATTACATTGATTAGGCAACAAAAACAGTACAATTTTATATACAACAAGAAAGACAGGATGTTACTTTTCTCCAGTGCTTTGGCTGTAGTCTTCAGAATGCTGTTAGTTAGTGAGACCTAAATTACTCATAGTTTTCATTTTAAAAAACAGGAAATTATGTATTTGCACAGCACAAGACTTCCATTGTTTCAATAGCAAAGAATTATAGACCTTTTCTAAAAAACAAACCAAAAAATGTTTTCCCATGAGAAAAAACTTAATACCACAAACAAAGTAGGTACACAGAAAATGATTTGCATTGTGTTTGCATTACAGACCCTGGCTTCAGACAGTGAAAATCTCTTAAAGACAACTACAGTATAAAACTTGATTTCTCTGTCTGCATTTTATATAATTGTTCTTATGTGGTATTTTTTCAGAAAATGATTAGTCTTAACTGGGATTTTGTTCTCCATACCAAAATGGCACAGAACTTGAAAGACTGGATAGGGGAAATGTTTCTGTGGTTTACAGTTTCTCTTCTATTTTTATATACTTCTGGCAGATAGAAGAGGGTAGGAGGGCACTCAGCTGGTGATGAAATAAGGAAGTTTATATGTAAGGGGGAAAATTTTTGCAACCTGGCAGTGTTGGTAAAAAGTCTCAGTGACAGTCTTTTTTTGGAGAACTTCCTGTGAGTAGAAAGATCTGGAAGTGGATGCAGAAATTGTTGCCTGAAAATTATTGGAGAAAGATAGTGGAATTTTAAAAAAATTCTTTTAGATTTTTCTTTCTGGGGGGGTGGGGGGAGGAGGTGAGTGTGGACTTTAATGTATCCTATAAAGAAATCTTAAGTGTAGTTTCAGTATTATAAGTTCTAGGTCCTTTATCTCTTTGCCAAAAGAAATCCTGAGGCAAAGCTTGTGTTTGAAAGCAGTCCTCCAAACCACTATCATCATATCAAATATATCTTCCAGTTATTTTCTGATAACTTCTGGAATTAACTGAGGTTGGAGAAAGCGTTTGCTTTAATTGATAATTATTATTTGTAAAAAGTGAAATGTATATTGCTATTGTGTGTATTTATCTCAGGATGAAAAGTAGGTCATGGTAAAGAGAAAAAATCTAAACCTCAGTTAACCACAGAAATGTGTGTGGAGTGGGACTTAAAAAAGAACAAACCCATTCAGAATGTGTCTCCATTGTTGAAGTCATTAAGTCCTGTGTTTCAAGTGAGGAATTTTAGAGCTTATGGCAGTATGCTCTTTAGCTCCCAGGGTACTCAAACCTCTGGCTGTTTCAGTAGCTCAGACTTCTGGAAATGTAAAGATTTTTGTCCTTGCTGAAGATGAGCAAAAGTGTCTTAAGTGATTTCCAGTAACTAAGAAACTAATTCTGCAGTTAAAGAATCATGCAGAATCTTTTATATTCTTTGGATGAGAAACTCACTGCAAAGAAGAATGTAATAAGGAACATCCTTTAGTCAATCTAAAGAGTGGCCAAAGGCTTTACTATTAACTGTAGATGAAAGTAGATGAAACTTCTGGATGCATTCCTGGCAGGTCAGTATTGACTAGGTCTGGAGCAAAGGAAAAGAAGGTCTTTACCTGGAGGAAGAAAGTAAACAGCCAGAGACCAGCTGCTGTAGGGTACTAGCCCAAGATGGGATGGGGAGTTGCTGCTGAGCTCAGATAATTTAGTTTCACAGTTAGGATACAGTAGCACTGGGACAAGAGCTACCTGAGGGTTGTTTTAATCACCTCTTTTTGCCAAATAGAACTAAGTTGCCTCAAGCACAGCAGGATAGCAGCCTAATATATCAGGACTATAAATAGACTAGTATTAAGGAGTCTATTTTAAATTTTGAGTGATAGATGCAATCTAATAGTAAGAGTATGCTAGTGATTCAACAAAACAATATAAAGATGGTGATGCCAGTTTTTGTTTACTAAAATGTTTTCTAGTTAAAAGTTAAAAAAGGAAAGATAAATGCTGGAGAACTTTAAAATTGCACTATTTTATTGTAATCTTATTTCTTCAGGTAATGTGTTCTACGAGATACTCTCAAAAGTAAAATAGCTTTACAAGTCTCTCACCTATTTACTCTGTATATATGTACTCCGTGTTGGAGTGTGTTTGCTGCATTGCATCAAACCAAACAGCTCTCTCTTTGTGCACACCTCTTAAAAGACCAAGGACTAATTGTCCATGCTTAAAACACAAGTGACAGTTGCCTCTGAAATCTGAAGAGTTTTCTTTGCAGTTGATCATCTTTGTTAGCGTAGCACTCCTCTCCTGTAGTGTAATGGAAACCCACTCTGATATAGTGCTGCCCTGTATGAGTGTCTGCCTGCTGAGCTGTTTTTGGCAGACATGAAGGTGCATCTGCACCATCATAGAAAAGCTGGAGAAAAAATTCTCAGGAGTGGATTGTCCACTATTCTCTACATAGCAAAAAGCATTATTTTTCCTTCTAACAAAAACCGTGTATTGCCATAACTGTGTCTGCTGTGGGAGAGTTGATCACAATTGGCAAAGTAGAGCAGCAGAGCTATGATAATCCGTTGTGATTGTGGTTCATACAAAAGTTATTTAATTTTTTTTTTAATCCCTCCCCTGTGCTCACCTTCATCTTTGTCAGTGAACCTAACCATAACAATGCTTAAAATCCTGAATGTTTGGAGATTTTTTTATTTTGCACTCTAATCAGTTGTTTGGGTTGAACACTAGATTGTTTTTCTAAAAGGGATTAATTTAGATGAACCGCTCTGACTCTACCTAAAATACCACCCCTGGTGAGAGCTGGTGAAAAAACTGCCTCACAGTAATTTTCCCATGGAAGTATACTGTTCAATTTCTGTCTGCAACGGGGAACAGTCAAATACTGCAGATTGAAAGAATTGCCTTGCCAGGAAAAGCAGGGCAAACCTATGGTTTGTGTGACTGTAAGTCAGTTAGCAATTAAAGGCAAACTGGGATACATAAGGAATATTACATGATTTCATCGAATAAATCTGACTAAAAAAGTAGTTTTCAGCTCCTCCCGTAACCAAATAAACAGGGAGATTGAAACAGTGTTTCAGGAAATATAATCAGAGCATCTAGTTTTATTAAAAAGCAGACAAATTATCAGAAATGGAAAAGGTTGAATGTAAGTATCCAGTGCACATATCTAATTTGCAAGCCTGAACATTTATGTTATATGCCTTAATGTAACAGACAGGCACATTATAGGATGTAAGTTTTATAGAACAGAAAGAGGAAAAAAACAGGACAAATACTATGTAAAACCTGAGGGAAAAAAGTCAGGTAAATAGCACTAAACATATTTTTTTTTTAAGGATACTTTTAAATATGTCCTTTCTCTGCTTAAAGATAAGCTTTATCTTTAAAAAAAATAAAATACTTTTAAAAGAAACTTTTCGTCATGAAATTTTAGTCATAAAGAGCACAGACATATCTTAAGAAAATTATTTATCTGATTTTGAAATCCCCTTTCCTAAAGAGACTTTTCTTTCATGCTGGAGAATTATATTGACCTAATAAGAGTATTTAAAGATTGTTTATAAATCTTGGCTTCTGACTGATATGCTAAGCACAAGCTCTTATGTGCCAAGCTACTCGAGCCATGGATTTTTAATTTATTTGACATACAACTCTCTTACCAACAGAATGTAAAAGAGAAACAACCAAAGCATTAAGTCCATTAGCTTTTTGCAGAGAAAACCAGACCATTTGTTTTCTATTCATTTTCATGTGCAAAAAGTTAAAACCTGCAATATGACTGAGCTAGGGAGGCCAGAAAAAACTTTTGGGAGCCTGTTGTTCAAAAAATCTCTGATAATGCTTCTTTATAATACTTAAAATTTTTTTTATAATTTATAATTTCTTTATAATACTTATAAATTTTCTTTGTTTTGTAGGAGTAACGTTGTGATTCCTGCATATCCTTTGAGCAGTTGATTCTGTTTGCTGCCCAGACTCCAAACCCTGGCTCATATTAACTACACAGACTCACAGTGATAGTCTTGCCTCTGTCAGGACTGAAGGTTGCAGTTACCAAGGTCTAGATTTATCACCTTAGGAAATACCTACCGTTCAAAACTAGAAGTTTTTAACATCAAACCATAACCACTAGTTCAGGGGAGTTATTATTTCTCCTCTACACAAATATACACAGGGATGAAGTTATGTTTGCAGGTAGGCACCCAGCTTTCCATCACTGTCTTGCATGAACGCTGCTCTTTTTGCTGGTTTGGTTGTCCTGTCATTTTGTATTTCCAGCATTGGTTTGCTGCTTCTGTGTGTGCTTTTTGCCCATGGAGTATGTTGGAAGCTGAGGCATCGTCTCTGGCAGACAACATTTATACTTTATAGGCTTTCACACATGATAGAATCACAGCAAATTTACATACATCTGGCCTAGTGGTTTCAGTATGAAATGTGAAAGAGCTAGAAATAGAAGTTGAGAATCCTGGAAAGAAGCTCAGAGACAAAAAAAAAAAACCCAAAAACCCTATGTGTTAGAGACAATATAGCGTTGACTTTCTGCTCAAATTGTAGTCTGCTATCCTCTGTGGCACTCGTTAGCAAAAGGTTTGCTTTATGACCTGTTAGGTATTCAGTGGAGCCTGCTAAGCCACCAGGAAAAGATGCAAGGGGTGACCAGGGAACCCTGAGTAGAGGCAGTGTTCAGCCAGCTGTGGGCTGCCCATGTCAGCCTGCTGACAGAACAAGTTAGAAAAGAGCAGAACAAATACAGGGTGAGATAACTGAAAAGAGGAGGTAGATAGTTTAACTAGTAAAACCAGTAAGGGGAGAGCAAGAGAGATGCTGAAAATGTTCTCGGAAATCATGAGGCATAATCTGTTATAGGGAAGGGAGTGAATGAAAACCAGGATGAGGGGAAAATTCTAGCAAAAAGTACATTAAAAAGAAGTCTAATTTCACAAGGTTACCTTATTATAGAGTGCATGAAGTAGTATCCCATTCCACTCACTTTAAGCTGCAGAAACTTGGTCAATGGAAAATCATCAAACAAATGTTATTTATATTCAAACAAGTTTTTTCAAACTTGTGAGGCAAGCTGGTGTTGGTTCAGATTAAGACTTTGTATTTTTAGACAGGTTTGTTCTGAAAAAGCTTGACATACTCCAAGTAAGGGTTGTTATTTGTTTCCATATGTGTCTTATATTTCATTACAGTTTAATGGATTAATGTAAATAATTGGCCATGGCAATAAATTATCATGTTGTCTAGGGAAAGTGTTTCCCTCTTTTTGGCTGATGCATTTGTCACCTGCTAAAACTGATCAGTATGTTTTAAAACTGAAAGAATTTATGAATTCTTCATGAATTTATGAATTTATAAAACATTGTATTTACAGTATTGCTTAATCAATTTGGCAGACTGAAGACTTCAGGAAAGCATGTCTGTTTGGAAAAGTATTTAGAGAAAATTCTTGTTATTTTGAGACTTAGATTTGTTAAGACTATTGAATTTGAGCATGCATCACATCAAAAACCTGATAAACTGTCTTTGAGAATTGTTTTTGACTCAACAGAGTTGTTTTTTTATTTTGCTCTTATGGAAAAGCTTCAAGCCTATGTGTTGTGCCAAAGATGTGTTGAGAAATTTAACTATATCTGATGTGCAGAATAACAGTCTCCCTCCATATGTTGTCTGAATTTTCACTTAAGGTGGAAACTTGTCTCAATAGGGAGATTCTAACCCAATGTTTTTGTGATGGCTTAGCTGTGTCACAGTGAGAGAAGTCAGAGCTGAAATACCAGTTCCATAGGGCATGCAGTGGCTACAACACCCATACATTTCAATAGCTACTGAGATCATTCAGGATTTTCCAGACCAGGAACTCTAGGATAACAAAAGCAGTGACCTTCCAACTAATCTGCAGTATTATTTAGTGTTCACAACAACAGTACATACTGCACAAGGTTGACTCTTATGTTGTATGAGAATCATAATTACTGTTATTGAACCAGAGCAAAATTCAGTTAATACTGTCACTTTTGACTGCACAAAGCTTTCTGAAGTCTGTGCCAGAGATAATTAAAGAATGGTTCAAACAGAAGTTTCTGAGGCCTTGGAAATATCTGTGGGAAATAAGCTGCTCAGTTTTTCTTTACTGCCATAATGTATTCAAAGTGACACTACTAAAACTGGGTTCATCTTTCTGGTCCAGTAGACCAATTGAGATATTCATATTTCGCAACCCCTGATTGCACAATTGTTGGCATCACTTCTACACTTACAGTTGCTTTGCAGAAAGCTATATATTATGTGGAGGCTTATAATATCTATGTTTCATGTGGAAAACGTCTGTGAAAGTATGAATGAGAAGGATAAGCTATGTACTTAAGACACACAAAAAGAAGCAATTTTCACATACTGCTTTATGTAACCAAGTTGAAGAGAAAATTGAAGTGCTGAAAATGAAATCAGCAGTAAAAATAAAATCACTGACTTCCAGTGGTCTTGATTTGAATTTGACTTAATGATTTTTACTTATATGTCTAAAATTGGTCTTCTTCAGAGCTTGATAATTTATATTTTTCTGCTTAAGACCTGATCCTTTGATTAGCTGTGATTTTGAAGGCATTTTTTGATTAAAAAGAAAAAAAAAAAAAAACAAGGAAGAGTTTGCTGATTCACTAAGATGCTTAAGTATTTGAAATAGATCCATGCTCAGCTTTTGCATGTTCCTTCTGTCACTGTTCAGATTTTTTAAAAAAAGCCACTGGCACTGTATATCTACATGCTCAGTATGCAAGTATGCAAGTTATATATCTGTTTGAGCTATACTAGTCTTTCATAATGGAATAAGGTTTTCTAGAAGTACACCCTGTAGTCTCCATTAATTATTGTATTTTGAAGCTTTTAAAAGCCTAGTTAGTTTTTAAAAAAGCCTAATATCTTCATTTAGGTTTTCAGTTGCTGAATTACTTTTCTTCCCATTTCCTCCTAATTTTTCTTCAAATCTAACATAATTTCTATGTCTTAGAATAATATATTTCCTTTATAGTGGAGTTTATTTTAAATAGTCTTGTGACATAGGGAGAGGAAGACGAATGTGAAAGATGGAATTGCTTACAGCATATCCCCACTATTTTCTAACTTATCTAGTTCAGGCTGGAGGTTCCTGTTCAAAGACTGGGCAATCACATTAGTTATTTTGTCAGTGGTAAACTGTAGCTCAGATCTCCATTGAAGCCAGAAAAGCAGCAAACATGAGTTTTTGCTTATGACAATTTATTTCACAACCCTGAAGCTAGTATTGCATGGTTCAGATACGCATTCTGCTGACTGTGCATTGGAAGCAGAATTGCTAATATTATTTCTTAGCTTCTTTTCTCAAGGCCAGCATTTCCACCTACAACAGACTTTACATTTTGTGAAAATTTTAGCTATCAGCAGAGTAGTCTGAAGAGAAGGACATGACTTATTTTCCCATGTGTGAGATTGTTAAAAAAACAGCAGGACTGTGTATATGAGCTGCAGTGAGGTCATGAAGCACTTATGATAAACTGGAGATTAGTAAATTGCAATAAATTGCTGAACTTTTTCTATTTATATCTCTGTAAATGCACCACTAAAATATAATCTTCCTGTAAGAAATGCCTTTGTTATGATTTCAGATCTTAAAGCAGCAGATCATGTCCCTGTAATTGCATTAGAGTCAGTTTTTCCAGAGTTATTTGAAGTAGAACTCATTTGCAGCAAAACAAATTGATGTGTCCTTTGGCTTGTTAGATTATTGTAGGTTGGAGGACACTGGTGGAGGGAAATAAAGGGAAGTGGGAAGGACTTGGTATCTATTAAAGTTTGCGTGCTGTTCAATTAATCTTAATGCACAGTCCAAGACAACTGAACCCATTTATCTAAGTGTGCATAGCTGGGCAGAAATATCAGAGAGGGACTAAGCATTGTGATATCACCAAACTTTCTGTGTGAGACTGTGTGAGGTCTGATTACTCCATTTTCACAACAGTCTCAGATACCTTCCTTTTCAGCACGTGAGGCAGCCTCATTCAGCTTGGCTCCTGTGACCAGCAACCACAAGAGCACAAGGGTCTGTCATGAAGCTCTACATGACATGAATTGAGTAGAAGGAAACAGGATAGAAACCCTCCCATACAACTGGAGAAAAGTCTTCTCTGGCTGTAGCTACATAGAGTTAGCTATATCATATATAAAATACCTACTACAGCATACTGATTTTCCACAAATTTTCTCTGTGAATCTGTGGCTTTCTAAAGGACAACCATAGAAGGAGAGTTTTGAACAACTTCATTTTTGACCCGTTTGTTTGTTTGTTTCTGTTGGTGTTGGCTGCTTATTATATGCTGCTTTTAAAATGTTAAAGGAAAAACCCCTAATTTTTAAGAACATTTCTGTGATTTCTGGAAAACTTCTTGGTAGCTAATTTCAAGAATTTTGATTTTAGTAGTAACAAATGTGTATAATATGCTGAACTGATACTTCTGAGCTAAAGCATCCTAAATATGTTGCTGCTTGAAATATTGAACCATAGAGGATAAAGGAGTCGATATTGCATTTATTTTTCATAATCCTAAGCCAAAAGAGTTGATTTTTGTTTCAAAAATAGTTACAGACACATGGTATTCAAGTTGTCCTCTTGCAGGATTCACCCCTTTTCCCTTTGGATCTTTCTGGCAGTATGTTGAAAGTGTGATAAACTGTTTACTGCACATCCTGGAAGTGAGAGCCGAGAAATTGTGGAACACAAGGACAGCCCTGACATATATAGAGTCCATGGGGAAAAATACATTTACCCCACCATTAAATAAGCACTGAAGGTTTAAAAATAACCTTTGGTTTTCTCCCTTGACACAAATACAAAAGGATAATTAATTTTTGTCTGCAGTTAGAATAAATGCATACAGCCTTTTTTTTTTTTTTTTTTTTTTTTTTTTACCCCAAGCAGATTACCTGAAAGGCCCTACACAAAGGTTGTGTAAATCATTCATATTGTAACTCAGGCCTGGAAGATTTAATACAGCAGGAAGAACATTGTATATTTGGTTGGAAAGAAAATTAATTTTGCAAGATACTAAGCCTGTCTGAGTAAATAGTTGTGTCTTGTGTATTATGGATCAAATTCACCTTTCATGTAAGCATACAAATCTCACTTCAGTCAAGGGAGATTGAAACTGAATTTGACTCATTGTGTTTAGATCCAGATGCCAATCATTTATACATTTAATCACAAAAGAAAATCTGTGATTGAAAGCTTAGGATAACTTTTCAGTCTTTTGATTGATATTAATTGCAAAGCTGTGTTTGTTTTGAAAACTAAAGTGAGTAGTAACCAATATGTACATGTTTTCTAATTATTGTGAATTATCTAAGGTTTTCATGTTGTGCTTAGATTCAAATCATTATATGGAACATTTTTAACATGCAGTGATATGGATAACTAGTATCACAGAACAAATGTAGAATTTGGCTGAAGCTGTAGTCTGAAGCTGTCCTGATTAATTTCTAAGTATAAACTTAATGTTTTTAAAAAATGAAATATGTCAGATGTCAAGAAATGGTAGAATCTTGCCTTCCTTGTGCATTGAAACCTATGACAGTTAATATTTTGGGAGTACATAGTTGGATCATCTATGGTTAAATCTGAATGCATACATAAAAATGTAAAACCCCCAAAATTCCATTATGTTCATTTGCACTCTAAGTGTTGCCATTTGGTAATACTCTGGCAATGATTTGCTACTAGGAGAGTCCTTCTCAGGCTTTAAGTAAACATTTGTGGGTGGGGATGAGTCAGCGATAGATTTTCTATGTTTGGAGATGCTGCATGTCTTGAAGAATTTATACTAAATATAGTCACCTCACCACCTTCCATGCCACTTGTACCTCTACTGTTGCATTTTACAGTCCTTCAAAATGTCAGGACCATATATATTTACTTGAAATAGTATTTTTTGAGCTGTGGGTTGTAGTCACTACAGACTTCTCTGAAGGTTGTGTTCATTTAACCAAGTCTTTAAAAAAATCCTTTTTTTTTTTAAATGTTAACTAATTGCTAGCAGTAGTTGATCTCCTTTAAATAAAATAATAAAAATCCACATGATTAGCTGCAAATGTCTGAGATAGATACGGAATTGATAGCTACCCTTAATTTCTGACAGCAACTCAACTCTGTTGGCGTAGGGTTGTGTGCGTAACAGCTGCAGATAGTAATCACAGCCTTGATCTTCCTCCTCTCTGCTCCATGAACACCCCATGTAAAATTTAATCACAGCATCTTGGCCTATTGAAGTCAATGACAAGATGGTCTTCCTGGTGACACAAACAATTACACTAAGCAGCAACAGCTCTTACAGAGGCACAGAAAATGTGCCTTCTGAATAGTGACAGAATATTTCAGGGTGAAACAACATGCTTTGTGTTGTCAAGCCCTGCTAATCAAAATTTTTTAACTTACATCAGATTCAAGATTCTTCATTTTGGACGTCGTTTATTACAGGGACTGTGGGGAGTGAAAGGATGTTATCTCTTTACTTTTTAATAGCAATTAATGGGGTTTTTTCCTAGCAGAAAAAACCTAGAGGTGTCATAACACTAATAAAATCCCACTCAGATATAACAAAGCTAAATACATGTAAGTAGGGACATTCTTTTTCAAATCTGTGATACTTGCTTTTTCCCATGTTTGTTTTTGCATTCATTTAACTAAGGATATAATAAAGTAGTCTGTGCTTGATTTTAAAACTCGGGAGTCTGAGGCTTACACTGAGCACTGGTAGATTTATATCTGCACAGAGAAGGGTTAAGTTACATAAATCACTTAAAAGTCTGCAAGTTACTGGATCTAAGTACAGTGTAACTACAGATAGAAGTGGTAAATGTTAAATTAATGATAGCAGAGTAGACTTATAAATATGGAGGGAGGACATGTACATTTAATCATTTCTTGCCTATGAGAAAGTTCCAATTAAACAAAAATGCATCACACTGCTGGGAGAATTTGTCTTTCTCCATTGTTGCAATAAAAGAGAAGTTGAATTTATGCGAAGTAGTAAGAGAGAAATCTGCATAAACTTGCTTGAAAGTGTACTATGGGATATGATTTGCTTTTAAAAGATTCATAGGCAATCTTATTATTCTATGATCCTGAGAGAAGGAAAATGCTTAAGGAAAACATAAATGAAATTTCCAAATTGCCACTCAAAATTCTGCTCTGACTCAGTTTGGCAAGCTCATAAGAGTTGCCAGTATTAGGCAGCCTTTTGGTTGCAGATGAGAAAGGTATTTAGGGAGGAGAGTCACTTCCAAATGCACTTGTTAAAGGAGAGGGTGGAAGTAGGTTTTACCATTGTAGTCTTCACTGTATTCTGCAGAAGAGTATTATACTCATGAAAAAGTGGCTGTGGAGTGCATGCAAAGTGGTAATCCTGTATTTGGGGAATTTTAAAAGTACAGAATTTTTTTGCTTTGCTTTCCATCAATGGGCTCCATCCAATTGTAGCAGAAAAGTTCCAGGCAATGCTCTGCTTTTGTGCTTTGATACAAACAATATTTACCCTGGAAGAGCCCTCTGGCACATGTACTGATGTTTCTTTTTTTCAGGTATTGGAAACTTATTATAAGCAGAACTTGTTCTCTACTAGTAGAAATATCCCTTTCCCAGGTTGTTGTTACTAGGAGATTCTTCTTGATGGTGGTCTCCAAAAATGCTTGGTTTGATGTCTTCTGCTCTGTTAGCTAAAATGTTAATATTACAATATGTGCTTTGTGGTAAAAATTTCAAGATACTGTCAAAAAGCTAAACTGAGAACAAAGTGTTCTCATTGCAAATGTACATTACAAAATAGCAAGTCTGTTGGGCATATCTCTTTCTAAAATATCCTTTTTTCTTTGTTTCTCTATACTTTTCCACGATATTTGAGGTCTAAGACATTTTATGAGGAAGCTGTAGGGGAAATGGTGTAACAATCTGAATAAAATATTCAGAAACTTTAGATATATTGCATTATTTTTCAACTCTTTTCATTTTTTTATTCTGTATTGTTAAATCTTGTGAATGTTTTCCCTGTAAAAAATAATTTTCACATGTTTTAGCTAACTTGCTTTCTGCATATGAATGTAATATAGCAGGCCAGATGACTTAGATCCTGCAAGCATTACGTTATAGAATAAGGCAATAGTCTTATTATTCATTAAGTTGTGAAAAAGAGACATTTAAAGCAAAGAGCAGCTCAGCTCTGAGTTTGCAGCTTCCAGGTTTTATACTTATCCTTTGGCCGTGGAATTTTTAGAGGTATATTGACCTTTTACTTTATATGATATAGACAAAAGAAATACAACTTATATTATAGAAAACAGCTATCTGTGCTGAAAAGGGAGCCTAAACCAAAGAATACTATGAAGTACCTTTCAGTATCGCAGTGGGCATTTTACACACGCTTTATTCAGACAAGCAAATTGTCCAGCAGCATTCAGGCTCTTAGAAACTGCATTTTAGTGCAAACAGACATGTAAAATTCCTGTGCTGAATAAACGATTTCATGAAAAATCATGAAATCATCACGGAGATGAGCATTTTTCACAAGCAGTTCTTCTGAGGCTTGCAGTGTGATTTTCAGAAATGCAAGCTTCTGATTCTTCCTTAACTTGAGGATTTTGCAGGCATAGACAACCATAAAATACTGACTGACACTTGGGAGAATCCATGGGGAGCTTTCCTGAGGAACCATTTTGTTTTCTTCCTTTTGGTGAAGGACCCATCTTTCAGGGGTTGATCTTAAATGTCTGTTTCAAAATATACTACACCTAGAGCCACGATGCTGAATTAACTGGTGTCTGAGTTTAATCTTGCACATTTCCTTTGCTATGAAGTCTTTGAAAATTATAACATGCAGATCAGTAATTAAAGGAGGCTTGCAAGATGTTGCGTAGTGCAGATGCTTATTGCAAATGAGTGATTTGCCCTCTAGTAACATTCAAGTGTGAACACAGAGAACAGGAGATCAGAGATCAGATCAGTATCAGATTTGTGGTTGTAACGCGAAGTTTCCAATTCATGGAAATTGAAATTGTCCACCTTCACCAGCATCATCTCCACAACCAGTTCACAATGTCTCCAAGAGGTGGAGGAGCAGAGAAAACCCAGCCCAGCTATGCTCCTCTCTCAGATCTCCTTCCTTAACTGCCACGGTTGATTTGATGTGCCTATTCTAATGCAGAGATCTGTGCCCTTGGAGCTGCAAACCTTCCCAAACTGTCAATGAGTTCTTGTGTTTTGTCTGTGTATAATTATGAACTGGCAAGTGCACTTTAAATCCTCAGAGAGGAAGGGTTTGTATTATTTTTAATTTTATTTTGAAAAGGTGTGAAATTTCTGCAGAAACATAAAAGAGAAAAAGAGAATAACATTCCTAGTTGGATTACAGTGCAGTCCTTTGGATTGCTAAGAAATCAGGCTTCCCTCCACATCAGTAGCAACTCTGGCTTGACCTGTCATTTCTGTCTGCAGACTTCTCAAGCAGATGTGTCTGATTTGAGCCTCATTCATGCTGTGAATCTGTAAATTCCACAGGCTGGGCAAGATGAACTCATTTTTAGTTGTCATATCTCCTGTTGCAGACCCACTTCTGGAGATGAAGTAGCCAACAGATAAGTGCTGCTAATGACATTTTAATCTATGAGTGTTGCCTGGCAAGGCCCGAGGGAATGACATGAGAAAGCACTAAATGCAATAAATGAATTCTGATATGTAATGTATTTGCAGCATTGACATAAAAGCAGAGAAGATCAGGGCGAAATTTGTCTCTGCATTTCAGTGAGACTATACCACTGATTGCCATGGCTTTGCCTGTCAGAAACAATAGTAAAGTTTTGCCAAATGCAATCCTCATCTAATGTTTATCAAAAGGTGAAACTAAAATTTGGGTCTTTAATTTCTCTGTGAAATCCACTTAAGTAATCTCTACTATAGTATTTCTTTCCCATATATGCCTAAAAATAGTGTAAAATATCAATAACTTCTACTGCAACCTTTTTGTTACTACTTCCAGAGTTACTTGGTGTGAAATGTCTCGTTTATGAAATTAGAAACTGTACTTAAAGAATGAACTTCTAAACATGGAAACTTATCTTGCCATAACAAGTTTATTTGTTTGGAGGTATTTTGAACATGGCAAACATCGTGGAGGTTGACAAAGCGATAGCAGCTAATTAAGCATATTTATTAATTTTTTCTTTGAAGCTGGTGCTTCAGGCTAAGCTTTCAGGCTTAGCATCTCCTCATAGTGCTGCAGCCAGGATGTGTTGCAGGCTGTACCTGTGGAACACAGCCTCTTCCCTCCCTGCACTCCTGGCCAGGGCTCTGTGCTGGTCAGCAGCCAGAGGTATCCCTGTGCAACTCTGAGCTGAGCCTTTCCTCACTGCCCCAGCAGGAGCTCAGCAGGAATTCTTCTGCTTGGCAAAAATAGGAGCTGTTGTGTTATCACAACTCTCAGAAGCAGAGGTATCTTTCCAAGTGTTTTTGACGCAGTTGCTTTTGGTGAGTTGCCTTCTTTTATTTAGCCCTCTTTTCCAAATATTACTAAGAATTAGGTTTTTTCTTAAAGCAATAATTTCCAGTGTACAGGCAGCACAGTAAAATTAATATGACATATTACGTTTAGTTAAATTTTAAGTTATCATTCCTTGAGAAGTCAAGAGGTAAAATTAATTAAGGAAATATCTTCATTTAGAATCTAAAACTTTCTAAATAATCTTCTAATAAATTGGTCTTGAGTGAGACGCTAATATTTTTTAATGATTTACATTCTGAAAGTTTTTATAATCTCTCAATATTACTGCTCAACTGAAAATAATATTGTCACATAAAGAAGCTATTCACAGAAAAAATGAGGGGAACTTTAATCAAACTTAAAATAAAAATTATAAATTTTCCATTTTCTGATTTTTTTTTTTTGCACTTTGTATCAGAAAGAGGGAACCATGACAGATTTTGGTCATACATTTAATCAGGTGTTCTTGGTGGTGGTCTTAATTTATTCTTTTTCAAAATTAAACCAGTCTAAGACTGGGTTTTTAGGATCAAAGTAGTTTGTAGGTTTGCTGAAACAGAGGTACCACTGTAAATTAGAAAACTGCCAGCTTAAAATACACTGGGTAAAAGTCCTATAATAATGTCACCCTTAGCAGACCAGCGGAAAAGGTATTTATTTCAGTCATTATTTTCTTGTGTGGGAGTGGAAAAATTAAAGTGACTAATCCACTTCACTGAACAACATTTAGCAGAACTCAGAGGCTTCAATTAACCACTGTTTTATAAAGGTACTAATCTCTATTAAATGAAATCCTTCAAGGGTTCACTTTGAAACAATGCATAAGTAGTAATCAGAAAGTCCTGATACAGGGGCCTGCTGGGACAGATAGCTGGAATGTGCTGTGTAATCAAATTCTTGGAGATTTAAACACATACACACACACAAAAAAAAAAAAAAAAAAAAGGAAAAAAAAAAAAGAAAAAAAAAAAGAAAAAAAAAGGGCGACATTTCTTAAGCCTTTTTTGAAGTAAAAGAGGTTTGGGTTGTTTTCTTCCTGGTCAATAGATTTTAATATTCAGCCTAGTAAAAAACAAAACAAGGTATTACATTATTTATTTCAAAGTCAAGTCAAAACAAGGAAGTAATTGAAAACTGCTTATCTGCCCTCCTTGTTGAAGACCCCCATCATACAACTTTGCAAATAATAAGACCTGCTTCTTAACTGTTTTTCTCTTTTATCTGTACTATGAGAATTCATTAAAATCAGAAACTCTAATTACTCACAGATTACATGTTTAATTCCTTCCAGAATCCTCTAGAACATTGTAAGCTGCATTCAACATAGAGCACTGGAAAGCAGCAGGGATTTTTTTATCCTCAGTCTCATGTATTTTCATATATTGTATTGAATAACCTCGTAGAGTTCATTACTGTAAGCACTGCAGTAATTGTCTTCTAACAGACAGTATTTGATTGGTATTAATTTAAAGCAAGGCCCACACCACCTTGCTTTCCAAAGTGTTTCCATCTCAAGGAATAATTCTTCAGACATGCTTGTGTTGATTTCTGTCACTGTGAATCTCAGAGTTAGTCTCACAGAATGGAAAAGTTAAAATAAAACAACAAACAAAACAACAAAAAACAACACACCAACAAACAAAAAAAAAAACCAAAGCCCAAATACTTTAATAAAATAACTCCCAAAAGAGTAGAGAAAGTTGTTTTCTTCCTGTCTTCACATTCAAATGCCTTCATAGTGGCTTTCTAAACTGTTTCCTGTGATGGTACAAAAGTAATCTTCATCCTCTGCAGGTTGTATCATCAATTAATAGCCTTTACCATGACTACTCATTTCAAAATTTTATGGAGAAAGAGAAAATGGGGCTCAGTCCCACAGAGTGGGGGATATTGGATGATGAATGTTTACGACTTTTTTGCCTTTGAGTCTGAGTCCTTTTCCAAGGCTTCAAGAGTATTCATGCTTGCTGTTTTCTTCTATGTTGGTGTAGTGGGGCTCCTCCACCCCAATTGTGTTTACTGCTAATGCCTATATAGATGCAGTTGCAGGAGTTATTGCATGTTAGGACTACTACATGACAAAGAATGATTTTTTTTTGGTGGTGTCATTTCTGGCAGCTGGTTAACAAAACTAGGACAAAGAATTACCTGTTAAAAATGCACAAGAAACTATGGTAGCAATGTGACAGCATGGGGCTTGTTTTCCTCATTGTTAGCTCCAGGCCTTCAAATTTTCCTTGAAAAGTCTTGAAACTGTGGGTTGCCCAAAAGCAAGAATTTGCAGGATTTGAGATTTAATGAGGCCCACCTGGGTTCACTATGAAATTCTAATCCTAATATTAATTCAAGGATTAAAAATGAAACTGTGGGACTGTCTTAATAGTCTTGTTAAATCAAAGCCAGAACAGGCTGAAAGAAGGGCTTTCAGTAAACCTTTCAAACTTCAAACAAAGCTCATTCTAGAAATTAAAACAGAATGGAAAATCCACTGAAATATTTCCTATTATCTATAATGTAGGTTGTAATTATGTGTTGATACACAGCATGGTTAATATGATTAAATTTTGATATAGGTCACCTTCAAAGTCATTTCTTACCAAGAATTTAAAATTAAAATCCTGCTTGAGATTTTATATCATGTCTTTTCCTTACGGGATTCTGCAGATTTAACCAAGTTTCAAACTTAATGAAACAGACATACTAGCTGTTTCTTCTTGCAACATTCGTTTTAAGGTAGGACCCTCTGTTCAGATCAAATAGGAAACATGAAAAGTGCCTGTGTATTTTATATTTCTAGTGACTTTCTTCTTTTCTTTTTCTGTGATTTAAGAAGAATTTATGTCTCAAGGCTATATTTAACCTTATAACTGGACCTGGGAGAAAACTCATGAAACTTTATGAACTGTTATTTAGTGATTGCCACTTTATTATTAAAGAATACTATGTATTTACTTTTGCTTAAGCTACATGGTTAGGACTAAACATCAGAAGTAAACAGGAATAATGCATTTATGGGGGGAAGAAAGAAAAAATTGTGGTAAGACTAATGCATCTTAGAAAAATGGGTGTGCTTTTGCAGTCATCCTTGAGTCATAAAACATTTGGAATAACTTGCATTGAATGTAACTTATAAGATTTTACTTCCTTTGCCAAGTAAGGAAATGCATGCTGGGGAACAACCTGTAAATTACACAGAGAAAACCACAAATAATTATTGCACACATGCGTCTATAAGGCAAAAAGTACCTTGCATCTTGCGTTTATGTAAAATTTGGCTCAAAATGTGATAGATTTATATACTTTTTAATTCTATCTCTTGGAAATTTTCCTGTTTTCAGAATGTTAAATGGGGCCCTTGGACCAGGTAGTCTGACTGCTTTCATCTGAGAGGAAGAGTTGACAGCAGTAGTCACAGCGGTCTTTGTTTTTCATTTCAAGTTGAATCAGACTGATGATGAAGAGAAGGAAAAAGTGAAGTTGCATTGCCAGGGGGAGCAAAGGAACAATGATCAGCACGAGAGCATCAACCTGGATGAAAAATATTGTAGTGTAGTAGACAAAGGCATGCAAGTTCTCCTGTATAGTTGTGATTCTGAGAAATGTGAGAAAGATAAGAAAAACTCCTTGATATTAAAAAAAAAGTAATTCTTTGTCTCTTGACCTTGACAGGGATGTGCATGACATAGAATTCTTATGGGCTGAATATGCATAAAAAACCATAATTATGCCACTACTTTTAGCATAAGTCATTTTTACATAGATGCAGCAATATAGGTTACGAAATAGTATCTAATCTTAAAGGGTTTTTTGAAAAAAAGTAATGTCTTACATGATGTTATAAACATTTTGTCAGAGGTATAGAATCAAGTTCAACAATGGTCTGTCTAGGTGTTTCAGGTTTCCTGAATTACAGCATTTTAAACATGCTGCTTACATCATCACATAATTGCACACACTTCCTTCACAAAAGCATTTTATGTTTAAAGCATGAGCAAAATGCATAGAAACAGTTTCTGATACTGTTCTCAACAGCTGAACCATGCTTTATCTGACAGTGTTTCAAACTGTTCACTCCCATTGTTTCAGAAATGCTCATATTCTCTAGACGTTTTGAACTTCATAGTTCACAGCTATGTAAATTTGCTGTAGAGAATACAATGAAACCACCTTCTTTTAAGATAAAGATGTCTATGTGTTATTACAGTATTCATTATTAGTTCAGGAATTTAATCATTAGATGATACTTTAGTTCAGTTTTTCTTATTTATTTATTCCTGAACCAAAACATTGCATTAGGTGGACAATTAAAACTTAGATGATATTTTTTTCAGGAAAATCAAATATTAACAGTCTCTGGGACTTAAAAGGGGAAAAATGCTAACTATACAGCTAAGCCTAGATTATAATAATTCTGAAATACTATAATGCCAAAATCACTAGGAAAAAAAAATACTATAATGCCAAACCTTATGAGAGCTTTTCTAAAAGAAATGTAACTTACTGCAGGGAACAAGTTTCTTTTTGCAAAAACAGGGTTATAAGAGATTTGCTCTGTATTTGCTAATACAACTTGCAACAAGATGTTTTTAATGAATTTTTTTGTTGTTGTTGTTGGGTTTTTTTGTTTTTTTTTTTTTTTTTGTTTCTGCCTTATCCCTGCCCAAAATCAAAGGTCACTATAATGGTTGCTTGGCAGCAGTTCTATCAAGCAGGATATTCTCTGATATTTTCTTTCACATTGTGTCAGGCAAGGCAGAGAAGGAAGATTGGCATTGGAAGGAGAGGAACAGCTGTTCAAGCAGTTGTGTGGGAAGATCCATACCTTCCAGAATGAGGTTTTGGGGAAAGAGCTGCTGTATTCCTGACTACAGGAGCTATTGCAGAGGCTGGAGGGCTGCTTCCTCTTCCCCTGTTTAGTGATGCTTCTGCCTTCTTCCTGAGGTGCATCTGCTCTTTTTGTTCTGACCGTATGTGAGCTGGTGCAGACAACAAAACTGAAAATAAAGCATTTACTTCTCATTAAGTACCATATATCTCAATGCTTTTCCATTCACGCTTTGTGCTAATGTCAGAGTAATAACTGTGATTTGGATGTAAACCCTCAAACCTAAAAACTTGTCTGTACTTCCTCCACTCAACATCCTGTTTGGTGAAGGACAGCTGTTCAAGTCAAAGTCAAAATATCCATTTTGATAATGTGCTAGAAGTGTTTTCCTTAGATCTGACAATGGTATCAAGACTTGCTAAGATTTTACTTAGTTTTGTTTCAAGTGATAAATCACTGGCATTTCGTTAAACTTTTCCCTGTAATATTTAAGAGTTAGCCAAAATAGTAAATTTATTTTCAGTACAAATGCCACTGAAATCAAAGGTCACAATGGATCATATAACAAAAAATGACATCTGAAGCAACTTTTGAAGTTGTTCTTTATAATGCAATTTGAATGGCAAAGGAAGGAGAAATATTGTAACTTAATTCAGAAGATGTCCACTATCTCTTGAAAAGAACATATATAAAAAAGCTAGCATTAGAGATACTCTTGTCAATGTCACAATTTGGCTGTCAAAATCTAAATGATACATGGGGCTTGGTACATGCATAATACATATATCTCTGTTATTTGTTGTTCTCTAGGGCAGAATTCAGTAAAATCTGGTACTTAAAGCATTGGGAAAAGAAAAATAAGAAACACAGGTTATAGGAAGAAAATGAAATAGCTGTATTTATGCAGGATTTGTGCAATTTAATACTCATGTTTTGGAATATAAAAATGGCAAGAATGGTCCAGGAGGCTTCCAACACAGTCTGGACACACTGATGAATCTGACACAAAGATAGTTACAAAAACAGCTTAGAGATGTGGTTGAGCTTTTACCACAGTCTGAGGATATCTGACAAGATGTACCCAGGAAGGCTGGAGGTGCTGAAACACTGGCCTTATCCAAAGCCTTATGACAAAGGATGCCTGTGGGACTGCATTATTCAGGGGGCTCAAGAGGGACTTGACTTAACTGCAGGCATGTTAGGTAAGACACAATGTGAACAGGGACATAAAATTGGTCCAGCTGGATGTTTAGGCTTGTGGAACATCTGGAATTTTCATTTTTTCAGGCCCTTTCATGCAGCTATGTACAGTCTAATTTTAATTCCTTCATCAGCTCAGCACCCACACAGTGGCTAACAAAACCACCTCTATCTAATGAAAGAGAAGACAATGTTATAGCTGTCATACATTTATGGGGTAGAATGACTAGTTTAGAAATCCAATAGTTTAGACCAGAATTAGATTCAGTACATAACTCCTACATGTGCATTTTAACCTCATGATTTTTATTAGACAGCGTGAGACCTTGCTTACTGTGAAAGGAATTTTCTTTCCTTAGTTTGAAGAATTAGGGATAATGTTGTACTCTTTTAGAATCCATAAACAAACTTAGTAGTTTAAAAGAAAAATAATCTACCAGCACTGAGTGGCAGAATAATATTTCCTGTGTATTTTTCTTTCTAGTCATATATTTGCAGCTACAGACTTGTATGAAATAATTTTTTATTATGATTTTTTAAGCTGCATTTGACATAAATTAGAACTTCATATAGGTTTGTTACTGCTCTGTAATAAATATTTGATTAAAACAGCTTGATTTTATAGCAGTACTTCACCATTAATATTGTAAATTCTTTACTACACTTAAGGGAAGTATTGGGGTTTAGCTAGATACTTTTATGAAAGCATACCACAGTGCTCAGTTATGATGGTGAAGAAAACAAAAGCAATCTTTTCTGGGAGTTATTTGGCAAGAGAGAGAAACCAAACTACTGAATGTCCACTTGCCACAGTACTGATCTATAGTCAGTCCACCATTGGTGCAGAGTTCTGATTCCTCCCAAAAGGAAGAATCTAGTTGAAAAAGGTTTGGAGTGGGGCAGCAAGGATGATAAGAGCTTATAAATGGGGTTTGTGTGAGGAGATACTTGATAAATGGTTAATCTGGGGAAAAATTATTTCAGAAATATCTTGAAAACCAGAACTGGTATTAGGAGGATAGGTGGGAATTGACTGTTCACAACCTCTCTCAGTGATGGGAAAGTATGAGGAGTCACATTCAAAACAAACAGAAGGAAGTGTTTCCCTCTGCAGCAAGGAGAAAGATGTGAAGATGCTAAAAGCTTGCAAGAAATCAGCAGGCAAGTTGGTAGGAGAAATCCCATGAAGGGTTACAGAGCATGTTGAAATCACAGCTGTGCAGGAGTTCCATGAGCAGAAAATAATTGTTAGCTGAGAAACTCTTAAGGGAAAGCATTATACATATTTGATGTGTTTTCCCTTTCTTATAGCCCCTATTTATGACACTGGTAGAGATCAAACAGAGGTTTAAATAAACCCATCATCTGGTGAAGTAAGGCTTTCTTATTAGAAGGGGTTTATTTACTTATTTAAATAACTTTAAATTCACAGCAATTTTGGTGAAATCATAAATATGTATCTGAAGAAACCTCATGAATGAAGTTGATAGACTTCCTTTCATATGCTAAAACCCATAAGAAGTAAACATTTTCTAGAAGTGTCCTTTACAATATATGGTTAATTTTAATGACATTTTCTTTAAAATTTTCCCTTATACTTCTACAGATCTTAGAAAGGCCTGTAGGAACGTGGATGTCGACATCAATTTTGGATCTAATTCTCCCTAGTTCTTTTTAAAATGTCTGTTAAGCTTTCAGTTAATCCATCAATAGCATGGATAATAATGACATATGTTTGTTCCATGTAATGTCTATATAAAGCATAAATGCACATTTCCACAGTAGCATTAGCAGAGACATAACATTTTCATTTCAATGTCCTGGTAGTAAGAAAAATACCAGATATAATTACTAAAACTATTAACTATTAAATGAAAAGCTCCTAATTATTTTTAAATCACTCAATTTCTTCTAAGTACAGTATAAAAATTACATCTGGTAAACAATGCCTGGAGATAATTTCTGTAACATGCTAGCAATAAATGAATGTATTCTATCCCCTCATATTCTGTACTGAATACAATTTGATTTTCAAGACAATTCAGCATTGTTTTTGTAACTACTCTGATGATAAAGGGCTTGAGAAGCCTGTTAGAAAAGGAACAATACATACATAAGCACAGCTCTAGTGGGTAAAGGTCAGGTGGCTGGCCTCTAAGATGCTACTAGGAAATAAATGTCTGTTAGAAAATTAAATCTTTTGGGACAGCCCAATGATTCCTGAGCTAATATCCAACAAGCAAATTCCTAATGCTTCAAGAATGACATATAAGCACTTACAGTGCTTATAATTGCACAGTGTTGAAATGAGGCTTAGCAATTTGTCCTGAGCATACCTTCTAATAGGGTTAAACTGAAGTATTCCTGTATAGCCATAGAATTCTACAGATACAGGGTTTTTATTAAGAGACAGTGGAATTTGTAAATGTTCCCATTTGGTTAAGGAAGACTAATCACATCAGTTTGCAATAGTGCTGATGCCACTCCATCACCATATGCTCCTCTAAATCCTCTATAATTTGCTTCAGTAATACTCATTGCCTGTCCAGCTGCTCTGTCCCCCTGCAAAGCAGAGAAAGGCTTTAAACACCTCTTTCCCCAGTGAAACCTGTCTTTAAACATGCACCCTCACCTCCTGTGAGTAGTCAGTACTGAGATCATTGCTAACTGCTGTTTTAATACTTTGTTTCACAAACAGTGACCTGGATGGAAGATTTAAAGAATATGTATGTTTTTATCAAAAAATGGGCAGCATCCCATAGTGCTCTGAAAGCACTATTTTGTAGTTGTACCATATTGAAAAAAACAGCTGTCTCTGTGTACTGGCTTTCTTTATTACTCCTCAGAAAAGAGAAATATGTTTGGCACTGGTAGTTTCATTGACACAGAGTCCTAAGTCAATGCACCTTTAAATGAGCAGAGGCAGTTGTAATTACCTGTAGCATTAGTTGTATATGCCAGCTCTGAAGTCCATACCCATAAAATATCCTAGGGCCACTGGGTGACATATGGGAATTAATATAACCATTGTTTCTTTTGTTTAGTTCTTAAGACGAAAGATGTGGCTTCTACCCCATGTAACTCTGCAAACTGAAACCTGAATCCAGGATCAATCTCCATAATTTTGTCTGGTTAAAATACTGAAGTTGCACTTCAAAGTCAGTTAAGATTTTTAAGCAGTTGTCTCAGTCATGAGATCTTTCCTTTCTTCACCTCACTCTTTCTCCATCCTCTCAACCAAATCAAATTCCCTAGTGTTAAAAAGCAAGCTGTCTTTACCTGCTGAGTCCCCATCATATTATTTACCTCACTGAACTGTTTACTAGCTGCTTTCCTGGCTGTAACTTCACCTTTGTCATTCTCCACAGACCATCTTTGGTCCAGTCCTGTGTTTAAGAGATCTGACAAGATAAGCACACAATCTGTGGTTCAGAAACCTCAAAGGTTACAGGTTAGCTGAAAAAGTTGTGTTGTGTGTGTGTATATACACACATAGAGAGTATATATGTGTATGTTCTTAATATATACATTTATGTTTACAAAATAAATATCTGTATTTTACACAAAAACTTAGGGAACCAAGAGGTAAAAGCAATCTCATGAATTAGCCTGCCTAGCAGCAGCTTCTCAAATGTGTGATGGTGTAAGTTTAAAACTTGATGTATATTCTCAGCCTAGTCCATTCTGGGCCCTTCAGAGCTAATGTGCATGAAGAACAGTTTGATGCTTGTGTATTCATCAGTACCAAGGGTGGACAGAATATTTTTCATGGTTTAGATGTTCCCTTAATGATAAGGAAAGGAAGGGAGGCAGGCATATGTAGGAGTAGAGAAGAGCTAATGTAAACATAATGGCGAGATGTAGGAGTCAACATACTTTATGTGTTGAAAACTCTTGAAGTAACTAAACCTATGTTATTGCTTGGTACTAAAATAAAAATTTAGGTGTGGTTCATATGAAAAGATTGTTATCAATCAAGTGTTAATGTCAAGAGGTAGTTAATATAAAGAAGTAGTCCCCAAATTTGTAAATAAAATAAGTAGTCCCCACATTTGTAAATATTCAAGTTTTGGTTAAAGTTACCAGCTTTTAATTACAAGGAAAACAATGCAGCTGCTTGTACCTGAAAGACAAAAGTTTGTGTTTATGAAAAGTTATATGCTCTACAGTACAGGATTCGTGGTGGGAAACAGTGACAAAACCCCAGTTTCTTTGGAAAAAAAGCCGTTGTTGATCATTTGCAGTGTGTAGATTTCTCAGAGTTGCCCAGTAAACACACTGCTTTCATTCTTTGGAGCTTAACAGTTTCTCCTATGTTCTCAAGCTCTTTCCAGCTTAGTACAGTGTTTCTTTTGATGGATTGGTTTTCCTGAGTCAAACTTAAGAACTCAGAGCATCTTATCACACTTTGAGCAGCTCAATTTCTCAGGGGCAAAGAAGAGAGGAGACAAAAAGCCCATCAAGGCTTGTGCCAGTTAAATCCAAGCTCTCAAGGGATTTGTTTTTCTTTTGGCGTCAGATTAGATGCTCAAACCAAGCGGTGTTGTGGGGCCATGGGTGAGTGCCCACTGAACCCTTAACAAGGCTAATCCCACAGCAGCACATTCCAAGCAGCTAATGGGTGCAAGGGCTTTGCTGGCTCCCATACCGCTGCGCCGCGGGCAGAGCGAGCGCCTTGTGCAGGGGCCAGGCACAAACGTGCTGATAGCAATGAGCGGCCGTGGTGGTGAAATGTGGGCAGCAGCTTTGGCTCCAGGACAGCCCTAAACGCCAGCTTTGATACTCAGGTAAAGAAAAGAGAGAAAGAAAATGTCCTTGGTGGGATTTTGCAGCCAGGTTAATAAAGAAAGAGGCTGTGAAAAAACTAAACTCAAGTCTGGCGCGTACTTTATGAGTTCGCTGTGGACTTTGAATTGTCTCATTAACCATTACTGAAGGAGTACTTATGAAACAAGAGAAAGCAAGATAAGCTTTTCGCTCTACAAGTCTTCAAAAGACTTTGCTATTGTCTTCTAAAATTTTTAATACTTTATTGCATTGTAAGTAAGAGTTTAATGTGGACAGTTTAGTTATGAATATGGTTTCCTGAAGTTATTCTGTTATGAGTACTCTATCGCAAGTAGCATAATTTATTATAACTTTGAACTTTACAGTTCATTGCAAATTATGTCTGTTGCAGAAAGATAACTGGCATGGGGCAGTGCAACCAGATGCTTTCATTTAAATTTGGAAGGACAAGGAATTACGAGATTAGTAAATCACGTGTTTTGTCATCACAACTCTGCTGGGTAGGATAGTATATTTTTTGATATAATCAGGAAAGCATCTTTTCCTGAGGAGGGTAAAGGAGATTTTAAACATGACTATTGTTTTTGCAATATTACCTTAGAAGAAGTGTAATGAAAATTCAAATACAAATTAATATTTTTGTTATATTTTTTTTAATGTATCTCTGGGTTTTTTCTGCTTGCAAAAACAATATGAGAAAGAGTACAAAAACAAATTTTAAATGTCAGTTTCTTGGGTTTTGAAAGCTTGCTTTTATACCTAAAGAAAAAATTTCAGTGTTATTGCATGTTTTCATGTTGGAACTTGAGATAAATTCAGCTAGTGACCACTTTTAGAAAAGACTCATTAGTTCTTTGTAGCCAGGAAATTCACCATGGTAAATTGTTTGCAGAAAAGTATGAAAATAATAATATATTTAATAAAGAATATTTGGAAGTTATAATAAATCAAATCTCAAGGTAGTTTCTCTTCGGTGAAGTAAAACTATTTTAGTGTTCAGAATTTCTATTTAACTTTACTTTCTTTAAACAAAACAAATCTTCAATAATATATTAACCTTCAGTTTGCTACCATGAGAAAAAAACATCAAATATAGTTTTATTTAATGGTTTTAATAGACTTTTATTTATTTTCTGACTGTAAAAGTGATGCTAGGTATCAGCTATTCCTACAAGATATAAAGTCTAGCAGATTTTTGAAGTAAAAATGCAAGGAGACCAACGGTAAAATATTGCTTAATAGCACCAGTAACCACTAGATCCAGCAAAGAATTATTTTCTCTGTAAAAGACAAAAGAATAAATTCTATATACTGGGACTGGTATAGTAGATGTACCTAGAATTTCTTGTGTTATTTTATAGTTTGTGCTAGTGAAATTCACCAACTCCAAGAAAGTTCTTTAGTCCACAGTGATTTTCACATGCTTCAGAAGCAGAGGGTTCTGGTTTTAAACATGGAAAATGGGGTCAAGATTGAATTGACAAGAACGTAACATTAGTAATATAACATTAGTTAGTAAAAGTAATTTTTAGGTATTACTTATATATCCTTGCATAGTAAAAGGCAACATCAGTTACATAATGTTACATAGGCAATTTCAAAAGTTCTCTTTTCATAGAGGCAAAATGCTCATATTTCCTTTAAATTGTTTAAAGTGCATTTCACATTACTTAATTCTCAGGTAATTTTGTTGTAGTTCATAGTTTATAGTTCTGTTCATGCTGTGCAGTTAAGTGGGTAATTTTATTATTCATATATATTAAGTTAATTTGTTTTAAATGAATTTTCAAAGGAAAACTTCAACTCATCTCCTTATTAAATCAGATAATAGAATTCTATGTGTGTGAATGTTTTAGAGAGCTTGCCAGAACTCATATTATATGAAGTGAGGATTTCCTAGATAATTAAAAATATTTCAGAACTCTGAAACTCTCTCCTTTCTTGTTTTGTGCTTTTTTCTTCTCTTTTCCCTTTTTGCTTGCCTACCCATCTCTCTGTTTAAAAAGACTTCTTGTGTATGTGAATGGTTAAGACTGTGCTGCAGGAAATTTCTTGCTTTTCTGTGAATATGTGGGGGAATATCTTGAGTGTTATGAACAAGCATAGCTTCGCTGAATTGTTTTAGGGGCTATCTGCCCATTATCTGACTAAATGTATTAAAATTTTTTGTCTTGTTTCAGACAGATTTTTTTTTTTTTTTTTTTAATTCATTGTTTTAATTGTCCACATAGAAACTGTAGTTTCTGCCTCTGTGTTAAATAGCACTTTCAGTGCTTGTGTAAAAATGTTTTGGGTAATTTGGTTGGTTTGGTTGTATTTGCTTGGGTTTTTTTAATTAGAGCTGGCGTAGTTGTACTGCTGACATGGAAACAGAGGTGTTTTCAATGAATAGGTGTATGGATTTTTCTGCCATGCAGAAAGCTTTAGAGTTTAACTTTTTCCCAGAGATTTCTTCCTCTGTTGTGAGAATATAGGTAGCAGTGTCGAGGTCATCTGGCTAGTGAATAAGAAAAGAATATTAAAAATCTTGTGTTGGGTGCTTAGCTCTAGAAGAGGACCATAGTTCTAGTGGAATGTTTGCCCTCTGCAAAATATGCACTGCTTATCTGAAGAGTCTGTGAAATTTTCTCTTCTCTTTGAAGTTTTCTACAGTTTTACCATGAGTTGTATATGATAAGCAACAGAGCTCAAGGTATTTCCTTTCTCTTTTTTAGGCACAGAAATCATGGATAGAAAGAGCATTTTACAAGAGAGAATGTGTTCATATCATACCCAGCACCAAAGACCCCCATAGGTAATTGCATGTTACTTGTATGAAAAATGAAATTTGGTAAAAAAAGAAGTCTCTTTCTATATATATGCATATAATGCATAGATCCAGATATAAACTTATTTGTTCAGAAGGTGGCTGAATTACATCTGGAGTGATGGATTCCTATGGGAACTATTTGTTTACTTATTAAAACTTTTTTCATAAGAAAAAAGACAAATCAAGGGTGGGTCAGCATCTGTGTTTAATTTCCTTAGCTCACTATTCAGTGCATTGAATATTTAACTAAACTGGACTCATGGCACACAACAATGTCAAAAGCAAATAGATGCATTAAACTAGCAATTTAAAATTTGCACTTATCCATGCAAAAGCTGATTACTTTCCTGATGTTACTTGAAGAAAAGAGAAGATACTCCTTAATTGCGTTTTGTACATATTTAGAGCAAAGCATGACTTTGTTGAAATACAGGAGTCCAAAGTAAACAAGACACGGGAAGGAAAAGGCAACACGTGCACTGTGTTGCTTCATACATAAAGGCTTCAGGAAAAGAATCAGCAGAGCTGAGAAGGGGTTGGGTTTTTCTTGTGTCTTGTTTCCCTATTCAGTTTGTACACGCATGTGACTCGGGTTTTCTGTTTGTTTAATGTCACAGGTGCTGCTGTGGGCGTCTAACAGGTCAACACATTGGACAGCCTCCGAGCGCCTCTGTTACTCAGAATGAGAAAAATGAAACCAGGCTTACCCGCAATGACATCCAGTCGGAGAAGTGGTCCATCAGCAAGCACACGCAGCTCAGCCCGACGGACGCTTTTGGAACCATTGAGTTCCAAGGAGGAGGCCACTCCAATAAAGCCATGGTAACTGTGTTTTTCTCTTAGATAAATAATGCTGCTAGCTGAAAGTAAACATTCACAAAGAATGAGCAACATTCTTTCTTCACTTCATGCTAAAATATTATTGATTGTACGACCAGAGTATATGTTTTTGTGTATCATGTGCAAAAGACGCGGTGAACAAAATTAACTGTAAAAGCTGGAGTGCTGTGTAAGAGGAGCTACCTTTATGAAGGCTGAAGTCACGTTAATGTGCTGCTGTCTTAATTTTATTCCAATAGCTACTCGTCCCTCTCTTTCTGAATCATTTTGGAATTAAACTATGATTTCCCATTGCTGGCTGTGTCTGCAAAGCTGACAAATTTTAAACATACTAAATTCCCATTAATATTCCTTCTGACATATTAGGAAGCTAGACTGGTTAATCTATCTAACTATTCACTTATTTCCCTTATTGCAATGAATTAGAGGGCCCAGGAAGTATCTAATCTAGGAACTAGGAAATACCTTGAGCAAGAAGTTACTCCTTCCCTGTGAAGTGGTATCAAAGTGCATTGATCTGAAGGCTTTTCTCCACTAACCTGAAGAAACATTTCCAGCATACACACTAATCCATGCATTTATTTCTCCTGTGTAATATTACAAGAAAGGAACAATTTCTCTGACTCTATCTGAACTGCAGAACCTGGATCTTTCGGAATGACATAGAAGTATGTGCCTAGCACTTGATGGCCAATACACTGCTTTGGCAGTGAGGGCAGAAGATCAACTCCTGGAAACTCTGCAGAATAACCTGCACAGCAGTCCAGTACTGTCTTCTGTGCAGGAATTCCTCGCAACAGGTGTCTCAGATCTGTCATAAAGAACAGAGATTAGAGATAGGGAAAATCTCATTTACTCTGTTAGTGAGGGCAAAATATTTTCCTCAGACATGTACTGGTGTGCTGGAGTTGGAGAGACTACTCAAATGGATGGTTCTGTTCGTGCAGATGAATGGCTTCTTTTGACAGAAACTAGAAAGCACTGCTGCATCAAGAAACAGAAAATTAGGTAATTTCTCTGAGAGTATCACAGACATCGTATGTTCAGCTGATAACCAATCACCTAAATATCTGCAAGGCCAGAGGTCCAAAGATACAGTAATGAATGTTATTAACCATATATGGATTCTTTGCATTGAATTAGTTCTATGACAAGGGATAATCACTAGACCTTTTTCAGTGAAGGTCTTGAAGTTTGCTTTAAAGCAATAAACACTCCTGCCCAAACAAAAATTGTCTTGGAGAGACAAGAAATGATGAAGGTTTTAGGGAAGCTGTTGACACCAATTTTCTTAGAAGATTTCTCTTTGCTGGGATTGTGATGTCGTGGTACAGTGCCAGAAGAGACAGGACATGCTCTAAGATTCATGCTGTGTGCTCAAAGAAGTACAATTGAAGTGAAACTGTGGAGACAAAACTGGAAGTCAGCATAAAGGAAAGAAAAACATTGTCACAGAGTGCAATCAAGAGTGAAACTACAAACAATTTAGAAAAATTAAAAAATAGAATGTGGAAAGGGACTTAAACTCTCAGAAAACTAAATAACAAAATAAAATTTAGGGATAAAAAAAGACAGTGCATTTTTTGCTGGAAACCTTCCAGATTTCTTTTGTTAGAATAGAATCAGGAGGCTGCACATGCCATCTATTTGTCATCATTAACCCCCACCCAAAACTTAGAAATAAAACAAGTTCTTCATTCATTAAAAAAAATATAAAACCTCCAGAAATTTGATTATTCCAATAGTGGAAAAAGTGCTTCAAATTAAATAATTCAGTAAATATCTCTCAAATGGGTTTTGTGCTTGCTTACCACCAGGGAGAAAAATACCTTTCATAAGACCAAAACACAAATAAGGAGGCTTGCATAACCATTTAAATGGAAATGGATTAAAGAATTTTGTAATAATGTGTTTGCCACAGAAAACAGCGTGGAGATGTCCTTGTGTTCATATTTCCAGATTCAAACACTATTTTAGGGTGGACTGTAGTCAAAAAGTTGCTTAACTAGTTGTTGCAGTTTTATTAATAGAAAATTATACTCCTACATTTGCATTTACTGGGTACTAGGATTTTCCCATAATAAATAAAACTTAACTAATACAAAGCTGTCTGTGGAAGTCAAGAATTTGCTCAATCAAGGGAACCCACCAAAATTTTTCATCAGACGAGAGAAAAAGGAGATATTATATTGATAAAATAAGGCTTGGGAAAAAAGGAGCAACTACGTAGTAGCTCTTGGAAATGTACTTGTTCAGCTGTACGTGCTGAAACCCAGATGCAGTGGAGCTGATCAGTGTGGAGAAGGGAAGAAAGATAAAGGGGAGAAAATGTGACAAATTTATTTCTTTCTAAAAATGTGCTAGTAATTTTCTAAGTAGTAACTACCAAACAATGCTATAGCATGCAAGCTGTTTTTTGCTGGCAATTATGGTAGGTTGTGACTATTGACTAATTAAATAACCTTACAAAACAGCAAGATTTGGCAAGCTGACCAAATCAAGGAAAATCTCAGGGGAAAAAATTGGCATGAAATTTTCCACCTGTTCCCTATTTTGTTTCCTGAAATGGATGCCCACACATGAAAATTACTAAGCAAGGGAAACACTGACATGAGTTGTATTTTCTTGGTCTCTGCTAACAACAATTTAACAAAATTGTTAAATTTTTCTTAATTGGACTACAAGGAAATAGATTTTTTTTTAATTGAAACCATAACCTTAGATTTATAATTGGGAAACCAGGAGTCAATTATTGGAACAGATTAGTGCATGTAAAACTGACAGATAATTATTTTCTCCATTTGAAGTAACCTAATTATATTTTAATACAAAATATATGGTAAGTATAATCATACTTTTCATGATGCAATATAATATAATTTGCCACCAGACAACAGCAAACCGCTCTTTAGCTGTGGAAATTAAAATTATATTGACATTTTAGCAGAAAACATGGATTTGGAAGAAACAGCAAAGATGTAGGTTTACGTACTGTCAATAGAACTGACTGGGCCATTAATTTCATTTCCATAGCCACATGGAACAAAAATTCCCAAACATTAATGTCATGGAATTGTTAAAGTACCTTCTGTACAGCAGCTGCACTATCCTCCTTTACATTATTTAATAATGTGAATAGCTCAATTATTTGTGCATGAAATTGTACAGAAACACATAGCTGAGATTAGGTACCACTGGTTAACAAGATTAGTTACTAAAAAGGCCTTTCCTTCAATTTCATGCAACTACAGATGATTCTGAAACAAGACTGTGGTGTTTAGAATCTCTGTAAATCTCATATTTTCTTTACAAGTGACTCATCCAATTAATATGTAAGAAATGCAATTAACTATTTTGCTTGTCCGCATTTGTTTTGTTTCTATAGCAGATTTTCAAATTTAACAACTGTAAAAAGCTGTGAGAGGTATTTGAATGTACTCAAGTTTTATTAATAGGTTTTGCAAATTGATAAAAATACAGGAAAACTAATAAAATATCATCTGCTTACACTAGTTGGCTCTTTGCAGTGTAACAGGTAATATGTTTATCTAACCTTTTACTAGCGTTTCATTAAGTCAGAAAGCAATTATCAAAGTAATGTGAGTGATTCCATTCCAATTAAGAGCAATATTCTGAAACATTTGAAAATATATTCTCTTCATCAGTGTACCAATTAAAACAATCTTGCTGTTATTCATTCTGCACTGCACTTGTGAGCAAACTAAACCCATTTTCTAAGTACACTATCTGTCTTTACACACACACACAAACGCATAGAAAAGCAACCTTAATGTTCTCTCATTAATTGGTGGGCCTGGATTGTCTATAATATTCTTTAAAGGATTGCTCTTTGCAGTACTAAAATTTCTTTCATCATGGGATTTCAGGGTTAAATGGAAGATGGCTGTTTTAAAAGCCTTTGGTGAGTTAAATAGATTCCTCATCACTGAATGCATTTCAATGATACATTTCATATGCAGAGTAAAATCCTAAAATAAGTTTGCAGCTGCAAAAGAAAGGAAGTTTACTTCAGTGTTAACTGCTTAACTTTTCTTATGGTGCAGGGAAACATGAAAGAACATCAGTAGAATTCCAATGAACATTAACAGTTAGACAAAGTTGCTTATATTCAGATCCTTAAAGGATCTGAATTAAGGATATTTGGAAGTCAGTTACAGAAAATGGTATTTTTCTTGGTTTAAAATACATTGAGTTTTATAAAAACTGTATAAAAAAGGATACCAAAAGTCATCAGGGCTTTTGAGAGGAAGAAAAAGCTAATCCTATAAATTGCATAAACTGCGAAAAGGCAGCCAATATTGTTTCTGGTATAGTAAATTAATTCTTAAAAAAAAAAATTACAGAATTTAAAAGATGGTATTCTACATGGAGAGAAAAACCTTTATCCTAATCCCATTTAAATCAGTGAGGGTCCTTTCACTGATTGTTTAGTGGAACTTGGATTAAGCCTTAAGGTGCGAAGAGGAAACAACTTACCCAGAAGCTATCTGGATTCAGTCTAAGTATCAGGTTTTTTGTTGAATTCAGTAAGAATTACATCTAATTTTTTTTTTTTTTTTTTTGGTGAGGATCATACTTTGAGGCAACCAGTCTTTATTTTGAAGATATACCTGTAGTGATAGAAACTTAGAAAGAAATTCAGGAGCAATGTTAGAATGCAGATCACAAAATGTTATCTGATAGGTTTACTTTCAGAAATACAAGAAGATTCTGAGTCTCTTTAATTTATTCACTGACTCTATTATCTGCAATCATTCACCAAGTACTTTAATGAGACAGTTGTGCTTAAGTTAAAGAGGAGTAATTCTATTTCTCAGGAGCTTTGACTTTTGCCCTTTTCAGAACTTGAAAGTGTCTGGCTGTTTGACTGATGGTGGCATAGGTTTGTTTTAGAGAACCCTTGACAAAAAACATGAAACAACCATCGGCAACAAATTTACTCTTACAGATTACCACTGTGCTAGTCTAGGCATGAAAAGGGCATTCCAGATGAAGCTTGATGCTTTGTCCTGTTCTGTGTTGATGCCAGTCAGTTTGTAGGTTTTGTGATTCAGAACTGAACTTTTCCTTCCTAACTTGCCCTACTTTGCTGACACATAAAAACTGAATTCTTGCCTCCTGTCCAAGTACTCCTCCCATAAAGAAATGGCGGAAGCATTTCCCATTAGAACTGATAGTTTCTACAGCTGACAGGTATACCAGGCATGGAATTTCATAGCACAACAGCATAGTAGTTTGTCTTAGATTCAAATCTTGTATCTGCCTCCAGAGGCTATAGCAAGAGAATTCGGGAACAGCAGAAATACTCATTAACTTTCTAAGAAAAAATTGGTAGGGCTAAATATTCTGTGGCAAGATTGGATTTTTGTTACAGGAAAATGTGGTCTTAAAGGTGTGATTTATAATTTAATGTAAACTTTTTAAAATTGTACAGAAGAATTCTCTTTTAGTTACTAGCTAACATATTGTGTAATGGAAAAAAAGTAAATTCAAGTATGCCAAACTAAAAGTTGCCTCTGTAAGAGAAAAATTTATTCAAATAGTCATAAAACTTGAATGCTATGCACAAAATTAAAAATCATGCTTGGCATCATTGCCAAAAAATTCTATACCCGTAAATCTTACCTTGATTTAAATTTTAATTGGCATGAAGAAAACTTAGATATTTATTTTCCCTTAAATTTCCACTTTGTAAAGGAAAAATATCCTTTGTATAGAGGGGATTTGCCTGCAGTATAAAAAGCAAGCAGTTGCTTCCAATGCAAGTTGTCTACATTTAAAGAAAATTGATCTTTACCTTGTAGATTTATATTTGTCAGAACTGAGAGGTCTTCACCTATAAGGAAAGTAATACATAGACTTAAGAAGGTAGGGACAGTGAAATCACATATTCTGAGTTAAAAAAAATGGTAAGAATCAAAAAAACCCAAGAATAAGTAGTCATTGTCCAAATTAGATAATACACATCTGATGCCATTTGTGTCTTCATCTTAATATCATCCCAGATGATGCAATGGCACGTTTTCAACTTATTTGTCTGGTCATTGCCAGTATGAATTCACCTTAATTATCTTCTTAAGATTTGCATTCTGTCTTCACCAAAGAATGAAATAAGGTACTAGTGATTCCAAACCAAAGACTCCATAGTTTGACCAACAGAGTTTTCATGTTGGCTCCATGAAGCTTGTTGTCTATGAATGCCTCCAGTTGACTTTGCAGCCTCAGATATCCCTTAAGATATTAAAAAGGGAATAAGGATCATTCTTCTTATACCCTGTCTGGTGTGTTAAAACTTGGACAACCCTCAAATCCCAATTTAAAAACTATTAATGTGTCAATCTACTCAGTGGGATCAGGTGCAGTGAAAGATTTTATCTCCCACTGAAAATTGACTGACTAGCTGCTGAGTTCGTCTATATTAAAGAGGTTGACAGACATGAATACCGTATTTTTTATATCCAGTAGCTGTTGCAAGTTTGCCTGGCTACTGCAGAGAACATACTGATGCACAGGGGTGAATATGCATTCCCATATTCTTGCTCAGCTTCAGTTTGGCTCTGCCCCTCCAGCTAATTATGCAAACGGGCTTCTGCTTCCAGAAATGTTAACAACAGATGTTTGCTGTGCAACAACCCATTCTTGCAAAAAATCCTGTCTATTAGCAGTTTCCTCTGGAAAATGTCAAGTCCTTATTTCTTATTCAACTAGAAAGGAATCCACTTTATTATCATATGGTATTGCTAAGAAAAGAACAATCTTTTGGCAAGAAATACTGATTAGATGTGTCAAAAAGGGACAAAATTATTACGTAATATGTATGTATATTATACTACCTGGCATGTTACAATAAACAAATTAGGACTAGGTGTTCCTCAGGCTGAAGGCATAGGTATACACCTGATGTCTGTGCTGACAACTCATCAAGGGAAAGAGTGCTGAAATAGCTCTACAGGCATTGATTCAATCAGAAATTTGACAGACGAGTGCTTTCTACAACCTATTTTATTTTATTAAGAGCGTCCTTCCAGATCTTAACAGCTATAGAAAGATTTTTTTTCTGTTTCTGCTAGGCAACTAGAAACCAAAAAAGTATCACCTGCCCTATCACAGGTTTTGTGAAACAGTAAGAGAAAGAGCAGGAGAAAGGCTTGCAACAGAGAGAGTCAGGTATTTGTGTGAGATGGTAGTGCTGTAGAAATCTTGAAGGTGGTTGTTATCTTTGAGCACACACAGACAGGCATGATCTCCTCTGGTACAAAGTGCTGCATGTGTAGCAAGAGCAGCCAGCAACTCATAATGCGTGAATTTGTTTCACATGCCTTTTAGAATCTAGAGCCTTCTAAGGCAAGGACATGAACCTGTACAAATCATACAAAGTCATTCTTTCATCTGGAAAGTATCAGTTTGGACGTCTTGCTCAGTTTAAACTTATGTGTCTTGAAGAACTGAGGTTTTATCTGTTTTTTCTAAACTTTTTGAGAGATTGACTTCATTAATTTGAAAATGAGGTAGAAGTAAATACACATTTCTGACCCTGACTACCTAGGTCATCTTTGGCAGCCGTCTTACATTTTTGGTCCAGTTTTTGCATTCATAAACTGTAAACATTAATCTTTTGAGCATTGCTAAGGATTTTGAACCAATTAGTGTCTTAATTTCCTAAATAAAGAAAATTTTCTAGCCTGTGAATTGCAAGGGTTCTATCATTCCTAGATCCTTAACTAGGAAACTAATCATCA
This sequence comes from Certhia americana, assembly GCA_018697195.1. Lineage (NCBI taxonomy): Eukaryota > Metazoa > Chordata > Aves > Passeriformes > Certhiidae > Certhia > Certhia americana. Next base: position 59,697,056 of record CM031878.1, read on the forward strand.
GGTTGGCAAATAGTTGCAGGTTTTGTCATAAAATAAAGAGGATCTATTGGGCACAGATAATATGCATTAGAAACCAGTGGGTATAACCAATATTTTTTTCTCTACTCTCTATTATTGCCCTCATTTCTGCAGTATGTACGTGTGTCTTTTGACACAAAGCCTGACCTTCTTCTGCATCTGATGACCAAAGAGTGGCAACTTGAGCTCCCCAAACTTCTCATCTCTGTGCATGGGGGCCTTCAGAATTTTGAACTTCAGCCAAAACTCAAACAAGTCTTTGGAAAAGGACTTATTAAGGCAGCAATGACAACTGGAGCATGGATATTCACTGGAGGAGTAAACACAGGTAAGAGCAACATTGAAATAAAAGCACAGTGGCATCTAGGAGACTCGTCACAAAAAAGGAAAAAATGAGAATGATGAGATTAGAAAGTCATTCTGTGTTTTGTTTTATTAGTCGTTCTGTACTAAGTGAAAACAAGGAAATGCCCAGTTCACACCAACCTGCCAGCTGATATAAAACAGAACAAAAGGTTTGCTAAAGTAAGCACTTTAGCATAAGTTTAACTAAAGTTAACACTTTGGAGCTGAAAATAAAGCCTCCTGCAAGGCAATCGTATTTGTATATCACTAAAGAAGACTTTATCAGATCAACTGTAAGCTGCTGGGAAGGACTACTAATCAATGAAGTCCAAGTCTTATTATGCAAAACTATTTCATCCAAAAAGGACCTTTATTTCATTTATTCAGGTGACACAAAGTATTAAATGAAAGAAGTTCTGTTTTTCAGATGTGGTGGGAGACTTCTTCCTTACTTGTAGAGAGTTCAACCGTATTTTTTGCTATTACATTTTCATCAAGAACGATATCTGCCAGTCAAAGTGTATCTGTGATACACCAAACAGCTGTCCTAGGGACCCAAGACAGCAGCTGGCCAGCTCTACTACTAGACAGCATGTACACTTTGGGAATAAGCTGTAAAACATAGTTCTCTAGACAAAAAATTCTGACATTGACATCTCAGTTATCCTCCTTGAAGAAGGCAGAAGGAGACAGTGATTCAGGGGAAAGTAAAAGAAGTTCTGCTAGAGAGAATTGCAAAAAGTTTTGGGCTAGGACATGAACTTGTTAATTCTTACAGCATTCTCATTTGCTGCAGGAACAAAGCAACAATTTTTTTACTTTAGTAAGATTGTGTCTTCTTACTGTCTCTGGAAAACAAAATAATCATTCTATCATGTGTTCATTTTAGTGCATCGACTCCTACATGTTTGAATATAAATGCTCTATAGAAGTCTTGGTTTCCAGAGCACAACAAACTTAAAACAGTATTCAGTTTTATCACAGCAGCAATACAAGTAGCACAGAATCACAGAGTATGCTGAGTTGGAAGCAGCCCACAAGGATGAAAGAGTCCAGCTCCTGGCCCTGCACAGGACAGCCCCAGGAATTATACCATGAGTGTTGTCCAAACACTTTTGTTGTCCAAACCCTGGCAGGCTTGGTGCCTGAAGAAAGCTAAGAGACATAGCTTTTGGAGTGTTAGATAAATAGACAGAAATATAATATGCCCCACATCTCTTCAAAATAAGGAGTATGAGCAGGTTAGTGTTGATTTTTGCATTGTGGTGGCAGTAATATTAGTTGTTAGATAGTCTTGATGACATCATGATGATGGCAAAGACTGATGTAAATTTTACATTAAAATGACATCAGAAAAATGTGCATGTTGTACTTAATGCAGTGGACTACCACAACAACTGTAGAAATCAAACTACAGATTTTTTTATTTTTTTTTTAAAGGACAGATGACAACATTTGCAATTGGCAAATATATAACTGCTTCCTACCATTTTTCAAATCCTCACAGTTGCAAATGCCAAAACAGTACAAATGAAATAGGAAAGTCATCATAAATGCTGTTAAAAAGGACTGTTTTTCCTGTAATCAGAAATTACCTGGACAAAACAATGTTTTGTACTTGAACAATGTAGTTCAAGTAACTCTCTGCTGTTTGAAAACCATAAAATTCCAGAAGCAGTTTTGCAATATCAGTAATCTCTCATTGTTGTCTTTAATTTCTGGAGGAAAGCAGTTGATTGTTCTGGGACTAGGTTTTCAAACTACATAGCTGAAAATTATTTGTGAAATCATAAAATTTGAGATATTCTTGGTACAGTCTCTTTTGTTGCAGATGAATTTTATATTGGGGTTTTTCTTAAGGAAAGTTATAACTGAAAAGTCCTGAAATACTGCTGAGACTGGACTGAGAATTGGTGATGTGAGAGAGACAGTGCATACCTGGCTATAAATATGACTGTTGTTCTGAATGTTCATGTCATGGTGAAAGTTGATTTTTCTGAACAGCAGAAATTTTTTGCAGTCTGGACACATTTTCTGCTTTAAGTCCTTTAAGCTGTTGGATCATATCTTAATTCACAGCTGATGGCAGGTACATGGTTGGGGGTTTTTTTAACTTTCCATCACAGGAAGAATACTAGACTTGAGGACATAGAGGATCTGTTAGGGGAGTTTTTTTTTACACTGGGTCATTTACCAAAAAAACTGCAACCAAAATCCTAACAATTGTGTGACTCTAATTTCTATCCAGTTATCTTGAAATCATGAAATTTGAATATGGAAACTCAGCAATTAAGAATCAGATAACACCTGCAGCAAACCCACAGATCTGCTTCAGTGCAGCCACATCCTAAAAATAGTTGTTAATAGACATATTTAAAAAGATTATTTTATTAAAAGGAAGGAAGGACACTTATCCTTTGCACAGAGATAACACTGAAACACTGCCAAAGCTGGTTTCGGGTAAGCAAGCAGCACTTGGAAGAATGCTGGGGAACAGCCATTCTCTCTGCACTAATTTTTGTTTTCTCACCAATTCCCAAGGCAGGTTCTAATACTCTGCTAGAAGCTATCTCAGGTGACTGAGTTTGTTTGGAAAGAGTGGCAAAAAAGCTTCATCACACAGTAACATAATGATGTTTTTTACATTTCCATCCTTGACGGGAACATTTGTATACAAGCTGCATTTCTGAGGGAGTTTGGGGGTGGGGAGCACAATTAATTCCTGTGCTTCTTTCTGTGCTTGGAAATACACAAATGCTTGCATGCACATGTGAGCACAAGTGCAGATAAATAAGCCGCAGTCAACTGTCAGCATTTCCATTCTTCTTTCTAAAGCTGTGTATTTTTTTCTTATTATTTCATTTAGTAATTTTTGGATTCAATAAAATGGATTCACAGAAATTAATAATAAGAAATAGGAATATATTCACAGCTTTCCTTAATTGTAAGGGTAGGCACAGGTATTCCCTAAAAAACCCAAGTCTATACTAAATCCATATGATAATGAACAAAAAAGACATAATTATGAATTTATGTTTTGTGCTCTTTCTTTGCCAGGGGTCATTCGGCATGTTGGAGATGCCCTGAAAGATCATGCCTCAAAATCTCGAGGGAAGATCTGCACCATCGGTATAGCCCCCTGGGGGATAGTGGAAAATCAAGAGGATCTGATTGGCAAAGATGTAAGACCTTTATAGACATAGATGACCTCCAGTATCTATAAATCATCCAGTTATTTTTCCTGTCCTCTCCATCCCTCACTTAGCAATTCCTCTTAGAATTATTGTCTGCAGCAAAAAGTCAATAAATACACAGGTTTTCCATTAGGGTTGATGGCAGATTTTGACACAGCAGCAGTAAAAATTCCTGCACTGTATGTTCTTTAAAAATAAATTATAAGGACAATTCATTAAAAGACATGCTTGAAAATATATCAAAGCTTTATCCTTAGAACTCTATGAACTCAGGAAAGTGCCTAAGAAGACACTGATTGCAAAACTTGAACTCTGGCTTATTTTCAAACAGTGCTATAATGCATTGGTTAAATTCAAAATTGCAGTCCATCTTGTTTAGAATATATTCCCTCCCATACATTTTTATTGATGTAATTTTTAAAGGTCTGACTGGGTATTGTAGATAAGAGCAACCTCCAATAATTCTCCTTCAGCCTCTTTCTGAAGGACAGGGACAGTGTTTCTCCTGTTCTTTTACACTTTTTCTTTAAAGACTCTGCTTTAATACAGTAAGATTAACTCCCTAATTTTAAATACTTAAATAATTTGTCTACACTGGTTATTTGTTACCTTAAGCTTTTCTGATCCCATTTTTTCCCTCGCTCCTAGTTCATTCCTAAGAAACTTGTCTGAGAACCAGTGACTAGCCATGAGTGGAAGAGATAGTTTTCAATCTGCATAAAGAACTTCTTTCTTGTATTCATTAGTCTAACCCATTCTTCTTTGTATGTTCTATATCAATGACCAAGTTGGGAAGGGGAAGAAGATTCGGGTACCTCTTAAGTCATAGAATACATATGCTCATAAAGAAAACAATACAATGCTCATAAAGAAAATGATCCAGCTGAGGGGATCTGTATTAGCATGGAGTTTTGTACTCTAATACCACTTAACAAACAGGATTGGATTCTCTAAGAGTAATTCTGAGTCACCACTGAAGTCTACTGAGGTGCAGTGAAGAAGATAATTAGCAGAAAGCTAAGCACAGAGATGTGTTGTATCTTCGTAAAGAAGTGTAATGTACACAACATTTTCAAAAAGTATTTAGTGATTAGTCATGGTTCTGGAAACATGAGGAACAAAGAAGTTAAGAAAAATATAAAATTAGCCATGAATTTTGGAATATTGCTATTCTTTTATTACTTTTTTCCTCCTGGTGCAAAACTACGTCAGTTCTCAGGTTGTCAGTGCCTGTTTAAGGGGATCTGGAACCTTCTTTTGCAGAAAAAAAATAAGAAGAAAACTTGATTTCCTAGGTGTTCCAGCCAAGTGGGGCAGCTCCCTTGACTTCTGATTTCTTTAAGCAATGCTTTTCTCTAAATATCCCTCCAGTTTAACAGGAAACCAAGAAGTTGTATGATAATTTTATTTTAAAAATAAACAAGTTTCTTTAAAAAAAACAAATTTCTAATCCAATCCTAAAATGATTAAGTAATAATAATACTTACTCTGATAATCAGATAGAAAGTGAAAAAAGTTTAATATAAAGTTTGAACTAATTTCGATAAGTTCTTCTATTTATGCAGACACATATCTGTAGGGTTACAGTTACAGGGTCATCACTAAGGACAAAAATATTTCAAAATATACCTTTGATAGACAATATAAAATTTATCCTCTAAACATCCTGGCCCCTAATAGTTTTATAAAATTATTGATCATTGGCATGATGTAATACTGAAGTACTTCTCGTTTTATCCATCGATGATGCATGTGTAATGAAACTGCTTTATCCTTACTGATATCGAATTTCATCTTCCATTTCATTGCCTCATCTGGCTGCTTTATGAAGACTTTAGTCCAGTGAAATATTTGTAAGCTTTTGCCCTCTAATTAATCACAAATCCCTTACACCTATGTTGAATGCAGTGTATCACAGCTTGAGGTAGGCCATCTATGACACTAAATTTCCTTAGTAAGAGTCTTCACAAAAATCGCATCTTCCTTCTCATTGTTTTCCCACCCTTCCCCCCAGCTTTCCTCAGTTACTTATGCCTCAAAGGACTTTCTCTCTTATTCAATGCATGCAGTTTCTTTAGAAGCATTTGGTGAGGAAGCTGTTTTGGAAGCTTTTTAGAAAGCTATAGTGTGCTATATTGACTGGCTCATTAGAGGTGAATGCTGTGAAATGAACCAAGAAGGGGAAATGTAAATAGTACCATTAGCATATAAAATGAATCATCATTAAGCAAGAAACAAAGGCCACAAAGGATTATACAAGGGACAGAAAAAAGTCAACCAGTAGTAAAAGACTTGGTGGACTCTAGCATCAATGTGGATTCATGCCTATATGCACTATGTCTAGTTAAATTATGATCAGAACTGAAGAGTTATAAAAACATACCCTTCCAGCATCAGACAGAGGCAGAAGACAGTCGTAATGCTGGGCTTTGGAGGGACAGGGTGTGCAGAGGAGGAGCTGTGGTCATTGCTCATGCCCCAATGCATGTGGCCTCCCTGTGCCCCATAGCAAGTGAGGCATGCTCAGCTGAGGTGCTCCTCTGTTAATGCCTCAGCCCATGCCTGGCCTCGAGGATCCAGAAGCCATAGCTGAGGGGTTTGATTGTATTTGCCAGCCCTTCCAAATCAGTCGGCCTTTGGGAATCCCAGGGGACTTCCTCAGAGCCATAAAGAAAACTGACCAAGTTAAAGGAAATACTATTGCTGTTTGCTATTTATTATATTGTGATGGTTAAAGATCCCTAAAGACACATGTCTCACTCCAGCTCTATAAAAGCAATATAGCAGAAGATAGTGCAACTCTTAACACTCTCAGATTCTAATTTAAAAACAAAGTACACAAGGGAGTTAGTTGCCTTATTTCCCCATATTTTCTGATAGAACTGAGAAAGTAAAGTGGCTTGCTCAGTCTTGTAGAAAACTGTGATTACAAACAGGTTTCTTCCTGCACACAGTGCCATTCTCCCTTCTAAAAGAGTACCCTTTGTAAGTCATTGTAGAACACACGTCCTTACTTTCAGAGTCTGTTCTCTCCTCATTTGGGCATAATTCCAAGACACTTCAGTGAGACCAGGGGCAAAGATGAGAACTGGAATATTTGTAGCATATGTGGAGAATTTGGGCCGTGATACTTCCAGGAACCTCTGAATTAAATCAGGAATTACTCTGTTCCCTGGTATGCTCCAGAGCAACAAGGCTGCAGAAATGGCTTGATTTGAACAACAGCTGTTACTCTGGAGAAGCAAAGCATGCATCTCTTTCCATCAACGCTTTGAGCTCCCTGCTTGTCTCAAATTCTTTGCCTCCACTTAGACTGCTCAGATTCATGCACTGGTTCACATGGCACTTGCAGGCTCGTTGTCATGGTGAGTTACCCTGAGGGAGTTTTCAAGTGCTGTGTTAAGTGTCATGTGCCTACAGGGAATCTAAGGAGAACAACAGTGCTTTTCATTAAAGCTTGCCCCACCTCAGGGTGCAAAGGCAAGGGCTGGGGTCAGCCCAGCCACTCACCTATTGACAGAATTCCCTCAGCCCGTGTAGCGTGAGTACTGCTTCACAGCACGGCTGCTGTCACATTCATTAAACTGTATTTGGAGGAACTGTCTTGAGCATAAACTCAAGGAAGATGTCAAGGGACATCTTATTCCCTATTCTCCCTATTCTCAGTGCAAGGCTGGATGGGACTTTGAGCAATCTGGTCTAGTGGAAAGCATCTCTGTCCATGGTGGAGGGTCTGTAAGGTCAACTGGGTGGTATTTAGGGTCACTTCCAGCTCAAACTGTCTTATGATTCTATGGCTGTCAGAAGATGAGAGGACAGATTAAAGTCGAAGTGTTTTCCAACTATTTAACTTGCCTGTAAAATGCAAGGGGTCAAAAAGAGCAGATGAATGGAAACTTCAAAAGTCAGAAATTAAAAATCGGCTGAGTGTTGTGGAAGAGCAACTAACCTCAAGGAAGTAGCCTCAAAGCCTATAATGTTCTTACCTTCCTGAAGCTTCTGTTTATCCTTTTCTCAGGAAGAGTCTGACAGTGTGTTTTGAGAAATTTTATTGTTAAAAAAGGTTCAGATGTTGAATTGTGCATGCTGTGAACAGTTCAATTGAAATTAATTGTAGTTTCATTTTCACATCCATAAGATTTATTAATGATGTAACTCCCCTTGTAGCTAAACACAGAACAAAAGCAAAGCCTTCTAATCTGTCCTGCAGCAGCATTACTGAGTCAGAATATGAAGATTTCAGTATTCAGATTAGCCTGTCACAGTTAGAAGGTTTGAGCTGTGGCTCTCAGGAGCAAACCACAAGCTGTCAGTAGAATTGTCTGCACAGTACTCACACAATGAATGGGCAACTCAAGGGATTCCTCTGCTGTAAGGCCTTGCTGGTGTCCATTTATTGAGAGATGGGATGGGTATCAGTTTAAAAGATCTGCACTGTTTTAATTAGATTTTATTTGATTCTTAGGGGTGTGAGAAAGAACCTTCCTTTTGTTTCTGACAGTGGCATGGGGCACATGAGCACTGAAAGAAACAACATATAAAAAAATCTGAGCCACAGCTATCACCTGTTCTCACAGAGTGCAGTGCGCTGGCTTGCTGTTGGCCAGCTTCCCTCTAGGTCTTCTCAGACCTAATCCCTTCCTTTTGCAGGATAAAGAGTTTACAGAGTATCCTTTGAATGACAGTTTATAACAGCAAAAGAAGTTTGTGTATTTCTCCATGCTGGCAAAGAGTCGATTAAACTTAGGCAAACAATGACAAGTGAAAATAATGTATATAGAAAGATCTCTGGCTAAGGAATTGCTAACACATATTATTTTTAAAGAATAGTGTCTCAATTAGAGATCTCTTTAGAATTACAGAGGGAGAAAAGCTTAGGATTAAATCAATAACTTACTATATTTCTGTCTGCAAACATTTACGTCAAATTTTGAGTGTATGTATTTGTGCATTAAAAGCACAAGACCTGGAAAATGAATGATGTCAGAACTCTGAAGAAAATTCCTTGCAAATGAAGGATAGCCCAGCTGAGTTTTCTACATTACAGCATTTCTTCAGCTAGGACTTCATTTTACAGATTTTCAGTTTTGTCTCTCCAAAAAGACAAGACATACATAAGAAAGGCAGGGAATAGCATTGCTAGAAAACCTTTGAAGTATCAGTCAGGTTGCCTTGACACAAGCAATTTTTTTGCTGTTTTAATACAGTCTTACTTATGACTGACAGCCAAATGTGGTTCCATGCTATTATTTGGTCTATCTGGTGGCTATGAGTGTGGTAATTATGTGGCAATTTACTCAGTCTACTGCACGGTTTCTCCTGATGAAATAAAATCAAAGGAAGTGGAGCAAACGCCCCATTAAACAGAAACGTTCTAAAGCTCTTATGAACACAAACTGCCCTTTTACTGATGCTTGTAGTGGGCCAAGAGTTTTCCCAAGAAAATTGAAAATGTGGTGTAATATCATGTATACATCTCTCTAGAAGTAGAACACACCTGTATTTGTATGTCTCCAGTGCTGGTGGTTCTGGATGAGCCAAAACTGGAGGAATGATGCTGGGAGGGGTCTGTGAAGGAAGAATCAAAGAATTTGGTCAGAGCAAGGTGAGATTTTACAGCAATGCTTTGGATAGACAGCAGCAAACACAGTATGTATGGTATGTTGTGTACGTGTAGTCACCCAGACCTTTAGAGCACTGACCGTTAGCTGGATTTTAAAGGAAGCAGTGAACATTGATACTATTAAAACAAATTACTATGGACAACCCTTTAAGCCATGTCTGCATCTGAAAGGGCAGTCTTAAGGATTACACTTTACACATAAAGGACAGTAATACTCAACTGCAGTACTTTAATTTTTTTTCTTTTGTTTCATCTTGTCAGCTCATATCTTGTAATTTATTTAGTTCAGATGGTGTTTTCTCTTTAGTGTACCTTCTTTTTCCTCCTTCTCTAAAATGCAGGTGGTGCGCCCATACCAGACGATGTCCAATCCCATGAGCAAGCTGACAGTGCTCAACAGCATGCATTCTCATTTTATTTTGGCTGACAATGGTACTACTGGTAAATATGGAGCAGAGGTAAAGCTTCGTAGACACCTGGAAAAGCACATTTCACTTCAGAAGATAAATACAAGTGAGTAACATGTTGTTTGTATCACTTTATAATTGCAAAAAACACTCAGTATAAAGAAGAGATAATTCTGCATATCTGGAAGAGTAGTTCTACTGTCTGTGGTGACCTTGAGCTAAAGAAAGCAAATAATGATGAAGATAATAAAATTTTGGCTTAGAGTGCAGAGGGTGAAGGCACATCACAAATAGCTGGATTTGTTTCTGTGAAGTTCCAAGCAGTATTTGCTAGGGTTCCGATTCCACTCAGGTCTTTGGTAGCCTCTCTTCCTTAGAACAGTGAACAGTTAGGTTCTTCTTTGCCCAGTAAAGAATAAGGTGAAATTAGTACTGTTAAAGAAAAAGGTGACAAAACCTAATGGAGGGGATTTTATTACTGATGTTTTGCAGGTTGAACTCTGCACTGTGTTTAGTTCCTCCTTGGAAGCTGTCATTAACCAAAGCTAGAAGCTAAGTTATGAGGTTAGGTGTTCCTTCCACTTCATTTTCTGCATCCCTGATGATATCGCATCGTGACCAGACTGAAGCCCCAGATTTTCTCCCAAAGTTATATTTTCTCTTTTCATGTACCAGTTTCCTACTAAGAGAAAAAATAAGTAAGCGTTTCTGCATGGATAAAATATTATACCTTAATGCTAGTATTATTATTTCTGTAGTGAACCCACTCTTGATGATTGATGTAGTGTATGCATGTTTTGAGATGGCGACTTAATTTCAATTCTGTTGTTGGTCTCACAAACAAACATCAGTGTCGTACTTCCATAAGATTTTTTTAAGAGTAAAAACAGGTCCAGTTTTTCAAAAATTATCATATGCAGCCTTTCTGCTAATAACTCTCTTTAAACATGCAATTCTGAGGAATGATGAAACTTTTTGTGACATAGGTGTGTGAAACTGGAATGGGGCTAGGAAAAGCATTTATTTCTCAGACATCAGATGACAAAGAATTACAGGCAGGTCCGATTGGGTGAACATAAACTAGAATGTTCTTCATGCTTGATAAAGTTTTCTGTATGATGAATATAATCTGGGTTTAAATTAAAATGATGTGCCATTTACGGCCTTCAACACCACTGCCTGAACTCCACTCACTACAGGCTGATTGGTTTTAGGATATCACAGTTATATTGATTTTTTCTCAGTGAGCACTATGTAAATACAGACAAAATGTGTGCATCATAAGCAGTGGGTGCATGCCTGGGAGCTTCTTTAGCAGATGATGATAGTATAATCTAATCCTAGCTCTACCAGCAGTAAAAAAGGCACATTTGAAAATGGCATGTCATGAAAATACATAAAATTGTGGCATAAATAGCAGTTATTTTAAAGGCATTTAAAATAAAAATGTGAGCTTTTACAGTTTAAAGCACAACATTTTTGTGGAAAAATCTTATGTTTAAAAATAAATGTCTTTAGAGAGATTTAACTTAATTCAGATTTGGTCAAGAGGCATATCCTTTAAAAAGTGACTGATGGATGAAACTACAAACTTTGATGGTTCAAGTCAAATGCTCACCTGACTTTTTCAAAAGAAAAACATGATGAATTTCTCTTCTCTGGTTTCTGTCTGCAGTATGCCCCCCACACAAAAGTAGAGAATCCTCCTTTTCATTTTCCTCTGTGACAGAGACTGTCCACCATTTAACCACTCCCTCCCTCTCTCTCTTATAAAAACAAAGATATCTGGATCTCCCAACACTGCTTCAAAATAGAAATGTGAAAAAATTGTCTGGAAAGGAGGCTGGCGATAAGATTTGTACATCTTGGTTCAGTGACATCCAGGATGTTTCTGCAATGTTTTGTTTTAATTTGCCACCCTCTAGTTATTAGGAAGTTGACCATATGGATGAAAAGACCACCTGCCTTGTTGGGTCAGCCAAACAGATGGCAAATTTCTCTTGCTTTTCTTTACCTTTATTTATAGCATAATGATTTAGATCCTCCATCCTGTGCATGACAGGGCATTGCTGCCAAGGGATTTTTATCCAAATGGGAGTCTGTGTAGCAATGCATGTATGTCTTTACTTACCATATTCCTGTTGCAAGCGTGTGGAGTGGGGGAAAACACTAACAGCATCACTATTTTTTTTTTTGTGGGAGAGTCAAGGAAAGGTGCAATTTTTAGTTAAGCACTTAAAAAAAGAGTCTGCTCTAGAAAACAGAATAGATTTAGGAACTCGTAAACAATGGATAGCTTTTTATTTCACAGCCTGCCCCTCAACAATAGTGCTGAAAGTAGATTTTATTCTTATTTTTAAGCCTGCCTGAGTTTTATGTGCTAGGCTTGTCATTTCTTCTTATTTATTTTCCTTTGCTTTAACTATGTCTTTCTCCAGTGCAGTGATAGCTCTCCTGGATATTTGGGGTCACATACTGTTCACAAAGGGAAGCTTTAAGCTTGTTCTCACATATTTAAGACACAGAAAATGGCATTCCCTTCAAATAGACTAGGACAGTGGCAGTCTCTGTTACAAAATTTAAGACTAAATTAGGTCATTAAATATGTCAGATAATTCTGAAAGTCTCAGCTGTTTTTGTTCCTAATAAGGCATCATTATCAGTCATTCAGCAGTATCTAATTTCTTGAATAAGTGTACTATAAAATAAGAATAAGAACAGGAATAGTAATAGGCAGAAGAAGAATAAGAAAAATCTGCAATTTTCCCCCTTATGAACACTAGGGAAAAGATTTTATTGAGTATTCTGTATTCAAATACCTTTTTAGGTTTTGCCACTTGTATTGCTCTTATTTTGTCCTCAGCAAATACTCAGGAACTAAAGAATTCTTTTCAGACAAGCAGAGGGTGACATTTGTGGCCCTGAGCATTCAGGTTCAGCACAGAGTCGCTCAGTTGTGCAATTACCTAGAGGTAAATTTGAAGCTTTAGTGTTCAGCATGGGTTTTTCTTATTTTCACAAAGAAAGACTATTTTAACACAGCCCAGCAACCATCTCTTGAAGTGAGCCTCAAGTTGTCTCAAAGTCCTGGAGTTTCAAACTTCATCATTTTCTAGCATGAAATGTTGAAAGTAAGAAGAACTTTTCTGAAAATGTTTCAAGATCAAAAGGAAATATTCAAAGTAATCTGGTCAGAAATATTTCTGGTTTCCAATTCACATAAATATTTGGGTCCTGGACTTCTTGCAGAATTTTCAAGGCACAGAGATCACTTGAAGATATACACTGGATGAAAAGAAAGATATCTTTCTTACTAACTCTGCCATAGAGTTTATTTGTGTAGCATTACATAGTTAATTCAATAGTTCATGTAAAAGTTTTTTACATTGAAATATGGAGTCCATCCTATTCCAAAAATATTACATTAATGAGCAGAAGATTCCAAGGATAAGGGTATAGAGATTTCTAACATAATAAAATGTCCCAGCTCGAAAGGGAGATGCCATAATTGGAGGACAGTTGTGTTTCCATCTCTGATGTTCTGCTTGCACGGCTCTGTGGCAGGAAGGAATCTATGGCACATCAGGCTGATGTGATCCACCACTGACATTTCTGATTCACTGCTTCTGGAAGTGCTCAAAAGACTGAACTCTGTCTCATTGCCTTGAACACAAGACAGTTCATAGCTGTCTGTAGAATGCAGATTACACATGGACTGGAACAGACTTCTGAAGGTCCCCAGTATGAGTCTCCTCCAAGAGGAGTATTTTCAGTTCTGAGAAAGTTTGCCGGTAGCTTCATTTAGCCAATAACCTCCAATAATTAATATTCAACCATCTATTACAACTCCAGCTAAAGGCTTAGAAACTTTCCCCGACACCATCACCAGAGTGTTATCTAAAGCCCACAAACTGCTATTTTTGGACACCTTCCCTTCAGAAGACCTCTCCCTACCAAGAAGCCTTTTTAACATCCCTGCAGATGGTTGTAGGACAGGTGTAGGATAACTCCTTAAACTCCTTTTCAAGAGATTAAACAAACACTGCTGTCTCAAACTCTCCTCCTTAGGCATATGCTCTAGGCCACTGCAGACTTTAGCATCTTTCCTCTGGATGCTTGCCAGTTTGTCCTCATGCTTCATGGACCGTCCAACCTGGATACAGTGCTCCAGCTACAGCCCCACAAGTGATGACGAGAATGAGCATGGGACAAAACCCCACACTTGACACACTGTTCTAATGTAGCCCAAGTACCTGGTGTGCTTCAGGTGCACCAAGAGCATGCTGGTGCCTCACATTCATGTGGGCACCCACTGTAACCCTGAGTCCATCATATAAGGATATGGTTATCTGATTAGAACAAAAGATGCAAGTTTTACTCTGAACAGCCATAATTTACCTTGGATTTTTTTTTTATTTTTAAGAATGAACACAGGAAAAAGGCAATTTATGTGGGATTTTTCAAGTTGGGACTTGGTTTTCCTAACTATCATACAAGTCCTAAAAACAATTTAAAAGAATGTAGTCTAATTGATTATTACAATAACTAAGTCATTAAGCATCCATCCTCAGATGATAGTCTGCCATGATATTGTAGACCTAGAATTTCATTATTGTTTTTCTGAGGTTCTTGTGCACCCCTCAGTGTCATCTAATCTACAGTATTCCGTGGTTTAAGTCATTTTGAGGTGTTGTGTTTTGATGTTAAATTCTATTCAGAAGGAATAGAAGAACTTTCTTCTTTTTTTCTCTGATGCCTGGGAAGTCTTCAGTACATTGTAAAATTTTTTTGTACCCTTTACAACTGCTTTTTCCAAAATACTGTGTATTTTGACCTTCTTTCCAATTGGTCACAGCAGTGCAAAGAAGTGTTTCCGAAGAAGCTATTTGGGGGAAAAAAAAAAAAAAAAAAAAAAAAAAAAAAAAAAAAAAGGCAGAACAGTTTTCACCAGTACTGTCACTGGTTTAAAAATCAATGGATATCTGTGTATATCTTATGATCACTCAAGATGTGAAAGTGCAGGTAGTCTATTTTTTTCCCATTCTGTGAAAATACTAGTGCTCATGAGGTACAGAACAGGAACTTAGTGTGTCACCAAACATATGATGTAGTCTATAAACACAGAAAGGAAATAAATGAAGCATCTAATTACTAGATATTGCCTATTGCAAATTCTCCAATTATAACATTTCTGGACATTGTTTTTCCAAAGTGCCTGGTCATTTGCCAAGATCTTCATCATTACCATTTCTGCATAACAATGCTGAGTAATGCATGAGGCATATCAGTTATGCCTTGAACCAGAAATATAAAAGAAATCTGTCTACAAAATGTGTATTGCAAGTTACAAGTCATAAAATATTCATTCCTGTTACTCCACAGATGGTTAGATTAGAGTAATTGCCAGTGTAGCAACTCAGCTAATATACTTGATCTGAGGACTGTTAATCATTTTTAGACAAAGTTACTCCAATAGGTTGACATGCCGCGGGTTTCACTCATTTTTTGATTAGACAGAGCAATACTTTCTCGTTAGCAAGTGTGGTCTAGAATTACTTCATATTACATAAAAACAGCCTCTACCAGCACTTGTGGAATCTTAAAAATCCTACCTAAAACTTGAAACAGAGCCCTTAAAACTAAACAGAGCCCTTTTGGCTCTGCACTCATGTATGCATATTTATAATATGCATTTTACTCCTTCTGTTTGCACTAAGGTCCTCCTTTCTCATGATATAGTTGTTGAAATTAACTGACTTGTTATTGCTGACTGAAATATTCTCAAGTCCTTAAAGAGCTTACAGCATGGTTGCCAAGCAATTCCATCACAAATGCTTACTTGCCTTTATATGAACGTTCCTACTGGAGCAGAGGAGCAAGACAAGGACACAGATTATTTATATATATAATGAACATTGCACATGGCATATATGAAACCTTTTAATTTGAATGAAAGGTGTTGTGAATTAATAAGAATGTTGTACATTTTTCTTTAAAAGAATATGTATAATTTTGTCAGCAGAATCCGAATCTGGACATGACACACAGGATAGCATGGCATAGCACAGCACAGCATAGCATGCACTCATAGCATGTTCTTGTATATACATATCCATTTGGAGAAACATACAATCATTTTCTGTCTTCCATGTGCATTTCATGTCTTATTCCATACATGTGTCAGTAAAAAAATTTGTGTTCAGCATGTGTTAGGAAGGAAAGTCTCAGGAAATGATAATGTAGTGTTTCAAAGAGCACAATAAATAAGCTTTGTGTACTAATTGCATCCCTGACAGATGGCCTTGAAAATATACTGACTACATGCTATTGTCATTTTATTTTTAAATCCAGATATTTTACTTATATTGAGGGCTTCATACATCAAAATATTAAAAACTTGGTCAGAAGGCTGGAAGGATTTTCTGTTCTCTATAGCTATTTGGCAGAGGTTTTACATTCTTAAAATTTGCTTTGGAAGTAGATGGAACCAGTCAGTGAGGTAATAATGTTCAAATCGAAGTTAGCAGCTACCATCATAGATTAAAATGTAAAAAGATCTAATGTTTCTTCTAATGATTTAAAAGATGATCCTTTACTTGTTAGATTCCTGACATTTTACAGTATCATACACAGCCTCAGAGAAGGAAAGAGGCAGGTGAATAGAATGAAATGAGGAACAGGACTTCACTAACATGAGGAATGAGGATATCCAGTGTATATAATGTCGCCTAGCCAGCAGGAATCCAGCCTGTACTGATGAGGAGGGAAGACTTTTTTCTGCTTTTGAAAACTCTTTTCTCTTCATAAAAATACCACCTTCTACCAGAATCAGTTATGTGGGAAAAAAAAAAAAAAAAAAAAAAAAAAAAAAAGGAAAAAAAACCCCTTTTCTTAGATTTTTAACCATTTCATTTTCAGGAGAGCCAGAAATGTAAAAATATGGATATGTAACAAAAAACATATTTGAAACCAGAATGTTGAGCCAGAGGAAGAAAAGGCAATGTATGTTTAATTGGAAATAGCTCCCATCAAAAAAATCAGAAAGTTTGAAGTACTTTGCTTTATTTTGCATCTTTTATAAACTTTTCAACCTTCTATAAATCTTATAACCTATATACTCTCTAGCTTTTTTGAAGCTTACAAGAACCACTTTGCACTGCTAGGTTTGTTCCTACACACTGATGCATGCAGATATTTCTGAGAAAGATAACCACACCAAATCCTTAGGCTGTGTAGATCCACCTTGTTAAACTAATACTTTTCCTTTGAGCAGTGCATTTCTGGAAGAATTGTCTCCCAGACCACAGAGGACTTAATGCAGAATTTTACTGTTCATTATCAAGCTGCAGTTACTCTAATTCTGAACATGCTATTTGGAGCTTAAGGTTTGCTCTGCCTCTACTATATGCTTTTTGAAAAACAGAAAGACCATAGGCATTGGAACCTGTGACCTTTAAAAGGTCACACAAAAGATATTTAATCTTTCTTCTTTTTAGAGCTGGTTAATATAGTTGAGTTTTGGTCAGCCTGTGAGAAAAAATCTGAATAAGGAACTGATGGATAAAGTTGGGTGATTTGATTAGGCAGAGAAGACAGCTTAGACAGTGTAATATGTCAACAATATCTGTTCATGTGACCCGTGGACTTCCCTTTGTCATCCTATGCCTGAGAATATATGAAGGGGGCTGGGAAGGCAAAGGGACGTTCAACTGTCATCACTGGCACCTCTCTCACCATTACATCATCATCAAACACATTGGAATTCTCATTTGATTTGATTCAAATTCTCAGATTTTTCCTTCATGTTCTGTGCAGTCCTAGATGTATTTTCATTACTACATAGCTGGGCAGATCTAGGTACAGACTACTTTCTAGGAGAGGAAGTCTGCAGCAAGATTGAAAACATGCAAAATTTCAGTAAAACCCAAAATAGTTTGAACTTTTGACTCATTTCAGATTTTGCTAGAGATTGGAAACTTGGGTTTTCTTTCATTAAAAGCATCATGATGTTTGTTGATCAGGCACTGGAGATAAACATACCTCAGAAAGGGTTGAGAAAACACAAGGTTGAAAATCATTCTTGAAGCACACAATAGATCCATGCAAGTGGACCTGTAAATTGCTTTCACAAACTTGATTTGAACAGATGATTTTGTTTAAAACATGCGTTTTCATATGATTCATATAGAGGAAAAAGACTACAGGTCATTTAAGCTCTCTAATTTTTGGATGTTTTAGATTTATTGAATTTAGAAAGCTTCAAAACTAAGAAACATTATTTAGGATGACTCTAGCCAAATTTCTGCTGTTCTGTATCTCACCTGTTGTAGTGTTTTAAAATAGGTGACAATAAGGGGCAATTTTCTGAGATTACACAGAGTCAAATATGTTGAAAAATAAGCAAAATATGACAAGGAAGCACCTTAATATTTAATACAAGATAGTGTAGAATTTGTTTATGTTACAATGCAATAACTTTATAAAAGTGATGAGTACAATATGTGTTAGTGCTCACATCCAAAGGGAGCCAGGGAGAGCACCAGGGAAGATCAGACAGAATGTGAGAATTTCTGAAACTCTAGTTGCTCCTGTGTGTTTTAGGCCATTGCCTACAGGTGATGAGCTCCAAGAGTGAAACTAGAGTAGGTCCTCTGGTGCTGCCCTAATAAAGCAGTTGACTGCAAGGACAGATAGGGTAAGTTTTGACTGACATCCACAAAAGTTCGTTTTTGTGTGTGTGTGTGTGTGTGTGTGTGTGTCTTAGAACTTGAAGTGCCAGCTTTGAACTATGTAGTGCCATTGTATAGAAGGTAACTGAGTGGTTACTTGGATGCTTGTGAGGCTCAAAAATCCCAGGGTTTAGTCTTACATAGGCTCTTCCCATGTCACTTTTATTCTGAGGATTCTCTGATCTTTATCCTTGTGCAAAGACAAGTACAAAAATCAAAACAAGATACCACTAATTTTTTCTTGTTACCATGCTGGATTTCCTTTTGAGAAGTTTTTAGGATCAGTCCAGTATTAAATGAAGATATGGTTCTAGATGTCAGGCCCACAGATTTATCTGTCAATGTCAGGTCTGGCAGGATGGCAGATACATCAGTAGGCAGATTTAGAGAAGTTAGGAAGGAGCACTAAACAAATAAAAATGAGAATTAAAGTATCAAGGTAAAGCAGAAGAGAAAGGAGGACAGACTGGGACAAATGTAATATGATCATACTGTTAGCAAAGAGCAGAATTAAAAATAGAAGAGATAAAAGAAGATTATGGATTAAGCAGAAGGAGACAGAGAGGAAGTGAAAATGTGATTTGGCTACCAAAAGGAAAATTATAAAGATAAAAATGCAGAATGGAAGTAAGCATAACCAGGGGAACAAGAATAATTAATGAAAACTATGAAGGAAGGAAACAAAGATGAATAAAATAAAATTCATAGTAGTGATTTGAAATTATATATTTGGAAGAGGGAAAATAAAAAGGAAATTATAGCAAATGATATTCAACAAGCCTGTAATAGAAAAGTCGAAAAATAAATTAAAAAGAAAAAATAAGTCAAATGGCTGGAAGCTTTCCTTTTTCGGTAGTGGTTGTGTGTCATTCAATCACACATAATCTTATAGTTCTGTGAATTTCAGGAACACAGCAAATATTCTTAGGCTTTTTGGTATTGGCTTACCAGATCTGTTTGATTGCTCTAGACATAGGGCTGGTAATGAGTCTTCAAACAAATGGAAATTCCTCTTAGCTTCTGAATATAAAAAAAATATTAAAGGTGTTCAGAAAAGAGTAGAATGAGTTTGACATTTTTTCTCTCTCTCCTTGTTTTGTTTTGTTTTGTTTTTTAATCTGTAAGTTTCTCTCCTTTTGTTACTGAACAGTTCTTGAAGAATTAAAGAAATACCCATCTTATCTTTGACATACCTGGAATAAGAGGTTCTGGTCTAGTGAAGATACTTGAGACAAGGAATGAGGAAAAGGGAAAACTGTCTGTCAAAAGTGCAGCTATGTGAAATTAGGTTTGAACTAGATGTGACATTTGGGACATATTCCTGTACTTCTGTATAATAAAACCCAGAATTCTTTTCCATCATCCTGTGGCAGCAAGATCCATTCCCTCTTTTCGAGTTGTGATCACTTAGTAGTTAATAATGTGATTGTTCTAGTTGTAAACATGTTGCAGCTGTGATTTAGAGAGCAGGAGTATGGAGATATATTCTATTTGCAGGCAATCTTATCTCTTGGTCTTTTGCTGTTGGTATTTTAGCCAAAAAGTTGTCATACGCATCAGAAGGTGTTTCCAAAAAGGCTGAAAACAACTGCCTAGAATAAGACCCAAATTGTAATGTTATTTCAGTGTAACCTAATATGAAGGGTCTGGATTATCTTAGAATGTTCTGTTATCACTTAGCCTTTCTGTGCTTTGGGACCATAGGGAGTACCACGTAGTTGTCCAGAGGTGAAGCAGACACATTTGTGTGGTCAAACCTTTTAATGACTTGTAAATCCAATATAATTTTAAATCTATTTAAGTATCACTTATCTTGCTGTTAGACATGCTGCATTAACAGCCACAGAGCAATATTTGTTGACTCTGTATTACTGTAAGGCAAATATCAGTTGAAAAATCAAAAATTATTCTCCTCAATCTTTTAGGCTTACACCAGGACTTCTGCTTATTAAGATTCCAGGTCATGCTTGATTGTTTATCCATTCTGTGTAAGTAGCTTGCACTAGGATATCCAAGTACTATGTAAATACTTGGACTGAAGTATTTCTGGAAGCCACAGGTTTTATGTGGTATTTGTTTCAGCCATTGTTAATACATCCATCACACTGCTTCATATTCTGCTTGTCCCATGAAGCATAGCAATAGCCGAGAAACTGGACTTCTAAGACAGATTTCTTGAGCTAAGAACTGTCTCTATTTTTCTTTAACTTACCAGAGCAGCTAAGTTCTAATAAGAGTTTCAGGACACCTCTCAAAAAAATCATAAGGAAATGCTATTCTGCAGCTTTTCAAATACGAACGAAAAAGGCCAATTAGTCAATTTCCCCTCAAAAATCATAGTTCATGATATATATTTAGGTTCAAAGTAAGATCAGATTTGGTCAAAATGCAGTTTAAAGCTCTAAAAGCTCTTGTAACTACATCAGTATTGTTATTGAAGTTCACAACAGTTTTACCAAATAATCCACTGACGATTAAATGAGATTTTCTACTGAATACCTCAAATAAACAATCCTCGCATTAAAGGGCTCTGAATTATAGCCTCATCTGTTAAATTAATAGCCTGTATCTGGGAACATGTCATCTGTTTGATGCAATTTAAGAATTGGTCTATCTATGTGTCTTTCTATGCACTGTGAACTGGCAAACACTTGTAGGAATTGTAACATGGATATGTTTGTTGATTTGCATTTTTGGATTTGTTTGTTTGCCATTCTGTAAGGGAGCATTGAGTTTACCACTAACAGAAGCCATCATCCTAGGAGAATTTTCCAGTTAGAAAGGTAGCTCTTGCCCACAAGCAGCTGACCTTTTGCAGGATGTACACAAGGTAGTGGTGTGAAACAAACTTAAAGCCTGTCACAGGAATTTTCTACTGATGAGACTCTATTATCTCATCATTTGGGACAGGCACATGCAAACTTGGAGTATGATGACCAGTGGAAAAACCTGCTAATTTATGTGTCCCACCATCTGCAGTACATCTGGGTTTGGGAAGATTTAGCAATCTGTGGGCAATCTGTTGGATAGGCCTGCGCAAAACTGTAGAGGCTCCTTGATCATGCAAATATACCTGCTTTCCTGAAGATCTGACAAACCCTTCCAGCTCAGTGATGCCTCACACATGCCTGTATGTGCCGAGGGTAGGCTCAGGTTTTATAGGAAGACTGAGGTTCCTATTCCTACACTGCACAGATGAGCAGTGTGTGCCTCTTTAGGAAAAGATGTTGAGCTGTCAGGTTGACTGCTCATGCATGGTGTGAAGATTTGTGCAGGCTTCCTCTTCCCCTCCTCTGGGACAGTTTGGGTTCTCTCAGTGACTCTGTCTTATGTGAAACCTTAAGCTTGGTGTTCCTCCATTGTACCAGCCTCTGGAAATCTTGCCCTCCAGCTGCACGTTGTGCGTCAGGTGTGGCACACATTTCCAGCTGTATGCCACTCCTGTGCTGGCTGCTGTACAGTAACTTCTCCAGGCCTCAGCATCCCAAACAAATCTGAATAATTGCCAAACTCCCCAGTCAAAATTTCCAGGTAGGGAAAGGAAATGAACATAGGACAACTCACACGAAAATGTCTGACCTGATGAAGAGGCAAAGGTGGCCAGCAGGAAATCAACTCAGGTGTGCTTACCACCACCCAGTGTAATGAGACTGAAATTAGACGCATTTCTGTCAGGTTACTCAACTAGAGCCTCTGTTTTATTTGACTGAACTCAAGGCTGAACTTACGGAGAGTATACAACATAGTGATATGTCCCAGTTACTCTTAAAACCATGCTTAAAAACATGAGTAGTAAATGCATTTTGTAGTAAATGAGGCATTTTATTCACTTGGTCTATAAAAATGTGGGTAACTCATGCCTATCTCTTCACTAAAAGAATTAGTAATAATTTATAAGACAGTTATTCATTATTTATAAATATACTCACAGTATAAAATATTCATGTTTTTCCAAGAACTGGGAAAACAAAGCAGGGCTTCCGCAAAGCACGGTAGATATTTTTTAGTCTCTTTTCACACAGCACAGACATTATGCAGCTTTTCCTTCCTTCCATTTCCAAATTCATTCCTTTCTTTGAGTTTATTATTTTAATTTACATACTTATGCATTACAGCTGTGTCAAGGGGAAAATTATGGGGGTTTTTTGTATATTAACAGGAAACCCTGCAAGTGCTATTTGGTGCACATTGGGAAAAATGTTCTGATGTGTACATACTTTCCTGGAAGCACAATTGTCAGAAAGTCTCACTGGCTCTGCTGCTGACCACAAAGGCAATAACACAATAATGAAGCTTTAAGCTGATTATGTAAATCTTTCGCACAGTATTGCAGTCTAATTTCACCTGCAGCATCCTCAATACCTGACACCATGAAACACTAAGCAGTCTAATCTACCCTGCAAAAATCCATACTTACTGAAATACTCAAAATACAAGTTATTGTTTTAGAAATCAGTAAAGTGATGAGCCTCAGGTTTTTTGTACTTTCTTCTTTTCGCATGAATCATTATATTGAGTGAAAAAAAATATTTATTTTTCTGTATTCTATTAATGAAGTCATGAGAGGCTACCTGTATTTTTGGATTTATAGTAGAAATATTAAGAATTTAGTATGTGAATTGAAGAGCTTATTAAATAGTAATACACCAGTTAGTACAACATGTTTCACACATACCTGCTGTTGGAAACAAACTTAATATCTCTTGAAAATCTGAGAAAAAAATCTCTTCCCTAATAAAAGATCTTTAATAACGCAGAATAAAAATGCAGAGACCACTCAAGTTGGAAGATATTTATCTTGAACTGTTTGTAACTAAGTTGTAAACATCACAGTGTTAATACATTAGCATTCACAGCCATTTCAGTCCATAGATATACTGCTAGACAAGAAGTTTCCTCCGTCTTCCAAAAGAAGAAAAAAAGATTTGTTGAAATCAAAGCTCATCCTAGAAATGCTTTGAAAAATGAACTAAGTAACTTTAAAAATAGGTGCTCCATGCAATTATCAGATGTCCGTAATTTTGCAGCTACTTAAAAACAATCAACCCAAACTTAAAAGATTTCTGTACAAAGGATATTAAATTAAAAGCTGATTAACATGTCATTTAGTGCCTTCTAGGAAACTGAAAAAAATACTCAGATATGTAAAAATGAATTATACTTTCTTCTGTGTTTGGAAGACAACACTAAGTGATAGTCTTTCCTGATAATAATGCAGAGCCCTGTACCAAAAAAGGTTCTCTGCAGATTGTGCAATATTTCAGTGTAGTGCATTAATGCTGCTCTCTTTCCAGTGAATAAAATGTGAAACACACAATTTTTAAATTTGTATACTTTTAGAGTACATAGTGAAAGCAACAGTGTTGTTGAAGATAGCCCAACAAGATGAGTGCTATCCTTAGTTTTCCCCAGACTAGGGCAATTTTTTGGTAAATCCCACAAAAACACATGAAAGGAAAATTTCTTCCTTGTGGATTTATTGGACTGTCCATTATAAAGCTTGGCATAAAGGATTCTGGATGTATGCTAGCAGTTCCAGTAGTCCAGTTTTATGTCAGCAAGGTTTCATTTTGGCACTGCCTCCTTTCTGACAATCACAACTTGAGCAAGACGCTCTTTTTGTAATGATGTCCTTGACATTGTAAGGAATGTATTACCTCCTCATTTAGCATCTCACCTCACAGCCTGCCATTATCTTTCCAAATGAAGTATCTGAAACCGAAGGCTCCCTCTGGATCTGTTGGGCACTGCCAGCCCCTTCTTTGCAGACTGTCATGTACTGTGCATGCACAAGCTGAAAAGGAAATTTCTCATTCTTTTATTCCTGAGGAGATTTAGAAGGAAACATATTTTTATTAGCAGTTAAAGAGAGGTCCATCAGCTACCTTTTTTCTCAAAGTCAGAGGATCTTGCTGGCATCATATGCCAACACTTTCCAAATTGTCCCAATGTTACATTAAGGCAAAGCACAGTCAGTTTTAACTTTCCTATCAACGTAGTTGTAAATGCAGTGTTAATATAGCCAGTCAACGTCTTCAGATGTACTGACATTTTTCTGCAGATCCTCTGCATTCATTTCCAAATTCATAATATTTAGTAGCAGGGAAGCATTCAGGAATTTTTAGTATCAAGATATCAAAAAGTTTAATTCAAATCTAGTCTGCATTTTGGCTGAGAGTTATTGAGCTGCAAGACATCTTGGTATAAGAAACTAAGTTTTTATTCTGAAATGAATATAATGTTATAACTAATTTGAATATGATTGGGAACATCATAGAAAGATGAGGAGGTGGTAATTCCCATTTACCCATTTTTTGAAATTCTGAGGTATTCAAGCAGGCATGACCTTTCATTATTTAACCATGGCTATTGGTTTTGTTTCATGCTGTGGATACCATTACTGCTCAGAAATTAATTATCATAGATCTGTGTAAGTTCATAACATTAGGGTTCAGACAGCTGTAGTCAAGAGAACTTTCCTGAAAGCCGGAAGTGGTTATACTTTGAAGAAATATCAACAAAGTATTATTAACTAATTCAAAATATTGTTTCTAATTCCAGAAAATAATTGGAATAATTTGCCCACCCAACTAAAGAAACAGTAGATTTTTCCATACCAAAAATATTTATGGAGAACAATAATATTTAAAATAAAAAATCATCTGTTTGCTGAAACTCAGAGAGAATTTCCCAAAGGAAAAATGAGATATAGATAAGAAGTTTGTGTTTAAATTGTTTTTTCTATCTCACAAAGAAATGTTCCAGAATGATTAAAGAGTTGCAGTTCAATCTGGAACTCAATTGTATATGATGAACCAAGGTTTACATGAATTTGGGGTCTTTTTTAACTTAAAGTTACAAAGTTTCATTGAAGTCTGAATTGGGGAAAAGTTCTTTTATTTTACTAGCCTCGAATCAGAGGATTGCTTTCATGTTGAATGTATTTCTAAAGCACCAGAGAACAGAAAAACTGCCATCTGATTAACCACAGTTATCACAGAAACGCTTCTGGACCGCTTAGAACTTTTGTATGCCAGGCAACTCTTATAACTATAAAGGCTCAAATTTGAATAAAAAATACATATGTTTAAAACATTTTAAAAGGAAAATCAAAGTTTGCAAGAGGAATTTTAGACATACTTTCAAATGGCACAAAAAGGTGAAAATAGTTCAGCTGTGTGGACTAACCATAATTATTTATATTATGATAATTACTTATCAAGTAGAAAACAGTGGGAATGAACAGACTTCCAGAAGAAGGACAGAATGTGCTTCAGGGACAATTCAAGATATATAAGGCAACTGCAATTATTATGATTAGTGAGCATCATTTCGATACAAGATTTATTTCCCTTTTAGTCTTACAAGTAGGTGTAAAGACTTCACTTGTCTGACAACCAGGAATTTTCTGAACCCTGTCTAAAACTGTTAATTTTGAGTGTTCTGTATATCATGGGGGTATTCAGTTATGGTGTCTTTCCCCCCTTATTTGCTAAGGGAGATAAGTCAAACTCATTGAATCTTGTCTCATAAAATGACATCTTTATTCTCCATACTCTCCTTTTAGCTTTTTCCTCCATTCATTCCAGTTTGTTCTTTCTGAACAAGCCTGAGCACA
Organism: Certhia americana; assembly: GCA_018697195.1. Classification (NCBI taxonomy): domain Eukaryota; kingdom Metazoa; phylum Chordata; class Aves; order Passeriformes; family Certhiidae; genus Certhia; species Certhia americana. The sequence goes on from CM031878.1 coordinate 59,722,990, forward strand.
GGTACAGATAGTATTTTGGATGGAATTTCTCAAACGGCTTACACAATGGCACTGAATTGCCCCTATTTCCTCAAAAAAATGTTTTGCTGTGTGTATTTCATGATCATAACTTTTCCTAGTAGTCTTGCTATACCAAAGGCAGTTCTTTTGTCATCAGCTTTTCTCATGTTTCCTCCTAATGAGTTCCCAGTTTACAGAAGGATTTATTAAACACCACATAAATGGCTTTGCATCTCAAATTGTGAACTTTCTCAATTTTTATTAATCCTCAATGTCATCCAAACCAAATATGACACATTACTAAGAATACTACCTAATATTATCAGCAATTCAGGGAAGTCCTCAATGTTAATAGAAAAAATTAACCCTTTGTCTCTGTGCAAATCATTCTGTTAATTACCTTGTTATTATCCCTTCTTATGCTCTTTCATCAGCCTACATTTTATAATTCTAAATAGTTTTCTTAACGTAAGTAAACACCACATTTTACTGCAGTTATATGTCAAAAACCACAGACTAACAGTAGGTAAAGGGATAACAAGGCCTGCTGAGAATCACTTCAGGAAACATAATGTTTCCTTCAAAATGGTTCAGGAAATGCCTGCAATAATTTCCTGTTATATATATGAACTAGGTTTTTTCTCTTTCTTTCTTGCGGGATAGTTTATCTCATTTTTGACAGTAATTCAAGCTCTTTAAATTATTGAAAATCATTTGATCTGTGAATATTTCTGAAGGGTCTAACCAGATTTAATGTTCCAGCCTCACAGGCTTACCTTTGCTTCCAAGAAGTGAACTCTCTAAATGAAAACTTCATCAGACATATTGACAGTTGTTACATGGCTTTGTGCAACTTTTTCCAACCCAGCTATTAATAGTGAAGGACACTTTTAATTCTTGTTTTCCAGTAAAATATCAACATTTTGTGCAGAATGTATATAGGTTTTATTAGAGAAAGCTACTTAAAAAGGAAAAAAAGCTTCTGCCAGGAAAAAATGCCCCCAGTCTCAGCTGGTCAAGAAGTGACTATCATAAAAGCTTTTTCAGCTATGTTAACACCAGCCTGGTGTCAGATTGCCTTTCTCTACATCCACACAACTTTCCTGGAAGTCTATCTTACAACTGTTGCAGAGGGGTCCCATGTAATTACACCAAAGGTGCATAAAATGAAGATGCCTCTCCTTTGGTTAAGCACTAGTTCAGTTCTCTTTGGAGCAATGTCCCTGGTGTGGGGTCTGCAAACCAAGGAATATGCTGCAAAATTGGAGAGAATTTAGAGAAAAACTGTGAGACTGACTAGAATTGAAAAACAAGTATAGCAGTGACTTGCAAGAGAATGTGTTTAGTCTATTGGAGAGAAGGTTAAAGGGCTGCCCAGCTGCAACCTCAAAGTGGATCCCATACAGCAGGAAAAATATCATAGAGGTAATTTTGAAACAGCAAGCAAAACTATTGGAAGACCCAGTGGTGGGAAGCTGACATCATGCAAAAGCTAGACTACAAGCAAGATTCCAGTCTTGATTATGAACATGTGAGGAAGAAATGCAGTAGCTTCTTTATGGTTTCAAAACAAGGTTTGATCTTTTTTTAAAAAAAACCCAAAACAACCCATGGTCTATTTAAATGCAACTATTGTTTGTGAAACAAGAAATTCTAGAAAATACCTGTTTATGCAGTGGATCTGATGAGATAGCTACACTGGTCCTATCTGTCCTTAAAATGTACTGATTTAGTGAATGTGTTTTCTCTAACATAATTGTACAGTCATAATGCAGTTATTTCAGTCTGATATTTTTTTCTTCTGTCTTTTGTTATGTTTTGTTTGCCTTGCTGACTTTGCATATTTTTTAATTTCTTTTTTGTTGCATGTATTTATTTATTTATTTATTTATTTATTTATTTATTTATTTGTTTATTTATGTTGTGTGTCTCTGTTTTTTTATTTGGTTGGTTGGCTGTTCTGTTTTGTGTTGTTTTCGTTTGGTTTGGTTTGGTTCTTTCTTTCTTTTGCTCCAGGAATTGGCCAAGGGGTTCCAGTGGTGGCCCTTATTGTGGAGGGAGGTCCCAACGTCATATCCATTGTTCTGGAGTACCTGCGAGACACTCCTCCTGTTCCTGTTGTGATATGCGATGGTAGTGGCCGAGCATCTGACATCCTTGCCTTTGGCCACAAATATTCTGAAGAAGGAGGGTAAGTCATTTCATGCTGTATGTTCTTTCTCTATCCACAGGTTAAATTCATTGGTAAAGCAGAGCAGGAATTTATTAAAATTGTACAAAAGCAACACTTACCTCACATGGTCGTTTTCTTCGTTGATATGGATGAACTATTGAAGCTATTCAGAATAAAACAAAACAAGCCTTAAAAGAAGCCTAATCTCTGAGCCTTTTCTACTTCAGGCAGGACAGTCCCAGCTCCCTCAGCCTTTCCTCCTGTATGAGGTGACCCAGTCCCTTCATCATCTTAGTGATCCTTTGCTGGACACTTTTCAGTATGTGCATCCCTCTCTTGTACCAGAGAAGGCAGATTCAGACACATGACTGCAGGTGTATCCTCAAAACTAGCAAGGAGGAAGGATCATCTGCTGAGCCTACATGCAGTCCCGTCCTGCAGATCATCAATGAGGATGTTGAGCGGAATTGAACCCAGGACTGGATTCTGAAATATGCCACAAGTTGCTGACCTTCAGCTAATCACAAACCTCTGGTCCCAGCCTTTCATCCAGTTTCAGTCACCTCACTGTCTCCTCCTCCATCCCATAATTCATCAGCTTGTCTATGAGGATGTTACGGGAGACAGTGTCAAAGTCCTTAGAGAGGTCTACATGGGGAATATCCTTGCCCTTCATCTACCAATCCTGTCATTTCTTCAAGAAGGTGATCAGGTTGTAAAGTGTAGCTACTGCTGATCACCTTCATCTCCTTCATGTGACTGGAATAAATGGTTCATCACAGTCCCACAGATCAAGGGGAAGCCAACAAGCCTGTAGTTCCCTGGATTCTCCTTCTTGCTTTGCTGTAAGACAGGAGTGACTATTGCTTTTTTGAAGTCCACAGACAATTCTTCCAGTTGTCCCGATTATTCAAAGATTATGATTTTGCCATGACATCAGTCAGCTCCCCCAGCATTTGTGAGTACACTGGATCCATCAATCATCTTTAACTTCCTTCCTCCAGACCTTCCTCCCAGTGTCTGGGGCCTGAGACTGAAGAAGACACTCAGTACTTCAGCTTTTTCCATTTCCTGTGTCATCAGCTCCCCTACCGCATTCATTAAGCTTGGAGGCGGCAATTCCAGGATATGAACCAGCTTTCCAGGGCCACTCTTCCCTCTAGTCTTACTGTGAGACCCTTTGAAACTGAATCCCAAAGAGGTCAAAGACAGTTCATCTCAAGGCCAGGGTCTTGGGATTTGTTTTTTTGCCCTCTCCCTCCTCTCAGAATCTAAAGCTCCAGCAGATCATGGTAACTGCAGCCAAGGTTGCCTTTGACCTTCACATCCCAACAGAGAGAGTCCCTCTTCGTTGGTTTGAGTTCAAGCACAACATCTCTCCTCATTTTCTGCTCTGTTACTTGAGTCTGGAAGTTCTTGTCAATGCACTTCAGGAGCTTCCAGGATTGCTTAGGCCCTACCCTCCAATAGCTATCACAGTGGTTAAATTCTCTATAAGGATAAGGGCCTGTGCACATATCTGACTCACCCACTCATGTTTTTGTGGAATTTATGACAAAATTAACAATTTTAGAATGAAACATAAAACTAGAAGCAAAAATCCCACAGATTCTTGTAACTAAGACCTCCTGCATGTTTTTTGTGAAAGGAGCTGTTTATCTTACAGTTTGGATTCCCAGGGACTCATTTTTTTGTGTGTTAAAGTGTGTGGGAGTATATGCATTAACACACACAGTAAGCAAATAAAATATAAATCTGTAAACATTGATCTCTAGACCAAGCAATATTATGTGTTTAAGAAATAAATATGATCATGAGCTCATTCAATCTAAAACTCCTGCTAGGAAAAAGGTAGTTTTCCACAAATACTTAAATACATTTTATATTCAGGTTCATGCTTAGTCCAGCACTACATCTGTGATACATATGAATGTGCCAGGTTTCACTGAAACTGAGAATTTGTTTCTGTTTTCACTAATAATGCTTCACATAACCTTACTCAAATTTATCCATTTTGTATGTACTGTGTATGTGTTCTGATGTCATCATAATAAAAAAAAAAAAAAAAAAAAAAAAAAAAAAAAAAAAAAAAAACAGGAGAATGAATTAATTTATTTCAGTATATAAATAGGGCTTATATGAAAGACTTTTTACAAGAACCTGTAGTGATGGGACAAAGTACAATGATGTTAAACTGAAAGAGGGTAGCTTTAGACTGGACATAAGTAAGATATTCTTTACTGTGGGTGTGTTGAGGCACTGGCACAGTTTGCATGGAGAAGATGTGGATGCCCCATCCCTGGAATTGTTCCTGGCCATGTTGGATGGAACTCTGAGCAACTTGATTCAGTGAAATGTGTCCCTGCCCGTGGTAAGAATGCTGAAATTGGATGATCTTTAAAGATCTCTTCCAACCCAGACCATTCTATAATTCTGGGATTTTATGATGCTGCAGTTCTATTTCATCACCACAAATTTCTGCCTGCAGAAAAGGCAAGTTACTGTATCAATAGAGGCAGAACAGGCAATTCCTCCTCACCTGAGACTCTCATATCTGGCTTTGTGATTTTGTCTTGCTTATTGTGGGGGTCCCATTCCAGGTTGTTTCCTGCAACAAAACTAACTAAATTACGCATTTTTTCTGTTCACTCACAAATAGAATGCACAAACTGAAATTTGCTAAACTGGCTAGTGAAAATTTCTGTGTGTTCATCCTAGTTCAGAAAACGTCAGTCTGGCATGAAGTGATATTTTTAATAATACCAGGAGTAAAACCCCAATATCATAATATTCACAAAAATATTTTATCCAAATACATTAGACTTCACCTACTAATTGGATCCTTTTTTCCCCTCTCTAACCTATGTTTAGAATATGGCTTAGCACATTATGTTTGAATAGGGCTTAGCACTATGAGGAGAATACCAAATAATTGCCACATTAACTGAATTCAGCTAGTAGCTTTTTCTTTTGGATAGAATCTAAGTAGGTTATACAATACTGTGTTTATTAAACCCTAAATCAAGGTACTGCATCTAAATTGCATGCAAAGTTTAATTCTGCAGTCCACTGTGCAATCAGACTATCAAACCAAAAACCTATTTTAATTATGGCTGCCTGTCAGAAGCAAGGTGTTCTCTGAGACACAGTGTATCTTCCACCTGCTATGGAAGATACCTGGGCACCTGACTTAAATAATTCAACACTTACATCATTAATGGCAGGAACAAACTCACTTGCATGTTTATATTATTATGCTGGTTTTGCACAATCTTAAATTCTAACTTATGGGAGCCCAACAAGGATTAATCTTCTACACATAAAAATGTGTGCATATGTCCACTAAGCACAGCTGTGAGTTCTGTGAACTTATAAGTTAATTTGAAAGTTTGTTTCCATGGGGACAATAACTATGTCTGGAGATGAAGGAGAACAAATTCATCTCTTTGCTTGGGTTTGATCAGTGTTGTGCCAGTCCATCCAATTAAAGAAATCCTTTAGTGTGTTGAGCAATTGCCTAGCTGCCCAATAGGTCCTTTTGTATTGGGTTTCAAAGAATTGTGCTGTGCCAGCCTTCCCTCCTTGTTAATTATTCTTCCTAGAACATTCTACATAGCATAAAAAATGGATGGTTTCTTATAAATGAAGGCACAGTACTCCTTTACAATGCCAATGCCCATCTTTGAAAATGCAGGAGATAGGCTTCAAAATACCTTTTTAAGGTGTAATTGTAGGCTTTCCTCATGACAAGGCAGATGTTTCAGTCCTGTAGGACATTTTCACTGTGAGTGCAACCTCAGTGGAGGAGGCTGCCAGCACAACCCAGAGCTGTGCCCACACTGCCTCACAGGAGGTGCCGCCTGCTGCTCTGCAAGGCACCATGAGCACGGCAGAAGGAACAGTGAGGCACACCTTAAAGGAAAGATGTCTTTGGAGGAAAACCAGGTTTGAGGTCTCAGTGTCTCATCAATCTCACTGAAGTTTCAGGGGGAGGTAAGGCACACGTGCAGTTGTCCACTGAGCTGAAGTTTTAGCATTACGAGTGTCAGATACAAGAATTAACACGGGTGGGGGTGGGTTTAAGTTCATTAGGACTTTGATGTCAGAGACTAAATTTTGGCTTGGTCTGGAAAAGTCTGGAATGGAATTTTAAGAATGCAATAGGTGGCTACATTTCAGTACAAGTAAATAAAATTCTCAGAAGTAATTTAGTAGAGCTGAGTAAATTCCTGGTACCTTTTACATTTTAATGACAAACAAGCTATATCCACAGTATAATTTAAATAAGAAGGCATCTTAAATACAACATTCCCCACATGGTAAATTGGAAGAATTATTTGGCTGCTTTTCACTATTGGCCTTGATTTAAAGATCAGATTTTTCAGGCTCTGAAGAACTTATTTTTTCTTCTACTTGAAAATACAATGAACAGCATTGAGGGGTGAGAACATAAGATCAATCATAAAAATGTAAATTTAGTTTCTACTAAGCCCTAAATGAATGTCTTCTTGGGTAGTAAATCTTCTGCACGTACAGCTGGAATATTTTGGATTGTGTAATCAAGGATGGATGCCTTTTCATTTCATTTACTTGCATAAAAGCTGAAAAGTAAAACAAATGCAAAGTGCAGTTTTATTGGAATATTTTGAAGCTTTTCGTTCTCAGAGATTTTTTTATTATTATTATTATTACATTCTGAATTTAAAATCAGAGGTATGAAACATTAGGTTAAAATTATGTCACTTCTTAGAAAAATATTTCCTTACTTAGAATGAGAAGTTACTTGCACTATTTGAATGCAGTCTCCAAGTTGAATTTATAGCTCATTAACTACTCTATCAGTTCTACTCCTGAAAGCATAAGACCCTTAAGAGTTCAATTTAATGCCATAAAAATGTACTTCTTGCCTAATGTTCACAAGGAAATATCGAACATTCTCTGTGCTTTAAATGAGCATCTTCATATGAGGATCATTAAAGATTGCCTTTGGACTGATCTTTCTCTGGATCCACTGTGGCATAGGTTTTTAGGCTTCAAATCTGAAGAGTATTATTTAAATCCTTTTTTTCTAATAGGTAAAATAATGGATTTTTTCACTTTGAACAAAAGTGATCTTAATGCATGATTCAGTATTTCCCACGGTGGAATCATGGATCCAAATCATGTCTCAATTAATTTGTAAAATTATTTTCAAATTGCATATTTTTATATCATTACTTTTCTCTTGTAAAAAAGTACTTTGAAAATCAAAACCTAGGCAGAAGAAGGTCAATTTGTTGGCCTTGGGAGGGTCACTCTATTAATCTCTCTTTTGGTGAAGAAACAACAATTCAATAAAATGCAAAAGGGAAAAATTATGTAGAACAATTATCAGTGAAGTTCTGCAGTGAAGCTGATTCATTGTAAAAGCACATAGGAATCATCCCTGTTTGAATACAATGATTTACAATAATTTTTATTGTAAATTATTATTGTAATAAAATAATAACATTTATTTTCTATCTTTTCTCATAATGATGATATGCAAAATGTGTGGATTTGAAAATGTGTGGATTTGCAAACTGTAAGAGATTCAGCCAGTCCCACAAAGTTGTACAACTCTATCTTATTTGTAATTCCAATGGAAGAAAACATAAGCAGAGCCTCTGGTCATGTTCCTTTCATATGGTATGATTGTCTAGAGTGCAAATCATAATTGAAAGAAAAAATCTTCCTATAACGAAGGGTAGGGAATATTTTTTATATCCCACTGATACTTTATGGATATATTTACCTTATTGGAAAAAAATATTTCAGAAATGAAAAGTTTGAAACAACAGATTATGTGTAATTCGTTGAGTGAAGTGTATTATTTAAAGACATTTCAAAGAATTTTGAGAACAATACATTTTTAAAAATCTTTGATGGAATTGCATTTTGAAAGTAGGCCAGCGCATAATCTTTGTAATCAATGTACTCTGTAGTAAATTGTATGATTCCAGTACTAAAAATCTTTGAAGAAAAGAAAGCTAAACAAGTTAGGTGTTGGACTATAGAACTTTCTCCAATGATCACTACAAAATCATATGTCACAAGTTTGAAAGAGTAAGTGAAATGTCTATTATCTCCTCAAATATCAGGCATAACTAAAAAAATTCTTTCTGAGGAGGGAGAAGGCCAAAATGTTGTCATCTGTCTTCTGCATCAACCAAAGCAATGAAGAAATTGTTAAATCATCCAATGTATCTTGGACAGAAACAGAGTATTCCCTTTTTTGACTTGGTCAGTTCAGGTTTTTGAAGTGGCCTCTACTGGTTGATACTAAACAGTGAATCATTGGAGCATAGAATAGTTTTGATTGGAAGGGGTCTTTAGGGGTCATCTAATCTGACTCCCCTGATGTAGGCAAATTCATCTTCTATTAGATCAGGTTGTTCAGAGCCTTTTCTGACCTGACCTTGAACGTTGCCAGGGATGGGGCACCTACCAGCTCTCTGGGACAACTCTTTTACCATTTTATCATCTACATTGCAAATATCTTTTATTTATATCTAATCTAAATCAGCACTCTTTTAGTTTTAAAAATACTGTTCCTTGTTCTAGTACAACAGCCCCTTCTACAAAGTCTGTCCCCATCCTTTTTACAGGCACTCTATAGGTGCCCAGAGGCTTTAATAAGGTTTCCTCAGAGCTTTCTTTTCTCCAGGCTGAACATCCCCAACTCTCTCAGCCTTCCCTCACAGGAGAGATTCTCCAGTCCTCTGATCAAAAGCTGGGCCTCCTCTGAACCTGCTCAAGCACGTTCATGTCCTCCCTGTGCTGGGACCCCAGAGCTGGAGATGGCACTGCAGTGGGTTCTCAGCAGAGCAGAGAGAGGGGCAGAATCCCCTCCCCTGCCCTGCTGCCCTCGCTGTTTTGGCACAACCCAGGACACGATGGTTTTTCTGGGCTGTGGGTGCATGCTGCTGGCTCTTGTCCAGCATTTCACACACCAGGCCTTATGCAGAAGGCTGTTTGTTGTCTTTTCATCCCATGACCTGTGCTGCCATTGCAGGTTGCCCCAACCCAGGTGCAGGCCTTTGCCTTGGTGGGCTGCCAAGTACCTCAGCCTTTTCTTCGTACATTATTGTCAGTTTGCAATACCAGATGGGGTAAATGCTTTCTTCAACCTTCTTTTTCTCACTGACACACCTGTAGAAGCTCTTCCAGTTATTCTGTGTATCCCTTGCCAGGTTCAGCTTCTTCTTTGTCTTGGCTTTCCTCATCCCATCCTGCATAACTGGGCTGTGTCCCTAAACTCTGCCCAGATTACCTGCACCTTTTTCACTGATGGTGCATTTTCTAGTTTAACCAGCAGGTATCCACTCATCCATGGTGGTCTCCTGCCTTCTTTGCCCTATTTCTTTCACCTGGGGATGACTCATTCTTGTGCTTTATGGAAAGTGTCCTTAGAGATCTGCCAGCTCTGTTCTGCTCCTTGAGGGCAATTTCCCAGGGCAGTTCTGCTGTCCAGGGGGGAGTTTCCCAGGGGGTCTATTGACTAACTCCTTGAGCCCATGCAAGGGTTTTTTTCTTAAAATTCAAGATCACGACTTTTCTGGAAAGCCATACAGTTCAGTTCTGATAATCTGATATGTCAAAACTAAGGTTGGCATCTTCTGTAAACAAGCAAGCAAACAAGCAGACAAAACATATCCACGCACTCTTAGGCAACAATTATGAGTAAATCTTTGTTCTGAAAATAAATGCAAATGTGTACAGCTGTACTTTAGATGACAGATTTTTGCTATTATGTTCCTAAACTTCATCAGCAATCCAGAACCTCTGGAAAAGGAAAAAAAAGAAAAGCTGAATACACCTGGACTTGTAGGATAATGGGCATGTTTTATGTACATAGGGAATGAAAGAACAGTTTCAATCTACATGAGGAAGGAAAAAAAAGTAACAGTTTACACAGTGGCTTTGTACTACATTTTGTTTAGGCAAGATCAGTATTTTTTCTGTGTGAAGTGGAATTCAGAGAGTCATGCCATCAAAATCAAAAAAAGATTTTACTGGCATGTTGCAAAATATTTTTAGAACTGAAGCCTACTAGGAAGATGATAAAAATACTGTCTTCTTCTGACACTATTCAGTCTATGCTGACTTTGATGGAAATCATAATTGTAGTGTTCCAGTCTGTTAAAGTGGGCCCATCTCTTTTTCTCTGAATCTAAAACTAGGAATATGTGATTTTTAAAAGCATGTATTTAAGGGGGGTGTGTGTGTGTGTGTGTGTGTGTGTGTGTGTGTTTGTAAGAAATATGGTGGAGTTTGCCAGGGAGATAAACCTTCACCCCACCTGCAAGCCTCAGTTGTTTTGCTCACAGTACTCTGTGAAATTAAACAAATTGGATTTGGTGTCTGCAATGTAGATTTAGCCTTTAATCGCATGGAACTGTTTGTGTTTGTCCCTGCTGGGTTACACAATTGGGAACTTTGATTTGATACCTTCTAACATTTATAGACTCCTAAGGAATAAAAGTGTTACATTCTTGATATGATTGATTTCAGTTTACACAAAGATATTATTACTGGAAAGATTGCTATTATTGTTTATGTTTCTGATTATAATCACTTCAAGTTTTGATCTCAAAAAGACATTGAATAGATGTCTTTTAGATGTAGACATTGATGTAGATTTGCAGACCAAGGAGATGTTAAACATTTAGTGAGGGTAGAAAACTGCATAAATCAAATTATGACTACAGGAAGTTTCTGAGCAGCAGTACATCAACAGATGTTTTACCCTGTAGTTAGAGAATTATTTCTTGATTTTTTGTGTTTTTTAAATTCTGTATCTTTCATATGAAGTTTGCTGAACATGCTGCTTAAGCTAATGCTATTATACAATTTCTGAGAGCTTAAATTCAAGAAAGAAAAGCTGCTCAGGACACAATTCTGCTTTCACCCAACGCAACTTTCTCTTGCTTTATGTGAGTGTTAGCCTGAAAGAGAAACAATTTCTGAAATGAAATTTCAGATTTTGGTTTTACATTTTTTTAAGAAAATTTAGATTATTGTAAGAAAGCAGGATGGTTTACATTCCAGAAGCTTTGGAAATGTTTTCTGAAATTTTTAGTTTGAGAATCTTCCAAGTCCATGTATTTTTTCATGTAATTTTCATACACTTTCACTTTCATATATAGTTTCCAAAAGAAATTAGATATTTATATGAATCTCTTTAGCTACTCCAGGTGATTTTTTTAGGAAACTTGTTCATTGTGAATAATGTCTTTTTTCTTTCTTCATTTGAAGGATAGAAAATTACATAGTTCTGACCCACTTATAAATACAGTGTTAGCACCATTTTGTTTAAATTTGATTAAAACAAATTTCCAACACCATTTTTCTAAGAGCCTAAAATCAGGATTTATATCATGCATAACATCCTAATCTGCAGTGCAAAGTATAAAAGTGCTTGTCTGGGTATCAGTCTTTCCAAACTGATTCTCTTTAGCACGGACTCCTACATTTCTACCTTTATTCTTGACATCTTGTTTCATGTGCCTGCATGCTTGCAACATCCTAGCTCCTCTACAAGAGGTCAGGATATCTCTCTTAATTCCCCCACAGCAAGTCCTCTGCTGCCAGCTCCAGTGTTTTACACCAAGAGGGCTGGAGGTTTTAACTCATCATGTGTTGCCTTTTTGTGAGGGAGGTGGGTCATTCTGCAGGGGAGTGCAGAGATAGACTCACCACTCAAAGGGATTCTGTGAAAAAAGTAGAAGACAAAGCAGAAGCCAGGCCTAGAAACAACAGTCATCCACACAGCATGGTCTAAAACCCCATGTAAATTAATTTTATCCAAACACATTGACATATGCCTTCCAAGCTTCTTTTTGAAGTCAAAGTTCTATTCAACTGGAATATTTACAGCCAAAATCAAAATCACATGGTAGAGAACACATGCCATATCTATACAGTTCCATGCAGTTCTTTCCCATTCCCATTTATTGTCTCTTCTAACGCTTGCTGCAGGTATAAAGACTAGATAATGAAATCAGATTTGAAGTCTGGTGGTGTAAAAATTTTATCCTGCAGTCTCATTTGTGCCTCCTCATTGTGCAGAAGTACAGGAAACTTTAGCCAATAGTATGCAAAAATGAAGGATTCGATCATTGTTCTTCCAAGGCAGCTTTTAGATACCTGCTGCTTGTGATAGTTCTCTGCAGTTACAGCAGGATTAAGTATTTTTTTAATCATCTGGCCTATAATATGAGGCATGAAGATTCTCTGATTTTCACTCCCCTGGATGACTGACCCCGCAAAATATTCCAGCTTAGCTGATTTTAAACACTGAATTATGGTTTTTATGTGAGAAAACTGCTGTAGTGTAGAAGCATCAAAGGATATATGTTTTAAATCAAAGCCCGCTATTTTGTAGTTTTGACATTGAGAACAGAAATGTTTCACCCAGAAAAGTCCTGAGAAATAATCATTTTTGTTGTGAAGAGGTAGAGTTCAAGTACTTATATTTTATGTACTAATACTATTTATTTCTGCTGTTGAGTTACTTTTTTTACTTACCATTGAGGAGGAATATAAAATGGGCTCTCTTGAGCCCTTGGATCAATATACCTAAAATCAAAATGTTTTCTTTGAGTGGAGTGAGGAAAAGAAAAATTTGTTTGTTTGCTTATGAGGTTCTGTGTAGCATCAGTAGGGTGAGTTGACATATTCAAACTAAAATCAAAACCACTGACAAGATAAATGTTCCCAGTTTCATAAAATTAACTACGAGTTGAATTTTCCTAACTCACTGGTAGAAAGGAGTCTTCACTTAAAAGTGTTGATCTCCCTCAAATTCAGACTGTCAGTGTGGTTCTTGTTTTTGTTAGGAAATCCCACAGAGCTGATAGTTTGAATGACCTTCTGCCATGCAATATGTAGGAACTGATATGAAAACTTTGTAGATGAGGGACCTCAGTACAATCAACATGTTTTTCTAGAACAGTGTTTTCCAGTTTATCTCTTATGGTTTCAGCAATTCCTGATCTTGAAACCTGCCCAAAACAACCTTCAGTGATCTGTTGACTCTTATTTTTTTGTCCTTTGTCCCTGAAAACAGTTGAAATGAAGTTACAATGTTCCCTCATGTCTGTTTTTATACTAAATCTTTTCTTTTTGAATTTCAGACTTATCAACGAGTCTTTGAGGGACCAGTTGCTAGTTACCATCCAGAAGACTTTCACATACACCCGAACCCAGGCACAACACCTCTTCATTATCCTCATGGAGTGCATGAAGAAGAAGGAGCTGGTACGTTGAGTTCAATGCATTGTTTTGACCAAGTCTTTTATGCGCCTGCTGGAAGATATCCTAAATCTGACCTCTGTTATCCAGACTCTAAAGCAATATCATGCTGACTTTTGCTTGCTTTGCTCAATATGTTTGCATTTAAAGTGATTAGTGCAGCAGATCTGTTCCCTTTTGTAAATTCCTTTACATTTCCTTTGACAGCATAGAATCCAGCTAGTAGGCAATGGATATTTCTATTTTTCAGTCATCCTCAGGCATATCATGACTAAAATTCTATCTCACGTAAATTACAGAAAGCAGAAGAAGGCATAATTATGCATATGTCCCTGGGACTGTATTTTAGAGATACTCTAGAGATGCAGAAGTATCATGAGGGCTATTACCTTTCTATGGAGATACATGACATGAAAGAAGAGCAGCTTGTCTCTGAGGCTTGTGTTCTGCAGTGTCAAGGCTATCCCTTGAACACATGCTTGTATTCTCTTGAAGAGCAGAAGATCTTTCACAGTTTCTTGGAGATCAATGAGGCTGCTTTTTATAAATATTTTTGAAGAAAAAGCACATTGAAAAAATTTGTGATTCATTTCTGGCGACTTTTATTTGTCACAAACTGACTGGACAGGCATGCTTCAATTTTATAACTTAATTGCTAAGATCTGGCTTTGGTACACGTCACAGCTTCTGGGAACTCCAGGTTGATGATAGTGCCCTAAAATGACTTTTCTGTAACATTTCTGGTCAGTGATTAGCAGAGTGAATTTTTTAGGGTAACAACATTAATTATTTTGTGGCCATTTCAATAATAGTAGTAGTAGTAGTAGTAGCAGTAGTAATTGTAGTAACAATAATAATAATAACAACAATAATAATAATAATAAAAATAGCATCTACTTGCAAACCACTGTTCTGATATAGACATAAAATCATACTTATAGATGTAAGATAAAAGAAGGAGGAAGAGATGGAGGAAGGGAGAGAGGGGCACAAAGGCAGGAACAAAGAAGGAATGATGGATAGAAAGCAGAGGCAGATGTTGAATTATCTAGACTAGAAAAATGCAATTCTTGATTATTCCAGGCATTTAAATCCAGAACAGGTTGTCAGGCTTTGAACAAACACTGCTACTGAAAAATAACTGTGAAGATTTTGTCTGCAGTATTCACATTTAGGTTTTTATTCCAAGCAAGGTTGTGTATTTGTTACAAGTTTCTTTGCAGATATGCAACATCTGTCATACCACCGACATTTTCTACCTACTAATCTTGTGAAGAGCTACTAGTCAAGAGATGGTGTCCCCAAAATTAGATATTTTGAATTTGAATTTGTAACACTAGCCTAATGATATATAAAGATAATACATTAAAAAAGTTGTTTCTGTCTGGTACCTAAGTTGTACTCAGCTAATGCTAACATTGGTATGCTAGAAAGATTTTATGTCTGAGGTGTGGTTGCTAGGCTAATGGTGTCCTGTAAAACTCACGCCCTCCTATATGTATGTAAAAGAAAAGTGGTGCTCAAGGTGCTGAAGGCTACGTTATCAGAGGAAATGGATGACCTTGGGGTTGTGATGTACTCCCAGAGGGGAGTGGTGACTTCACTGTTCCTAAAAAGCCATATGCTTCATACTGCCACATCTGTCCCAGCTTTTGTCCTTCCTCAGGCTTAACCCTCTGATTTGGTTTTACTTAAGGCAAAATACTGCTTCATGAACTGACCATTCCTGGTTGTCTGATCAACCCCTCAAAGGACAGAGGGAAGAAGCAACAGATTTTCTCAGAAAGCTCAGCAGCAGCTAAGCTATTTTCTCTATGTTTATGGTCAGTGTGCCTGCCTATCTGATTTTGTGGCTGCCAGATTGATAGAGAACAAAGCAGACAGTGCAGGAGACAGGCTTGTCATGTTTCTGTGTGCCACTAAATAATTGAGTGCAAACAGGGTACAGGCAGGAAAATGCCCGTAAAGTACATCAATACAGCTGAATCACAGATGAGGAGAAAGAAAATAAAATGCAAGTAACAAATGCAAGGAACAAAAAGCTTTCTTGGAAATAATTGTTCCTTCTCTACCTGCTTAAAATGCGTGAAAAGTCTGGCATCAGTTGTATAAATAAGATGCAAGTGTTGTAGCCAGGGAAAAAGCATAATCATAGCAAAAATTACCCCTTTTCTCAGATTATGAGACTTTTCAGGTTCTGACATTTTGGATTTCACTCTTAAATCATGGTCTCTGAATTGTATACACAGGAAGCATCATCATTATTATGATGTGTAATGTTCCATTTACTTGATTAAGTTTCAATTTTTTGTTGAATAAAAGCTGAACACAAGATGAATGATAAAGTGAGGCCGTAGAAGAGGAGTGATCTAGGTACGTTAGATTTGCAGAGCAATTTTCACTTCTCAATCCAATGAATAATTTTTATGAGATTACATACCTATCTGAGTTGACATCACAAGCACCAGAGTATTGTTCAAAAATATATTTGGACCAAGGTGCTTAATGAGGTCTATGGTCTAAATTATTTTAAATTAAGTTGACTACATGTGTCTGTGTACATATTGCTGTAGATTGCAAGGGTAGGATAACATTTGATAGATTAATTTAATTTATGGAGATTCTATATTGTCATTTACATGTAATTCTTTTAAAAAGTTTATGCCAAGACCTATTTTATGCTAAAATAGAAGCATGAGGGCTCACAGAGCTAAGTAGTCAAGAAGCAGGCTAGGAGACTCCACTTTCAGACCATCCCTGAAAAACACATTGTATTGGGTAGTAATTGAGAAGTCTGTTTTCAGTTTTCAAAGGATTATTTACTTCTGTCTCAATAAAAAAAATTACTTAGTATTTTCCCTTAAAGACAGTAAATCTGGTGTCTGAGTTTTCTGACAAATACAGGCTGCTCTACTCTTTTGGGAGCACTTCATTTTGCAGCTTGGACTGGCATGGTGCTGGAGTGCTTTTTTCACAAATCATGATGGGAATTGCTCAGAAGCCAGAATGTGTCTTCCAGCAGGCTGCATGGATCTGTCTGTGGAGCTTCACTGGGCAGCCACTGAGAAAGGCCACTTTGCAAGCCAGAAAGGTCTGTGTCCTTGAAAACAACCACACCTCTGGCAGTAGGAGATGTTTGTCATAAAGTTAATTATTTCAAAATTGTGTTCTGAGAGTGAATACGCCTAATCTTTTATCCATTGTATAGAAAATGGAAATTGTTAGGAATCAGGATAGGCCTAGTCTAAGCACCTTAGTAATAAAAAATGGCACATTAACTCCAGCAGTAAAGTGTTCACCACCAGCTGGTTAAGTTTGTTTTCTTATTACTACCATGGACATTTTCCATTTAATTTGTTTCCTTGAATATCTGAAGTTTCAGTGAATACATTAAGCAAACTGATAGTGTCATTGCCTGCTACTGCATTACAAGAAGGAGTTGCAGAATGAAGAAAATGTGGTCAGTGGGCATAGATTCGTGTGCATCCATTCATTCATGGGGCACATTTCCACAAAGACGCAAGAGAGATAATTTGATTAGTTTCCTGCTGAAAGAAAGAAAATAAAATCCCATCTCTAGCTCATGGCAGCAGGTAATAGATATTTTCTTCTTGCTACCACTGTTCCTGTAGTTCTTGTACCACAGCGTATGGTTGTTGTGGTAATCATGATGGCTGCTCAGCGACAGAGAAAACCTTACTTCAGCTTTGTGCTGCAGATGTTTTTGGCAGATAGTTCCAGATGACTTAATGTGTAACTTGCAGCTCTGGTGCTGTCAGATTGAAACAAGGATGTGTCATGCTATAGTCACTGAGTGCACTGAGCTGAGATCAAGGCAACCTTCATCATGCAGGTGCTTGCTATTCATTGTGCTTTTATTTCAAACAGAGGTGGATCCAAATTTTCCCAAAATACACAGTCCATGAGAAGGATGACTTGGAAGGCTAATATTCAAATCCCAATATTGCCACACTAATTTAGGGCTTTGACTCTTAATGGTCACTTACACAAAGTACTGGGAAGCTGTTGAGTCATTGTTATGTCCTGGTCCAGTTGGTAAATGTTGTTTGATTTACTCAGAGTTGTGCATGGGAAAAAGAAAACAAAATTCTTGGGGGGTTTAATATCACACTTTTACTTGCAAACTTTAGAACATTAAGGTAGAATAAGATACTTGGCAAATTTTAAAATGTAGCAGTTTTGGTTAGAAATTCAACAGTATAAAAGCCTAAAAATTAACACTTAATAAAATGTATAAGGAAAAAGAAAGAAAGATAGGATAAGATTAGGAAGATGTATATTCACCAGCTGTGGATCCAGAGATGGGACTTGATAGTTGCAATTTCTATATCTGTTGGTTGAAGCAATAATCACAGTCTTGATCCATTGGGGCTGGGAGAAGCCGGCAAGGCACAAAGTCCAGTGGGATAATACTACACTCAGGCTCAGTGGGAAAGCCCAGGTGCCTCTGCTGGAGCAAAGAGTTTTACACAGATAAGATAATACTGTGGATGATGGGACACAAAGCTACAGCTGCCTCTTAATTCAATTCTCAGAAAGGATGAATACCTTCAAGCTACATGGGGAGCTGAGCCACTTGTGTTAGGATATTGGCATGATAATGAGCAGTATACCACCTTGCAGGATTTGCCTCCTTTCAGCCTCTTCCCTTATCTTGTTCACCACCCAGCTGTAGTATCCAGAGAGGGGTGTGCATTCCCTCTGCACCTGGGTAGTTACTCGGAGCACCAACAGCAAAGCATCCTCTGCTTTTGCAAATGGTCTATTGTTTGAGTCATCCACATTCCAGTATCTTACAGTGATTTAGCAGTTTCTTTTCTAAATGGACTACAAATAAGGCTTAGGGATCTTCAGATCTGTGTGACTGAAAAGGCTACTTGTAGCAAACATGTCCATGTTTCTGGAAGAGTTTATACAGCAAAGAGTTTGACTTGATCATATACGAGCTGTAGAAGACGTGCTTTTCAGCTGGAAGTGCAAGCTCAGTGAATTCATGTGCAAATTAAATACTGGCTGCAACTGTTTATTAGCATACATTTTGATGTGAATTAACTATTAGCTAAATCAGATGGACTTTTAAGAATTATTTAATTTAGTATATTGCCACTTGATCTCTGTGGCCCTTCCCAGAGATTAGAAGTTCATTTAATTCTGTTTTTTATAGGAATTTTTTCTTCAAAAACAGTAAAATCATTTCAGCTAATGTTGTTTTGTGGTTAATGTAATTTTTTTTCTCTTAGAGCGGAAGCTGAAGAGAGCTTGGAGTCTTCTCAAACAGTAAAAGTCAACTGTAGTTCTTGCAGCATAGTTGCTGTGAACAGCATGTAATTTGGCAGCAGGCATTTGGAGCAGAAAAGCATCATGTAACTGCTGGCCTGCTGGTTGCTAAAACAGCTCTTGTTTCTCCCATGGAAACAGTTTGTCCTCTGTGTCCAAATTGATGTGCCAATCCACTTCAGGATTAACTGTGAAACTAGTTATTTTGGAGAGGGCTAAACCTCCTATCCAGCCCATACAAATCAGTAGGATTAATCTGGTACTTAGGTTCTGCCTCTGTAAATGTTAAGATAATGAGCAGTGGGTTTTAATTCTGCAAATGCCACCTGATTTCTTTTTTGGTAAAGAACTAAGGCCATATTTTGTGTTTTCAGCTGCCAAGAAGCCAGATGAAATTAGCTGAAGTTAGTCATTGACTCCACAGAGAACAAAAATCTAATCCTAGTAGTAGTTTTTTCATTTCACTAATTCAGAGAACAACTTTCACAAGAAAAGGAGCTATATAAAAATAAAACCAACCAACCAACCATAAAAAAAAAAACAAACAAACAAAAAAAAAAAAAAAAAAAAAAAACAAAAAAAA
>CM031878.1:59742417-59835821 GCA_018697195.1 Certhia americana
CCAAAAAAAAACAAAAAAAAAAACCACCAAAAAACAAAGACAGCTGTTTTATTACACTGAGCCCTGGAAAAGATTTTGATCATACCATCTGCTTTTCAGCTACTGTCAGATGAGGTAGGGCATCTGCTAATAGAAACTATAAAAATGTCAGACCTACCACAGAAGCAGAAGTGTGCAATTTAGTTATTGGGTCCATCCTGAACTTCTGCTGTTCCATCTTCACATCTAGAACATGTCTGCAAAGACCAATATTCCTTTTGTTGCTTACATACAGTAAGCAAACATTTTCTGTTTTATTTGGTGCATACAATGAAGTCATCTGATAGATACTAATGCAACAATCTTTTTACTTCCTATCTTCCTACATATTTTGTGGTTAAAATTGCAACTACAGAAATAAAATCTAGAATGTTTTGGGTTTTTTTTTTTTTTTTCCCTCTAAAAATACAAGCTAGTGAAAATATCCATTACGCCATTTACACTATTAACAGCTATACTTGAAAATACACACTAAATTCTTATACAGCTCTGTAAATTTTCTGGACAAGGAAATTGTAGGCAAAGCACTACTTGGTGGCAGAGCAAAATTCTACATTAGATAATATAAACCGATTTTTGCAATTAGGGTTTTGAGGGGTTCAACACCGTTTATTTACTCCATGATAATGTTCAGAAACCTGTCTTACTGCCAGGCTCTGTTGTGTCTGGGAAGTCATAATTTCTTTTATCTCTCTTAGATAAAATAAAATTATCCTTTCTATGGCTTCAAGTGGGACACAGAGACCCATTCATTACTGCTGCAATATCTCAGTCAGAAACGAGGAGCTCACTGTATGAGACACAGGGTTTCTGTGGATAAAGCACAAACTGCAAATTTACTGTCCTACAGGAATATCTCACACTAAGTAAACTGCTATTTCCAAGTATTGCCTATTTAGTCTCACCAGCAAACCAGCTAAGAAACTAATGGTTTGTGGCTATTTTTGTTGCTTGGTCTCTGCGTGTTGTCATGACACTGTCAACCTCAATACTGAATAGTCATGTCTGCATCATCTATAGCAAAGCAATCTGGGTATCCATGGCTCATCAGACTATTTCAAAACTGTTGCAAAGGAAAACTAGAAATCGAAGTTTAACATGGAGCAACAGTCCCCGGCATCAATGTTTTTGCCACCCAATCAACTCACAATACTTCCTTCTAAGGTCAGCATTTTCAGATCATATTAGAAGATGTACATCTGCATGTAAGACATGCAGACAATATTTTTTTAGGGCCATGACTTGCATGATTTTTCAGAATATACAGCAATGGAAATGACCAAACTGAATTCTAGTTTTCTTAGAGTAACAGAATATCCATATCAGTGATGAACTTTCTCCATAGCTTGTGAATTTTATGTTTCAGAGGAATATCTATTATGTCAGTGCCTTGCCAATTCCTCCAAGAACTCTATAACAGAAGAGTTGCAGGAAGTGGACAAATTACACTTCCTCCACATTTCTTGTCTGAATCAGAGTAATGGAAGACCTTGGATTATATCAATGTGCGAATGAAAATGTCTATCTCAGCAGTTAAAACCATTACTCTTTTCTTGGCTGATCTTAACAAGTTTCTGCTAAGTCTATGTGAAATCAGATCTCTGCTTAACTTCACAGTCTATGATGTACTCAGGCCGGAGTTTTAAAGGACAATGTCTGACCTGCTTATTGTGATCTACAATTTATATTTACTCATACATCTACAACTTTAACCACAGGAACTATTAATCAGGCAGTGAAATGCCCTAATGTACCAGTATGAAACCTGTTGTGTAGGGGAAAAGAAACGGTTTACCACCAAAATATTTTCTGTCATTTATTCCTCTGGAAAATACGCATATTCTATTCCAAAATCTTGATAGTACTGTAAGACTTAAACAGTATGTGCGCATCATAATTCTTTTAATTTCTTTTTTTAAAATAAGACAGAGCTGTGAGATTTCCATAACTTGTTCTCTCAGTCATTAAGGCTGTCTCAGATGTCCAGTCTGGAAAAACAGGTACCAAGTACAGGGAAAGACAAAAATTTACAGTAACTTACTTCAATTAATGGCTCAATTGCAGAATTATTGCCTTTCTTGCAAGCACTGATTGTTTGCTTGTTCCCTGCTTTTTACTAGACATTGAGTCCATGAAAAATCAAATTAAAACATGAAATGTTGTAGTGCTGGCTCAAAGAAGAAGGAGCCATAAAGCTTTTGAAATTTTTCAACCGACATTCAAACTTCTCCCTTCATATCTGCACCCTCATATTTCTTTGTTTGAAATTCTCTTTCATACTCCTCAAAATAGCAGACTACTTAATTTAGGTATTCCCTAAACACAATTCCCTCTAATCTTTCTGTTCCTGAATTTCCTATTACTTGACCATTCCCCTTCTTCTGCAGTATGACCCACTGACTCACCTGCTCACTTTGATCTTTGTTATGCCTCCACTTCAAACAGTTTTCCCCCTGTGTTAAGCAGTATTATTCCTTCCAAGAAAAAGGGAAATTCTTTCCCCTCTTGTCTGAACCATTTTGACACTTTGCATAACTGAACCTCTTTAATGTTTTGTTTTATCAAACTCTCATTTTATTTTCAGGGTAATTTTCCTCTGAAATATTTAAGTAGGCCTAGCTAAATTATAAATGGCAACATGTATTCTGGAAGCAATTGCCTATTTATCTGAACCAAACTGTGATCTAAACCAGGAGACTTTAAGGTTGCACTCACAATTGCATCTGCATTTTTTAGAAAAGGGAGAGGTTATATTCTTACTTATGTAACTGAGATGCGTAAGAAAAGTTCATATGTCAGAAGTGAAATTTATATTTCAGAGGTGAAATTTAAAGACACTAAAAGGTAGCTAAAAAAGAATCACTTCAAATATATTTTAAATCACCTTATAGCTTCTCCTGATGTCATAATTAAATAATGATGATGAGAAACAATTATATCTCTTAAAGCATGAATAATCTGCAGCATGCTTAGAATGCTAAGTTTGTAAAGCAAGCACACTTGAGCTTTCTTTGCTTTCATCACTGCTGTCCTGTTTTTTTCCTTCAGCTATCCATTGTCTAGTCGGCAGGTTCAGTGATTTGAGGCTCTTAAAGAATTATTTTTCTCCTTCATCTCTTCTCTCTTTCATGATGCAGGATAAAACATCTTTCTATGCAGTTGTGTGCATCAGTCTGGTTTTCCCTCTCCAAACAAATACATGCTAAAAGTCTGAGAATATTCAGCTCTCTCCTCATACTTCAAAGTCACTGAGGTTAACCGTACTAAAAAAAATAAATGTTCACATGTTATAGAATAAATACCAAGTACAGCCTTGTGCTGCATAGCTATTCAAATTTAATCCTGGAACCTTACAATTACCTCAAATAGAATAAGCTCTTCATCTCTGTGGAGTTTTCAGAATAAATCCTTGGAGGGGAAAATACTATGAAAATGTTAGGAGGGAAGGACTCACTTTTTGGCTAATAAAGGCATAAAAAAAAGAAAATAAATATGCTGATAGTTGGAAAGAATATTTATGATCTGTCATTTATTTTATCAAATACTGCTTTAGATGATTTCAGAATAGTTTTTAGATTCATTACCATCCTATGGCCTGGGAAATTTGCAGTTGATGATTATTATCTGTTGGTCTTGCTTCTCATTCTAGGGGTAAAATCATCTTTACCCATGGGGCATACAAACTTGTACACACTGTCTAATGCATAGCAGCTCATATTGATGAAAGTTAATCATTTATACAACCAGTTAGGTCTGAATATGGCCAGCTGTAACACAGTTATGATGGGGAAGCATTCTATAAAGCAAAACAAACTTCTGTGTCATACGGCTTGCTAATCTGGGCACTGGCACTGTGTCTGTCTTCTGCACAAGTCCTGTCCTCTTCACACATGCTAGGTCTACTTCACCCAGATGAGTAAGGGACAGGAGTGTGAACATTTATTGAGAACAAGTTTGAAGAATTCAGGAATTTTTGGTTTAGGACCCATTAGAACCTACAACAGCCCAATTCCCTGTCCTCTAAAGTGTCTCCGTGCTTCTGCCATTTCAGGGATTGTCTCAGCTATGACCATATTTTCCTTCTGTTTCACGACGTCTTCCCTCCTCAGCATTTTTTTGAGGTATTCTTGTCTTAGCTGGTCCTTTTATTTGTAGGAACCACTATGGACTAGATATGGACAGCTATAATTTATATGTCTAAGGTAACCCTGCATGTACATTCATAGAGAACTTGGGGAAATCTTACATGGCAGTGTACTATCTCTGTCTCTCTTCAATGTGTCTCTGTCTCTTCTCTCTATTCAGTGTGTGAATAATTTCTTAAAGTCTGTTTGGTATTCACTGCTCTCAGGTAAAATGCGGTTACATGGCTTTGTCTTTAGCAGCTCAATGCAGTATCAGCAAAAAGGTAGAAAAATAAAAGAATTAATGAAACATATAAAGCTAAATTGACCCTTAAACAGAGAGCAAGGCAGTTTTAAAATAGGTGCTTTTGGTAGCATCCAAGGTCAGATAATACTTTTCTTCTGCTTCCCCCAGCACTTCTCCAGCCTCCTCCCACCTTAATTTCTATCCTGCTACTCTTCTTTACTCCATCTTCTTGGTTTTTACTTGCTTTCTACCTGCCCTGCCTGAAAATTAGGTTTCTGTCCTGCTGGACTGTAATTATTGCTGGCAGCTATCACAGTGTGCTGTAATCCTGCTTGCAAAGGTCTGTTTTGGCTCAGTGATTTCCTACCACATTTTCCTAGGCAGAATGAGAATGCAGCTAGTTTATTTTCCTGGAAGTTAATCCTGTTCACATAAGGATACTTCATTAAAATCTGCAATGAGGTAGAGGGCAGACCTTCCCAGCTTTTTTTGTAGCTGGGTTTGTTTGATTGTTTGCGGTTTGTTGGTTTGTTGTTTGTGGGGGGAGGCTTAGTGGGAAGCAGGGAAGCACGAGTCTTCCTTCTTTTGAGGGCAAATCTCATGCATTTCACTCAGGCATGTTCTGTGGAGGGAGATGAGAGGTAGTTTGTAATAAAAAAGTTTGACTGTCAGGTTCCAAGCACCCCCACCTGAAAGGAGTCCAGCTGCCCCCAGCTTTGAAAGCAGCTGCTACTGTATTTTGCAAGGAGGTCACTTGGCCCACCAATAGAAATAAAGACATTTAGCAGGAATCCAGTTGTCTACCAACTGCTTTGCAGGTTGTTGGGCAACGTCTTCTAAAGATTCATTTCCCTGTTTCAGGTATGTCTTTCTGAAGATCCATCTCTTCAGTGTAGTGCAATACAATTTTGTGTTTGTAAGGAATGGTAACCCCAGCTTCGATTACATTTGCAAAGAAGAAAAGAAAAATACTTTTTTTAAAAACGCTTTCTGTTGGAAATCACAGTTGCTCACTGAGATGACTCAGAAAATTACCTGAAAAAGTCATTTCAAGCCTATAAACAGTGTGAGCACTGATGAAAGAAAGGAGGAAATCCAAAAAAGACTGTCCCCAAAATACCCAATGGGGTGGCAGAGGAAGAGAAAAAAAATGTGATTTTAAATAAGGGAGTTTATACCATCAATTGAATATACCTGCTACACAGACATAATGTAATAATGTGGGTCCAAATTTCGTTTCTTCTTTGGATGTAAATTGATTTTTGACTCATAAGAAATATCTGAGTAGGGTGAATTGTAGTTTTACTCTCTAACACTGTTTCATTATGCTCCTATGAAAAATAGAAAACCTTTTCATAGCAACAATGTGAAACAGAGCAGCAGAAAGAAAATTTCTTTTTAGAAATGAAATTTTCCCTTTTTCACAGCAGTACAGAAGAATGTCTAGTGGTAGTTTGACTAAAATTGTAACTCTTACCCCCTTCTTTCCTTTGGTATGTAAGCAAGGCCTTAGCATATATTACTTTTTAATACAGGCATCTTGGGATTTATTACTTCCTGGATTCCATATGCATACCTTACTAGGTTGTTCTTCCTTCTGCATTTCTTCTTCTAAAGTTGTCTAGAGGGTACAACTCAACAACAGGCTTCAAGGGCACACAGTAAAAAACTCTTAGGTTTTTTAAGGTGAAAAACTCTTAGGCACTTCCTTTTCACTGAAAGAAAGGTCTTTTCTTTTACTTAGCAATGAGTTATTAAATGAGTTTCTAAGTCTTTTATTTTCCATCATTTTTGCATCTACCAAGACGGAAGATATTCATCCAGAAAGAGGTAGCTGGAAATAGAGCTTACTAACCCAGATATTTTCCTTCAGCATAGGATGTTTTTTAGTGCAGTAGCATCTGTATCCCATTCTAACAGGGCTCCAGCCAATGTCTTATAACAGCATCAGTGCTGCTTATCAGTTCTCTGCAGAGATCCACCCACCAATGTAGTTGTAAATAGCACTATCATGTTGTGAGATATATTAATGACTCTTGGAGTTAGGTGACCAGACTGCAGACATAAAATTCTTACATGTCAACTCAGGGAAAAGAAAACACCAGAACAAGAGGTCTGCGGCAAAACAGACAGGTTTTTTAAGACCTAAAGATATTGGACATTTCTAAGTGTAAATTCTGCATAAACGCTTTAGGACATGTCTGCATAATACATTAGGATGTGTCTGCATTTCTTCTTGCCTCTGACTACAGAAATTAAAGTTTGCTGTATGTATTTTAAACCTTGCATGCTTGCAGAAAAATATCTTTTATCAACTCTTCAGTATCTGGTGCCAGGTAAAAAAATCCCTCAGTGTCAAGGAATAACAGTGAGAGGCATCTATGCTGAAGGAGAGGTGGATGCCACCCTGCCAGCTGCTATGGATGGATAGCTCAAATAGTCCTGTGTCTACAGATACCTATAGTGTAAAGCGGTTGGTACGTATTCAAATTTTCTGCAGTCTTCTGCCTTTCAGCCCAGGCTCCAGCCATACTGTTTTTCTGGGGTTGGTTCTGTGTTCTCACTGATAGCCGCACACAATAGGATTAACCTCCTATTACTCCTACTTGCTGAGTATTAGCCTGGACAAAAGTTCAGTTACCCCAAACAGGAGGAGTGCCTCTGCCACAGAAAGCAAGCAGCTATGGACAGTGACAGTAAATCTAAACTATAAAAAGAGGCTGGGCATATTTGTCTACTGCCTCTGTGCACTCAGAAAAACACTGAAGTCCACAGTGCCATCTGAGTCTTTTGAGGCCCTAAACTCAAAGCATTTTGAAATTGTTAGCATTTGGTTGAGAGCCAGCTGAACATGAGCCAGCAGTTTGCTCAGATGGCCAGCAAGACCAATGGCATCCTGACTTATATCAGCAACAGTGTGGCCAGCAGGACTAGGGCAGTGACCGTCCCCCTGCGCTCAGCCTGAGGTGAGGGTCACTCCCTGAGACCTCACCTTGAGTCATGTGTTCGGTTTGGAAGAAGAAGTTGTGTCAGGGGAGGTTCAGGTTGGATATTAGGATAAGGTTTTTCATCCAGAGGGTGGTTGGTTCACTGGAACAGTGACGTGGTCACAGCACCTGCCTGACAGAGTTTCAGAAGCATTTGGACAATGCTCTCAGGCACATCGTGTGACTCATGGGGTGTCCTCTGCAGGAACAGGAGTTGTACTTGATGGTCTTCATGAGTCCCTTCCAAATCAGGATATTCTGTGATTCCGTGGTACTGTGAGGTGCTGAGGCGTGTTCAGACAAGGGCAGCAGAGCTGGGGAAGGGTCTGGCACACAAATCTGGTGAATATCAGCTGGGGGAGCTGAAGGTGTTTAGCCTGGAGCAAAGGAGCCTCAGGGGAGACTCTAGAATTGCCTTCAAGGAGGAGGTGGTGAGGCAGGGATCAGTTTCTTCTCCCAGGTAAGAGGTGACAGACAGGAGGAAACAGCCTGAGGTTGTGCCAGATGCAGGGTTGGATTGAATATAAGGAAACAAATCTTCACTGAAAGGCTTGTCAAGCACTGGACCAGGCTGCCCTGCGAAGTGGCTAAGTCACTATTACTAGATGTATTTACAAGATGAGTTGATGTGGCACATGGTTTAGTGGTGGACTGTGGTAGTACTGTGTTAATAGTTTAACTGGCTGATCTTAGAGGTCTTTTCCAAACTAAAAAAATGCTATGATTATGTGATCGTCCAAACTAAAAAATCCTATGATTACGTGATTGTATGAAGTATCATATTTTTCCTTATTTCTGTCTGAAATTCTAGTTCCATCTCAGACATGACCCCAAAATTATAATTCTTATGTGAGTCTGAGTAATCTTTCAATTTCTATATTTTTCCCAATTATTTGTCCTCTTTATTTTACTACTTGAATTATGCTAGGCCTCTTAAAAATAATAATAAAGCAGTAGTTGATGTGGATGGGCAGCCTTTTTATTCTAATGTAACTAATTTAAATAGCTTCATTTTATTTTTAATAAAGCAACACTTCGTTCTTATGGGTTTATTTTTCTGGTGCATGCAGAGAAGAGGGCTGAAAAAGAAATTGGAAGTTTAAGGTTATATGTGGTCCAATGTCTAAAAAGTACTTTTTTAATCTTCCCGTGGTGATAAGCTGTTCAGTGCTTGCAATTGATATGCTTACATTTTATTAAGCTGAGGATTCACCCATCATGTGTTTGGTTTGAGATGTTTGTTCCTCCTCCAAACTCCACTGGCCAGCATGTTCAGTCCCCAGTGTGCAGACTGCCTCTCCTGAAGCTTACAGACAGGGAAAGACATTTTACCATTTTGTGTTACCTCCAAGTTTGTTATCTGTGGCAGGGGAAGCACATGATGAACATGTACAGCAGAGGGTCTGATCTCATCAGCTCAGATTCTGATTGTGTTTTGAGATGAGACATACATAGAAATGTGTAATTCTATTCACATTACCTGTGGGCAGACTGGCTGCATTGCAGGGAAGGCTTCATTGCCAGTCATCAAGGAAATAGAAAAAAAAATGGAAAATTGTCATGAAGCACTTCTTTACAAGAAAGTGACTAAACCCAGGACCAGGCTCCTAGAGAAGTGGTTGATGCTCCATGGTTCTCAGTGTTTAAGAGGCATTTGGATAATGCACTTAATACTGTGCTTCAGCTTTTGGCCAGCTCTGGTCAGGGAGTTGGACTAGATTATTGTTGAGGACCTCTTCCAGCTGCAATAATCTATTCTGGTACTATTCTATTCCTATTCTAATTCTATCCTATTCCATTCTGAAGTTGTGGTACGGGGATAGACATCAAGTTTGCAAAAAACATCTGTATATTCCAGAGAGATTGAGAAAATACTTCATTAAATATCATTTATGCTTTGCATCAAGAACACTTTGAAGGATCAAGTTAAGTCTAACTTGGAAATAATGTACTTTAGCTGGGGAGGTTGCCTAACATAACATGTCTTACATTAGTTGTTTTAGACATTACCTAACTCAATTGACTAATTGAGCCACGCCAGTTTCCGATTACTTTGTAGTTTGCTTTTTAGCCTCTAAGATGCTGTACTACTGTCACTAGTGCCAAAGCCTCTGAAACTCCTGGAGCTCTAGGATCAAGTGAAAGTAGAATAGGTGTTAAAGGAGGACTGCACTGGATTTCCTGGGATACACTCTCCAGCACTTTCCAGCTGCCAGACTGAAGCTTCTGTCTGAAATTTCACTGAAATGTCACTGAAATTTCACTGAAATTTCACTGAAATTCTGTCTTATCCTTCAGACCTTGTGTGTCTCCTTCTGTCATGGTAGACAGCTCTTGGTGCCCTGATGTTTGCTCTATGTCAGATGCTGCTGCAGTTCAATGCTGTATGAGTAGGAATCTAGGTACATGGAAACAACAGATATGGTTCAATGTGAACGTAAAAAGTGCACATGTAATTCCTAATAAAAGGTGTCGCTTTTTCTAAAAAAAAAAGAAATTGAGTCAGTCCATACTAAAAACAGGTAACAAGTGTTCAGATCAAAATGATGACATAGTTTTGATGAGTAAAAGAAAGGCACAAGTAAAAAGCTGCAATCTTTGTTGCTTCATAAGAAGCAGAGATTCAAAAAAAGCTATTGCTATGGCAACAAAAGGAGCAAGGGGATTTTCTCTTCTGTATGTTTCAGTGCAGTCTTAACCAAGAGTGAATCTGGCTAGAAAGAACTGCTGCACATATATCCATTCTTATTATTTATGAATTGTGTATCTCACCTCACTGCCTCTGAGCCTATAACTTAGAGTCATTGGCCATTCATGGCTGAAGACATTCCTGGACCTATTAGAAACATAATTCTTAGATTATTCATCAAACTCTCTCCTAAAAAGAATCACAAGGTTGAATAGGTTTCCAATATCTCTTAAAAATATTTATTTATATAAATATTATTTATAGCTATGCCACATGCCATCAATTAGGTCCACACTCATAATACACCTAAATCTTCCCAGTAATGTGTTTGGAACACTAAGTCTAATGTCACTCTAATACAGCAACATTCCTTCATCTCTAATTTCATCCTGTAAGTGTCACTGAACACCTTTTTTCCGTATGAAGGTTAGTATAATTTCTATCTTACCACATTTTATGTCACAAAATATACTGTATGTTAATCCTACTTAATAAGTTTCTCATAAAGCAAATAAATCAAAATTATCTCATAGACATCAGGACATTTTAAGATTCAAGTCACACTGCCCTGATTTAAGTTGGTTTTTCTTAATTACCCTGGTTTCAATAACAGTATTGTCTATTAACATTGCAGATCACAGTTTTTCGAATGGGATCAGAAGGACACCAGGATATTGATTTAGCTATCCTGACAGCACTACTAAAAGGTAACAGAGTTAAACTCCATTGTGAGTCTATATCAGTCCAGTTTGTGTCTCTGATGTGCTGTATTTATTGACATATCTATCAAGATGGTAAATTTATACCGTGAAACTGAGGTATGCTTCTGGCTCTAACTGCTTTATACAAATCCAGCTTTTTCTTTAATGTTTTAACAGCTACTGTTTTTCCTTTCTAAATTTTTTTTCTCCACTATCACTGATATGTCACAAGAAATATCAGTGGTGACCCCCACACCAGTTACTTCAGATGTTTAGTATTCACAAGAAGAGAGCCAAAGAACTCCTCATACTTTGGAGTTGGTAGTTAGAACATCATTTAGATAAAGCTGGCACTATTGTCAAAATAAGATGTTATCTGTAGTCATTCCTAGGAAAGTCTGGATGTAGTTAACTCCACTTGTGGAGTTAAGAACATAGCTGTTGGGATGGTTGAGCTTGTAATACTAAACTTGGCTGCTTGTTACATCTTTCTAAGTCCTTACATGTTACACTTCTGCTCTTAAAAGGTTGGCTTGAAATAAATTAGCTGTTGCTGCAGTTCATGGTAGACCCTGGTCAATATTAATTAATAAATTAATTCAAAACAAGGATCAAGAATTTTATCTATCACCAAATTTTTCTTCTTGTCCCTTGGAAATAATATAATTGCCAGTTTCATTTTTATCTTAAAGGTAACTGAAACCTTCATTATTCTCAACATAAAGGTATTCTCTCACATTTGTTCTTAAGGCAATCCCTGAAAATACTGATCTTGTTTTCCATTAATTGGGCAGAGAACATCTTAGAGTTGTGATTCCACTTTTTCTAGATGTGTTTTCAAGGTCTGTATCCCAAAATAGATCCCTGGAGTCTTCTGAAAGCTGAGTCTTGAATGCTGAAGAAAATAAATCACAAGTCTGTGAAGGATTGTCTTCTATTTGAAAAGTTCTTTTGCAGTATGTACATAAGGAAGTCTTTTAGTGGTTGCAGTCTCAGTATATTACCTGATCTGGAATATCCATTTTGCAAGTACCTAATTGGTGCTGTTGACTCCTTAGTAAAATAAAATTTCATTTCCTCTTCATGTTAAGGGTGTAATTCATCATAAGAAACATTTTTTTTTTGTTAGAGCTGGAGATACCTGAATCTGTATAAGTACTTTTGACATCTCCTTTCATGCTTGTCTGAGAATCTTGATTTGAAAATCTGCTAATGGCAGCAACACTTGTTTCTTGCTCAGGAAAGAGCTGGAGGAACTAAAACTTATACCTCATCTTCCCTGCTCCTCAGGACCTTCTGATTATGAAAGTATTCAAGGAAGGTCAGATTCATTGGGCACCTCTGGTTCATATAAGCCTCCTGATCACAAGGTGTTTAATCAATATGTGCAAAGATGAGATCTGTTGTCTCAGCCAAGGCAGTTGTCTTTATTCACACCATGTCTTTGTACAAATGTTCTGTCCCACCTTGGAAGAAATACTGAATTTCTGTAAATATATCTCACTAGCCTGATGGTTACTTGGGTTTTCATCAAAGTCTAAGGTAGCAATGCTGAACCACTTGTGTATTGATTTTTAATAAGTAATTTATTTGTAATAGGTAAAATAAATGGAAATTATTTTTTTCATGCTGTTGGAATTTTCACAGCATTGGAATTTTCATGGGATTGGAATTTTCATGGCATTGGAAACTTACTTCTCACAGTTGCATGTCTTTAAAACTAAAGAAAAATAATAATTCTAATAAGTAAAATAAGTAAGGTGATTTTAAGCCTGGGTCTGAGATATCTTGAAATTCATAAATTTAAATTTAAGAATTCATCACTTCCTACTCTCCAGTACAGTGTGAAAGAAGGGGCGGAGCAATATATGAAACTGGTAAGTGATTACCAGTAACTTTTTCTCAGTCTTCCTGATGAGGAATTTGCAGATTTGATAGTGCAAGAGGAGCATATTAGCTAATGACCCATCTCACTCTTGTGTGAGTGATTTGGTCAGAGAGAAGGGAGCCAAGGGTTTGGAGAAACAAGTATCACTTTCTATTTTCTGTGTAAAATTTGTAATGAACTAATCTCTTTTTAAACCTGCACCAGACACACTCCCAATTTGGGAGGGCTCCTGGACAGCATATTCTACAAGTTTCAAGCCCAGCACCTCATATTATTTCTTTGTTTGTTTTCACAAATCATTTGTTTGGTCTTGTCAGCAAGATCTATCTTTCTTGGAAGTGATCTTCAATAAACTACAGAATGGCATCCAAACTGGTTATCAATTTACATTGCATGGATGTCACAACAGCATATGGTTTGCAAATTCTTTTTTTTTTTTTTTTTAATGTTGAGAGACACAAATGTGGGAAGTAAGTTTCCAAAGGCATGATTTTATAGCAGGCAAGTTTATCAATACAGTTTAACTGTTTGTGCTCTCTTAACTTGAACAGTTGGAACTCACACCATAATGGATTTTGTCCTTTTGCAGCTGCTAGCAAAGCAGAAGGCATATGACAGGGAAGTTAAAGACAGCATATGGAGATGTTCTAAAAAAATATTTGTTTTGAAGTGACTTCAAAGATCCTAGTTCACGAAGCAATTGCAATGTCTGGAGCAGACTAGCACCAGCCATGTTTCAGATCATGCTCTAGAAGCCTCCCTAGTGCAATTGTCAGCACTGGGAAAGAGGTGTTGTTTGGAATGTGCATACAGTGGTATTACTGCCATGTATCCTCTGAGATGAGCCATGTTAGACTAAAGCAGAGCTGAAATCTCTACATACTTTCCAGCCTGTGGGTAGGTTATGATTCATGCTCACTGAACAGCCATCATGTAGTAGCCATCTGATGTAGCCATCAGATGGTCAAGGATAGTCTGCCAACCATGAAATCACAGACATAGAAAGGTTTCAGAGTTAGGTCAGCTATCTGGTGACTGCACTTGCAGCTGTTTTTGCTATCTGCTTTTATATCCTAATTGCCAGGATGATTCTGTAGCAAATGCTGTGAAAACGCAGCCTTTGCACCAAAGAGCTGCTGAAACAGGAGACAGCATCGGGCCTACAGAGACACAGAATAAAATGTTAATTTGGTCTGCCATTTTCCTTAATGTCCTTCTTTTCTTTAGATGTTGATTCAAAGAGGACCCTGACATGCTTAGGTGCACTGTGGAAATGGGTATCCCACAACCATTTCTGTCTAGGTAGCTGTTTCATGTCATTTCATCTTTCCAGATACCTGAGCACCAAGATCATAGGCTATTCCAGGAGAATCCTTTAGGGGTTTATGTTGGTGACAGTAAGCTTTAGCCAGTGTGTAAAAGCCTGTAAGAATAAGTATATAAAATTTCTTCAGTAATCCTGCAAGTGCACAACTCTCATTGTCTGATATGTACCCTGGGTCACCAAGGAGAGAGTATTGAGTTTATAGTCCCAGGCTTTGTCATCAAAGGATATTACATTTTCGGTCCAAAACATTGAGTAGAAAATGTGACTTTCTACCAGAAGAGTCTATGAAAGATATGCAAGAGTCTATGCAAGCACTCCTGGATGGCAGCCTAAGAACATAAAACTAAAATATGCAGGAACTAACAGCTGTCCCAGCAGTTTATCTATATCCAGTGGTATCTATCCCAAGATGAAATACTGCCAAAAAAATGTATTGCATCCCAACTGCAATTTTTCTTCTAGGAGCAGATGAAAGGAAGGGTCACACTGCAGATGCTTTCATAGTCTCAAAACATTCTTTTGAGGAGCATATCTTACAATCAGCCAGACACCAGAATACTGAGTAAATATTACAGAGACATTAGTCATATTACCTATTGTCATATTAGACATTAGCATATATCAAGCATGATATGCTAATTAAAATAATACAATACAATATGTTATTTACTCTACCTTATTTATTTCCCAAATATTCTCTAGCTTTGATTTGGGCACATTGCAATGACATTCACGAATGACAGGCATCCCTAGAAACATCACTCTTTGGATTCTTCCTATTAACTCAAGTCCATGCTCTAAGGCACTGAATGTAGTCAAGGAAATGATTGAAAGGAGACAGTATCTTAAGAAGGCCATCTCATGTTTTGTCTGGGGAGTTCTTATATGAGTAGAATCATTCATACCTCTTAATAGTGTGTAGAACTCCAGCTAAAATAGCCTTAATACTTCCTCTTTCATGTGCAACAAAGGCCATCAGATCTATCCTAGAATAAAATCAATTAAAAGGCATCCACAACCCTTTTGCTGCACTGTACCAACATTTATAGCTTTGATTTTCCTTCTCTTAAGTAACATCAGTGTTATCCAAATTCATCTGAAAACCCCTCAGGGAAGAGAGGAAAGAGGAGGAGGAAGCAAAGGCTTTCCAGCAAGAAGCTGTACTGTGGAAACACCCATCCAACCAAATGCACCTGAGCCCCAGCATGTACAACCATACTGCTCAGTCTACCCTAGCTGATAGACCACTTCAGACCTGGGGTACAACATCCCCTTGAGAAACAACATGTTCCCTTCAACTGCCAGATACCTGCAATGCTCTGTGAGACAATGAAATCAAACACTATGGCCACAAGCACTGAGAAGAGCATCAACTCTGAGACCGCACATGTACCAACAGGAAACTTGGCCTCTGCATGCAGCCTTAAGCAGAGTGAAGGGAGATGGGAAGGACACAGGCTGGACCATGGCTTGCTTTCCCCTCTGTTCAGTATTTGAAGCAATGAGCATGCTCAAAGAAAACAGTTTTGGTAAATGGATGAGCAGGCACCACCTCATGCCCCCTGCCAGCTGTTCTTTCCTGTGACCAAATGCACCAGAAGACCCTCTATTCATCTGCCAGCTGAGCCTTTCCTAAAGCATGAAAAGGCCCAGGACTGTTAGGATCAGTTGACACGAACTGGAGAACACTCTGTGCTAGGGCTCAGAAGTTATTTATCTGCAGCTTTGGTTGTTCAGCTTGACTTCTGCCTGAAGTGGGGGCAGTGTAAATAGTCCACTTCCCTCCCTAGTCCTTCTGATCCACTCTTGATCCAAAATTATTTCTAACTAGATGGCATCCCTGGTTACCCATACTGTAAGCTGTAGTAGGAAGATCAGGAATTGGAGCTCCTTCATCACACATGTGAAATGTTGTCAGACTGTGGGATCACCATCACTGCCCCCAGGTTTTAGAGTTCATCCATGTGCCTTCTCCATGGCTTACCAAAAACCTAGCCTAAACACCTGCTAAAGCTGTCACTTCTCCTACAGACACATGACTGGGAAGGAGGAGATTTGATGAGAGCATCTCTTGTTTGCTTCAGAAGGGGGGAGAAGGTTATTTGCTCTCTGTGTTTAACTTACACTATCATTCTCACTGCAGGTATTTTTTTTTCTGTTTTTATAAATAAATCTTGGGATATTGAAATGTAGAGACATTTTTGACTTTCCCAAAGGTAAATATTATCTGTTCTTCAATGCTGCATGTTGCTTGTGTAAGAAATTCTGAAAGTTTCAAATGTTGTTGGCATCCCCCCGAGGTCTCTTGTGAGAGCTTTCATCTGTATTGTAGTACATAGCAAAGCGAAGTTGTGTCTTACGCAAAGGAGCATTCCTGATAATTCTTAGCCACAGAAGTCACAGAAGCATTTCTACTTTTTTTTCCCCCTTCTCCATTTGTTTCAATCCTGTTCTGTTCCTGCATTGTCCACCTTTTTATCAGAGATCATTTCTATATGAATGTGATTTGGATGATTCACAATCCACCATCTCCCAAACAATTACTTAAGGTATTGACAAGTATTTGGCAATGTTAGCAGTAAACTGACTTCAAAGTTAAGAGTTATGAGATTAAACTATTGGCTAAGCTCACAGAAGGTTTTTATTGAGATCTTCACAGAGAATTTCAGCAGTCAGTTTTATGTTTTCCTTGCCTTCAATTTCAGAGTCCACTTTCAACCGGAACAGTGTGTGGGTTTGAATAGTACTGAAATGGGGACAGAAATGCTTTGAAGTAATGAAAAGCTGTTATTTATCCTCACAACATGATATCAGTATAAGAATTAATAAAGACAAAATAACAGTAGAGGTATGAGGTCTTTAAAAAATAAACCTTTATACAATCACCTAACCACTGCAAGCAGATATGTAGTTAAAAGTCAAAGGGCCCTTTATTTATTTGGTTGATCAGTTCATTCAGGCCAGTTCTCCCTTTGACATTGAAGCACAAATGCTGTTTTATTATTACAAATCAGCTGAGAACTGTGAAATATTAAAAAAGCACAGCAGGACAGGAATGTCCCACAGTGTCCATTAAAACTGCAGTGAAAAACATACCCTCCCTTCCAAAAACAAACAGCTACAAATCCATCTTATCATCTGCATAGTTTCTCATTTAATTTGGATATTATACCTTGACCCAAGCTTTATAGAATGCTCTCTTACTTGGGTATTTCATATGTGAAGGGAAATTTAGTCCCACCAAGACGTCTCAGTACAAATAGGGGAGAAATTCCTTACTTCTTATCAAGCCAGAATGCATAAGATGCCAAAATATGCACAACTAGTGAAATCATTGGTGTATGAATTGAGTCTATTTGTAATTGCTAGAGGCACTTGTGTGTGTCTGTGCATGTGTGCGTGTGTGTGTGTGTGTGTGTGTGTGTGTGTGTGTGTGTATGTGTGTGCACACGCTCATGTGATATGTGTGGGTGTGTGTGTATTCCTGCAGCTCCATTTGTATCCTGGCTTCTTCTCTAGCTTTCCTTCGAGGAGGAAGGAAACCAGTATAATCCACCACAAATTGCTTCTTCTGATAGCTCCTGTATCTGCTGTATTTTGAAGGGAATGTGAGGTAATAATTAATGTTTTTAAGACAATCTGAGAACTAGAGATCCAGATTTGAGGTGGGGTTTTGGGTTTTTTTTTTTTTGTTTGTTTGTTTGTTTGTTTTTACAGGTGAAATAGGAAATTTGGTTTTGCCTTAACAAGAGAACAGTTGCAGAAATGACATGGGCATCTGGGAGACTTTTCACAAAGAGGAATTACTAGGGCATAATGAGCTCTAATGTCTTGTTTCTTTTTTTCTTCTGCTCTCCTCCCTGCACCCCTGTCTGTATACACAGGAGCTAACGCATCTGCTCCCGACCAGCTGAGCCTAGCACTAGCCTGGAACAGAGTAGACATCGCCCGCAGCCAGATCTTTATTTATGGGCAACAGTGGCCGGTACAGTATATGTATATGTACACAACAACTTCTTTTGGAAAGGCTTTGAACCCTACAGAATATCAAATCAAATCAGTTTCCAATGGTGGTTTTAATGTGGTCTAAAATACCCTGAGTCCTGCCAATCACAGCTGCTGAAAGCAGGCACAGTTGCAGAGAGGGTAATGTGTTCTA
Source organism: Certhia americana (assembly GCA_018697195.1). Lineage (NCBI taxonomy): Eukaryota > Metazoa > Chordata > Aves > Passeriformes > Certhiidae > Certhia > Certhia americana. Next base: position 59,760,579 of record CM031878.1, read on the forward strand.
TTGTCCAAGGAAATGGTGACATCTAGCGATGCCTTATGAGTAGGAAACCATACCTCTGAAAAAAAGGGGAAGTACCAGATTTATGCTAGCAAGCATGATTCTGCAAGCTGAGGAAAACAAGTGTACAGCCATGTTTTAGTGCTAGGCTATAAATTCGAGGAAAATGAAATCTTTTTTCTCTTCAAGCAGCATGCCTTTTTTGTGCAAATACTGAATTTAATAATAATGAAGAATAATACTGTCATTAAAATTTCACATGCTGTCATTACATGACATTTACAATTTGCCATGGAAAAATTATAACAATGGGAAAATCTTCTGTTTAAGTATCCTTGCTTTAAATATAGCTTCCCGCAGCTTATTAGCTTTACCCCTAAAAGCTAGTACAAAAATACTTGTTTTTTCTGTGATGAAGTGAACAGGACTATTTATTTTGTCTTTGATATTGGGCATAAGTATGTGTCAAAATATAGGAGGGTTTTTAATGGCACTGAACTGTCCTCATTGTTATCTCTTCATCACCACATCATAGCAAAATTTTGCATAAATTCTGCAAACTACAAACATTTTGGAAGCTAAAAGCTGGAAGGATGAGATAATTTGTCATCCTTCTAACTCTGCCCAACCTAAAAGACATAAGAAGGAGAGGTTTTGTGTAAGAACAACTCTTGCACTTGGGCCTTCAGAGAAATGAAAATCATGAAGCTGTTTCTGTTTCCTGGGTGTTCAAACTTCCCTGAGGTTCCACACCACAAACAGAAGAAAATTCTAGAAAAGACATTATTAAAGTGATTTGGTGTGCACATAACAAATGCAATGTTTGACAGGAAAATAACCAATGGTAATAATGACATGGTGAATTAAGTAGAGATGTGGTCACCAGTTTACTGGGTTTCAGTTCCTTTGTTTTAATCTGTTTTTCCTAGAGTATTTTAACTAGCATTCCAATATGTAGTGGTGTAATTTCATGATTTACCTGGAAAACCTGGTTCCTCCCCTAAAGATCCCCCCTGATATGTCTGTCAACCCTGGAATTCCAGAAGGGCGCAGCCTTGAATCAGACAAATTTACAGATTAAAACTGTGATTATCTCAAACGGTGATTATTCCATTTCAAGCATAGAAGAGCAACCCTCAGAATTTTGTCAGTATTCCCTGCTTCTGCTAGAGTGACCTCAACCAGCTGGGTGTAGCCTGCCACGCCCAGGAGCAGTTTCAATTAATCACTTGCTTTGCAGGTGGGCTCCCTTGAGCAAGCAATGCTGGATGCACTGGTGTTGGACAGAGTGGATTTTGTGAAATTACTCATAGAAAATGGAGTAAGCATGCATCGTTTTCTCACCATCTCCCGGCTAGAGGAATTGTACAATACGGTAGGGCCGGCCTAAGGCAAATTTTCTGTCTCTATATTCACTGTTCTAGCTCCCACATGTATTGTAATGACATGACGATGATGCACCAGGCAGTCAACACCTGCTGCAGAATTTTTTTCATTAGTTCATACTGTCTCTCTTGCTTTTCTCTCATATAATGTAACGTGCTGTGCCTTGCTCACATAATCTGCTGTATGGATTTTGTAAGACACAAAATAAGCCTCACACAGTGCCAGCTAATTTCTTGTCATTGTAATTCCAGTATGACAAATCTAAGATTTAGGCAGGTGGGACTGGCTGGAAGACAGTAACTGCAAGTTAGGACCCATACAGTGGCGTTGTGTGACTCCTGGCAATATGGTTTCAGAAAAATCTTCCAGCTCTTAATCAGTCTCTGTTAAAGTGAAGGCCTTCCCCATGCCCCCAAAAATTAGACCTTTGACTTTTAAAAACCTCTTTGCAAATTTTTAATCCTTGCCATTAAAATTAATATAAAACTGCACAAGTTAAGTCTGCTTCTGAATTCTCAAATGCTAAACACATTCCATCATTCACAGTATTATTACCTACTTAGCTTAGAAAGATCAAACTTCATATGTGTTATGAAAAAAAAAAAACTTAAAGCACTGTCTAGTTCTTAGAAGTCTCAGTTCTGTGTGTTGCAGAAGGGCAGTAGTACAGGCATATCTCTTTTCAAAAAGTATTTTTTCTTCCAGTACTTTTCTAAGATGTTGCCATCATAAGCTGCCACACTGGGCTGTTACCTGGAGGTGTTTCACACTGATGGTGACCAGAAGTCAGCCTTGCAAAAATATAAAATATTAAGAGGATTCATTAAATACATTAAAATACAGAGGAACTGCTATCTATGCCAACCTAGACACCCTAGAGACAAACTCACATCTGATCTTTGGTCAGCTTACAGTTTGCCTATTGATTAGCAACTATGTATTAAAAACAGAATGCCTGTGAGCTTTCTTATAACAGGGATAATTATTGTAGTTGTTGTACAAAAGCCAGTTTTTACAGGGAAAATGTTTTACAGAAGTCTTCAGTTCTATAGATGAAAGAAGGACTTTTTGAAGAAATTTATTGCTATAGAAATCAGCATATATTTGTCCACGCACAAATTCCAAAAGACCCAGGCTCTAAAATGCCTAAACTACCAACCACACTGTATGATCAAATGCATCCATAGTAGCCTTAGCACCAAGAAAATCACAAGGCCAGTTAAAAAACTCCCTATTTCAGCATGAGACCTGGGTGTGACTTATGTAGCTACAAACCACTGAATCTTACCTCTGCCATGGAAAATTTGTAAAAAGAGACTAAAGCATAGAACTACAGACAAGGAAATCAATTTAATTTTATGTCAACAAAGAGTTTACGCAGCTTCTGTAAGTGAATGTTAAGCCTTAGAAATCTATTACCTAATTATAATTTTCTATTCTATTCTCCTTCAATCAGCATGCAGGAGAATAAGGATATTGCAATTAGTCCCCTTTTTTTTTGTTTTGTTTTTTTGGGGTTTTTTGGGGGAAGGGGTTGTTTTTTGGGTTTTTTTAATTGTTTGACAGTATTTTAAAACCTTTAAGGTTATTAAAGAAATGAAGCTGCCATGGCTTAAGAAGATCAGAAACACTTTTGGTTTAGAAACTACTTGAGCGTTAGAAAACAGGGAGAAGGAATACATGGTCCATTTTTAGCACTGAAGGACATTATTACCAGGGAGACCCTGTCCTGGGACCACAGCTGTCCAGCTTGTGTATGTAAGATCTGAAAAATGGTACCTACAGAAGAGACAATTATGTTTGCAGGTGATTTAGAAGCAGCATATGAAGAATCACAGGTAAGTCTTAACATGCTCAGAGATGGGGTTACATAAAGTTAAGTATTGAGAAGTGCAGAGCAATGCTTATACAGAAACATCCACTCTGCACATGCACAGTGGTCTCATCCATCGTCACCTGCAACCAAGAAGACCTCTCATAAAAGTCTCTTAAAATATTAAGCAGAAAATAAAGTAAGATATAATAGTAGTAGTAGTAGTAGTATAATCAAAATTGTTGGACTCCTCTACAGAATATTTTTGCATGACAGCTGGAGTCAAAAGACAATTGGAAAAATTCACAGACTGTGCATTCTGCATTCACATGTATGTGCACTCACAGACAGTGACTTTCAGATGAGACAGCCTCAATGCAATGCCAAGCTCAGAGTGTCTCTGAGCCACCAGCGATGGAAGTGGAAGTCCTGAGTGCAGGAAAGCTGAGACTCAAGTAGCTGGTTTTGCTTCCACTTTTTCCCAGAGGTTGTCCATGTTGGGCTGTGCTGGTTTTTCTAAGCCAGGAGCCTAACATGTTACAAAGGACTTCAGTACTCATCCAATGTGTCGGTTGTTAGGGTTTTCTACAAAATAGGAAAACAGGTGAAATAATGCTCTTGTAATTGTTTTGGGTTTTTCTTTAGTTGATAACACTGTACAATTGAAGTGGTCTCAGCTGCCTGATTTCTAAACTACCAAGGTGAGAAAGTTATCTCAATATTTATCTTCTGTGCAAACTATTTTGTTCTTCATTTGTCCTGCAGAGACATGGACCATCCAACACTCTGCATCATCTAGTCAGGGACGTGAAAAAGGTAAGAGTTCGATAGACGGTAGGTTGAAAATGCGATTGTATTTCTGTAGCTAGATACAATCTCTGTTTTGCATGTGCTTTCAGTCAGAGCCTTCTCCTTCCTGCCAGTACAGAATGTCCTGTTTGTGTGTTCCAGATATGAACTTTTTGCATACAAAGCACAATTAGCAAGTTATTTGGCTTGCTTTCTCTGTGGTTTTAGATGCTTGAGTAGTAGCGTGTCTGTTGTCATAATTGTAGGCTCTTACATACTGTGTGGATTTATGCTGTTACTTGTATTTTTCCATACATGCAACTCTTGTCAAAGCTACTCTCTGTGTTGCTAGTTTACTTCCAAGCCTGAAAAATAGCTGTTACCCTTGTGCTGGATCTTGGCTTGTTGAAACATTTCCTCGTTCTATATTGTGTAGCCATCTTTCTCAGCAGAAATATAAAAAAGAAGTAGTTCAACTTTCCCCTGACCCTTATCATGTTAATTTCAAGAATCTTGAATTATAAAAATTCATTAGAAGAGCTGGACAGAAATACTGAAAGGTATAGTTTCAGGGACATACCAAATACCTTTACCAATGTGCTCAGGATTAAAAGAGCTACAGCAGCTGCAATGAATTAAAATCCCTTATCCTTTAAATATATGGATCAAGTAAGGAGATTGAGTCTGCAAATGACCTCATCAGCTTGAATATTCTCCCAAAGCATGTGCAGATTACAACCTTGCACATTATGTAAGTCAGACCTCAAGGGTAGCATACTTGAGAAAGGATATTTCTGTACATGGGACATACTAGATAGAAAATTGAAAAAAGAGTGGACATTTTTTTCTAAGAACACAGGTTTTAGTGTACTTCTGTCAGTGGCAACTGAGCAGAGTTGAAGTCACCTAAGGGAGAAGAGTGGTAATGTGTCACATAGCACCTTTTTAGTAAGTAATTCTACAGAATAGTTAGTAGCATATTTAGGAAGGTTGTGATGTTAGTCTTTGGTTAGTGTGTTAAATGGCATCATCATTGTCCAATTATAGTGTACTAAGTGACCACCAAAAAGTGTGAAATGCCTGCAAAGAGAAATTATGCACAAATCCCCTTGGATTGAGCAGTACTTAGAGTTTAGAATGGATACTGCACTTGAAGCCATGATTCCAGAATATTTTTTTACTCAATATGCAGTTATTTATGTGCCTATAAGAATTTGAAAGAAGCATAATCTGTTTTCTGCTTTAAAGTATATTCATTTCCAAATGCCTTCTCTCCCCCAGAATCACCCTTCCAAGTCCTTCTTCAAAGGCAAAGCAAATTTTATATTGAGTAACTAAATAATATGAATCTTTTTTCTTAGCCCCTTACTCAATATGTATTTTTAAAGAAATCCTTGAAAGAAAAGGCATCAAAGTAGTCAAAGATGATCTGTACTCATGGATATATATGGATAGACATTAGATAAACTTACCCTATATTTGATGACATTAAATTTGTTCCACAGTGATTTCTAACTATTAGGTGATGGCTATCTTTCCATAAATTTCTCTTTCTTTCCTCCGTTGAGATCTAAAATCTTCAATAATTGCAACTACATTGAATCAGTCTTGTGAGCATAGGTGAGGGCTTTGAAAACAGACAGCCTGGTGCAGCTCTTTAGCACCTTCCTGAAAAATATTGGACCTCTGGGGCTGTATTTCTCATCTTGTCAGTGATGAGGAACAGGCTGGGTTTACAAGGAGAAGTGACAGCTCACCATAGCCCTGCCAATGGAGCAGATCCCTTATCAGCCAACCAAGCCATAAACCAGCCAGCAGATCTGACAACAGTTTAAATGAAAACACCTTCTTGGAAAAAGCGTCTTAATGGACACATCAGCCCTTGACAGTTAGATGGCCCATCATGTATGAAAGACAGATGACTCTGCTGATGATAGTTTTTTTGAATCAAAGTATATTTTGATGCCGGGCACCTAATCTCTTGGATTTAATTACAGAATCAGAACATAAATAAGAAAATGTGTAATACACCACCTTGAGACAATATCTAATTGATACAAAATGTGCTGTGCATTTGCATGTACATTTCAAATTTAAAACCTGAACTATTTCAAAGGGTGTATGCTATAAAAAAATTATTTGCATCTTTATAATTGTGGAGGCTCAGATAGAAAATGGATGTTTAAAAATCATAGAAGAAGTAATTTACTACTATTGTACTATATAGCTTTATAAATCAGTAGGAAGGTTTTGTTTTTGTTTTGTTTTATTTGTTTGTTTGTTTTGTTTGAAAGACAATCTTGCCTGCTTAATAAAGCAAATAATTAGAACAACAGAAGTCACATTATCAGATTCCGTTTGTGGCAGCCTATAGATACACATGTATGCTCAAACATATAAAACAACGATAATATAACAATATATTAATATATTTTCCCTTTGGATTTCCAAATACTGCTGTGGAGACTGATAGCCTAGGCAGCGTATTGTAAAGGCCTGGAGACACAATCTTAAAGAATTTACAGTAATCATAATGTGCATAAATTTTGCATGTATTAAAAGACAAATTATATCATAATGACTCTGCCGCAGATCACCTTTCAATTCTCTTAATTCCATAGATACCTAGCAGGGCCAACCTGCCTACATCTTTGACCTCATAGCTGTTTTGACATTTACTGTCAATTACAGAATTTCACTTTTAAGTTACACAGCAATGTATCCAGGCTAAGTAGAAAGAATCACACAATGGCTGTGCTGGACACTCTGTCTGCAAGTGGAGGTTGCCCTCTAAAAATTAAAAAAAAAAAAAAAAAAAAATCCTTCCCTACGTCAACTAGCTGATGAAAATCAGTAGAAATTAACAGATGGGATTTTTTTTTCGTATATCCAAAACATCATATATAATTAACAGACCTCAATTCCACTTCAGGATTATTTACATTTCCAAAGCTGGGGATTTTTTGGACTGCTGCTGGATGTATCTGTTCTTTTCAAAGAACAAACCAGCAATATAAAAAATTTTGACAGTATTATTTCTTCCTCAGCATACAAACTCAGAGGCTTGATATGTGGTGGCACAAATATGCACTTGAAGTGAAAAAAGTACTACAACTGACTTGCTGGAGTTTAAACCTGAAATTTCTTCAGAATACTAGTGAATTAACACTGAAGAGATTGTCCCAGCATTAAAAGATTTGTTGGTTATTAACCAGGACAACTATCTTACCTCAAAATCAAACTTTCTTCTCGATCATTCTTGACCACCTAGCCTGCACTAGAATTAGTTCTTCTGAATTCTTGTTGTTCTCAGGGTGGTTCTGTCCCATTTGCACCACTGTGCTTTATTTGCAAGCATTCTTAGCACTGTCAGGGTGGTTCTAGCTGTCTGCCGACAGAGCAAATGCTTTGGCACATGTGTAACCCCTCTCACAAGGATGGCCCAGTTTTCTTTACTAGAGCTTCTCACTTTCAAAAAGTAATGTTTATGAAATGGTGTTTTTTGCTGTGGATTTTGGAGTTCTCTTTAGTGAAGTGCTTCATTATTACTTGGGAGATTTAGATGCATCTTTTATTAAAGTTATTTTACTGGAAATTTTTTTATCTAAATCTTTGATGAAAGTTTAGAAATTAGAACTATATAAAGAAACTTTACACACTTTGTAACATGTGTAGCACCCTGATGCTTTTTGTTCATTCTTAACTGCTCAAATGTTTTTTGCCACTTAATAATATTAAAGCATTCAGTATGAGTTAAGATCTTAAGATAAAAGGAGTCTATTGTTGAACTACAATCCTGCCTTGGAGCTGCAACTCCCATTTCTCCTAATGCTTTCATCCTTGTTCTAGTAGAATAATCTTTTTACACATTCTGGAGAGAGAAGAGCATTTGGGGGGGGGGGGGAAACAACAAAAAAACCTAGCAGAATTAAATTTCTTAATTTAATTTTTAGGTTTATTTTTAATTTAATTTTTAAGTGTTATTTTTCTTTACATTGTTCAGCATAAATGTTACTGTGTCCAAATTATCTAAGTTAATACACATTCCTGCAAAGCATAGTAATTCCCCCACCCATCAAATTAGACAATATTAGGAAGGTTGCGAAAGGATATGCTAGGGATATTACTTAAAAATGCTTGACAGCACAATTTTTTCTCCACAAAATTTGCTTGGTTTTTTTTTTCCATTTGAATGCCAGCTGATTGCTGGGCATGTTACACTATGAGAGCATAACCGCCCTCTCTTCCCTCCTCAGCCTTTTCAGCATGATGCTTATACTATGGTAACAGAGCAGGAAATAAGCTTTGCACTTCATGGATGATGTAGAAAAGGAAGGAGGACCTTTGCATCCATTTTTTCTCTTCTGCAGAACCATTTCCACCTGCTCTCTGTTAGTGTTTCTCTGCTCTAATCTAATAAGGACATCTCCAGAGAAGCCAAAGAGATATCTTCCAGACAGGCAGAAAGACATGATAGTCATAAAATCGCTCCATGTGAATTACTAGCCTTCTAATGAACACATAAAAAGAGCTACAGGCTCACTGTAATCTGTACTGTATATCATTATAGAACATTTGATTAATACAGTGCACTGAAAAGTTTTGAAGCTAAGAGTTACAATTTCTGGTACTTCTGCAATATTAACTGTATGAGATAATTTTTTATTAGAGTAATATTCCTTTTTTTCCAAGGCTGCTATTCAGAGTACACAAAAGGATAATTTGTCTCTCTTTCCACCTTTATTTTGTAGTCATCTTTTGCACAGTGGCAAACAGAACAGAGAGGGTTCTGTGAATCTGATGGGTTTCTTAGCGAGATCTCTAGACCAGGTTATGTATTCACAATTTTCTGAATCACGCCTTCTTTTCTGGTAGGGAATACTTACTGAAACACGAACTGTCATCCAGTCAACTCAGAAGCAGTGAGTTAGACAAGCAAGCAAACTTTTGCTTGGGTTCATACCTTTCCCATTAGTCCTTCCCTCTGGTAAAGGGACCAGAGTTTACTTCATGTAGTTCCTCAGGATGGAATAGAAGAGCAGGTGTGCCCTCACTGGGGTTTTGTTCCTCCATTTCCAGAGACCCCCAAGAGACTTGACTGGCACATCTGTGAGTGCAGCCCAGCCTGAAATTGTTCTGCACACAAGATGTCCCATTGGGTTTACTGCAACTGGAGAATAGAAATGCCCCATTAACTCAGAGCAAATTCATATGCAGTGAGAGACAATCTGTTGAAAGTGAAAGCTTTCTTCATAGTTTTGCAAGCCAGAATTACTGGAGAACTCATAACGTCAGTGATGCCATTTTCAGATTTGAAAGTGGAGAAAGAAGATGTGTGCAAGGGAGTTCCCATAAAAAGGACAGTAAAATGTGCACATATTTGTCATTCCTTTTCCTTTCAAGTTAAAAGGTACATGCTGAAGACATCAAATACATATACCTGTACATATACATATCCATATCTACTTAGATATTTATTTATATAAATATATAAAAATATGTAACACAGGGTAAGAAAGGAAGAGAAATGGAAGGAGAAGTATGTAGGCATGCAGGATCCTGCTAAAAACCCTTGCCACAAACTCAGTTCATTTCTTGTGAGACAATCTTGATGGTTCTGCTGGAAATTACATAAACTAGATTAGGTGTTTAAAGGGGCATTTAGTAAAATATGTAAGGAACTCAGGTAGGGAATATGTAGGAAAATTGCTATGCCTATAGCTTTCTTCATAAACAAACCCCAAAAGAGTTAGCCACAGATATTTTGTTTATTACAGCTTTCATACATACAGATGCTTTCCTCATTCTTGGTGTGAAACTTAAGCAAGGGTGTGTGTTCTTTGAACATAACTCCAAGACTGAATGCTGATAGACTCTCCTTGCCCTAGCAATAATGATAGCTCATGTGTGATAGCAATAATGATGTACTGTGTAAGTCCTCTAGGGTTCTAATACCAAACTTACCTCCTGCCCTTCCTTTCCTGGAACATGGGAAGGAAACACTGCAGGTTGGGAAAGACCTCGTTCCACGTAGACAAAAGATTTCATGTCATGTAACTTCACCATGCCTTGACAGTTCCAATGAGGCAGTCCAGAGAGATGCCAGCAGAGATGTGAGATGCCAGGACAAGTTGAGGGTGTGAGAGCTGGTGAAGGAAAAGTGCTATCTTGTAGAACTAGAGTCCAGAAACTGTGTCTGACTTTTCAAGTGTATCGATCCTCATGCTTTTGTTTCTGCAGTCATGTTCCTTGTTTCCCCAGCTGAAGAATATGAGTACTGTGTACTGACGTTGTCTTCTGTTACTTCCAACAAGTTCTTCACCTTCTTATTTAACTTATGTCTTCTTTCCAAGCGAGAATATCCAGGTTTCGGTTGGATCTATTTTAAGGTGAATTAATTAGCCAGCATAATAATACATTTCTGCTTTTGCCTATTTAATTTTTTTTTATTCTAACATCATTTTAAAATACACTTAGCAATACCAGTAATAAGCATTTCTTCTCCTTATTTTCATTGCAGGGAAACTTACCTCCTGACTATCGGATAAGTCTGATTGATATTGGATTGGTGATAGAGTACCTGATGGGAGGAGCATATCGCTGCAATTACACCCGAAAGCGGTTCAGAACACTGTACCACAATTTGTTTGGGCCCAAGAGGGTAAGAAATGAGTTGTTTGCTATCCTTATGACTTTACCAACTGGCAGGGATTACCATAGCTTCTTGCATGGTTCCAGACTGGTGCAGTGTACACATTATTCATTCTACAGACTCTTTTCCATTATGTTCATTGTAGTTATCTCACCATAATGCAGCACAAGCCAGACACTGGTACAAGCTATGGTTTTTATTAATTTTATGAAAAAATTATTGCACATAAAACAGTCTCCTCTGACTCTAAAACCTGTAATTATGAGTATCCACAGCTTTTAAAAGACAAGTCTTTTGACCTGCACCAATAATACTATAGTTCTATCTCCTGAGTTAGATTTGAAAACTTCTGCATTGTTAGATGCATGTTAGATGATCTCACGTCTCATCTCCTGATTGTGATCTGAAGGTTTCAGGGCAAAGAAACCTATAACTGAAAACTTGTATTATCTTTTGGATGTGGTTCCAGCAGGCATTGGGTTTCTGGCAACACCACTAAGTATTTTTGTGGGTTCCATGTTTGATAAGTTATGCCACTGTGACTACAAAGTAAAGTTTTTCTAAAACACAAAAGCTGTTTGTTGTTATCCATATTGCCATTGACCTAATTCAGCATGAACAGGAGTCTGTATCATCTGTACAGAAGTCTGTACAAATCCAGTAAGATTTTTAGTTCTTTCTTTGTCAATTTTTGCCTCACATTTCAGTTTTTAGCAACAGACAGCACTGAAGGTATTAATAAGTGGATATCAATAGCAACAGCTCTGTGAAATGCTTGTAGACATAAACCTCTAAAAGGGGTTTATTTGATGCCTTATGCTTTTCCTTATGATTCTTATTTGAAAGGAATGACAGTGATTGTAGCTGGTGGGAGAGACTTCCTTCCCATAGTCACTCCTTTGAGAAAAGCATTTGAGCAGTGATTTCATGGATCCTGAACCAACACACAGAGCAGCTCCACAACAGTCAATAAAAGTGTTCCAGGGCAGTGGCCAAAACACTGACACACTCCAGAGAAATCCACTCATGCCGTTTCAGCTGTGCCTATCACTTTCTTGCTAGAATAGCCCTAACCAATTGTTATTTGACCTGAATCCAAATAATAATGTCTTCTTTTGTGGTTTTGGTGAAGTAGTGTCAAACTCAATAACTATATATATGCAATTATTTGATTGGTGTGCATGCATTTTGATATATATACTATTACGTTACACTACATTATATTACATTATGTATATATTTTCTATATTTTATTGTATATTTATTGTATATGTCTCTCTACAAGCACGTGTATATATGTATATAAAAATAGCTGTAGTTTTTCATCACTATTCTGTGAGAAATAACATTTTTCTAACTTTTTTTTGTGCAGCCAAAAGCCCTGAAGCTGCTGGGAATGGAGGTAGGCAACGTCTGACAAATCTTGATGTATTTTCCTTTTTTGACAAATTAACTATATCCAGATAATGTTTAAATTCACTGTAATGAAAACATAAATAGTATTTTTCATCCAGATATTTTGTTTACACAAGGGGCAGATTTAGAAACATTTCTTAATAAAAGTCCAGGAGAAAGCTAAGGAAAAAGAGGGCTCTGCCCCAACTATTGATCTTTTGGGGTTTTAGTTTGATGACAATTAAACAAAATGTTTCAGTGTGGCAGGACAAGCAGAATTTCAGTCAGCATCTAACTTCAAAACATATTCAGAGAAATGAAACATTTGCAGAGAATGATGCAGAAATCTTTATACAGGCCAAAGTTATCTCAGTTTTATTGGCATTTTTGGCTACCCCCATGCTTCAAGGGAATAGTAGTATTTTCATGTTTGTTTATTTTATACAACCACTTTCATTTTTTCTTCCATAGACACAGCCAGAATAGGTCAGCTCATCTGATAAAAGCAAAAGGCTAAAATGGGAAAGAAACTAAAGGCAACAGAAACAACAAAGGGATGGAGAAGGAAGGAATAAACACACAGAATAGGAGTAAAGAAGGGAAGTTGCTACCTTTGTTTGGAGATAAAGGGAGAAAACACAAGAATAAGCACAGGAGTCTTTGCAGATCAGAAAACTCCCTGGATATGTACTGGAGGTGGAAAGAGGCAGATGTGTTACAGCAGATGTTACATTGCAGTGATCTCTTAGCTTTATTTTAATGGTGGCTTTTCCAAAATGATTCTGGATATTGTGTGATTGTACTCTCTGTTATTAGGGAGAAAGAGTAATTCAGAGTGACAGCCCAAGGCTCTGTTTCCCTGTTTACTGTCTTCTTAATTATAGTGCATACACCAATACATTTTTCATTGTTTACCTATTTTTAAATGTTTTGTCTAAAAAATGATGAATAGCCTGGCCTGCAGAAAACATGTGACATCTCAATTACTGATGTCAGTGAATTGTGTGAATTGATTTGTTTTCTTCACTGATGAAAAAAATTTCTCTACAATTCCCACAGGATGATGTCCCTTTGCGTCGAGGGAGAAAACCAACAAAGAAAAAAGAAGAAGAAGTTGATATTGATATGGATGACCCTGAGATCAATCACTTTCCCTTCCCATTCCATGAGCTGATGGTGTGGGCTGTGCTGATGAAACGTCAGAAGATGGCCCTCTTTTTTTGGCAACATGGGGAAGAGGCTATGGCTAAAGCATTGGTGGCCTGCAAACTCTGCAAAGCCATGGCCCACGAAGCATCAGAAAATGATATGGTGGATGACATATCCCAAGAACTGAACCACAATTCCAGGTGAATTTCCTTTCCTGTACACTTTCCGGAGGGGGAAAAGGAAAAAAGAAAAAAAGAAAAAGGAGGGAAGAGAGGTTTCTGAGCCTGCCTGAAGTTTTCTTCTCTGTACCTTGCTTTCATTTCTAACTTGTATGGGAAGTGCATTCCCTTTAGAGAAAATCTAAATGGCTTTTAAATAACCTGTCTGCTGGAGTGATGCCTTAAGTTTTAGCTGTTATATTTTTTTGGCTCTGTGCTGTTTTGGTGAGTAGTTTTAGGTTTCATATTAAGTGCTACTAAGCTCTCTTCACAGAGTAAATAGACAAAATAATTCCTTCTCTAGTTTGATACCAAGGACAATGTTCAGGCCCAAGAACAAAACAAAGTGAGAAGACAAAGCAAGGAGGATGGAGCTTCATAACCTGAAACTATAGTTGGAAAATTTATTCTAATATGCTAATGGACCATAACTTATAAAAGTGTGAGACCTCGTGATCAGTCATCCATTTTGTAGCCATTCTGGGATTCATCTTGAGTGTGGTCCAGCTGGACTCTTCTGCAACCCAAGTGTGCCCATTGAGGCCTTTTAATAAATACCTGTTTTATCCTTTCATTCTAGACTCTGTTCCAACTCAGCCTCCAGAAGGCATCAAGAGTAGCAAAGTTGTTATCAATATGACTTCTGAAATGAGATGTCAAGAAGACAGTAAAATTTCATTATTGTTTATGTGTCCTCCTTGAGGCCTCAAGAGTCAGACTGCAACATTTTTCTGTGCTTTTTCCAGGATACTCCATAGAACATACCCAGCAGAACAGTTATTGGAATCCTTATGAGGACAGTATTCAGGAACAAATGTTAATGAACCAAAAGATCACACTTAGATAAGCAAGACAAGATACTAGATTCCATAAGAAACTTTCATGATGTTAAAATTTAGAAATTTAGGATTTTAGAAAGAGTATTGGACACTCCTTCTTCCAGGAGGCTTGACTATGAAGCCATGGGCAAATAGCAGAGAAGCAATCCCTTAAGCTGCAGATAACCAGAGGATTTCAGTTAGAAAATGTCAGGGTGGTGGGCAGGGAGGTGGGAGCAGACAGCTGGTAGGTGTGGGTGCTCATCACTGCTAAGTTGGGGCACTTATTTATATGCCTAACATTAGCCACTCACATTGGAAAATGTGAGTTTCCATGTGTAGAGTCAACATCACGATTTGCATGATGGCAGGTGATGTGCCCTTTGCAGAGGCTGGCAGTTGCAGAGAGGTGTTTTGAGCACAAGACTGCATGCGCTAACGGGAATGAACCAATGTCCCTCTGCTGCAGGGACTTCGGCCAGTTGGCGGTCGAGCTGTTGGACCAGTCGTACAAGCAGGACGAGCAACTGGCAATGAAACTGCTGACCTATGAGCTGAAGAACTGGAGCAACGCCACGTGCCTGCAGCTTGCAGTGGCAGCCAAGCACAGGGACTTCATCGCTCACACTTGCAGCCAGATGCTGCTCACTGACATGTGGATGGGTCGTCTCCGGATGCGAAAAAATTCTGGCCTAAAGGTCATTCCTGTTTTAAAATATAATTAACATTCAGAGAATTCTAATAAATGGTGACAGGGTTCACAACAAATCAGTAATAACTGTCTAAAGTAACTGTATTTCAGATGTTTATTTGCAGTGACATTAAGCAGGGTATATTCCTGTGTTCAGTTTTTCAGCTGGAGCTTATCATAAGCCTAAGTTCAAAGCACACAGCTGAGGTTTTTTCATTCCCTTTCTTCTCTGGCATCATTTATCAGAATAAGAATTGAGCTACTCTGTCACCCTGCCTGTATACTTGAAAAGTTAGTCAAGAGTTTTAACGATAGATATAGGAAAAGGAAGTGTAAGTAAATTAAGCATTAGTGAAAGGTGCTGATCTTCCTTCCTGGACAACCTTCCCCAGAAGAGGCAAAGTAAACAGCACAAATTTCCTTGCAAACCCTTGCAAATCTTCCTGATGGCATCTGAAGGGACTCCTTTAGAGGGTCTAAAGGATAATTCAGTTTTCAAAGCTATTGAAGCTTTATTTCCACTGTTGACAAAACTGCTAACAGTGCAAAATTAATTCTGAGATGAATTTGAGTCCATGGCATGTTTCACCAAAGCTATCACCAGTCAGAACATATCCAGGAGTTGCCTCTTCCTCCCAGATCACTGAGAAATATTTTCAGTTAAGGGATTCTCTCTTCTGCAGTAATTGCCTGGGTGAAAATTGGTAATTACTCAGCTGTGTTGCCATGTGAAAAGATGTTCAGTGATGGCAGGAATGCATAGGAGTACATGCATTGCTTCCAGACTGGCTATTAATCCAGTGACAGTGATGAATGAGAACAAGTGGCTGATAACATTCCTATGCAGGACCTGTGCATACAAGTTGTTTTGCTACAGACAGAAAACGTTCTTACATTTGGAGACATGCATACTGCCTATTTCCTGAACTCACAGGCCTATCTATTATCCTTCAGAGGGACAGCTGCTTGGTTCACTGTTTGGCTTTACAGATACTCAACCTACGTACATGGAGGGCAGTGCAGCAACTGATTTCCTACTACATGCATTTTACTTTTCAGCATACATTTCTTAAGCCCTAAAAGAGACCTTGATTTCATAATGCACAACTGAAGGTAACAGGCTCTGTTTCCTTTCAGCTTCTTCCAACACCAGGGCTTCATAAGGTTCCTTTATTCAGTTTCTAGTCTGTATTTTATTTCATTGAAACTCATCAGCAGAATTTGTTTAAAGCTAGAGCAGGCTACAAGCTACATGAGGCAGCATGACAAAGAAATAAATTTGCAAGCATGAGTCATGGTTTATTTCCCAAGAACAGTTTTTTCCCTTTGAAACTGACAAATAGTAGGAAGATTGAATATAATTATTTAGATTCTTGCTGGGGATGCATGACACCAATGGAAGGGCTAGTGGCAGTTGTTAATTCTAACTGCTCTTAAAAATAGCCTTTCTGTGAAGCCAGGTATGCCTGTAACTCCCTCTCCCTGGACCCATCATTTGGTGAGTGCAGGAGCTGTGCAGGAATCTTTCCCAAGGCTGGGTACAGCATTCACATTCACTAACTGCTCCTCATTGTGTAGTTTGAATAGTTTCAACAGCACACAGGCAGTCTGCTGGTATGATGAGGACAAGGACCCTCCCTAACCTGCCAAGAAGTTAAATATCTGGTTTCACTGTCATTCAGGGAGATTTGTAAGAAAGTCATTCTCCATCAAATTGCAGCATAACCAGGAAAATTATTGTGCTTGTGAATTCAAATTATTACTGTGATAACTATTCAGTTGTACTAATCTTTTAACCCAAGTATTGTTCATTAATTACATATCCCAACAAGGTAATTTTAGTGGTTTCTACACTCCTAAGAGAGGAAAGGCAGAAAAGAAGGAATTGACATTACAATGACCATTACACAGCTGCCTGGTTACTGAAACAAAATCTAAGGGGACTGCATATCTATGCACATCAGCATTTACTTCTGCTGGCTTTGCCTTATGTCCTCATATCCACACGCAGTTACACTTCTTTCGGTACTAGTGTGCAATAAGCATGGACACAAAGGGTTATTAACCCTCCCTGTAGAAATAAATACTCTCTGTGTGTCATTTATACTGATACTTTAATATTATGTAAAATGCAAATATTTCCTAGTCTGTACAGCAACATGGTCCCACCTACTCTTGACCTTATATATTTTGTAAATAGAGTATGTAGCACTATGCACCTGATGATGTGCAAGCAGATAAACATTCAACAGCATTCACAGCAACACTAGTGGAAGTTACGTGCTTTGATTCAATACTCTGGTAACGTTACACCCAATGACAAAAACTTTATTGCCATAGAAACTCACATGCACATGTATCTTTCTTTTCCTAAATTTCCTGAGGGAGTTATTCTGTTTGATGCTAAGTAACCATTATGATCATAACCAGTTTTCTGTGATGATTATTGTTATCATTATTATTGCTTTAGGTAATTCTAGGAATTCTACTTCCTCCTTCAATTCTCAGCTTGGAGTTCAAGAACAAAGATGATATGCCCTACATGACCCAGGCCAATGAGATCCATCTTCAAGAAAAGGATCCAGAGGAACCGGAGAAGCCAGTGAAAGAAAAAGATGAGGAAGACATGGAACTCACTGTGAGTGTTCACAATAAATCATCAGCCTCAGTGCTGTCAATTTGTTATTCCTACGTCTGTAGGCATTGCAGACCATCTGATGGCTAAACATAGCACATGATAGGATACCACTCTTCACACTCCCATCTCCTCCATGGGACTCAAGCCACACAAGTTGCCATAATTTTGTCTCCATGCTGCAGCAGTGCATAATGATGCTGTGCAGTAATACCCTCATATTTTGACTCAATTTGATGCCACATTCTCTGAACTAAGTGAATTAGATTTTAGAAGCACTCAATCATGATAGATGATGTCTTTGATAGAAAAGGGCTCATTTTTGGTTGGAAATGCCCAAAGATTCATGGAAGCAAGAGATTTCTTTTCTTTTAGTTAACTTCCCTAGAGAGTAAGCAAGTGTGCAAACAGGCCAGAAAAATTATGAAAACTTACTCTAAAATTCTTTTTGTATTTATGGTCATTGCCTTTCACATAGACATACATCTAGTTTTTAATCCAGTGAAGACATTAGCAGCATCTAGACTGCTCCACTTCTGCAACTCAACAGAACTGTGTTAAGGAGGGAACTTATCAGTATTAGTAACATAGCCTTTGAGGTATAATTTACACCACAAAGAATCAGACAGCTAAAGCTCTGAAAACTACACAAGTCATCTACCTCCTGTCTCTTGTTCTTACAGTATTTAGTTTGGGCAGCTATCATATAGACTATTACATCTGCCTTAGTCTAGCTTGGTTTGAATTTGTTTGGGTTTGATTGTGGTGTCTCTGAAAGGCTAAACTCAGCCCCAGTTGGTCAGGATAGAGGCATAAATGTAAAAGGGATTTGCCTGGTTAAGCTAAAAAACAAAAACAAAAAAACCCAGACTGTTTCCCACAGGCAAACAGCAGGAGCTGTCCACAGGAGCCCGACTGCAGGCAGGCAGAAGGACCTGCCTACAGGACTCAATATGCAGGCAAGCCGAAGGAGCAGCCCACAAGACCCACCTACAGGACCCGTTTGCAGGCAAGAACCTGGCTATTGGGAAGGACCAGAAGCCAGAATAGCAGCAATGGGGCATTCTCTGCTCATTTGCTATTGATTGCAATTTACTAACCCTTGGCTTCTGATCCCCTTATGAAGTGCCTATTCAAGTCAAATAAGCACTTTGCAAGCTGCCTTTTACCTGGCAATGGGGAGAACTTTGGGGAAGATGTGCTTTCCATCTTACTGTAGTTATACCAGCTCCTGCTTTCTTGTCTACAATTCTTTTGTTCCCTTTTCCCCTTCTGACTCCTGCTGCAAGTAAGTGATATATGCAGTGGATCTGCTATTGCAGATGAACCTTAGATGTTCCCCAACTTCTCCTTTCCATGTGCTGACAGTCCTATTGTTCTGTTCTGTCATTGACTCTTCCCTTAATTCCTTCAAATTCAGTGTATCACTCTAGTGAAGATTCAAGCACTTGAAACCTTTTCTATAAAACAATATTTCTTCCTGTGTAGTCCAGCAAGTTTAGAAACAGTATCTTTCGTACAGCACTGCTCACTTAGAATTTCTGCATATAATCTATAGCATATGTAAAACTTTCTAACACAGCTGTTTCACTTAGGTGCCCCTCAGTGGTGAGGAGGGATAAATTGATAGCAAAGAGACCTTTGCATGTCTATGGCCAGATGCCACAGGCAGTTACATTTAGTCACCTGACGTAGTTTAAATATAAGAAAATACTTTAGAGTGAAATTTCATTTGTTCCAGCCTTAGTCCTATGGTCTGGCATAAAGGTCAGGTTTCTTTTCAGCTGATCAGAGGATACCTGAAAGATGTTTTGGGAAGTGCTGTTGTGAAGTTTCTCCTTAGCCATGGTACTTTTAGTCTATTAAGGATACCTTATAAATACTTCAGTAAGATTAATAATTTGTTGTGCTGGGATATCATAAATGTTTAATCCGTTGCTGAACTTTGAATCAATAGATCAGTCACTCACCTAACCTGAGCCTTGTTCAGCATAAAGATTAACAAAAGTGATGTTAAAAAAATCACTTTTATCTCAAAGTTCCTTTTTTGGCAAATAATACATAAATGAAATATTCTTCCTGATTCTCCTTCTAATCGTTCCCAATGAATACTTCTCAAGTCTCTGTATTCATCATGTTACACTCATATTCTCTCTGCTAAAGTGAAGATAAAGAGGTCTTGTCTAGGCAAGGTCTATTCATTAATTTCCTGTGTGTCTTGCCCTACTAAGCCCAGGTGACTAAAGACAGGCCCAAAGAGTCAGTTTCTTCTTCTGTACTGCAGTTATGCAGAGTGTCTGAGGTACAGGGCCACAGTGATCATCTTCCTATTTTGCACCTCATTTGCACAGAATAATGTGATCAGCAGACTGCAGCAACAGTGAAGTTAAGTCTCCACATGGGTGCATCTGTGTGCAAGTATGTATTTGCTTTATGCTCCTCTTAAAGGGTCTGGTGGGTAAAGTGAACATATGAAGATGTGTTTATTTGCTGTAAACTGCTTGTTATTCACACCTGCTCTTAACTTTTAACAGATACAGGAAAGGCTCACATTTCTTTAACACCTAGATGCTAGGAAACAGCAGCTTACAGCAGTTTATAGCAACTACTCACAAAAACACTTTTGAATATTGCTCTCATCAGTGCTCCTCAGTACCAAGAAATTTACCACAATTTATTTATGCAGCTGACAGTCATTAATCCTTAATATTAAACCCAGAGGAGTAGAAGAGCATTAAAGTCTACAGGCCAGGGATGTCTTCTATTTGTACCATGTCCTAATCAAGGTCTTAACTACTGAAATTCAGGTCAGCCAGAAACTCCAGAAGTCTACCTTCTTCCTTGATTCTGGAAGTCATAACTAGGAGCATCCTTAACCCTATTCAGTGCTGTATTGTTTGGGTATTAAAGCTCCCTGGTAAATGGTTTTATTTCAGAACACAGAATAACTCATCCAAGTCCTTTAAAAGGGGTTTCTGTTGTTTTGTTCATTTTGCTCTGATTTTCCACAATGAATAGGAAGTTTGGACTTCTATGAGCATCAATGAGTTAGTCTGAAAACTTCCCAGCAGCAACAAAGCTAGTTCTGTTGGCCTTTGGGATCACATTAATTCATCTGTAGTACTTAATCTTTTCTCAATGCCCAGAAATAACCAAATAATCATCATATCACTAAAAATACAGTTCCTAACACAGAAAAGTCTGAGGATCCATGTCCTAATGCCCCTGGCCCAGCCCTTCCCTGTGGAAGATGACTCTCACAGCATCTCACATGCCAGCAACAAGGCACCCCTTCATCTTGTCTGGAAAACAGAATTGGGAGTCACCGCTGCTGGTCTCTAGGCAGAAGTGCTGACCCCTTCCATAAAGAGAGGTTCTCTCTTCCTCCAAGGAATTTGGAAGCTCTCTATACCACCACCACCACCACACATGTGCCCTGGCATGGTCTGTGTTCTCTGCCCTGCTCAGCAGAGAGAAGATGACCAAGCTCCTGGTACTTTAGTCCTATTCCTCTGTGCTGTATTCAACTGTAACCACCAAGCAAGTGCAAAATCTAGTAATTTTACATGTGTGTAATTCAAAGATATTAAAATAGTTTTCTACCAGTGTTTCAGAGCAGAGAACAGTATCATAGAACTACCATGGGGGCAGCACTTTCACACACAGTGTAGGATCTAGCGGGGTGTGCTGAGGGAGGTGTCTCTACACAGCCATGTATCATCTCCACACCAGTTCTCTGTGAACTGGGGTAAGTCTCTATATAGCATGTTGATTTCACTCAGGATGAAATTGGAAGAGCCTGTGTTCATTCCAGAAAGACAAAAATTCCTGTTATTTAATTATAAAACACATAAATATAGTATAGGATTTTTAATATATATTAAAGCAAAAATGTACAACCAAAACTCTCCCCTGATAGTTCATTATCAGCAGAGTCCTCAATTACATAAAACAAAGTCTGTTTCAACAACATCAACAAAAAACAGATTAATAAAATCTCCATGTAAAACTGTGCAAACATCAATCCCTTCAGGCTAAAATGATGCAGTTGTACTGTACTCCACAATGAGGTTGAGCTGCTGTCAAGCTCACCTTGCATGACTCATGGTGAATCATGGATAAAATCATATATTAGAGAAAGAGATGCCACCCACACAGAGCAGTGTGTTGAGTTGTTCCCACCCTACTGCATCCCACTCCAAGGAAAACATTTGCTCATATTTGGCACTGCAATTATTCTGTTAACACAGTTACTTCGGTTATTTCTGAATCTTTCTAATGGGGAAGCTTTTCAGTTTGTTAATACCGAGGTATAATTAACAGTCAAGAACATCAGGTCAAACCTAATCCCTAGCCATCTCAGAGAAATTCCCCATCTGTAGCATGGGGGAGGGGAGAAGGTAGACTTATATGGTGGAATTAATTCAAAAATAATTATGACGAGATAAAATTACGGCATCATTATCAAGAAGAAAGCAGTAGCAAACAGGAAATCAGAATTTATAAGCTAAAACATAAATTCAAATATTGAAAGAGCATTATCATATAAACACCCACAACTCACTGATTTCATTGAGAAATAAATCTGTCTCAGAATTTGTAAATTTGTAAAATTATGAAGGATTTGAACTCTGTAAAATAATACCTTTCACTAAAGCACGGCATTGCTTGTTTGTTAAAGCAGGCGGCCTTCATTTTGACTCTGCTGCAAAATTCCTGAGCACCAGAGGACAGCAGAGACAAAGCCTTGGGAAAAGCTACAGAAAATTCTGTGGCTCCAGATGGCAGTTTTCCCTGAACAGCGTCAATAAGTAGAGAGAGGCAAAAAATTACTACCTTCTTGGACTATAGTGTTCCCAAAGCATTCATATCATATTCAATTTAATTTTTTCAAAAAAAAAAAAAAAAAACAATCAATTATATGGATCAAAGGATCGCTGATTTTGTGGAGTTCAAGTAATGGTATCTTCTGTGGAGGTTGTGTAACTTCTGCTACACCAGTTATATTCAGTAAGTCTCATAACCATAAAAACCCTTCTCTACTTAACACTCACTTTGTCTTTTTCCTTCTTTATAAAAGTCTTGATGGACTTTCAAGGTGTTTTATGAGCTGTGCGAGAGCCAACAGGAGGTACACTTAAATTTTTAATAGATAATGTTTTATCTGTATTTATGGAAGTTAAATTAAAAATCTTCAGCCATTAAAGCTAAAGGAAACAGGTTAACTTGGTCAGAGCAGGCTTTAGTTTTTGAGACAGTCCCAGCAGGTTAGTTTCAGTGCAGTACACTTCTGTCCTGAATCTTTGTTGTATTTTATTGAAAATGTTGACAGCAATATCTGTATGTTGTTAGATTCAAGAATATAAGGATTCAGAAGGAAAGTAATAATACAAGAGGGAAAACTAACTGCATAAATGAAATTAGAGTGAAGGAGCCATGCAGGACCAAGCACAGTCCTGATAATGTTACAAATATCTACACAGACTGAAAAAAATTTATCATTACAAATTATTATTTCACAGGAAAAAGACCTATATGAATAGTTCCACATGAGGCTGGAAAAAGGAGGAAAAGTTTAGATTTTGATTCTTACTTTTAAATATGTAGGAAGTGCATTACAGTTGCTGCAGGGCTCTAGAACCAGATCAGATAGCTCATCTGAAGCCAATTTGCTAAGTATGTGCTGTACATCCTGTTGAATCAGAGAGCACAGGTACAGGAAAAAGAAGGACCTTTTTATAGAAAGACCATATGTCTGACATCTAATTGTTCCCTTAGTTTTCTACTGTTTAAGTTGCAGATGAGGGCAATGCTATCTTCACGAATGGTGAAAGTTTGTTTTGGTTAACATGAAAGCACAAGAGTGCCTTCATCTACTTGTAGAAAAGCATCGTAGAAGCATTGAAACAAATGCATCATTATGCAGTCCCTGCATAGTTAGATTTGTCTCAATTCTTTCAAATATTTAATATGCAGGGTGCTGCATTCCAGAGTTGCATCCACAAACTAAATAGTAATGACTTGCAAAGGGCAGAGTGAGCTAAAATCCAGTCGTAGTTTACTGTTCACTAAATAATTGCTTCAGAATTAACATTTAATACGTCACAATACACTTCAAATACGAAGGAACTCCTTTTAAGCACTGACTTGAGTGACTGTAGTTTAGTCCTTCCACTTCTCTGCAGATGATAATTTAGGGTAAACAAACAAAATGTTACCTTCTTTTGACTGTTAGGTTTGCACTCATAGCTGAGGACTTCTTATGTATGAGTTTCTTGAGCTCGGTGTAGCTTCTCAGTGGGTCTGAATTGCAATGGTAACCATGAGATCAAGCCTAACAAAGGCAATGCTCTAGAAGTCTGGAACGTCAAAATGGAAGAAGCTGCAATCATGTACATGGATATTTCAAATCAAGGCCTTTCTGCTGCAGTGAGCTTTACTAGTAAGTCCTCTTACATCCTTGTAAGCATCACTGTGGGATCATGGCCTGGGACAGATCCAGTGATTAATTTAAAAAGTGCCACTGTCTTCTTTGCTTCTAGATCAGCAACTACCAATTTGTTTTTTCCCCTGTTGTTCCTCCTCAATGTCAGCCTTATGAACTTCTCTTTGTTTAAAACCAAAATTTACCTGTTTTCTGTCTGCATCTGTATATTGTATAGAAGTACACGACAAAAAGCTGTTGTCAGGTAAAAGTGTTTCTGTCCATACAGCAAAAAGGAGAAATATTCTCCACATCTTATTTTTTGTTAACTAGTCAGGAATTCCACTCTCAAGCTGAGGGTTGAGGCTAAAGCTATAGCTTTCCATTTCCAAATAATTAAACAGAAGACTTCCTGCAAAAAAAGATAATTTGAAAGCAAAGCATTTTACACCTAGCCATTGTCACCTGGTTTTATCTAGGGATCAAGAATAATTTCCTATTGATATTTCAAAAAATTGTGCGATTTTTCTTTCACAAAGAAAGAAACACAAATATATCATTTCTTGTAGGCAATGCTGGGACGGGGAAACGGAGAATCCTCAAGAAAGAAAGAGGATGAGGAAGTTCAGAGCAGGCACAGAATGATCCCCATTGGAAGAAAGATTTACGAGTTCTACAATGCTCCCATCGTGAAGTTTTGGTTTTACACCGTAAGAAATCTTTCCTGTTATATTAATAATGTTTGTACAAATACTGAAATTGGACTAAGGTAATCTTTTGTGTTTCATGTATGTCTACATTTGTATACATTGGAGGGCTCATACGTAAATAGCTTAATAAAAATATTTGGTGGAAGTCTGCTAGCATTGCAAACCTTTCCATGACTTTTAAGGATTACCATTTCATTCAGGAAATTAATGGCTAAAAATTAAATGATTGTGTATATTTTAAATTAAATGGTTTGCTGTAATGCTCCCAGGGAATTCTCTATAGGAGAATTCAAAATAGGATTGCTTCCAATAGCAAGCCCAGTGGAAGGCTGGTCTGAATCAGAATATGAGTTATCTAACAACTAATGAAAAAAAGAGACAAACCACTTTTTTTCCTTGGAACTTTTTTTTTTTTTTCTATTTTGACCAGTCTACAGAGTGTCTCTCAGAAAATGTGTGTGTAAGTACTCACAAGATATCAAAGACGTGATTAACAGCCAACACATATTTTTCAGTGAGAAATTACATTAAATCAGCATATTCCCCCTGTTTTAGAAAGAAATGGTCTTTCTCAAGACCATAGAAGGAGCAGAAAAAATTATGCCATGTATTTCAACTACAGTAAAACAGAACCAAAAACTTCACAGGGTTTTCTCACAGCTAAATTAATAACTGCTACATTTAAGTTACTATGTGGATAAAAAGCTTTGTGAAAATTAGTCTTAAAGAGTAGATATTAATTATTCGTTACCAAGATGGAAGCAGAGATTTGAAAGGATGCCATTAACTTCTCTTTTATATCAGGTGCTATCTGATATTTTTATTGAAAATTTGGATGATGGAGTAGAGATTAGTCATTATTTGAGTTATGATTTAGTTATTATTATTAGTTATTTTGCAAATTGCATTAGAATGTAGAAGCATAAGACTAAAAAGATCATAGAAAGTAATCCTTTCAGTCTTCGTGGCTGGGATATTCCGTCCCAGTTCAGCTTCTGCATCCTGTGACAAGTGAGGACTGGTTTGAAAGACTTCCAAAAATGAGATTTGTAAAGCTTGACTTAAGAAGAGAGATTAAGGATATTAGAAGGTCTTTGTTAAAACAAGAAGAGGTCTGCAGAAGGAATGTAACAGTTTTCAAATACTTGTAAGTACCTCCAAATCCTTGCTGAATAGGACAAAAAATGATACCCAGACAGTTCTAGGTAAAAAATTAGGAAACAGTTTCTAACTGCTCCATGAAGTACTGTCATGAACTGTGTGAGGACATGCTAGATTTTCCATTATTAATGATTTCTAATCTTGTCAAGACATACATCCATTATGATACACTGGATTTAATCCTGCCTCAGCCCAGTGGAATTGGCTAGATGGTTTCAGGTAGTTTTTCCCAGTCATATTTTGCATCACTCTGCTGAAAGCACAGCAAATCACAGATAATCACAGGATCCTTCTGCAAGTGACTTCTTATAAAAAAAATTACCTTGCAGACATTGGGAACAACTCACATTAATCAGGCCTTTACTGTGGTGGACACTGTAGATGAGCAGATAGTTTAACATCTTAGAGTAACTTATTGCTCAACTTGGTGGCTACTGAACACTAATCAAGCCCACAAGTCCAGAAACTACTCAGCAGCAGCCTAGTCTCATTATCAATTGCAGTGCATATTATGCACAAACAGAAAAGTCTTTTACACTGCAAATGGAAAGAAGCATCCTGGCTTTCCCTGTTGGTTCAATTTTTAAATGGGAGAGAGAAATCAATATTGCATTTCCATTTAGACTTGTTCCTACAGTTTTATGTCCTGAGGCAGGTCTCAATCAAGGTCATTTATTAAAACTGGATCTTGGATACACTGAATCTGGAGAGCAAGTTAAGGTGGGTTGTGGCTACCATACTTGACATGTTGTGTATGTTGAGAACTCCTGGACATTAAAAGCAAAACAAGTTTCAGGGAAGGGTTAAAATTGCACAGCCTATCACAATTTTGCAAATACACAGGCACAAATATTACTCATGGAATTCCAAAGAAATTGTTCAAATTTTGCATTTCACATTTTGCAGTCCAGAATGCATGTAAAAGGTCCTATGGCTATTGTGTAACACTTAAAACCATTTAAATATCCTGCATTTTCCCATCTTTATTATTATATAGCTGTATTCATCACCATTCTTCAAATACACAACAGTAAGTTCTATGAGATATTTGAGTAAGTGACATTTGGCTCAGCAGGCACTAGACAACTTTTTCTAAAAAAAAATCCCATAAAATCCCAACCAAAAACAAAAAAAAAAAAAAAAACAAAAAAAAAACACAAACAAACCAACAACTCTCCATCAACTTTAGCATTTCTCTCTAGACACACAGCAATTTCAAAAGTCAGCTACTCTGTTCTGTTTTGTGGCTGTTGCATTGGAAACAGTGATACAAATGTTTCATCCAACAGATTGCTTAGGCAGAAGAGGATGATCTTCTCCTACTATTGTCTGTTTCCATTGTCCTAATATCAAAAGAGAAAAATTCTTACAGCAGTGTTAAAATGGTAATATAAAAAGTAGACATTTATTGGAAGATTCCAGGTATCCTGGTGGTGATGTACTCTGGCATGGGATTTCTAAAATTTTTACTAAGTTTAACAAATTAGTATAACTAACAAATACTGTCCAATTAGAAGACCAATTGGTTAGATTATTTTCCCCAGGTACTGCCCCATTGAAGTTGGTCTAGGGCTTCTTTGCCCCATTTCATATTGTCTCTCCTCAGATTCTGATTGGAAAACAGAAGCCTGCTCTTTGTCAGGCTTCTTCTTAAGAACAAGACTAAACAGTATTTCAGGAATGTGTTAGAAGGTTAACTTATTACTCTAAAATTTAAGAGAAAAGGTAGCAAAAATACTAGGAACCATATAACTATTTAATAGTTGTATAAGAAGCTACAAATAGATGAAAAATATATAATTAGGCATCATTATTTCTGCCAGTAACTGAGATATTAGCTGGAAGCAAGAGGCCACGTTTCAACCTCTTCTGAGGAGGAAAGCTGCAGAGGAATGGAATCGCAAGTAAAAATCATCTTCTAAACATCAGAAGAGCTTTGCCCTAAGTTTTGCATTTTGGGACTACTTGAGTTTGTGATCACTCAATTATTGCAATCAATCAGAAAAGAAGAGGTTGATCTCCTTCTTGAAGCATTAACCTGTGGGTACAATTTCCAGATTTGTCCTCTACCACAATGAGTATTCCAGAATTTTCTATAGAATGGGACTGCATCCATGGAAGGGCTGGGTGCAATCCACCCTTAAAACTTCTTAGCAGGAACTCCTTTCCTTAGTTTCTTCAGGTACTGCCCTCAACAGTGACAATGGCAGCTCCTAGCTCTTTGTCAAACCAGGTACAAGCAAGAAAAACACAGGGTTCAGCTACTACTCTAGTTGCACTTTTAGAGAGTCTTGAGTACCAGCACAAACAGCTGCACTGAAGTTTGACCAAGTGTTGGAACAGTGTAGCCTCCTGGAAGGTGAGAGCAAGTTAGAAGTGTGGGGAGGAAGAAGGAGGGTGTCATTCACTAACTGAAGGTCTTGTTTTTGGGGTTAAAATGGAGATGTTTCAGTATAATTTTTCTCACAAATCAAGATGCATTTCTCTTTTGTCTAGCAAAGTTTTTGCAATTTTGAGTAAGTTTAAATTGACATAAAGAAACCTGCCAAAACCAGAAAAAGCCAGCATTTCAAAAGAAAACCAGGAAGAAAAACCTTATACTTACAGTTACATTTTTGCAGTTTCTCTCAGTTTTGTAACCTCAGTGTCCTTATTCTTTTGTCATACTGACTGCAAGCCCTCACCAAAGCCTGCTGAAGCAGACATAAGTAGATTTCCTGATAATTAGTAATCAACAAGGTCTAAGAGGAGTGTTAAGTAACAGTGTCACCTGGCTTTTTGTTCTGCATGAGAAGGTTCTAATTCCAGTAGGGAGGTGTGTATTCAGTTCTGCCTGCCCAGACAGAAGTTCTGCTGACTCCAGTGTCACCTAAGTGTTGGTCTACACCAACATTGCTCTCCATTTCCTTTAGGAGTGGTAAGGGAAGAGCAGCATCCATCACCCCTTACAAACTGAAAGAAAAATGAGATCTTTTCCTCATTTGTTTTATGCAAACAAGAAGTAGTGCTTCAGCTGTCTGGTTCCTCTATACTGATAGTTATGGCCAACAGAACAAATTCTCTTGAGTGTCCTCAGCCAGCAACTGGAACAAAAACTAGAATCCTGTGTCTTTTACAAAGTGTGGAAGTGATGTTCTCTAACAAATACAATAGGATTATGAACTCTATTCTTTGATGTGCATAACATTGAAATAATCCCACCAAATAGTCTCAAAGTCCTCTGAGGTTGTTTCAGCTTACATGTGATTCCATGTACACAACAGTGAGTAACAGACAGTTGAGAGATAAAAACTGAATTCAAATATAGATGTATGTATTACAGCTTTCTGTCACAATGACTAAATATTCATGCACAGAACTGAGTCATCTTTTCTCTGACTTATATTTAGCCTTAAGATGTATTTTCTTATAGGGCTGCTGTTTGAAAGGCAAAGTAGATAGGTGGTTGGATCCTGGCCTCCACAAACCAGAGTGGAACCCTTGCTACAGTCTATGGTCCAGAAGGACACTTGAGTTTCTCTGAACCTTATGACCTTGATGATGCAATTTGCCTGACCTGTTTTTTTTTGACAGACCATTTAACTACATGCACCATGCAGAAAAACAAAGAAAAGAAAACTAAAAATTGAATTCACACTTTCCTCTGGATCAAAAATTAACCTGGAATACGAATATATTGGGAAGGAAAAGAAAAACATTCACACTTTAAAATTTGCAAAAAATATAAGGCAAATGAATGCATGGCTGTGCCTGGCTCCTTCCTGCAGCACTGTGAGTAGGAGTAGCAGTGTTCTGGGGAGGAAACATGCCATAGGTTAGGTCAGCACTACACTGGTAAGAAGACCTCTAATAATGCCTAAAATCTGGACTCAGAATGCCAGACTCACTCCAGATTAGGTGAAAGGGGGTAAAGAACACAGAGGAGGGTTGTTAGATGATTTAATGCTTTTAGAAGGAGATGAGGGAGAAAACTTCACATAGCTTACTTAATTGGGTAGTCAACACAGTGGCATTACGAGCGCCATCACTGTGGGATGATCCAAGGGAACCGCATTAATCAAGTTTTATGAGGTGATATATATATAGCTGGACATATGTGCTTGTATTTTGTAGATTCCATACAGTATGTGACTTAATGTGAGCTTTCTCAGACAACACAGGACAGTCTTACTGTTCTTTTGTCTTTGAAACCCTGGTTACAGAAGAATCAGGAATATCAGATCATGTCCAAGAAACTGTCTCAGTTGTATAGACAGTGACAAGTGATATTATTTTTTTTTCTTTACAGCTGGCCTACATAGGCTACTTGATGCTGTTCAACTACATTGTATTGGTGAAGATGGATCGCTGGCCATCTATTCAGGAGTGGATTGTCATCTCATACATCTTCACTCTGGGAATAGAGAAGATGAGAGAGGTAAAGTGTCCCCAAACAAGAAAGAATAAAAAAGAAATAAGCATGGCTTTTGAGGGACCAAGAGTCATTTTAGTATCTGTTTTTATTATTTTTCTCAGAGTACATATTTATGAATGAGCTTATCATAAAATTGCCTCTTTTTTTTTCAGAAAGGCAGATGGATTGTTAAAAAAAAAAAAGCAGGAAAAAAGATCTATCTTCTTTAATTTTAAAATCAGCAGTTTCTTCTTCTCTTTCTGTCTTTCTTTTTCTCTTTCTTGTTCTTTCTTTCTTTCTTTCTTTCTTTCTTTCTTTTCTTTCTTTGTCTTTCTCTACTTCTCTCTCTTTTTATCTTTCTCTCTCACTTTCTCTCTTTCCTACTTTCTGTCCTTTTTTTTTCTTCCTTCTTTCTTTCCTTCTTTCCTTCTTCTCCCACAGAATTTCTGTGTTCAAATTTCAGTGTGATACTCATTTAATAGCATTCACAAGTACAGGGTAATCTTCTTACAAGTCTTAAAGATCAGCTAAATTCCCTAAAGTGTGACTCTTGAACATTTTTGTTAGTTTGTCAAGCAATAGTGTGTGTCTCCCTAAAGATGCAAAAGCAGACATGTAGAGCGGAGACAGAGCATTTAAGGTAGCACTCATCTATAAACTGAAGCAGCTCTGTAAACACTGCCCCTCGTGATCTCTCCCACCTAATGCTGTCCTCTCTCACGTAGCCAAAGGTGCATTTATTCCACAGTGACACCAGAGGCCCAATTCAGCCCTAATGTGAGCAAATGTGAGTCCCATTGACCTCAGTTGAAATAGCACATTTGTACCCCTGGGCTGAATCTGTTACCAGTTTTGTACAATGTTTGTACATTCTGAAGCCCGTGCTCTGGTGGACTAGACTAAAAATGGACTTGCAGGACTTAGGTTTCAAAGACAGGTTTCTGAACTGTGTGGTAGATGCTATGTTATAAATAAAAATAACAGAGTAAAAGACACAACATGGGTGGACCATGAGTGTATGTCATTAAGCAGAAGAGAAAGGACAGCAGTGGCAGTAGCCACACGAGGACTCTGCAGCACTGCTGGCTCAGCAGCTGGGAGGCTGCAGACAGGAATTGTGTGAGCTGGTTTCTGTCTGACTATTCACCCTGAACTGCCCTTCCCATAGCAGTTTACCAAGAACATTCGTCACAATTGAATTCTAAGCAGATGCAGGAATTGTTCACAGATGAGCCTAAAAGTTGTAAGAATGATATTCATCTCTTGTGAGGAACTGTATGAGTTTGGTCAAATGTTCTTTAATTTTCACAACATAGAAAATTAAAACCAACAGCTTGTTAACTCACTAAGAGGTAGGACTTATTCATGTAGATCACTTGAATAGTAGTTTTAAGAGTGGCTTGGGAAAACAATCAAGTTTCACAAATGATCTTACAAGGAGAATGACAATAAATTCCTAAGGAAAGATTATTTGGTTTTGTGAATTTTTTTCTTGGCTGTGGAACACAAGTTCCAAAAACAAGCCCAAGTAGTACCTAGTATCTCTCTGGACTGAATTTCTGCAGAGTTTTATGGTTATAGATTATTTCTTGGTCATTTGATACACATTTTAATATAACTTACTTTAAATCTACAGTTTCTTTAAATGTGAATTGTATGATTAAAAAAATCTTTCTGTATTTTACCCTCTGTTCCAAGACTCAAAGTAGGGTTAATACATTTGAAAAGCAGAAATACATGCTTTTATGATTTCATGGGGATTTTAGACTGATACTTTGTCCTTTAAAGTATCTTGCACATAGACACATTTTAAGAATGGTTGAAATTGAAGATTTTGGAGAAAAAAATTATGGAGATTACCTGAGATATTTGGATGATAAGCATCTATTAGCTTTGTTTTTGGCCTGTGTGGCATTTATCTATCTGTTCACTATAGACTTCTTCAAATTTAAGACAGCTCAGTTCCTCTGCATTTCCTCTGTCCTTCAGATCCTCATGTCAGAGCCTGGGAAGCTGCTGCAAAAAGTCAAAGTTTGGCTCCAGGAGTACTGGAATGTTACTGACCTCATAGCTATCCTCCTGTTCTCTGTTGGGATGGTTCTCCGTCTGCAAGACCTGCCTCTCCGGAGCGATGGGCGTGTGATCTACTGCGTCAACATCATCTACTGGTACATCCGGCTGCTGGACATCTTCGGCGTGAACAAGTACCTGGGGCCCTATGTCATGATGATCGGGAAAATGGTGAGAGGAGTTGGCAAACCTCTTCTGTTTGACAGCATGTTCTTGGCTCAGTGTCCTTAGCCAGTGACACTGCTGCAGATTTGCCTGTGGGTTTTTTCACACATTGGTGTTTTCATGTAGGCTAGAAGTCAGTGCTTTGTTGAATCAAAACCTCCAGAATCAAGAATTAGATTTTTCCTAATCTGTTCTTAGATGATGTGTCGTTTGTCTTTCTCTGAGATCGCTCTTCAACATCAGAGCCACTCTACACCCCTCTGTGCCTCATTTACAGAAAGTGCAAAGGAGATTTGGTGATTATAAAAGAAGGTTTCTTAAGGTTAAAAAAAAAATGTTCAGGTGTGTAGTACCCTGATACTCTCCATGTGTTGTAATAGTCATGGTGTGTTCAAAACTATAATGATTAAGGTTAAGACTGAACCTTGTATAATTTGATCCACATCCACAAATTCTTCCATCATTTCAGTTCAAGTGTTACACACCCTACCAAACAGGGAATCATTGTCTTATCCCTTCAATTTACTAGCTTTCTACTGCAAGCTCACAATGGTGGGTTTGACAAAGAAAGAACAGCTTAGTGGGAAAAGAAGCAAGGGAGAGAGATTGAGGGAAAACATGAAAGTGATAGTTGAGGTGTTATATCCTGGAAAAGGGATTTTGAAGTATCCTTCCTTCAAGAAAGCCTATAGCACATTGATATGAGGTTTTGCAGAGCTCCAGAGTGAAAATACTCAACAGTTTTTGTTGGAGGTTATTGTAAAAAAGACAGCAGGACCAGAGAAAGGAATAAAGATCAAAGGGAAAACACTGCCTTAGCAGGTTTCTTTCCTTGGACTCTCTTTCTGCCAGTGGATCTGGTGGTCACTGGGGCTTACACAATACACAGTGTATAAAACCTTGAAAAAACAATTGGTCTTCTGCTCTGCTTTATTTTTCATGGCTAAAAGCACTGAAAGTTTCAGAGCTGTGGTGTTAACACAGGCAGTGTGAGCAACAGTTCAATAATAAATGTATATTATACCATGTATAACAAACTTCTAGTAGTCAGAGTTACAGGTAGCTGATAGGAGCCCAATTCCACCATGAGTATAAAGACTGGCATAGTTTTCTAGGTCACACTGAATGGAAGTGATTGAAATTAATAGTGTTTTCATTCCTTTGTCACTTTCACATGTGTACAACATATCACACCTCACTTCACTTTCTGTGGAAAACAAATGCAGGAAAATCATTAGTCTCTGTGCACTCAGTACTTTCATTAAAGGGTGTTAAATTTAGCTGCCAAATTGTTCTGAAGCTCTGGGCAGCTGTTAAAGGAGGCAAATTCTTCTTTTTTGTGCCTTGCTGTTGCTTGGTTTTCATCATTTGTCCAACTTTCCTTGCACATTCAGCCACTCTGAGACATCCTCTTTGCCCACGCATGCAATGCACAACCTGTTTGAGTTACACAGATCAGCCTTTCATATCTATTTTCTGACCAGCTTACTCTCTTGTGCAACTCATGTCCAATTCATGCACTCCCTGGGAGTTGCTCCTGCTGACTCCAGGCTGCTCCATGGGCTCCCTTGCGTATTTTTGTTTAAAACACCTCTCTCTACCTCATTGCATTCAGTCTTCCAAATGGTGGTGAAAGTTCAGTTCAGCACTATAAAGGACATCAAGTTGATTATACATGCAAGTTGATTTCTACAGAGTAAGCACATCACAGCTACTGAGGTCCTCAACAGACCATATTCAATTCCTGAGACCTTTTTCTTCAGCTTCTATTGTAAATTTTAGACTCAGGAGGAAAAATATAGCTTTTTCTTTCTTTCCAGTACTAAGGAGCTTTCTCTTCACCTGCCTCTACACTGCAGTCAACAAAATAGCTGTAATAAATTTTACTTCCCACTCTGAACAAATATGCAAGTGAAATTAAGCAAGGTTCAGGAATGGGTTTGAGTGTTTTGAAAGCAATAGGTTAAAGGAAAGATAAAGATACAAGAAGGAAACTGAATGGCCAAGCTTATTACTATCTACTGATTTCAGTTAACAGAATACGCTTGTGTTTTTCTGATTTCTGCCCTGTGATAGATTTGATTTCCTTTAGGAAATTTCAGGAATGAAATTAAATGACTGTGGAATGGCAAGAGAGTCAGAGGTATATCAGTTGTGTGGAAATAATCTGTGTATAATGTGTGGAAATATCTGCATCTTTATAGCCTTTCTGCAAATAAAGAAGTTAAAATACACACAACTTCTTCATGAAATTGTACCCCAAAAAAAGTTTTATCTCTTGTTTTAAAAGAAAGAACTCAGGTGACTGATGAGTTCTTCACAATGATTGAAATAGCCATGGCCTTTCTAAAACAGCAATTGTAATTTGACACCACAGACCAAAGGCTCATTAAAGTCAGTGGAAACTTGGCCATATAATTAATTGTATTTCAAACAAATTACTGAGAGTTTAGAAGATACCCTACTGAAGGAGGAGAAAACTAATGTGCATCTTGAATAGAGAACAGCACTAAAAATTTTATTTCTTGCAACCTGAGGTCATACCTGTTTGATCCCTGATCAAAAATGCTTGAAACATTTAAGACATTGTCTTAATCTGCCTCAAAAAACTCATTTTGTTTATTTGTTTGCATTTGTTTGCATTCAATACAGTTATTGTGTTGCATCATATCAAGTTATATATTGCCATCTGAAACAAAGTTTGATCTGACAAGAAAGGAGGACTCAGGTTTCAACTCCCTAAAAGCAGTGAGAACTAAATATTGTTATTCAGCTTCCCCATTTCAGGATGCTTTCTGAAGTACAATGATCTGGAATTCCTCTTCTTGAAGGAATACTTTTTTGAGAGATTAATGATCTGAATTAAATAGTAATGTTGATGATTGACTTCACTGGGTTTTAATTATTTAAAGCATTGCTTTTTCTCTCTCATGTCCCCAAGGTTTTTTCCTTTCTTTCCTGCTTTTCTTATGAACCTCAAGACTTTTGTTTTTCCCTGCTTTTTTTTTCACTTGTCCTCGGTTCCTTCTTTCCATCTGCTGGATTCTCTCTTGCCTGACCCTTGCTCATCTGGTGCCTTTCTCCTACAGCCTCCCTCTCTAAACATGAATATACCTTTTTCTCTTTGTTACGCAGTAACTCTCTTCTCTAGCACATACTTTCCCAGTGTTACTTTGACCTCAGGTTGCTTTAAAACTGAAGAAGCCCCGCAGCAGTACCATATCCATCCAAGTAAGTCCCTCTTGCAGCAGCTCCTGTCATGAGCAGCCCTGCCCTTGGGCTCCATAGAGCCACAAGGCCAGCAGCTGAGGTGTGGGTTGGTTTCACACCTCTCTTGCAAGGAAGGCTGAATTCATCTGAGCCAGAGAATGCAGAGGCTGGAGGGAATAAAACTCATAAGGTTAGAGGACTCTTAACTTGAGTTATGGCTAGAAACAAGTTTTGTCCAGAACTGCGAAAAACAGCTCAGTTGTAACAATTCTAAAGACCTGGCAAGTCTGTAAGTTTTAAAGGGAAGTTGCCAGAAATTTTACAGGACTCACAGTTCTTTTCACATTAACTTTGGGTTATCCCTGCTGTACCTGCTTGATGCCCATTGTTCTGCTCACTTGAGGGCCTTTTCTAGAACAGTGCTTCTTCTAATCTTCAGATCTATTCAGCATCTTGACGATTGCTGTCCCAGGTTTTTCAGAAACGTTTTGAATGGGTGGGTACTGTTTGCAAACACTAGTTAATCTTGGGCATATGCTAATGAGGCCCTCAACAGTGAAGAAGAACAGAGTTCACTGTCTGTTATCTGATTGTTTTTTTTTAATACGGCATTTGTCAGACTCCCCCACCAAGCAGATTTTTAGCCCAGCCAGTATCACAGCTTTTCTTGCTCACTGGTTACCACCATGGTGTCCCTTATGTTGCAGTAACAGGCTGTTCTGCCACCCGTTCCTCCGTATGTTAATTGCAGCTCCCTTTGCTCCAAGATAATGACTACCAGTGAATAAAATTATCCATGTAAGTCCTTTTGTTTGTGTACAGTTGCCACTTGATGCCTGTAAACAATACATCATCTCATGACCCCTGCCCAGACCAGGCAGCTGATTCCAGTGAACCTATATATTCTTGTAGGGGTAACTCGTGTGACCAGATGGTACTTTGTATTTTCAAGCTTATTCATAACATTTGAATTGTTCTTAAATGTGACACTGAGTAAAACCAAGAACACAATAATACCACTTCACTTCATTGAAAAATAATTTTTTTATGTGTAAATAAGAACAGCTTTTCAAACTTTGTTTTTTGAAAATTCTGTTTCTAAGATTCACAGATTTTTTCTTTCTTTGCAGCACATCATAATAGGAATATGGTCAAATAAGTTCCTCTAATTCTTGTCCTTTCTCTCTCTCTTTCTCTCCTTTTTCCTGTCATTAAATTCAGATGATAGACATGATGTACTTTGTCATCATCATGTTGGTGGTTCTGATGAGCTTTGGTGTGGCAAGACAGGCAATTCTCTTCCCCAATGAGGAGCCTTCATGGAAGCTGGCGAAAAACATTTTTTACATGCCTTACTGGATGATCTATGGGGAAGTGTTTGCAGACCAGATAGACCGTAAGCAAGTTTATGATTCTCATACTCCAAAGTCAGGTATCCAATTTTGATCAGATGATGTCCTATTAGATCATGTGTGTTTGCTCAATAAATGGCTCTGGCTAGAGGAACTTCCTTAATGCAGAGAATGGTTGCAAAAGTATTTTTTCAGCTAATATTGGGGTGTCAGTTTCAGAACAAGATTCTGGCATTACTTTGCAATCATTTAACTGGAAATCTGTAATGCTAAATCATTGTGCATGTAGAGAAGGGTATAAATGTGTCCTTTTTACCAGCTTGGTGACAAGAATCCCCTTCCAGGTACCCAGCATGAATTTGGGGGTATACCTGGGACACAAAAAGTCAGTTATTTTTTTTTCATCCCTCGGTTTATTTTTAGACCTAAATACTTTTTATGTAACTTCATACTGAACATCGTGTCTAATAGTTGAGGGTTAGACCTTTCAGCTCCTGTACATCATAAGGCTCTAATCTAATGAGGTTTTTTTTTTTCTCTTTTACCCTGTCAGCGCCACATTTAAGCTAAACTCTATGATGCAATTCTTTGGGTATAATAATTTGATCAATTTTTAGAATAGTGCTGCATTTATTTTTAGAAAACAAGACTGTGCTCACACCAATGCAAATAGGAAAAAAGCTGGTATTAAATATATTATCTCCTCAGGATTCATCGGGTAGGTGATCAGGAAAATGCTGGTTTTCTATCTAGATTAAATCTTGTGTTGCCACTCATTACATTACCACCAAATGAGAGACCTTGTAATGAGAAACGATGCAGTAGATGACCAAACTAAAATCAAAAACAATGTCATCTGTTGCAACTACTGTTATGTAACTGATGTTCATTGTCTTACTTAACTACATGTAAGTCTTGGCAGTATTTGGAAGTCAGTACCTTTTCCAGTGGTGGATGGTTTCTATTCAAGCTCTGTTTAGGATATTTTATTTTATTTTATGTACCTCCTCAGGAAAGGGGAATGTTTTCAAAATTTATTTGCTGTTTGTTCATTACTGACAAATTTTGAATGGAAAAAAAAAAAAGATATTCATTTTCCCTGAGCTGATTAAAAGTAGTAAATGTATCTATATTACAATAATGCCCCCAATTGAATATAGTTTCAGGTGGATAGATGTAAACTTATCCCATGGCAGATATTTCAGTAGTTTCATGTTAATTTCTTCTTCTGGGCTAGCAAAGAATCATTATTCCACAACCCACGACATGGATACAGATGAAACCTCCTTTTTATCTTTGCTTCCATACTTGGTTTTCAGAGGCAGCATGGCATGTAAAGAAGTGAGCAAATACCAATAATCACAAAATTTCTCACTATGTTTCACTTTTTACTCAACTCCCTCGTTCTTAGCCGTTTCCCTTTTCTTCTCTTTTTAAAAATTCATTAATTCCAAAGGCGTGACAGTTGGGGATACAAAACTTCATCTTGCTCTGAAAGCATATATTAGAGGGATAAAGGTTTGTATCATTAAACTATAACTTCCTTCTACAAGCAGAATCATGTCTGTCCCTCTACAAGTGGCCATTTATTGATATTGTACTAAGTAACTACCATAGTGCAACAAAATGTGGCAATTGGCTGAATAAAGTGTTCTTGTTGGTTTGTTTTAGTTTTTTTTAAATGAAGGGCTGATTACAGTTTAGAACCCGTAAACATAAGAAACTGAAGGGTGTTTAAGTATGAAAACAGGGTGGCAGGCTGCACACCCTTGCATGAGGATTTGTGTTATTTAGACGCACAACATTTAAATCATGCAAAAAGATGCAGAGTAATTGCATCTGAATCTTAGGGAAAGTAAAATTCCTGGCAGCTTAAATTCCAGCTTCATATATTGACATATTGTTTTTCTGCCTGTTCAAAGGAAACTTGGAGCTGCAGCAAAATGATGATGTCAAAATGAAAAGCAGCAGCTAATTCTTCCTTCCTGAGAGGCAGATGATGCAGGGAATTAGAATCTGCCACTCTTCCAGCATAAAATATGTATAGTATGTCATGTCTGTCTGATGCTCAGTTGTCTCAAAAATGTTATTTGTGGAATAAACTGGGAGCACAAGCGACGTTTGGTGATGATGTTACACAATCGAAATGACCCAATGGACACCCAGAAGGTTTTACTAGCATATTCA
The DNA here is from genome assembly GCA_018697195.1 of Certhia americana. Taxonomy (NCBI): domain Eukaryota; kingdom Metazoa; phylum Chordata; class Aves; order Passeriformes; family Certhiidae; genus Certhia; species Certhia americana. Next base: position 59,799,794 of record CM031878.1, read on the forward strand.
CTTTTTTTTCACTATTTAAGCATTTTCTGTTATTTATATTTTTCACGTTGTTCTAAGCTAAATCAGCCACTGTACTCATGTTAAAGTGCTACAGCATTTGTACGTTCTCAAATAAGATAAGCATGTTCTGAAATTGTTATGCTATATCTAAACTGCAGTTTAACTTTGTGGCTTAGAGCCCATTCTCTTTTAATCAGTATTATTTTAACAAAAAAAAAAAAAAAAAAAGGTTGTTTTGTGTTTTTGTTTATATTTTGCTGTTTAATATTGCTACAATATTAGCAAGCTTTGGTTTCAGCAAAAGTGGTGATCACAGAAAAGCATGTTGATTGGAGCCACTCCTGGAAATCATCCTGGTATCTGAGAAATGTACAAAAAAGTAGGCTACTCTAACATTTCTAATTTACTTTTTTTTAAGAGAAATTATTTCTATCTATTTAACGATTATTTTTATTTTACTTGTGAAGCATGACATTAAGGCTGACCAGATACAGTGTCTGGATCCATTTCATCAGCTGTCAGCCTTTTCATCCAATGCATCTACTCTGATTTTTATTTCAACACACTGCTAAGCGCCTTGCTCAAAAACTGTGCATATTTACATTTTTACCCATAATTTCTGTATTCATATCATTTTTAAAGGAAAAACGTGTTAGCTGGAGTATGTGTTAGTGTCCTGTTGGTATGTGATCTCATCTTCAACTCAAAAGTGAGGACAGATTATATCCTCACTTCTGGGATTATGAATACATTATTTGGTGGTGGTGTTTATTATCAGTGATGTCCATAACTACTACATAGCTACAAATTTCTGACTAACAATCAGTTCTAACGTGGGGGGAAGGACCTCTGTGTTCAAATTTTCAGTTAAAGTCAACAAAACCAGGAAAACTACTCTCTCTAAGTAGTTCTCTCAGACTGATGATTCATCATAATATGACCACTAAAAGCCTTGTCATTAAGCAGGTTCTTCATATAAAAAGACATGGAACTAGAATGGCCAGTAATTCAGTAATTCTTGGATGAAGAAGAGAATGTGAGAAGTGAGAACCAGTGCATATGCCTAAAACTTGATGGGGGCTGGGGGGACCACAGACAGTAACACAAGAGTGACTGCTGCTAGCAGTGGAGACATCCTGGGTTCCTGCTGCTCTTTCAGTACCAGCTACCCATTAGGTCCACAGCCCATAAGGGCTTGGGGAATGGGGAACTAGAAAACACAGACTTTACTATCACAGTGCAGTCATAAGGGTCTTCCTCTAGGGTTTTGAGCAGGAAATGAGTAGAAAATTATCTATAAAAAAACGAGTTGTGTCGCTGTTATTTATGAACAGAAACACACAGACTCCAAAGAAGTTCATCAGGAGGTTGGAAAGAGGAACCTTTTATTAACAAAATGGAGCACCTTTTATAAGGATTTATATAAAATTGTTAACACCTTTTACTTCACTAAGTAAAAAGTGATCGGTGAATGGGAACACCCCCTTCTCTATTACCATTGGCTAAGTAAGAGAAACAGTATATTCTATGTTATGAAAAACAAGGATGAAAAGTACCACCTGTTGTTTTGAAAAAGAATATTGTTTGGAGAATATATTTACACATTTTCTCCTTGGGAAAGTGAGAAGTTTTCCCTAGGAAGGAAAGGATTCTGACAGGCCTCCAGCTATGAAGTTTCAGAGACACAGAATTGTCAGCTCCACAGAGGTGCAATTACAATTAATTAGATCATGTCGTTCCCACAACTCTATCCAGCTGTTCAGCTCATTCTGTATAGCTGATCTGGCATGGACAGAGGGTTACACATACCATGTTGTCTACTCAGGAAGTTTTAGCGATTACATGAAATAGTCTTTGGAAGTATGTAAAGGTCAAGGAATAGTCAAGCTACTTCATGGAAAAGTCCAACCAGTCAAAATATCAGTCCAAGTGAAACATCAATAACAACTGAAACCACCTTGAGCTATTGAGTTTTGACTTGTGCCTATAAAGCCCCAGATAGCAACTAGTGGGGTTCAGATAAAGACTTAGACTGGAGAATTGAAAGCAGGCAGTAAGCTAATCAAATTTATGAATTATTTAAAGGTCAGGAAATGAAAAATTAATATATTTCAGGAAAGGAATAATAATAAGGGCTTGATAAATTGAAAAAAATTATACCAATATCAATTATGTAGTTAAATAAAGATATATTATTATCCACTGATAGCTGGGGAAGGAAGGAGAATCTGAATTAGGGAGTTGGTGATGACACATGCAACAGTCTCGTTTTGAGGCTGTCTGTCCTAATCCATCTGAGCCTTGGGCTGCCCAATGGGATCCATGGGGCAGCAGCTAGCTGTGTGACTGCTTTAGTGAATGCCTGTCCAGGATTGGATTTCCCACAAACACTGTAAAATCTCTCCCTCAGTTCACCACATATTGGCGCTTGGGCTGGCAGTTTTAGCCAGGAAAATTCTTAACACAGTTCTCACCTGTGAAGAACTTTGTTTTCACCTTACAAAACTATCCACCCCACCAGAATACTATGGAACAGAAGGATATAAAAAATACTGAAGAGGAAAGGTGATTTTGTTGGTAGAAAACATGTAAATAGAGGAAATAAATGCCAGCTTAGGAAATGTCAGTCATCTGAAAATGAACATCAGAGCTCACATTTTCCTGTGTTCAGAAGGATAGGCAACTGAACCTGCTGTTAGTCAACATGGCTTTTGGGAAGTTTTTCAGATTTTCCTGGTGTCTCACAGTTTGGATTTCCATCTGGATTTTCTTATCAGCTGACAGTACTTCAAGTGCCATCTGGAATCTGAAGATCAGTCTGAGTTGTGTTTGTTTCTTGTGTCTATTTCTGTTTTTGGAAAAACTTACCTAGTTTAAGAGAAAAAGATGGGACCTCCTTCTCTTTCAATTGTATTGGAGGAATAGCAAGTAATCAGAATGCAATCATTTCAGAAGATGAGAAACCATTATATACAGGTTTTAAATATTCAATGCCAAAGAAACTATAATTACAAAAAAAACCCTTTTAAAAATTCTTTAAATTTCTTAATCTGTTAGGTTTTTTTAAGTTTTAGAATTCTTGAAAATTCCTTAGTACAAATGACAATTATACACTAAACTATTTGACTATACTATGACCTCATAGGTTGCATGCTTTTCATGACTCTAAAGGAGCTTTCTATGAGGCCTGTCATTTGCATGGACCATTCTGGAATTAGAACACGCAGAGCATCTCTGTAAAAAACAGAAAGTCTGTGGAAATACATTTATTGTTGTTAGACAAAGGTAGTGGATAAGATTTTTGTGCAGACTACAAACAGTTTTGAAAGTCTCTTCAGGATGGATTGCAGCAGTATTCCCATATCTAGCATTCCTGATACTGTAATTTGGATTTTATTTGGTTGGCTGTTTTTAATGGGGGAAGGAGGAGAGGAGGAGGAGGAAGAAAGCACTAGAGTGAACAAGAAAAAGACAATATAAATTATTATTATTATTATTATTATTATTATTATTATTATTATTATTATTATTATTATTATTATTATTATTATTATTATTATTATTAACTATTATTAAAATACCAGAAGATTGAAGAGACCCTTCAAAGTCCCTTTTAATGTGGCCTGGGGCAAAAAGCAACATGGAAGGTCAGGATACTGTAGTTGAATAAACTTTCTTGAAGTAATGAGAGTGTTCAACTTCCTGAATGTTTCTACTGATGAACAGAATACTTATGTGAAATTTGGGGTTCGCAGATTTTATATTTTCTTCATCAGTGAAAAAGAGAACAACTTTAGGAAGGCCACTTATTGTTTGGGGTTTTTTGGGGGGTGTCAATATTTACCAGCCTAGTAAGCCAGTAAAGTTGCTTAGACATTTGATTCGGAAATTATAAAACACGTTCACATCCTTGGGTTCATTATGGGTCAAAATTAGAAGGTTCCTATATACTCATAAATAGGATGAAAGTGAATTAAAAATATCCAGACTTGAATTTAAAAAAAAAAAAGAAAAAGTTGGGTTTTGTTATTTGGTCCCACTTATTTGTCTCCACTTTATTTAGAACTGTGAACATAGGAAAGTATTACTCACTTTCTTGTGATTTCAAACAAATCAGCTTGTGTTATAAAAGCAGTATCCATTTTTGTATGAGAGTATCCATTTTTTCGTCAAAGGCATAACGCTATTCAGTGGCAGAGTTGTTTAATTATGCACTTTTGTCTCTTCATTATTTCCCACACCTGCTGAGGAAGGGTGCAGCTGGGGGAAGAGTCATGATGCAGAAACTCACAAGCATCCTTTGCCAAGCCCTCCCCCCAACACACAGTAAAAGTGAGCAATGCCCACATCATGACAGTAATTACAGCAGGGAAACTAATTCTTCCTGAGCTCTGCCTCCACATTAGGCCTGAAACCCACAGATGCTTGAATTGCTGTTGGGTTTTTTGCAACTATTTCCTGGACAGGAAAGAGGAAGGGCTAGGTATGTAGCAGGAAGTGCCCAGAAGGAAACTGTAAGTGATAGTCAGGAAGGAAAAATAAGCTTGGAAAGAGACTGTGAAAAAGGAAACAAAGGATGCAAAATGTATGTACATCTACAGGTGTCAGGATGCAATGTTTGAAAGCTGAGGGAAGTTAATTGGTATAATTGAAATTAAAACTCCAACCATTTACTGTTTTCTAAAGCCTAAGTTCAGGACATAATGTCTGAACTCTATCCAATGACCTGTAGGTATCAGAGTTGTTGGCTTTTTCTGTTGCCTGAGACTGGCATATTGTTATGTTAAGAGAATTTGCTTTAGTAAAGCATTTTGCTAGAATGAAGCATTCTGTGGTTTGTATTAGAGCAAGGCTATAATGTAAAACAGAGGAGTCAAGTTTGCATACATATTAATACTATGCTTTGAAATATATTATAACATATTACTACATATATTATAAAAATTACTTCATTTCTCAAAAAAAATTTAAAATGTTCGAATGATATTACACATGACGGGCAGCACAGAATTCTCAGGTGTAAGGCAGAACACACACCTTTATTTAATAGTGGGGGAAAAAAGTCTTTGAAAATAAATGTCATAATTTAAAGATGAAAGAAGATTTTCAGTGATGTGCTATGGAACACAGACTTTGCATTTTTGGACACGCGTCATACATTTTTTATGCAGCTGAAGATGTGGCAATTAAGTGGTGACTTAGCTCTCCGTAAGTAAGACAAGAAATGAGTATTCCCATGTTATTTAAAAAACTGTACCCACAACAGAACCTGCAAAAGAGGAAAACTTCTAGAAAGTGTCAGGACAAGCTGAACCACAATGGGTGTATAAATTAGACTGTGTAAACATGTCTGCATAGGAAATCTAATTTGGCCATCACTGAGTGTCAAAAACCAATGAAGATTACTCAGTTGTAAGCAAGTAGAGCTGGAGAAACATTTTTTGTCTTCTTAACTGATTGTTTTTTCTGGATTAAATTCTATTTTTTTTTTAGAGAAAAGAAAAAAGAAATGGATAATAGAGTTGTAACCAGAGTTGGAGCTGAGTTTTTGATCTCATTTATCTAAAGAGTGAAAAATGCTTTTCAAAATTTTTCTCATTACTTGAAAAGTTATTATTTGTTCTGTTTTCAGCACAAAAAATGACAACAGGTTTCATCAACTGATGCTGTGATTGTTTCATCACTGGTGAAATCATGATGGGTTTTGATACTTTGTTGTATTGGACATTATACATCTGACTCAATGTATGAGCAAGTTAATGTTTCCACACAAACAATGATGTAAGTTTCACATTGAGTGCTGATACAAGAGGTATTGAATGGTGCAGTTTCTGCTGGGTGGAGGCTAGGAGCAGAGAGCCTCACACTCACAGCACCTCACTGACAGCATTTTGAATGTCTAAATGAAACCGCTGCTTGGACCAGTGTGGAAATAGCACTGCCTTAAAATTATTTGTAAAGTGATGCTTACTGAAAAATGAAGAATTGCATAGTTTCAGTCTGCTCCAATAATAAAATGTGTTTTTGTAAATTGGAAAGACTGGTATCACCCTGTGTCCAAGCACAATGGAGCTTCTGGTAAAAAGCAGTGTTGCCTTGTATTTGACGTGCTGATTTCTTTTTTGGTGAGTTTAATATTTTTGGAGAGGTCCTGAAGTCTTGTATCCCCTATGGCTACAACATCTCTGTGTGTTATAGGCTAAGATGTATGTGTAGTGCCCAAAACAAAGTACCAAAATCACACATAATGTGGTATGATTGTCTGTACAGACATCCACAAGTGAAAGTAAAGTTCAGTAAACCAAGTTCAGAAGAACTTTTTTGAGAAGATGCAGTGGTTAATACTGAAACTATGGATTTGTTGCCTACAATGAAATTTTACATATGGCATCAGCAAACTTCATTTTCTATGAAGTCAGTACAACGCCCCCCCTGCCCCCCACATTGATATCACTAGGAACTGAGCCAATGCTGAGCACTTTGGAAATTCCTCCCTTAACCTTGTTTTTGATGGAGATGAGGGGAAGCTATCTGTAGTGTGGTGCAAAAATTTTACTAAGATGATTTGTATATAAAAGGTGCTGCTTCCATTATTTTCTTGAAGAGCTGATTATGGAGATACATAGAACCAGCAGGACTGAAGCTAGAGAGACATAACTGAACGCATGATTGAAAATGCAGATTACCCATCACTGTGCATGAAGGCATATTAAAACACAAGCAGGGTAAACTATTTCACCTTGTTTTCTCTCCCCTTGCTTCAATTCTACAACTGAATTAATACCAAGAACATTTTGATTCCAATGTATTTGTGGAAGAAACAGGTGGCATCTCTGCTGCATACATGTCCCTGTACCTGGTACAGTAAAGACTTGATAATCTCCCCCACTGTTTCTAGGCATGTAGTCAAGAGTCCTTAATAACAGAAAGTCATTATGAGTATATCCTTTAGGGGCTTGAGACAGTGCAGTGCAGAGCAATAAATGTCTACTCTTTAATTTACTTTCATGGACACTTCCTTTTCCTTATTTATCACATCCCTCTCAATCAATAAAAAAAGACAAGATTTTCACCATTAAAGAAATAATATGGAAGCTTTTTTGTAGGATTAAGCAATTCAATAATTTAATTTTCACAGCCAGTAATTACCATCAGACTACCCTATTATTTGGTATTATGTATGCAAACAGGCAGCTACTCACACCAGGCATGTGTCCTGAGAGAAATATCTTGATACCCATAGCACATAACATACAATAACAAGAACTGCAGCCTGTAAAATCCGTGATACCAAGAATAAACCTCTGATGGGAGAATGTAAATGCCATTGTAATTTGGAAGATGTTGCTTTGGCAGGCAGGCCATTATAAATATTTAAATATTTCTGGAAAATCTACTGAAAAAATAAGATTCATTGCTATTTTGCATTTTTTTGTTTTTAAATTTTGTTCCCAGCACCTTGTGGTCAAAATGAAACCAGAGAAGATGGCAAAATAATCCAGCTACCTCCCTGCAAGACAGGAGCATGGATCGTTCCTGCCATCATGGCCTGCTACCTCTTGGTAGCAAACATCCTTTTGGTGAATCTCCTCATTGCTGTTTTCAAGTGAGTGACACATTGGAAAGTACAGACTTGGGGAGGATGCACATTGTTCACAGAGACTACTGTCACAAAGACTGCTGAGCTTTGGCTGAGAGACGTTTTTGGAGGATGTAATGGGGAGAGGGGAAGATGCTTGTCTCCAGGAAACAAGGGAAATGCCAAGTTTTTCACATTGTGCTCATTTCCAAGGACAGACACCTAATGGCAACCAGGGCAAAGAAGCCAAATAAGATTCAGTTATGGCGTCATTCATTCCCAATAGGGAAAACAAGAGTAAAAATACTTCCCCAACTCAATGGGATGTTGTAAGACTCAGAGCTTGTACAATACAGATATTTACAGTTTTAAGGTGCTTCAAAAAGGCTGATTATCATTGTGCTTTGCCCAGGCACAAATTTACTCTTTTGTTCTGCTTCCTGTTTCTGTGACAAGGAAACATTTCCCAGAGTTATTGAAATTTATCTAGTTATGATGCTGTCATATCATCTTTGGCAAAGAACCCAAAACTATTTTCTGTCTGATGTTATTTTCCTTTTCTTGCATTCTAGCAACACGTTTTTCGAAGTCAAATCTATATCGAACCAAGTTTGGAAGTTCCAAAGATACCAGCTCATCATGACATTCCACGAAAGACCTGTTCTCCCACCACCTCTGATCATTTTCAGCCACATGACAATGATATTTCAACACCTCTGCTGCAGATGGAGGAAGCATGAAAGTGACCCAGATGAGAGAGACTATGGATTGAGTAAGACTCAGATAATGCACAGAGGAGACTTTCCAATGCCTTTCACAATGTCTGGTCTTTGACACACAAGAAGTCAAAGTCCAGAATTCCCAGCAAAGTAACAGCTTTTGCCAGAAAAAAACCTTACCTGAATAAGTTAGTTTTACCTGATTTGCCCAATCCTTCATTCTCTTTGCAATGTTAAGGAGGCTGTGTTTTTCTGGAACTTTTTGGGAGTTGTTGCTCTGTTTGTTCCATCAAAGCAAAGAGGTTTGTTTTGCTGCTACTAGAGGTCTGTTATTGGAATTCTTCTCACTCCATCACACTTCCAGCTTTATTTTTGGAAATACAGAGCAAACAACACATACCTCCCCTGAGCACACTTTTTACCTAGAAAAGCTTAGAGATGGTAAAAGGCAATTTTGTATACACAGTCTCTCCTTGACTCTGACTAAAACTGGAGGAGTAGTTCCTCAACACGCTTTAAATGAAGGCACATAACCATGATGGAAAACCTGTCAGATTATTTTGATAATGCTTTCTTCTTCGCTATGATAAGGCCAAACCAGGACAGCTATCTAATTCTTCACGGCAGAATATCTCCACCATGCCAAACATACATGCCAGAGGCAGGGAGCTAAGGGATGTGTTTCTCTTCCCAGCATTAGCCCATGCCGCAGCCCACTTCTCTGTGAGGAGGGAACAGGAGTCACATGTAACAGTGGAGGTGCAACCAGATGGCTCTCCTCCCACTCCCATCACAGAGCTGCCTGCAGATGTCAGTCCTTGCCACATCAGACAGACCTCTGTACTCTCAGATTCTTTCCTAGCAATCTGCTAATCTCATTATATAGCTGTTAGGTTACAGGTGGGCTTTGGCTTTCACCATCTGTCTGGGACCTGACCAGCAGCTGTGTTTAGATCTCATGTAATCAAAATACATTCGTGTTTGTTCAGCATTTGCCTGCTTAAGTGCTTCTGTCTGCAGAATCATATATAACTAAAGTCACTAATTCAGTAATTAACAGCATCTATCTGCTTTCAAATCAAAATGCCACATACTTGCTCATGAAAGGTTAGTCCATGAGTTTCACAAATAAGAATGCAATTAGTTTCTTATGTTAATATTTGCCAAATTCATATTTCTCATTTTTTCCACAGAACTTTTCATAACTGAGGATGAATTGAAAAAGGTCCATGACTTTGAAGAGCAGTGCATAGAAGAATATTTCAGAGAAAAGGATGACAGATTCAACTCCTCCAATGATGAAAGAATCCGTGTCACTTCAGAAAGGTATGCTTTTTTGCCCTCATAAGTTGATGTGGAAATGTGTTTCTGTCAACAGCCTCACTCTTTTTTTTTCCTGAAAAAGGAAATTAAGTAGTTTTGGTAAGTTTTAATTAAAAAGCAAAGTGATAAAATGTGTATTTTTTGGTTTCTTTTGCTAAAGCAAGTATGTTCAAGGCCAGGCTAGATGGGGCTCTGAGAAACCTGGTCTAGGAGAAGGTGTCCCTGCCCATGGCAGGACAGTTGTAACTGGATGATCTTTAAGGTCCCTTCCAACCCACATCATTGTATGATGAATTTTGTAAAACGAATCTTTTATTCGGTTGTATTAAAGTATAACTGATGCAGTGAGAGGCATCAATTGTGCCTGCATTTCTGTTCTTAAAGCAGAATTTCATGGTACAAGTAGTCAGAACAAAATGGGAGATTAAATTAGAACTCCTCCATGAAAACCATGACTTTAGGGCTTATCTGTGAGCCATTCAGATAAGAAACAAGCCTTGTTTCAGGATAGCCTGGCTAGGTAAACTAGTTTCATTGGGATCAAGGGCAACAGGGAACAAGACATTTCACTTGCAGCAATGCACAGAGGAAAAAATACAGTAATTAGTGGAAGTTGCTAGTCCTCAAATTTACCAGTCCTAAAAATTTTTAGGTCTGTTGATCTGCAGTGGTGCACGTATGTTTTCATGGAGCACTGCTGAGCTCAACTTTAGAGGACAAGAGTTTGTGTTTGATTCACAGCACTTCTTCCAATAAATATTTTAGGGTAATATCCTGTTAGATATTCATAAAAGTTATGAACCACTGAATACTACACTCCTGGAAAATTCTGTTTTAATTCAAATAGCAGAGGACAGGTGAGTTGTCATTTTTGTCAGTTACACAGATGTAAGAGTCTTTTCCTTCTACAAAATCTTCCAGCACTGCTCCCAGCTAAGCTATGCCTAAACTATGTTTTCTGTAGGCAAGGAAGCCTGATTTTGATTTGGTTTCGAAATAAATCTATCCAAAAGCAGGAATAAAAGACATAATATAATTTAATCCTTTGCAATACTGAAAACGAAAGCAGTCCTAAAACATACATTTTAGAAAAGGGTATTAGAGGGGAAGTTGGTAAGGCATGGAATGGCTGCCTTCTAAAGGATGGCCAAGGATGGCCCAGCATTACTGGGTCTGGAAGAGACAAATGAGGGATGAAATTATAGAGTTCTATACAACTGTGAATGTAAGGAAAGGGTGAGAAGAAATCAGTTGTTTGCTTTCACACCCAGAACACGATATAGAGGAGTAACAGAATAAGTTAGCAGAATCCCGGGTTCAAAATAAACAGAAAATAGGTGATGGTATTTATTTTTTTTTTGCAGTAAGTAGCGTAACAGAACAAATTTCCAAAAGATGGTGAGTTCTAAAAGAAGTTGATGATATCAGCTAAAAGGCTACATGCATTCAAACAAGACTAGGCAAGCTTATGAAAGAGAAATCCAGTAAGGACTGCTAAATACATAGAGATCATGTTGAACACATGAAGTTCCTAAGCAAAAAATATTAAAGAATGGAGAATATACAGGAGGAAGAATTACATATAATAATTTTAAAGTAAGATAGTAGATAAATTGGTCTGTGGTCCAACAGCGTACCTTTTCTTTCTTTTGTTCTGATTGTCTGGAGACCACAGAACTAAACTGAAAAATCATAGTTGCAGGTTCAAATCTCTGAGTATAGCTTTACTTTTGGTGGCCAGGGAAAGAATAGGTATACCTGAGGACCTGTAAATAAGAAGTAATCTAGCTAAGTCCTCCCCTACATCATGCAAGTGCTGTAAGTCCTTGAAAATAAAAACATAACAGTCTGCCTTTTCATTCTGTGCTGGCCCTATTTTATAGGAAAGGACCCCTTATCTTTAAATTTAAATGAAAAGCTTAAAGCACCTTTAAAGACCCTTCCAGAATAACATTCATGAATACGAATTAAATGAAGATAACCACCTGAGCCTCACAGAGAAACAGCTCTTTAAAAATCCATACACCTTAGCTAATAGTTAAATGTGGAGGCTAGTGTGCCCCAGCTCTGTAAGAGAGATCCAGGCAGTGACCTGAGGGGCACAGAGGTCACTCTCAGGCCAAAGCACACTAATAGGACTTTCAGCAATGACATCTCAGCTGAATGCAGGTCTTATTTCATAGTAGGTCTGAAGAATATTTAAAAGATGCTTGAGGAATTAGGGCTATCTGAGTATCATTTAGAAACAAGATGCCCAAGTTTTTTCTTTTATTTTGTCTGCAGTCATGGACAAGTCTTCCTAAATCTAAAATGCTTTAACCAGGACAGAGTTAATTTTTGCAGTAGCCAGGAGGGATTGGGAGGACCCTGAGGATGTTTGATACCACCTTATGTCATTGCCAGGGGCAGAGGAAAGGGATTCTTGCTACTGAGGAGCAGGAATTCCTTCTGGTTGAGAAAACATGATGGATAGAACAGTCTGGTATTGTTTATTGTCAGAGCCTTTTCACTGTAAATAATTTCTTCTTCTTTCTTCTTCTTTCTTCTTCTTTCTTCTTCTTCTTCTTCTTCTTCTTCTTCTTCTTCTTCTTCTTCTTCTCTTTCTTCTTCTTCTTCTTCTTCTTCTTCTTCTCTTTCTCCTTCTTCTTCTTCTTCTTCTTCTTCTCTTTCTCCTTCTCCTTCCCCTTGTCCTTCCACCTTTCACTGTAATTTTGTTGCTGTTACTGTTTATTTCCTTATTTCATTGCTATTTCCAGTAAGTTGTTCTTATCTCAAACTTTGCCTTTTGTGTCTCCAATTGGAGCAGGGGAGGAGAAGTGTCAGCATGGTTTCTAAACTGGAGAATACCATTCATAAACCATGACAATAAAATTATTTTTCGTAGCCTGTGGAACATTCAAATATATAAAATCCAGATTTGCACCTTAGAATTTCTCTATAGAGTTATCATTGCACAAGTAATAAGATACAGAGCAAAGAAAGCAAAGATGCAAGGCTACAGTTTCTCTTCCAACACCCAGTCATTAGCCTGTAGTAGTAGACCAAGTATAATTCTCATGTTAAAGCCATGAGGTACCAGTTTAGTCATCTGTCCAGTTAAGTTGTCTATATGTGATGTAAAATTGAACCAGAAAATCCTGCAAATGTGAGTTGGCAGAAGTTCCTCCAAATACCCTGTCATTTGCAAGAAGCTGAGCATGCTGTTAGGCTCAAGAAGGAAGAGTTAGGACAAGCCCTATGTGACATAACTGGACCTGGACCAGTCACTGCCCTCCCTCACCTCTGTGCACATGTGATAATGCTCCTCTCTGCTTAAATAGCTCCTTCTTGCAGCTGGGTTCATCAAAGGGTTCCAGGTCCTGCTAGGAGGAGGAACAGCTGCACAATGCTGCATACAAAACCCAGTGTACCTGGAAGCAGGAGCAGGGGGCTAGAACTGCAAGGGAAATGTAAGATGGGAATAGAATTTTGCTTCAAGTCTCAATGGCCCACAGAGACAGGTTAGGGAATCAGGAAATCAAAAAAAGAAGAGATCCTTTTTATTGATGAATTGACCTGGGTGTCAATGAATTATTTCAGCTATGCAGTCAGCGGTTCTGCTGGGGCAGGACCATGATGTCTTGTCTGACTTACCTGCAACAAGCTTCAGTTTATTTCTCACCTTGGAAGAGTTCACCCTGGCATCCTGTGGGTGCCCTCCCCAGGTTCAGGAATGTGGGGAATTCCTCGGTTCAGGAATCCCGTTACTTCTCTTGTAACGAGAGACACCACAGATGCATCCATGTTTTATCTCACCAGACAGAATCCCTTCTTTACCCAATCGCTTCAAATTCAGAAATTAAAAGCATAGAACACTTGATTTTTTTCCTTGACTTCAAGTACCAAGCAACTCAGAGGAGCAGCTGTTACTGGGAGGGTGGGAACTACAGACAAAGTTTACTAAAGAAGCCCTGCTTCTTCTGACTTCTGACCCTCATGGGAAGAAAGAACATTGTATATTTAAACTCCTTCACAGAAAAGGGTCTAAATGAAGGTCCTTCCTTAGCCTCAGATTTTGGCAACAGTTTAAATTAAAGGAATTAATTTGTCTAGCAAGTTCTAATTTCTAATGATGGAAAATCAGATATACCTATACAAAACTGAATGATTTATTAAACAGACAGAAGATAACAGATGAAAAATCTTGATCATAATTAGTTACTCCGCAGTATATAGCTAAAATAGCTACTAGTAGATTACAGCATGAAACAGTGACCTATATCAAGGTACCTATATTAAAATTAGCAAAAGAAACAGTATTGATTAGGAGTCTAATATAACTTTCCACTGAAATGATGATAATGGACACAAATACCTTCACTTAACCCCTGGGGAGTAGCTATGAAGTAGGTTCCTAATAACAGGAGAAATTCCACACATTTCCGGGAAAATGTATACAAGATTTCTACTTTGTGAAGGTTTTGTGTGGCTTTTATAGTTGTAATTTGAGTGGCTGTCAGTCAGAAATTCAGGCTATCTTTCCAGATCTCACTTCAATGGTAAAATTTTTATTGGCAGTTGGGAGACCAGTGACCATGGCATTAAAATCACTCATTTATTATGCAAGATTGTACCAAATACAAGACAGCTTGTCCTGTTTGAGTTACGTGACTAGCTAACAAACAACAGATAAGCTCTTGTGGGTGGTAAGATGCTCTGTTACAGTAGCCCACTAGCTGGGATCTCACACATGTGGAAGTAGCACCAGGTTACTGGTACATATCAGATGAAGTTATGGACTAACTGGAAAAATATAAAGCAGTACAAGGCTGTAAGGTGTTTCCCTTGAATGCATTTATCAATGCATGCATAGTGAATCTCCTGGAGACCTTTGAGGAAAGCTAAGTTAGACAAATTCACTTCATTGAAGAATCACGACCTTTTGTGGAGAATCTTCCTTTCTAATCACTGTATTACATCTTGACCAGTACAAAGATGTGTAATATGATCAAAAAAGACTGCACTATTTTTCTTGATCTGGCATGAAGCCACTGAAACAATCACTTTAGTAAGCATTTGTTCCATGTGAACAGGTCTCAACTCTTTCATACCTGTGCAAAGCCTCATGTTGATTTCAAAAGGAGCAGGGTCACATAACAGTATTTGAAAAGCAGATAAGCTGGTCAGAGCAGATATTATTACATTATCTTTGGTACTCTGTGGTATCCATTAGTACAGCACTCTATAATCTGCCGTGCAATTACGTACAACGTCTCTGGGGATGATGACATAGCTATTATCTTGATTTCAGAGCTGGCAGGCTGAAGTGCACAGAAATAGCTCTGTGCTGGTAAAAAAGACTGACCCTATCAGGCCCACCCCCACATGAAAAATGGCAGCAGGAAAGGTCTGTGACTCCAGTGGCATTTTTCTGTGGTCATAAAGAGTTAAGTCGTCTTAGGCTCCAGTGGGAATGCAGCCATGACAACCCAACTTCCTTAGCCAGGAAAAACCACTGCACAGGGGAAAACTGGCTGGCTGCTTGCATCAGCACTGCTTTACCAAAAGATGTCAGGCAAAGTCCCTTGTTACAGGCTTGGGAACTACTGTCAATGTTTTATTTAAATAAAACCATTCCACAATCACCTATCACAAGCTCAGTGATATCTCTGTAAGTGACTTTGAGGTCAACAGTCTTTGTGGCTGCTGGAAATGATTTTGAAGTATTCAAATGATTTTGAGTGATGTCTTAGAAGTGGACCTAGGTCAGCAAAGATACTTATGAACCTAATTCTAGCATTCAATTAAGAGGTCTACTTTTGAAAAGAGTGCCTTACTCCCATTAAAGAATTATTTTAAATAAATTATTGATGAACTAATGTGCAAAGGTTAAAAAAAAAAACCACCAAAATTAATGCCAGCAAAAGTCATCATCTCCCAAACCATAATTAAAAATAATGCAAGTAATAGAAAATCTTTGCCAGGTTCTGAGTTGTGACCTCATTACTGAATATTGTACTGGTAAAGTCCACTTTACTTTCACTATCAGAAATTTTTGAGCTTCAGCAGCACACCTTGATGCATTTTTTACATGTAGCCTCCTCCTCTTCTCATTCTGTTAGCATGGCTTGGCACTTTCTAATACATTTACTAAGTCTTGCTGCAAGGAAGAGCACACATGAGAAGGAGCATCATAGATAGATATTGTGAAATTTGCTAAAAGGTTTATACTTACTTCTGAATACATATGGAGAAAAAAAAAAAACAAAGAAAACTTGGATATTCTTTTCTTGAAATTGTGATTTAATTCAAAACTATTCCTAAAGGAAATATAGGTCAGGCTGTCTATTCACTGAGTGCAAGAATATTTTCCCAAGAATATGGGAAAATAGAAAAACTCACTTACTAAAATGTTTTAAGGACCAGATTATGGCTGTATTTCTCCAGACCATATCCTCCTACATCCACAGTGTTTGGCTGACGTGATTTTATCGTGTTTCTAATAGGTTCACTCCCAGAACATGGTGCTGTTCTGTATGATGAATGATTACAGAACTAGACATCAAAATAAGAAAGGAGAATATCACTAATAGAATGAATATTTGTTAAACATTCTGGCGTAGCCATATGCAATGTTTATAACTGAGGATGACTAAGCTAATATCTTTAGGGTTGGAGGATCATCTTTCTCTTTAGGGTTGGAGGATCATCATCATCTTTCAAGCTTTCCTTCTGTGAATAAAATTCTGTAGTCAGGACTCATGAATATACACATTTTTCAGTTACCTATGCACATCTCTAGTTACCCCAGTTTCAAACCCAGACTGCTCTGTGCTCATCTTGTTACATTTCTCTATAAATTTTCCACGACTACCAATGCAATCACATTTGTCATCAGTTCCATAGCAACCAACAGACCACGTAACTCAAAACTCTCTCTTCGCCTTGTCTGATGCTCTGTGCCACTGGCAGTAGCTGCTAAATCCCATTCAGGGAAGGCAGAACAAATACATGAACAACTACCATTCAAGGTATTATTCTAGGTTCTCCTTGGGATGCATTAGTTGCATTCAGCAGCATTGCATAGCCCTCACGTGAATGCAAGACACAAAACTTTCCTCGCTATGGACAGTTCCACTCATGGACTAACTGGCTATGCTTGTATTAAAAATTATTTCACTTGTGTACAGCTGAAAGAAAAAACAAATCAAACCAAAACAACAGCAAAAAGAAGACACAGAACAGCAAGACCACAACCAGATTATCCAGTTAGCTTTAAAGAATGTTATAAATTCACGCCAATTCTTGGTAACTGTTGCTGGGGTGAAAGGATTTTTGTGGGATGTAATCTGAGCTGTAAAATCCAGTAAAATTTTTCCTTATGTCTGAGAGCCCTAAAATTGCAATATATTTTCTGTTCATCATCTTGGAGCAGTTGTTATAGAATCTGAATGTGGGTTGAAGCACTCAATTATTGGCTAATAAATATTTTTAAATATTTATTTCAAAATATTGAATAATTTAATATTTATTTCAAATTGTTTTACAAAAATTTCTTCTGTAAAATAGCAGTTCATATAAGTAATACTATGAGTGAAAATTCAACTGCTTCCCATATAAACTGCTCACACTGGAATTACATCCTGTACTTGCAATAATGTTAATCTGTTTTATTGGAGAAGCTGGTAGAACTAGAAACAGGCTGGTGCCTAAATGATAATGAGTAGAACGAGATTCCTTGAAGTAATCAGTCCATTTCTTAGCAGTGATTACTTGATCATTTGTCTGTTGAAGACTGATAGTGATACAGTTGCTGCTGCACACTTGATTTGTTCTTCTTGTGCCTTCAAAACTCACAGACTTTACAAGAAAAGCCTGTCTATCCCAGGAATGTGAGACTTGCTGTAGGGAGCTGAGTCACACTCCTCCCTCTCCTCTCCTCTCCTCTCCACTGTGGGCAGGTTCTATTGCTCATCACCACAAGGCAGTCAGACTTCAGAGTTTTACCAGCAAAAGTTCCAACCACTAGGTAACAAGGCATTAATGCTGTCCAATATCCTATTCTTTGCTAAAATCTCCCCTTCTGTGCAAATATGAGTGCTTAGGGTGTTGTCAGTTCCAAAACACTTGTCCTGTGGAAAAAATGACTAGCAGTGGTAGAAGATGGTATTTACCCCATCAAAAATCCTAGCAATGGTTTGTGTGCCTATTAACTAAGCCAGTGCACCTAGTAATATTTGAGCATGAATTACACTGACTGGAAGAGAGTAAGAGACCTGTGACTAAAAAGAATGTGGAAATTGTCATTTGTTATCTTTTGCCTCTCTGATAATTTTTCAATGTCTACAGCAATCGGGAAATCCAGAATTATAATCTATCAGACAAAGATAACTACATAAACTTGTTGCTTATAGTACTTCTTCAATGGAAAGTTGAAGTCCCAGCCTGTCGTAGGTATTACAAACAGAGAAAATAATTATAGAAGTTTCCTATGTGCTACAAGCAATTTAATCATGTATAATTTTCAGACTCTAAAAATCCTTCAGAAGACACATTTTAGAAGTCAGAAAATTGAAGTGATTAGAAGCCACTGGCATAAATCTGTACACAATTCCCTAAAAATTGAAAATATTTTAAAATGTGATAAATCAATGGTCTAGAAAAGACATGCTAAAGTTTAAATTAAATTAAATTAAAAATACTGAATCTTACATTCAGTTATTACCTATTAATATTTTAACCTAACTTTTTATTTATTTTATTTGTATATTATAATCGGGTCTGGAAACTAGCTTTAAAATCCATCATTTCAATTCTTAAGCTAGGAACACAGACTACCTGAAGCACAATCACAGTAATGGAACAATCTTACCCTGTTGCAGGCTGTATTTGGCTTGCTCAATGTTTCTCCTCCTTGCAGTTTTCATGAATATTTAACTCAATATTATATATATTCAACAAAATAGCTGATTTTTTTTCCTACAAATCTGAGCTAAAAATTAAACAGAGAACAAAGAAACTGTCTCCTTAGATCTACATAGGACTAGGTAGTGTGAATCTGGGGCAAACACCAGGAAAAAATTACAACAGTGCCTATCTTCTGCAGCACATAGCCTGCTTTCTTCATTTCATTTAGCTCTGCATTTAGCTGTGATGGTCCTGCCTGTGGCACAACAACATCATGTGGCATCTGCTATAAGTGTTACTCATTCATAATAACCTAATTAAAACCTTTGGAAGCAGAGGCAGTAATTCATAATAACATTTATGTCATAAGTCTCCTGTCCCTGGAATGAGGCACATCCAAACACCCCTCTGCATTACACAGATTCCCTTGGTTTAACCCACTGGAGCAGTTCTCTGACTGCACAGTAATTTTTTTTTGCAAAATCTCTTTTAGAAGGATTTTGAAGCAGATGAGCTGGTGTACATTGCCTTTGGGGTTTGAGATGTATTGGTTTCCAGCTGGTTTGGTTACCTATTAGCTGAACATCACTGTTTTGTAGAAATTTACCTGTTTAATTCTTCCCTTTCTAAAGGGTGGAGAACATGGCCATGCGACTGGAAGAAGTAAATGAGAGAGAGCACTGCATGAAGGCCTCTCTGCAGACTGTTGACATCAGGCTTGCTCAGCTGGAAGACATGATGGGACGAATGGTGACTGCCTTAGAAAAAATGACTGGCATTGAGAGAGGTGAGACGACTAAGATACGATCCAGGACCTCGTCCGACTGCACTGATGCAGCCTACATTGTGAGGCAGAGTAGCTTCAACAGTCAGGAAGGAAATGCCTACAAGCTTCAGGAGAGCATTGATCCCACAGGAGAGGAGTCCATGTCCCCAACGTCACCGACAATCACACCCCGCATGCGAAGCCACTCCTTCTATGCAACAAATATGAAGGACAAGTGTGGGTTGGAAAAGTTGGAAAGCATTTTTAAGGAAAGATCTCCAAGCCTGCACCGGGCAATCAGTTCCCATTCAATAGCAAAAGAAGGAAAGGCTCCTTTACCCCCTACCAGCACTTTGTCAATCGCCCCAGACTCCAGAAGACCTTCATCTTGTATAGACATCTATGTTTCTGCCATGGATGAGATGCATTCTGACACAGAACCTCTCGAGAGCACCATAAATATTCTTGGTCCTGAAGATGCAGCTCTGCCAGCTCACATAGCCTCTTCCCTTTTAACTAATAGCGCATATATCAGCAGTACAGCTGGTGAAAAGATCTCTGGCAGGAGTCTTGATTATGAGGAAACCTCTGGAATAGAAACAAGAGCATTTTCTTCAGACTACTCACAAATCACAGACTGCCAAATCCCGTGGGATTCAGACCCTCCCTTATATCATGCTTTAGAGCGATCTAAAAGCAGTCGCTACCTGGCTACAACTCCATTTATTCTGGAGGAAACACCAATTGTGAAATCTCACAGCTTCATGTTCTCTCCTTCTCGCAGCTACTTCAGCAGCCTTGGAGTCCCGGTCAAAACCGCAGAGTACACAAGTATTACAGACTGCATAGACACGAGGTGTGTGAGTGCTCCCCAGGCCATTGCAGAGAGGGCCAGTTTCCCTGGAAGTCTCAGGGGCAAAGTGGAAGACTTGGGATGCTGCCACCCAGAGCGAGAGGCTGAACTAACCCACCCGAGCTCTGATCATGAGGATATTGAGGTCAAAGACAAGAAGGGAATCCCCTTATCTCCTCAAGACAGCAGTGCTACAACAACTCTGCCCAACAGCATCCCACTCCCAAAAATAGAGCGAGCCAACAGCTACTCTGCAGAGGAGTCCAACGTATTGTATGCACAGCACACACGAAAGAGCTACTCCATCAGTGACAAACTTGACAGACAGCGAAACACAGCAGGCCTACGGAACCCCTTGGAGAGGAGTAAGTCCTCAAGGCCAGAGAGCAGAGGGGACATGAGGAGACTGTCAAAAACAGGAGCCTTCTGCAGCTTTGAAAGCAAGCACAGCTAGGCTTATACAAAGCTCACCATCAATCTAAGGGTCATCTGCTCTTCAGTCTGTTTTTCTTAGCAGAATTTTTTAAAAACCCTCACATCACCCTGTGCCAAGTCCAATTGGCATTAGCCACTGGTCAAGGGAGCACATTTTTTCAATCTCAGCGTCACCACTGAGGTACTGCATCTTGACCCAGTTGACATTTGAACTTAAGAAAAAAGGGAGGGATGAAAGCTTTACAAAACCTTCAGTAAACAAGAGGAATAACAAGCCCCCTTAATGAAGTCAGAAGAAATAAATTATTAGGTCCAGATATCTGCCTTTTATTAGAGGGTATCCTAAGACTTTTTATCATAATTCAAGTTTTTAAGATGCAGGAATTAACTGGCAAAAAAGAGATGTACAAATCAGATGTTCAAAACTTCAATCCAAACTTCTTTTTCATTTATGTCACCATTGTGATGACTGGTGAAAAGCATTTGTTATTTCTGTAGGAACTGGCAGCAAATAAACCTAAAGTCTCCCAAGTCCCTTGCATCCCACACTTGTGGAAATGAAGAAAGATGAACATAACAAATATAAATGTTCACTTGTCTCCTTTTGTATCAACTTCTAGTGACACAGAAAGTTTATATTTTCAAGAGTGGAAAGGGAAGTGAAATGCCTTTTTTACTGCAACTTAAATGGAAGAAGAATTTATGTTAAAATGTCAGGTGATTTCCTGTATAAAACAGGCATTCTAGATTCTAGCACAGGTGAGCAAGCTCAGGATGAATGTAATTAAGTGGAATAGTATATATTTATTTTTTTACCACATTTGTCATCAATATGTTGTCTCACTAAATCAAAGGACGTGATGAAACGATAAGAATAGGACGAACAGAAAAGAGCATAGTGTCCAGTTCTCACTGCTCAGTTTAATTATATATATATAAATTGGGGAGATTTATCCACCATGCTGCTACCAGGTTCTTCTTGCTGTTTCATTTGAGCTGCCGATTCTTCACATCATTTCCCCACCTAAAAATATACACCCTTTTTTTTCATAGCTGTATTTGGACTTTTTAAATTATACAGGATTTATCAAGAAGTCTGAATCCAGATTCATGTAATTAGACTGAAGCTGCTTAAAGGAAAGTATTTTTGGCAGAGGACTGGAAAACACTAGAATTTCTATATGCTTCTAAGGTAAGTAAAAGAACCAAAGTGAAACTGCAAGCGTGTGTAAACAGCAAAAGCCATCAGTTGTGAGTGGGCATCCACCGTTCATTAGCACTTTTAGTAGGAGAAAGTGTGTCTGAACGGTAGTGCAGTTATGAGTTTTGGTTGAAGACAGTTGTAACTCCAATGACTCCGCCCACGTTCCAAGGGTCCACACTGTCAGCCGGAGTTTCAAACTTCTCAGGAGTAGGTGTCCAGTGGTCACAGGTGGAAGGGTATACGGAAGACTGGAGAAGGGTGGAGAAGCATAAACTGCAACTAGAAAAACAATTCACATTCCTTTATGACGGCACAACTTTTAAGCTTTTAAAAGTTGACACTACTGCTATTAAAAGGTAAAAATATCTCAACAATTACCAATATCGGTGTAGAACCAGCTCATTTTTGTTATTAAAAATGAACATTTGTGCGTGGGGTACATATTTCACATTATTTAAATGTGAATAATCTTTCAAAGGCAGCTTTGAGAATACAAGCTGATGTTTTCTCAGTGAGTCCTCACCCTGGGAGGCTCTGAGCATCATCTGAGAGTTAAGTCCAAACAACAACTAATCCAGAAAGAAAAATAATCAGCCTCAAGAAAAGAGGCAAAGAAGGTGAAGACATTTAGTTAACAAGTCACTGCGTTGGAAAGTTCAGGAAACAAGGAAATGCAGCAAGGGGATGTTAAGAACAATGTGTTTCACACTTCCTGCACCAACGTGTTCCTTGCTTTCTTCTGTTTGATCAGGCTTTCAGTGAACTAAACTCCACCAAGACACCATGTTTATGCAATTGCCTTGCAGCCTGTGTGCAGCTTTACAGTCACATGGCGATATCAAGAAAGGTCAGAAACCTTTCTGTGCATTATGAAGCATGCTTGTGGCAGGCTGATTGTTGAACAATAGCAAAATGCCCAAAGGCAAAGGAACTTGTATTTAACAATATGCTTCAAATGTGCCAACCTTCTGTTAGCAGCCTTTTCCTAAGGCATCTCCAAATCTATCTATCTATCTATGGAGAGAAGAGGGGGATATTCTTACTTTGTTTTCTTTGTTACTTTTATGAATGTCTTCTAAAACTGTTGTGGACTCTTTCATCTTCATTGTATTACTGGTCTGCTTGAGAGAAATTTCAGATTCATTAGAAATTCCTCAACAGTGCTTAGTGAATTAGTTCAAGGCATAGGGCTCTCCTCTGGGGTAGATTCCATTGGTAGGTTAGTTTGTCAGGGTAAAGAAATTTGCCAAGCCCAGACGCTGTATAAATGCTTAGGATACAGCACCTTATTTATCTGGAGCACACATTCCAGGTAAAATGAAACAGAACACTTTATTTACCTCTTAAAATTTGCCATTATATATAAAATGTAAATTCAGATGTTGAAAGTGTGATTGCAAGATGTCAGAACACTACTTTTCCTGAATGTTTCCCATTTATTCTACAATGTGGTGTCTATAGAATATATTATGATGGATGTTAGATTATTTTATTTTCACCTGGTTTCTACACATTGCATCAATCTGCTCTTTTTTGAATTTGATGATTAAAACACCCATTTCTTGCAATGGGACCAGACTTCCTATTCTCGATACTATGACCATTTAGTGAGATAGAAGTCTCATCATCCATCGTCATGTAGCTATAGCATGTGCCATATGATGTATTCTGTATCAAAGGATAGCTTATGAAATAGACACATATATAGCTGTGACATGTGGTAATATTAGTGAACGTTACAG
Source organism: Certhia americana (assembly GCA_018697195.1). Classification (NCBI taxonomy): domain Eukaryota; kingdom Metazoa; phylum Chordata; class Aves; order Passeriformes; family Certhiidae; genus Certhia; species Certhia americana. The sequence continues at coordinate 59,823,301 of CM031878.1, forward strand.
GGCAGTTATATTATCTCATTACATGGTCTTGTTTGTAAATCTGTAACATTCAATAAAACAGCACATGTTGCATCAAACATTAAGTTCCACTATCCAATTATTAGCTTACATATGGAATATGCATTTCTGGTCACAGTGTGTAAGTTTGGTATGTTTCGCACATTTCTTTGTATAGCTCCACTTAAACGTCTGTATGAGCTGATGTATAAACCTCTAATGAGCCACTGTGGGCTGTGACAGATGAGTTGTGATGGTGTGAAAGACAAACTGGCATGTTATGCAAAAGATTATAAGATAAATGAACTTTAATAATATTTTAAAACTCTACTGAGCTTAGCTGTTTGTTTACATATGCTGGTTGACTGAGGAAGCAGTGTGCAGTATTTTATAAATATTTTCCTATAGTAATCCATTCTGTTGTTTCCAGTTTAAGTGATTCTATTCTACAGTTGGGGTATACACTTGTCCTAGGTATTGTATTATAGCACATTATTCTTTCACAATAACAGTGTGATATGACTGAAGTAGTTTCTCTTCCTTACAGTCCAGTCTTTTTTTGTGTCAAAGAAAATGCATGCATTGTTCCATGAGTTTCTTTGGACTGCTAGGAGACTTAACATTTTGCTATTGCCTGCCTGTAAAGATGAATCCAGTTAGGAATGAATTCAAACTTTTGGATGTTTACATTATTTCCATTATTTTTGATCTTTAGCAAAGTAAGTGATTTTTTTATTATTTTTAAAAGACAATTGTATTTTATGAAATTTGAATACTCAACACAAAATGCGAACCTACAGCAGTGCTCAGACATTTGGCTCTCTCTTTTTTTTGGAAGAGATCAGGTGCTACACTATTTTCTTAGCACAAGTGCCAGTTAACAAGTGGCAGTGAGGGGATAATTTGAAAATATAATGAAAACCAAAACATCCATTCATCTACATACGGAAATCCCTCTGGGTTCCAGACTTAGATTACTTTTTTTTTTTTTTTTAATTTTCCATTTATAGATTTTTTGGTAAAATAAAACCAACAAAACTGATTTGTAACTTTTGCAGAAAAGACAGCCTTTTGTCAGGGGATAAATATCTTAGTTAGGTATGTTTTTTGTATGAGAAGAAAATGATTTGTTTCTTAGAAATTGTCAGTGCATGGAAAATGCAACTACATGAATAACTGCTCAAAAAAAAAAAGTGCTGGTAGCAGCACACAGCCTTAGTCCAATGACTGCAGTGGGTGCAAGCCAGTATTTGTCCTGAGAGCAGAAGTTATCAAAGGTATTAGAGTGAGCCATTGAAACAAAATTCTCTGTAAACTCGTGGTGCAGGTTTTCAAAACAAGCGTAGAAGTCTTGTTATGTTGCTCAGGTTAAACACTGAAGAGAATCTGATAATTGTCCAAAGGGAAAGTGAGAGCTGGTTTTTCCTGGATTTCCCTCAGAATGCTTCAGTAGTTGTAATGTCTTCCCCTGCTTAGAAATTATAATATATTTGCATTTTTTGCACAAATATGCATAATTGGTTCAACAAAGGCCACATTTTCAGTTCTCTTGAGAGATACTAGGTATAGATCATCTTCTTCAAAAAAAACCCAGTTAAGATTCCTAGCATGATTTTTTTCCTTCAACCAGCTTAGATAAAATCACAGTCCAAACTGGGATGAGAAGTGAAACATCAGGGGGGTGTGCTTACCTAGTGGAACCCTTCACTACTCTAGTTGGAATTCACTGTCCATGCCACACGTTGGCATAGGAGCAGTAGTATTGGATGCAGAGGGACTTTGTTTCTGCACCCTGCTTTATAGCCAGTCATACAGTGAACACTACAGGTCACACAGGCTTCTCTTCTCCAAGATTGACTACAATTACGGTCTTAACAATGCTGGTAAAATCTGCAGAAAATCCACTGAATTCATGTCATACTCTTCTGTCAGGAAATGGATTTATTCTGCATTTCTAACTCAATATTACTTTTTGCATGGATTACACTACATCACCCTCAAGTTGGAAGTCTAATGACGGAGCCATTGAGCCAGTCTGGTTGTGAAACAGTCTCTGCTTTTTTAATTTTTGCTGTATGTTTTCAGATCAGTCATAGAGCCACACAACACTTATTTCAAAAGGCTAAAAACATTAGGTAAAAATGTAAGATAAAAACATTTGATTATTAAATTGCTGCTGTTTCTGCTGCAGGGAAGTGATAGTTGTTGTTTATTTTAGTATCTGGGAGGGAGGGGGAAGGGACAGAAGAGGGAATTGGATGTGAAATACACTTTTATGCCTGCACAAGAGTAAATTGTATTAAAGTTATATCTTTTTTCCACCACTGCAGTTGTTGTACATGACGAGAGTCTATTTGCTGCTACTGCTGTCTGGAACAGTGTTTGCAACATTCTATACTAATAGCTATTTAATCATTTATTATTTGGCTATCATTTGTAAGTGTATAACAATCATTTATAAAGGGATAAAAATTACTAAAATGTTATTTTAAACAAATTCCTACTAATACAAAGCTTTTTAAGTATGATTTGTCTAAGTGTACATAACTAGGGGAAATGGTCCTTTCCAAAGGTCTACTGGATTCACAATGCACTTTTAGACTGTGTTTAGATGCGTAATAAAAGCAGAAGTTGGCAATTACTACAGTAGAACTTTCTGAAATTTCTGTAACAATTGTTTTGCAATAAAAAAAGAGATGTAGATCAAAACATCTGTCTTGCTGGAGCATTTATTTATGGTGATTGCTTTCAAGGCAGCAAACCAGTGATGCAATGGCAGCTGCTATTCTCCCAGATCTTTCACTGAGATCTCTAACTTAATAGATTCAAAGGAAACCAAAACACTTACTATATTACGCACAGGCCTTTTGAACACTGCAATTTATTTCTGTCTCTGAGGTCAGATTTCATTCAGGCATTCCTTATTCTGGCCAATACCAGAACCAAGACAGAAGGTTTCAGTGGGTTTATTTAAAAGGAGGGAATCATTTCTTTGCTTTGTCACTACCATTCCAGCAAAAGGGGAACAAAGGCCTCAACTGAAGAGCCTCCATATACATTGCATCCACATAGCCTGGAAGAAGCATTCTCCATGGAATGGCAACTGCGTGGTATTGCCTGGTGGTAGCCAGAGAAGCTTCATGAAAAACAAAGGACATCAAGTAATTCACTAGTACCTATGGCTGACTCTGAACTGGCATCTCACCTTGCTCACAAAAGAAATCATTGTCTCCTTCTTCATACAGTTATAGCCAGCTCTCATGCTTCCTCACAAAAATGCTGAAAAAACACTACTGACACAAAATCTGCCAAGGTAATAATCTTCTGCCTCCACAAATAAGCCTTCACTGTGATAAAAACATGCTTTAGCCAAATGAAAAAGAAGCACAGGAAAACAAACAGCCAATTGAATCAGAAAAATATCATATACTTAAAACAGTTCTGCTTACGTCTGTCATAATTTAGGAGGGGAACAGTTTGGAGAACTTTTTTTCAAGTATCTAAGAAGGAGATGCTAAACTTCTTAATCAGATTTTATTTCATGCTTTCTCAGGGACTGCCATTCAGTGAAGACTAGGAGCTTTGAAGTTTTCCAAAATGAAATTAAAAAATAAATCTGTGCCAGAGAGTTGTCATTATGCTTCTCTCCAGGTAACACTATATCTCTAGTCTCCCTGGGATTTTTCACAGTAACAAGCTTCACCTAAGTACAGCCAATTAGTAAGCAACAAAAAAAAGCAACATCAGTAGCCTTCATTTTCACTCCCATGAGCAGTGATCTTGGGGACTTTAGAGCAGTGGTCTAGTTTCTTAATCTCATTAGTACACAATAGAAAATAATTCCATTTAACTTACACCATGGCAGTCACCCTGATTCATTGTCCTCATGACTGAGTGAAGTACAAGCTTAGACTTACACCAGCCCTCACTGGGTTTGCATATAGAGTTTGAATTTCACCCTGGAACGCTTCTGGAACAATAAAAAAAATGTGAATTCATGTGATTCCATTTTGAAATTTTCAAATAACTGATTTCAGTCCTAAATATAGTATGTTTGGGATATACTTTTGGGAGGCTACAATGACAAGCATTATCTGAGAGAGGGTTGTTTCTGTGAAATAAAAATAGGAGTCCATGAACAGTTGCAGACATCATGCTGCAGATGATACAAGCTACTGTTGTGAAGAACTATGGGTGAAACTGCCTTTGCCTGTGAAGAACTATGGGTGAAACTGCCTTTGCCTTTGCCTTTGCTAGTCTGGATTCCAAACCAAGGAGTTTGACAGCTATGGCAATACTGATCTCCTTATACCACCTTCTAAACTTTAAAATTTTTTAGCTACATATTTCCCCAATCAAACATCTAGCCAAAGGTTCAACAGCCATGTGTACACCACAGAATCAGTCTCTAGGGGTGATAGTTACTCTAACAAAATATTCCAGTGCTTTTTGTTCATAGCACGCAAGAGGAAAATTTTCTTCAGAAGCTGTGGAAAATAACATATCAAGGCTCTAAGGATATTAAAGAAAATGTTAACTCACAATCTTTTTCTTTACTTTATTTGAAAGACAACAAAAAAATCTACTACCAATGTAGCGTTTTTCTACTCTCTAATTAAAATCTTGAAACTAAAAACACATCTTTAGCAATTAATAAATCTTCTGAAAGTAACAGTAAAAAATTAAATCTGATTGAAGAATTACATTCTGCAGAAACTCCTTAGAAATATTAGTCACAAATTTGAATTATAACCCACAAGTGCTGAACCACAGTAACTGCACTGTAGTTTGTAGAGGAGGGGAGTAGATGAGGGTTCTTGTGTATACATGATGAACAGGGAATGTTAGTCTCAAAGGAAAATATGAATAATAAACTCCAAAATTCACATCATTCTCACAGTATATGGCCAGGTTCCACCTTTTTTTCCTGAGTGGACATTTGGGGAGCAAACCTGACAGTTGTCAAAAGAGTAAGTTTACAATTAATCCATTTTGACCATGCTATTTATTTTGCTAAAACTGTAGCATTCCCTCAGAGAATCATAACTTACACAAACAACTTGCAGCAACAAAGGCTAATCTGTGCTTCATGCAGAATAAATACTCCACACTTCAGAGGATCTGAAGAGTGGGTTTTGGTGAGTGTCTAAAACAATATTCTGTGTCTTTGCTCCTGTCTTATCTGAGGGGTGGTGAATAGCTGCCCTATTTTAAGAAAGGGCTGAAGTTTCAGAAAACATAGCCTGGTCCTCAGTTTGTCATGGATCATTTTCTCCTTGAAACGATTTTGGCTTTCTCAGACTGCCTGCATTCCCACCCCAGTTCAGCTAAGTCAGAGGAACAGCAGACACAGTAGGAAGTACATAGCAATGCAGGGACATTCCCTTTCCTTGCTGTGCAGTCACACCTAGGGACTACATTACTACTGCAGTAATTTAAATATTTACCTGAAACTTTGTGTACTTATTTAGATTCTTAATAAGTCTAGAAAATAAACTAGGCCCACCTTAGGATTACCTTAGGTTGATCATATTCCATCTCTTCTAAAATGTCTGAGAATATTCAGACAATACAGCAGCATGGACATTTACAGCAAAACAAGTTCCCTTTACAGTAGCTGATCCTACTCACCTCATAGCAACTCCAAAGTCTCAGAGCGCAGTCCTAGCCTAATGGGATAAATTAGCTGTCCTATGCAACTCTATAATGCATGCTTTGGATTCTCTGCACCAGCATCAGGAATGGGTGCAAGCCATCCCCTCAGGGGATGGATGAATCCACTGGGTCTATTAGCTACAGCACTGTGTTGGCAGGAGAAAATGTCGCAGTAGATCAACAACTTTTTAGCTTCAGAAGAAGTTGCACAAAATAAATATTTATTAAAATATGTTAATCAAGAATGGATGAAAACTGACACAAGTTGCTGTTCTGTGGAAGCTTAACACTGGAATTCAATTTAGCATTTTCCAATCTGTATACTACAACACAATACAAAATAATGCACAGTATGCTTTATTTGTTAAAACTGCTCTGAAAATGTACAAGAAAGGGCCAAGAATTCCATCTTGACTCTAGTAAGAGAGAAGCATTTAATAGCTTCTCCGTTCTGTTCTGTTCTGGTGGAATCAATATATTTTAATGTGTTTTAATAGAAGAAATAATTTTAAAATGCTAACATGTTTTAATAGAAGAAATAACTTTTAAATGCTAAATTTTTTTAATTGAAGATACGATCTAAGGTAATTGGGAGAAATCACTCATTCTTTGCCCCAGAACCTCAAAGGAAGCAGCAACACACTTGATCCAGGGAAGATTGGCCAGATGTAGTGCCATATATATTCTGGTTCCCACATCTGTATGTCTATGGGACTCTCTCCCTTCCCTTGAAGATCTGATCCCTTTGCATCCAAACATTATTTTAAGGGCAGGACGACCTGACAGGAGAGTGCACAGGAACCAGAATGTCTCCATCATACTGCCTAGCTCATAGGGTTCCAGTGCCATTTTGGCACATTAAGCACTGCCATCTCTCAATTTCCGTAAGTGCCAGACTTGGCAGGGGGGTGTGTGAGTGAGCTGTACACAAACCCAAAGGTATTCATTTAAAGCAAAAAGACAGAGCCTGCCAAAAGCTTTTCAGAGGGATACTGGAAAAGGTGTGTTACACAGGGTAAGGAAACATGATTTCAAGCGCTTCTCCTTGGTTATCTGCCCTCCCTCAGAGGCAAGGGTGAAGCTCAACCCCTCCGGCAGCAGTGCAGGGGCTGCACTCCTTGCTCAGCGCTCTGCCCTGCACACTCCGGTGTCACACACTGCTCTCCCTCGCACATCCTCTCGCCGCTCTGTGACACCAATTTGCCATTTTTAGCGGAGTGAGTGGCCGCTGGATGTCACTGTTTGATCTCCGAGAGACAGACACACGGACATTTTTCTCTGTCTCGAAATAGAGAAATTGGCGTCCTTAAGGAAAAAAACAAAGAAACAAACCAAATCAATCCAGACAGAAAGACAGATCCTACCGGCGCACCCCGGGACAGCTGTTTGCAGCATTCCGTCCTGCAAGAGCAGGTGATGCGGGAGCACTGGGGGACAAGCAGGGCCCTGCTAAAAGATGGGTGACACTGCAAGGCTGGGATTGCTGTCTGAGCCACAGGGAACCTTGGCTGAGGCACTCAACCACTGTCGGGTCTGTGAACTTTGCACACTTAGTACACCCAGAGAAGCCATCCGGATTTCTTTACATACGCAGCTCTGGGAGATGGTAGATGATTTTGGCACTGGCCACACAAGGTAGAAGCACAACATTGCTCCCTCCAATCCTTTCGCAGATTATCTCCTCCAACAGAAATCCCTCTGGCAAATACTCAAAGGTTTCCACTTTGCTGATCGTGCTCCCTTCTTGAAAGCTGCACTTGCAGAGCACTCAAAGTTGGGAGGCGCTGGAGTGAAGCAGGTCCTGCAACCTGGATTTGTTGCTCTGGCCTGTGAGGTGTAAAAATTTCACACAATCCTACACTAGTCAAGAGACAAGAGTTTCCCTTGTAAAAGGCCTGGCCTGGCTTTAAAGTGGGCCTGGACACAGAAAGGCTGAATAGGGAAAGCTTGTCTCCGTGAAAACCTTTTCCCCTCCAGGGATTTCCAGACATCTGTTGAGACAGGGAGCCACAGAAAGGGCTGTACTGACCATGAGCTGAACACCTGGCATCTCTCTTGCACTGGGGAGTGCTGAGGAGCCCTGTCCTTGGGGCTTCTTATTCAGAAGACAACATCCTTGAAGGATGAGGAGATAGATAACCATGTCCTTCTCATTTTCTGAATTTCTGGCACCGTTTTCTTTTGTACCATAAGGCTGAGCACTCGACATGGATGGAAGTCAGTGGCAGTTGCCTCCTGAGCTACTCAGCAGGACCACGAAGATGTCATGAGCTTATGTAAGGGGAAGATTCGAGGGGAAAAATCCCAGCTAGGACTGGATGTGGGGGGACAAGTGGGGACAAAGGATGAGAAGAAGGCTGAGGTACTCAATCCCTTCTTTGCCTCAGGCTTGAACACAACCAGGTTGTTCCCTGGGTATCCAGGCCGTGGAGCTGGAAGGCAGGGAAGGGAAGCACAACAAAGCTCCCAAACTCCAAGGGGAAATGATTGGAGCCACACCACTTGGACACACACACAAGTCTGTGTGGACAGAGGGCATTCACACACAGGTCCTGCAGGAAATGGCAGAAGTGTTCCCCAAGCCACTTGCCATCATTTCCCATCAGTCCTGGCTAACTGGAGAGGTGCCAGGTGAGTGGAAGTTAGCAGATGTGATGCCTGTGCTTGACTTGGGCACTGGGGAGGTCAGGGAGCAGATCCTTTTCAGCGCCATCACACGGCATGTGCAGAACAAGCAGGGGATCGTGGCCAGCCCACATGGCTTCCTGAAAAGCAGGTGCTGCTGGAGGAAGAGACTGTGGGTTTTAGTAAAACTCCTTGACACTGTTTCCTACACAATTCTCTGGCAGAAAGTGGCTTGGAGGGGTGCACTGCTCACTGAGTTAAAACCTGGCTGGTTGGGCAGGAGCTGCATGCAGCTGGCAGCCAGTGTCCAGTGGTGCTCCCCAGGGCTGGGTGTCCTGGGGCCAGTCCTGCCCCACACCTGTGTCAATGGTCTGGATGAGGGGATGCAGTGCCCCTCAGTGTGTCTGCAGTGACACCAAGCTGGGTGGGAGTGCTGCTGTGCTGGATGGCAGCAAGGCTCTGCAAAGGGCCCTGGACAGGCTGGATTGATGGGAGGAGGCGGCTGCTCCGAGGTTCAACAAGGCCAGGTGCTGTGTCCTGCCCTTGGGTCACAGGAGAACCCTGCAGCATTGCATGGGCTGGGGCAGGATGGCTGGAAAGCTGCCCAGCAGAAAAGGGCCTGGGGTGTTGTCCCTCGAGTGTGTGGACAGGAGCCAGCGTGTGCCCAGTGGGCACAAAGGCCACTGGCTGGTCCCTGCCTGGGACCAGCACTGGTGTGGCAGCACCAGGAATTCAGCCTTCAGGTTTGGGGCTGTCAGCACAAGATATTGGGGGTTGGAGCACATCCAGAGAGGGGCCACAAAGTTGGGGAAGGGTTTGGAGCACAGGACTGAATGAGGAATGGCTGAGGGAGCTGTGGGTGTTTAGCCTGGAGCAAAGGAGCCTCAGAGGGGCCAGATCCCTCTCTAGACCTGCCTTAGGGAAGGTTGTGGTGGGGTGGGGGCTGCTCTCTGCCTCCAGGCAAGAGGTGACAGGACAAGAGCAAATGGCCTCAGGGTGTGCTGAGAGAGGTTCATTTTGGCTATGAAGGAAAAGTTTTCAGTGCATGGTTTGTCAAGCCTTGGAACAGGCTGTGCCTGGAAACACTGGAATCTCCATGCACGGAGGTACAGTATACCAGAGCTGTTTGGACGTGGCATTTAGGGACATGGTTTACTGGTGCACTTGGCACAGTTAGGCTCCTGGCTGGACTCAACGATCTTTGTGGTCATTTCCAACCAAACTGATTCTGTGATTCAGAAGCACATTACTCCAGGAGGTTATGGGGGCTTTTGTGCCCATGCTGCCTTGAAGCTAGGCAGCATCCTGCCTGTTCTGAGAAAACAAGAGCTTTGTTCTTCATCCTCTGAACCTGCAGCCTGTTCTGATCAAGCATCTGTGCAGCTGATTTGGATGAGGGAGTAGATCTTCCCGAAAAATGGTGTTTTCTGGGCTGTTGTTCTCCTGCACGGGGCAGTGATGTGGCTGAGCTCAGAGAGCACATCATGTGGGGTAGTGGGGATTTGGATGTGCAGTGAGCCAAGGTCTGGAATTAATTGGTGGGCTGGATAAGTGTTTCCGATTCGGCATATTGGTCTCCAGGTCATGGATTTCAGTTTCTATTGCCAGGCAATATTGAATTTGAGCTCTGGATGAGAAGTCAGAGTTTAAGGCACAGCTGTCTTTCTGGTGTGTAATATATACATAACTGTAGTTGGTATGTGTTTATGGATTTATATATTTTGTGTTCTTGAGAGTTTGTTAAAACAGTGTTATGCCCTCATGGAACTGTTTGTTTTGTTATGTTTTGTTGTTATGTGGTATTCCTGCTAATTGCAACAAGGCCGTTTTCTGGTAGATGGTTGATTTTTAATCAAATAGATTGTTTTTACATCTGCAATAAGAGTTGGCATGTTTCATTGCAACTCTGCTTTGCCTACATGTCCTTCTCTGCACATATTCTTGCCTGGGCTCAGTTTTCCAATACTTAATAATGTCTTGCCCTTACATTCCTAATTTCTACAAATCCTGCAAAGATATTATATTCTTCAGATGGATGAGACTATTTATCATAATAATTGTGCTTAGTCCTGACTATTGGCTATGACACAAACTGATTTAATGTCTAATTACTCCATTTGATAGCTCTTTAAATTCAGAGATCTTTTTCTTATTCATTAGGATGTTGTGGCACCTGAATCTTATATGGAAAATATTTGTCCACGTGAATTCTTTCAAAAGGGCAGCAGGTCTCAAATTTTGCACCCATGGAAGTAGACTGTATATCTCCCACAGCTCAGGGCTTGCTGTATGCAGCAGTGTGGAAGACCTCATTATTGATTATTTTCCTTGAGTTTTACTTTAGTTGGAATAATGGGAAGGGTTGCAACTATTTCTGGCAATCTTGTCAAGTTTCCTCCCAGTCAGGAAGCTGCAGCCAAATAAATATATTTTCTCCCTTTTCAGTTGTATTTATGTTATTAATTTGGCACAAAACCAGAATGGTCCTACTGTCTAACATGGAGTGAGACTATTCAAGGTAGAGGAAGCTCAGCTGATTGCTCACATCAAGCTGTTATTTTTCCCAATATCAGGGCCTCCAGCTGGGTGGGCCAACCGCCTCCTCTGTGCTGTGTTGCTCTCTGCCTTATTGGAAGTAGAGCTAGCAGGGTAGACAGCCACTTGGAGTTAGTAATCTCTATTGTGATGACAACTGATGCTCTCCACATTGATGAGAGAGAGAGAGGGCAACAGTGCCTTCCATGAATTACAGCATCAGTAAGAAAAAAAGCAGATGGAAGTGAGAATTGCAGAAAGGGATAAATGATCAGTGCCTGCTCTTGCCCCTTTTTTCTGTCTGCAGGTCCACAGATGTAAATGAATGTAAAGGTCAAAATTATTTTCTTTTTCAGAAATGAGGCTATTATCTGTGTCTGCGAAGGAAGCAGCTGTATGCTATCAGCATGAGGCGTTGTGGTCAGGGTGAACTCAAACGTGCAGAATCCTGGGGTAGTACACAGTACAATCTCTTTTGATGCCCCTTGAAAATGAGAGTACTGTGTCCTTCCCCTCCCAGAACAGCTCTGCTCTGTCATCTGTCTCCCATCTGGTAAGGGTCCAGTGCTTCCATGAATAGTACTGTCCTCCGCCCTTTTCTATGGATTTTTCAACTGTTGAATCCTTGTTTTCTGTAGCAGCAAGGGAAATACTAATGGCTATCTAAAGCTCTTTTCCCTCCACCTTGTGTTTTGTTTGAAGGAACAAAACAATTTCCCTAAGACCTGACAGTAAGATACTTCATTTCTGTAACAGGGATTGTTTATATTGGAACACCAGAAGTGTAATTTAGATGTTAAACAAGTATGCATATGCATGTTAAATGCATATATGTACATAAAGATGTGTGTGCATACATATTTCATGTATGGCTATAGTAGAGCTTTATCTTTCTCACTACGTGCTTTTTGAGAGACAATAGTTGGTAACTTTATGAAAGTTTCTGATATAATTAGCTCATCAGAATGTCTCACTAATCCTCATTCCTATTGTTTATTCAGAACTTTTAGAGTTCTTGTATCCATTCCCTACAGCTGTCTCTAGGCCTTAGCTTTAGCATGAGATCTTTGGCTTTCATGACAGCACACAGGTCCAGCTGAACTCTTCTTCCTCTTCCAGAAGACATACTTCTTTTGTGGTCAGTCATTAGAAACTCATGCAAACTTGCATCAGAAAGCTAAGTACTGTTAAAGCATGTCACTTTTTTTTTATTTCTTTAAACTCCTGTATATGGGTATAGGGATGCTTCTAATCTCTGCCAGTTTGTTTTGTTTTTTTTTTTTTTTTTAAGTATATAATGTATGTGGCATGGAATTGATGTGAAACCAGACTTAACAGATCTGGCAAGGCAGAACTTTTTGAGAAGGCTTCTTCATCCCTTCACAAAAGAAAGAGAAGAAGCTACAAAAGAACCAGTAGAAATTGCTCATGGTGGTGCAGCAAGTGTTGAAAATCAAGAAACTTACTCGAATGTCTGGATGTGAATAGAGATGCCTAGTTTTGAAATCCTTGGCCATGATAAATAAACTTAGGAATTTTTTACAAGCAGTGCTCTGTATCTGTATCATGATGTGAACTTCGAACTAAAGATGTTTGACAGTCTAAAGATGTAACACTCTTTGAGTGTTAAGGTGATTATAATCTTTGACTTGCTTAGCAAAACCATATATGTAAAAAATCATGTTCCAGTTACCTGAAACTACCCCCCC
>CM031878.1:59835921-59874941 GCA_018697195.1 Certhia americana
CAGCTAAAGATATCATGGAAGAAGTTTAAATATATATTTTATAGAATTAGTTTGGTCAAGCAGAAGTTAAAGTAGTAATAGTTTGCAAGTCTAGCTATGAGGTTGGTATCACACCTTTACAGTGACAGTAGGTGAAAGATGTTTTCCACTTAGAGTTGTTGCAAAGGACAATTTCTGAGAACATTTTTATGTCAGTCACATGGAAGTTGTGGATAAAAGGCAGAAGAGTAACTCTGGCCATTTGCCTTCTTTCTCCTGCCATGCAGTACAGTCCAATAAATTTTAAATAATTTGCAGCTGCAGATAAAAGGCTGATTTTTCCTGAAAATTAAACTAATTTTGTATCTTTCTTTTCAAGAACAAAAAGGAGTCATTAGGACCTCTATAACTGTCATAATCTACAACAGACAAAGCTCTTTTATGGTTCAGATACAGCCTGTATATAGAGCAGGTGTGCTCACAAAATGTGCCTGAAAGAGAACAGGATGCTTAGTGGATTTATGCCTAGCTTTGTTACATTTGGATATTCTTTCTTTGTGTTGCCGCCAAAGATGCTATTTTAGGCTCCCAGGTTTCTCCAATGTTCTTGAACTGAACACTTTCTGTCTAAACCCCTCTGAGAGGTGAAAAACAGGAGAATAGAACTTCCTGTCTATTTCAAATACTCTATGCAGACAAAAACAAGGTGCCAGGTCATTTACCCAAACCATGGGTCATACCCACTGCCTGGGCTTGTGCTTCTTGCAGGCTCCTCTCAGGAGAGACACAGCCGCATCCCAGGCTGCTGCTGCTCGCAGTCACCTCCCTGGTTGAAAGCTGAGCTGCTGTTCATGCTCTGTACTTGTGTTATCACAGAGGTGAGGAGCCCAGGGTGGGGAGGAGGTGGGGAGCTCTCTGTGCAGCTCCTGTGCAGGTATCAGCTAAAGAACCAGACGTGGATGTAACAAGGCAATGTGATAAGGGAGTGTAGGAAACAGACAAGTAGAAGAAAGTAATTCGACAGCAACAGACCAGTCCATCAACAACCAGACTAGATGAGTTTTCTGTAGGCATTGAGCCTTCTATATAACCTTAAAGGACTTCTAGTAGAGTAATGAGATCCCTCAGAAGTCCTTTCCAGGCATGGAAAGCAACCTAAGAGGGAGACTGGCATCATGACTGACTGGAGAAATAGAGAACAGGCAGGGGCATGAAACTGGAAACAAATACAAGATCTAGAGGTGAGAATGGCAGTCATGTTTGTGCAGTCATATCCACAGCATATGTTCCTCTCCTCTGATTGCTGGTCACTGCGGAGAGTCTGCTATGGCAGTGAGGCAAATGTGCCTCAGACCAGCAGGTAATTTTCTACTGCAGCAGTTTGGACTTCAGAATTTATGAGGCTGTGGTTTCATTAACAAGTTTGGAGTTAAACTGTCTCCCTAGCCACTCTGGTGTTTCCTATTGTAATTTATCATTTTGTACAGCAGTAAACAGAGGAGAAAGCAGCCCCCAGTTCTGCTGATGGACAAGATCAGATGCTTGCAGTGTGGACTACTATATTAAAACCAGGTCATAAATTAAAGAGGTCACAATCAACTTGAAAACCTATTTTCTTTCTGACATAATTTTCTGTATTGCTGCTAATAAAAGAAAGACAAGATTATTTCAGCTACAGCACCAGCTGTACTGTTTAGTTAGCATTTCTCTGTTAGGTGTAGCTTCTAGATTAATTTACCTTTTATATTGTGTTGGCTTTTATATAGGTCTTTCACAATACTGCAGGGGTTAAGGGTACTCAGAATCTTGTTAAAATCTTTAATACTAATTTCAGTTGTTTAAAAGTAAATTTTGAGGTGTCTATCTCATTTTAGAGTCTGTGTATCACACAAATTCAAACACTGACCTAATTTTTTTTCCTCTTTTTATTTGAAGGTAAGCCAGGATTTAGCAGTGCTGAAGAGGAATGAAATATAATTGATGTGAACTTAAAGGTAAGAATGAGTCCTTTCAGGAAATATTCCCTCTCAGATTTTTTGGCAACACAGAGAGCCCTTACTTTCTAGCAATTCAATTTTTGCAATTGGAGTAATCTGCTTGAGACTCAGAAGCACAACTATTGCTCACAGAACCGTTTTTCATGTTCTCAGCCTTCTTTGGTGTCTGAGAGGTAGGGTGAGTGGAGGGAGGAGACAGGTGGGGCTGGGAGCTGGGCAGGGGCAGCCTGGGGGCGCTGGTGGTGGGGAGCTGTTAGGCTGGGAGTGTTAATTGGAGGAGGCCTGGCTCCCCATCCTGGCTGCTGACACCAGCTTCTACCAGTCACTCCATTAGCTCAAGGATAAAGCTCCAATACTGCAAGCTCCATATATGCTGTAATTCTACATCCTAAATATGAATGGGCTACCCTTTGAGGTGCCCATATAGCCTCAGTTATACCCCTGAGGTTTGAGTCTTCAGCAGATTTAATTATATAATTATACACCATTTTGTCCACAGGATTTGCCTTAGACTGTGCATGAGATGGAATTGCTCTGGGATGAGTAAGAGGTGTGCAGCAAAGGAACCATTTGTCTGCTGGAGTCAGATTTCATTTCTTTCTGGAGTCTGAATAAAGCTGATTGGTATCTAACAACACTTCATGTGGGGGAAAATGCATTTGGGTTTTGATATGGCTTTTAAAATGTTTCTTCTTGAATGGGTATTAGATTTATGGGGTGGTTTTTTTGATTCATTGATGCCTGATGCATAAACTGATTATGACCAGACCCTTTCAGTCCTGTGCCATTAGGTGAAGCCTCCCTTCTCCTTCCTGGCTCACAAGGAGGTGGAGAAGGCTAGAGGGAAGGCAAAAGGTAGCATGCACAGACAGGAAGGAAAAATGGTCTGATTTTGGGTGAGCTATTGAAGACAGACTGTTTATGCCTCTGCATTTTTTTCTACTTCCTAAATAGTATTTAATTTTCCTAAAGGGACAATTTCTGTCACAAAATACCTCTCCTGGAAAGCTTCCAGTCAGGGGTCCTGATTGACGCAGGAGAATCCAGGGAAAAATAGGGAAATCTGAGGAGAAGACTGAGGTCTTCCCATGTTTCTGCCACAAAGTTGTGATGGTTTTGGTTAAATTGTTGTATATTAATTTTCCACAGTCACCAAATATCTCCTGTTTTCCAGATGGCTGCACTGAGGCCATTTGTAAAAGCAACATATGCTTAAAGATGTAGAAAACACCATCAAGAATATCTAAATTCAGTACAAAGCACTCTAGAGGTCTAGAAGTCTGCATGGCAAATTTTTTGAATTGTGTTTTCACAATAACAAGCTCTTTGGTAAACTGAGATTATCAATATTTATCCATGTCAAAGTTGTTGTGGAAATAAATTAATTCTTAAACTTGATAATTTAAAATTACTATCCCAGAAAAAGTCATAATGACGTAATGAAAAGTTGAACTTTGAGAGCAGACTGAGAAAACTGTGCGGGCATTGATGAGGAAACAGCATACTTTAAACCAGTGCTATGGGTGGATTGGGGAAAGGAGGGAAAAGTATTTGAGCAAGTATATTATGCAGAAAGGGAATGCATGGAAAACCCTTCCAGGGCTTTGCAACTCTAATAATGCTTTTTGCTGTGGGACACAGAAAAACTATAGGTGGTAACTAGAGCTCCCCTAATACAATAAAACACATTCTAGTATTCATTTTAGAGTTTACAGTTTTGAAGGACCTGCAAGCTTGTAGAACTACTGAACTCTTGTATTATAACATGCATTGTACTTATTGCTTATAGTCTAAAAAACCTACTGTGTCTGAGCCAGTGACTCTTTTGAACAACCTCAATAACTCCATTGCAAAAAAACTATTTGGCTGAAGGAAAAAACCTCAGCTTCTTGGGTATTAGCATTTTAAACTACCCAGGAAGAATTAGCTACCAAAGACTTTCACATATCTGATCCCAACTCATAATTTAATTGTATTATAATAGAAATATTAACTTCTGATTTCCTTGAACTGGCTGGGGAGAAAACTCACTTCATCCTGCCACTTAAAAACTTACGCATTTTGTAAGGCGTGGATTTTCCTTTAAGTCTTAACTGAAGTAGAAGTTTCTGTTGCTAGTTGCATAATATTTTAAAAATCACAGCTCAGATTCATATCTACAAAACATAATTTCCCAGAGAAGGATTTGGATATACTCCAGTTTGTCAAAGAATTTAAAATGTCCTGCTCCTTTATTATCTGGTCAGAGAAAATGAGCTGCTTGCAACTAGTCAAAAGCTAAGAAAGCATTTTGAAGATATTTGACAGATCATTCAAGCAGAGAATGATTCTCAAAAGACCAATGTCTGCCAAAAAAGACTATGTGCTGCATGCTACGAGAGGTGAACTGAATAAAAATAAACTACTGTATTAATAAATAAATGGCCAAAACATTACCTTAAAAATTGTAACAATTCAAAACTTACCCTAGAATTTCTGTTTACTTGGGGGACATTTCTCTTTCTGGCTTTTAGCTATCTGTATATCTTCCGATGTTTTTTTACAAAAATAAAGTGAATATTTTCAAGATGTTGGATAAATTTTACAATTTTATCCTGCTATTAAGTTTTTTGTTTCTTTTTTTTGGTGGCAGTTGCATGTCAAACAAATGCAGGTAAGAAGCCCATAGAAATGCATGAGCCTGTCTATGGTTTTGGAGGAAGGGGAGAAGCCTGAGTTGAGTCCTCTGGAGAATGCTTTTCTGAAATGAAAGTAGGATGATGTAAAAGTGGTATGACCCTTTCAGCTGGTGTCTGTAATCCACCATCTCTACAGAAACAGGTAAAAAACTCAAGAAACACGTATGACCACACCTATACCAGGTAGCAGTGCAGATGACAACTATTATTACATTGTTAGTGGTCTATGAAGCACTCAACAAAGTGGTGCTCCTTCTGTGCCTCAAAATCCAAGCATATCTGTGACAAAGACAGGTTATCAGCAATCTGCTTACTGAGGCCCTGTAGTGGGTCCCATGTGGTGGCTCATGGTAGCGACGGCGGAGCATGAATGGACCTGAGGCAACAGCTTGGTAAGAAATTATCTGTAAAGATCATTTGTGACCCAAAGACTGGCAATGGGGATCTAACCACAGTTTAACCTTCTAACCTCAGTCTGTGCCTAAGAGCTACAAGCTCATTAAAGCATCCTCCTTAACTAATGCTCAACACTTCTGTTACAGCTGTCCATTTCTGCCTCTGAGCCTTTGGTTTGGCAGCTGCTCTTTTTCCCTTGGAGACACTTCCTCACTGGAAGGGACTGGTGGTTTATCTTAAACTCCTATTTAGGGGCATAATTGACCATGCAGTGACCATGCAGGTTACAGCACACAACCTGTGAGTGCCGCCGAGCCGAGCCTCAGTTGGAGCCCCTCAGTTTGCTTAATTGCATGTGTTATGAACGAAAGGTGCGGTGCAGATTCCTCAGGGGTGAGGCAGAGCACTCAGCAAGTGAAAACCCTGGCTTTATGGGAGCCTAGCATTAGCACTGTGGAGCGCTGTGCCACAGGCACTAATCAAACGGGACCGTGGCCCTACGGAGCCCTGCATGGGGTGAGGAACCACAGAGTGCTCTGCTCCTCTCTTTGGTGACCCTGCTGAAAGAATCAGGCGGTCTGAACCCTGAGCCCTGCCCCTGGCCACACGCAGGTGGGGTAATGAACAAGCAGATGGAGTGGGAAATGGGAACTGAAGTATCCCAGGTTACTGTAACCAGGAGGCAGGTGTGCCTGGGATTCTTTATATTCAGGAGGCCAACAGACCCAGGGGATTGTGGCCAAACCTCCCGGTTTCTGTAGCACCCTAAAGTCGATTTAAAGTCGATTGTGCCATGTACTGGTCCCATTACTCTGGGATGACCTAATCTTTTCTTGAGAGGAGGTGGATGGCTGTGGTATGTTGTAGAATGCTCTGCTACAGGTGTAATTTCACCTAGATGCTGCCTAATCAGACACTCTCTGCCCCCTATCTCCCACGCCAATTAATTTTGCCAGGACGAGAAGTGGCAGCTGGCTAGCAGGGCTCACCCTGCACATCCGTGTTGGCCTCATGAGTTGCTGTTTGGCTCAGTGTACCACCTGTGCATGTGTGTCAACAGGTGAATGCTCTATTTCTTTTATTTCCAAGATTATGCTCAGGAAGTTGCTCGAAAACGCTGACTTAAAGGGGAAGCAAAAGAGATTTTCACCCTTACCTTTTCATTGATTACAGCCCTGGCTAATCATCTGCTATGAATGAAAATAATTTGTGGGCACAAGTAGGTTCTAGGAGTCTGATGTTAAATTTAGAAATGTGGCCATAAATAACGGCATTAATAGAAGTATATGCCTTCAGTTTGCTGCTATGCCTGGAGTAGGAGATAATTATCATTCCTCTCCTTTCGGCCCTGATTACTGTAACTTCTGTGCTGGTAGCTGGAGCAATGTTTTGCTTTGATATTCATAACAATAGCTTTTGCAGAGCAGATCAAGGATACTAATCTTGGTTGCCTGTTGAAAGGAGATGAAACCTTGCATGCAGGTTTAATTCCAGGTATTATGTTACTTCTGATGAACCATTGCAACTCTCATGGTTTATGCTTCACTAGTTTATATCAGAAGTGGTCTGTAGTTTTTGTTGCTTTATTTTGTTTTGTTTTTTCCTGTAGAAAGCCATAAGAAAAGCAAGATTGATACGTCATTTTAAGAGAAACCCGAGGTAGCTATTAGTCATGTGAGTTTAGATGGTTGTCTCTTTAGAAGAGATAGCAAACATCACTGGTCCTGCTGCATTGCAAGTCAGGTTGATTTAATTTTTTTGTGCTAAATTTGGCTGTTAGTTATTTAAGTGCCCAATTTAAGTAACTTTGTTGCTTCAGTGGAGCAACAGTTGAGCAATTTGGGCTTAAACAAGGTGAGATTTCGGTTTTCAAATGGCATTTCTCCTTCTATTTGCATTTTTGATACAGTGTTCAGAAAACACAGGTATTGTTTCTTTTTTTAGGGGAAGACAGTTTTTAGTGTCGAGTTTATTTTTTAAAGTTTTGTTTTATTTATATAGTAAAATATTGATTTTCATTTGTGTTCCTGTCAGATGTTCTCTTTCATAAAGATTTACTTTTTATTTGTATATCCATACTGCCACGTGACTCCTAGCCTGGACATGCACCTTTGGATCCTATTTCAATCAATCTGTGTTCTAGTGGTCACAGTGGGAACACAAACTGGTACACAGGAGCATAAGAATTGTTGCTTATTTAATGTTTCTGAATGTTCATTTAATACTATTTTTGATATTTTGATTGCAAAATGAGGAAGACATGAGGTGTGAAGAGTATTGAGTGAAAGAGTTCTATCATTTGGTTTCCTGCTTTAAGTTATGTTTGAGGAAAGCTGGAAGTGCAAAGCAGAGGAACTTAAAACTTTGAGATTACCAAACTTCCTGTTGTAAAATTAAGTGAACTTTGCTTAGACTTGAGTATTGGGGTCTCAGAAGGGTAGACTAGCAACCAGGCATCCTCAGTATTCCTTTGCAATCCTGGATAGTCTCCCTTTTATTATTATTTTTATCTATTATTTATATGCAGAGGTGGATGTATTACAGGTGGTCCTATGTGGCTCAGAGAGAGAAATAAACTGTGAGTCTTTTCATTGCTCAGCTGCTTGGGTGGATGCAAGTTTCCGTGTCAAGTTTCCTTGTAGTGAAGCTTTTGCTCTGCATTAAAGAGCTATGGGTAATACCCTACCCAAATTCCGGATTGTTAGACTGGTTGACGTGCTCTTGTAGAGAATTGAAATTTTTGATACCAACTTTGATCATCATCAGCCCTTTTTCTTTTGCAATAGTTCTGGTGGCAAACATGAAACTGAAAGAGAATGTCATTTAACACTGGACCTCCCAAAAAACTTACCATAATGGCTATTTAACACAATTATGTTACAAAAGGTAGACTGATAAATCTGCCTTGTAGCTGCCTAATGCATTAAGTTTTTAACTGCCTGTGCATTCACAAACTCTTTGGTGAAGACATACCCCTTAACTTTTACATATGATTTTCTCAGTTAGCCAGGAGCTTGAGTATTATATGGAGTCCATTAAGGAATTATTAAACAGTTTTTTCCGCCTCTAATTTTGCTTTTGATTTCCAAGATGAGGAGGCTAAAAATAAGCAAACCCAAAAAACGTGTGATAAAACAGGGAGCAGGAAAAGCAGTTGGTTGTATCATTGGTGTCTCTTTTCTATATATCATATAAAAAGCATTCTGAAAGATTTCCAACATTTTGCTATATCATCTCTGCCTGAGACTTCAAATTGCACTATAGGAATGCCTTATGGTAACTTTGGACCCTAAGGCTCAAGGAATAGCTTCTAACAGTTTCCTGTCTGAGAGTGCTTTGCCCGAGAACACTCACAGATGGAAAACTGAAGAGATGCTTTCTGGGGAGATGTGAGAGGGGGTTGATCTTAGACAAAACTGATGTGGAGGGGGGATTATTCTCTATGTCCTGTCTCCATTTCTATATGTCCTGGATGAATGTTGTGAAAAGAAGGTTCTCAGCTATTGTGTATTGGAGCAGAAGAACAGGTGGATAAATGCTTTGTTGGGAGATTTAAGTCCTGATCAGGGAGATACTTTCTCAGGAGTTTTAGCATTATACAGCAATGCACACAGAGTTATAGCATAGCTTAACTAGTAAAAGATATTAAAAATCCCTAAACTGAACTATAAAGATGCCAGTTCTACCACTAAATCCTGCTACTAAGAACCACAACATTTTCTAAATACCTCTGGGGTACTTTTTTTAAGATTGTCCGCTTATGTGGGCAGCCTCTTCCAAATTGTAAGGAGTGAAAAAGATTTTAAACAAAAGTTTTATTAACAAATGTCTATTCACTGGACATACAAATACCCACTACCCCACATGATGTGCTCTCTGAGCAACCATCAGAAAGTGGCCTAGTGCAATTAGCGGGAATACCACATAACAACAAAACATAACAAAACAAACAGTTCCATGAGGGCATAACACTGTTTTAACAAACTCTCAAGAACACAAAATATATAAATCCATAAACACATACCAACTACAGTTATGTATATATTACACACCAGAAAGACAGCTGTGCCTTAAACTCTGACTTCTCATCCAGAGCTCAAATTCAATATTGCCTGGCAATAGAAACTGAAATCCATGACCTGGAGACCAATATGCCGAATCGGAAACACTTATCCAGCCCACCAATTAATTCCAGACCTTGGCTCACTGCACATCCAAATCCCCACTACCCCACATGATGTGCTCTCTGAGCTCAGCCACATCACTGCCCCGTGCAGGAGAACAACAGCCCAGAAAACACCATTTTTCGGGAAGATCTACTCCCTCATCCAAATCAGCTGCACAGATGCTTGATCAGAACAGGCTGCAGGTTCAGAGGATGAAGAACAAAGCTCTTGTTTTCTCAGAACAGGCAGGATGCTGCCTAGCTTCAAGGCAGCATGGGCACAAAAGCCCCCATAACCTCCTGGAGTAATGTGCTTCTGAATCACAGAATCAGTTTGGTTGGAAATGACCACAAAGATCGTTGAGTCCAGCCAGGAGCCTAACTGTGCCAAGTGCACCAGTAAACCATGTCCCTAAATGCCACGTCCAAACAGCTCTGGTATACTGTACCTCCGTGCATGGAGATTCCAGTGTTTCCAGGCACAGCCTGTTCCAAGGCTTGACAAACCATGCACTGAAAACTTTTCCTTCATAGCCAAAATGAACCTCTCTCAGCACACCCTGAGGCCATTTGCTCTTGTCCTGTCACCTCTTGCCTGGAGGCAGAGAGCAGCCCCCACCCCACCACAACCTTCCCTAAGGCAGGTCTAGAGAGGGATCTGGCCCCTCTGAGGCTCCTTTGCTCCAGGCTAAACACCCACAGCTCCCTCAGCCATTCCTCATTCAGTCCTGTGCTCCAAACCCTTCCCCAACTTTGTGGCCCCTCTCTGGATGTGCTCCAACCCCCAATATCTTGTGCTGACAGCCCCAAACCTGAAGGCTGAATTCCTGGTGCTGCCACACCAGTGCTGGTCCCAGGCAGGGACCAGCCAGTGGCCTTTGTGCCCACTGGGCACACGCTGGCTCCTGTCCACACACTCGAGGGACAACACCCCAGGCCCTTTTCTGCTGGGCAGCTTTCCAGCCATCCTGCCCCAGCCCATGCAATGCTGCAGGGTTCTCCTGTGACCCAAGGGCAGGACACAGCACCTGGCCTTGTTGAACCTCGGAGCAGCCGCCTCCTCCCATCAATCCAGCCTGTCCAGGGCCCTTTGCAGAGCCTTGCTGCCATCCAGCACAGCAGCACTCCCACCCAGCTTGGTGTCACTGCAGACACACTGAGGGGCACTGCATCCCCTCATCCAGACCATTGACACAGGTGTGGGGCAGGACTGGCCCCAGGACACCCAGCCCTGGGGAGCACCACTGGACACTGGCTGCCAGCTGCATGCAGCTCCTGCCCAACCAGCCAGGTTTTAACTCAGTGAGCAGTGCACCCCTCCAAGCCACTTTCTGCCAGAGAATTGTGTAGGAAACAGTGTCAAGGAGTTTTACTAAAACCCACAGTCTCTTCCTCCAGCAGCACCTGCTTTTCAGGAAGCCATGTGGGCTGGCCACGATCCCCTGCTTGTTCTGCACATGCCGTGTGATGGCGCTGAAAAGGATCTGCTCCCTGACCTCCCCAGTGCCCAAGTCAAGCACAGGCATCACATCTGCTAACTTCCACTCACCTGGCACCTCTCCAGTTAGCCAGGACTGATGGGAAATGATGGCAAGTGGCTTGGGGAACACTTCTGCCATTTCCTGCAGGACCTGTGTGTGAATGCCCTCTGTCCACACAGACTTGTGTGTGTGTCCAAGTGGTGTGGCTCCAATCATTTCCCCTTGGAGTTTGGGAGCTTTGTTGTGCTTCCCTTCCCTGCCTTCCAGCTCCACGGCCTGGATACCCAGGGAACAACCTGGTTGTGTTCAAGCCTGAGGCAAAGAAGGGATTGAGTACCTCAGCCTTCTTCTCATCCTTTGTCCCCACTTGTCCCCCCACATCCAGTCCTAGCTGGGATTTTTCCCCTCGAATCTTCCCCTTACATAAGCTCATGACATCTTCGTGGTCCTGCTGAGTAGCTCAGGAGGCAACTGCCACTGACTTCCATCCATGTCGAGTGCTCAGCCTTATGGTACAAAAGAAAACGGTGCCAGAAATTCAGAAAATGAGAAGGACATGGTTATCTATCTCCTCATCCTTCAAGGATGTTGTCTTCTGAATAAGAAGCCCCAAGGACAGGGCTCCTCAGCACTCCCCAGTGCAAGAGAGATGCCAGGTGTTCAGCTCATGGTCAGTACAGCCCTTTCTGTGGCTCCCTGTCTCAACAGATGTCTGGAAATCCCTGGAGGGGAAAAGGTTTTCACGGAGACAAGCTTTCCCTATTCAGCCTTTCTGTGTCCAGGCCCACTTTAAAGCCAGGCCAGGCCTTTTACAAGGGAAACTCTTGTCTCTTGACTAGTGTAGGATTGTGTGAAATTTTTACACCTCACAGGCCAGAGCAACAAATCCAGGTTGCAGGACCTGCTTCACTCCAGCGCCTCCCAACTTTGAGTGCTCTGCAAGTGCAGCTTTCAAGAAGGGAGCACGATCAGCAAAGTGGAAACCTTTGAGTATTTGCCAGAGGGATTTCTGTTGGAGGAGATAATCTGCGAAAGGATTGGAGGGAGCAATGTTGTGCTTCTACCTTGTGTGGCCAGTGCCAAAATCATCTACCATCTCCCAGAGCTGCGTATGTAAAGAAATCCGGATGGCTTCTCTGGGTGTACTAAGTGTGCAAAGTTCACAGACCCGACAGTGGTTGAGTGCCTCAGCCAAGGTTCCCTGTGGCTCAGACAGCAATCCCAGCCTTGCAGTGTCACCCATCTTTTAGCAGGGCCCTGCTTGTCCCCCAGTGCTCCCGCATCACCTGCTCTTGCAGGACGGAATGCTGCAAACAGCTGTCCCGGGGTGCGCCGGTAGGATCTGTCTTTCTGTCTGGATTGATTTGGTTTGTTTCTTTGTTTTTTTCCTTAAGGACGCCAATTTCTCTATTTCGAGACAGAGAAAAATGTCCGTGTGTCTGTCTCTCGGAGATCAAACAGTGACATCCAGCGGCCACTCACTCCGCTAAAAATGGCAAATTGGTGTCACAGAGCGGCGAGAGGATGTGCGAGGGAGAGCAGTGTGTGACACCGGAGTGTGCAGGGCAGAGCGCTGAGCAAGGAGTGCAGCCCCTCCACCTCCCCTTCCTTGTCTATTTCCTCTCAAGGGTTTATCGCTAGTCACTGCAGTACTCCAGTTGTGTTGAGACCATTTGTCTCCCCACCCTGGGCAATGGTCACTTCTTGTCATAAGTCCTGGGCCAAAGCCCATGAAACATGGCTGCTTCATAGAAAGGAAACAGCCTTTTAGTACTTTTGATCTAGTTATGGCACAACAGCCTTGCAAACATGAGGATAGAGGTCTAAAGCAGCTTTCAAGGGCTGTGGATAATATAAAATCACAAGATTGATAAAACAGACACATGAATTGATAAGAAGTGGCTGCCAGTGTACTGCTAGGCACTAACATCTGAGAAAAATCAGAAGACACTGCAGCTGGAAGATAAAGGATGAAAAGCAGAGGGAGAAGAATGTCTGCAGGACAAGGACAAGGGCAAGGGTTCCTGTGTTTGAAAGAGAATGAGAAGACAGATGTGATCCAACAAGGGACCAGAGTGGGAGTCTCCTTCCCTGGCAGGCAAGGAATGCATCAGGCAGAGCCAGCACAAAGGCCCCACCCATGCATAGCCTTTCAGCCTGAAATAAGGCTGAATTGCTTGCTTCAGCTCCAGTGCACTGTTGGGGATCAGCTGTCAAAGAGTGCAAATCAGGCCCAAAGGTGCTGCTTTGTGTCCACCTCTTATTGGACCAAGGCTTGAAGTTAGTGCTACCTGAGAAGTTGCCCTTGTACTTGCTGAAGGCATCTGCCAGGATGCAACTTGCACAGACTTTAAAGGGGACATGGCATAACCTGTCTCACAGGGAAAGAATTCCAAAGTGAGAGGAATGATTCCAAAGAATTCCAAAGTGGCGGGGGTTTGCATCTGACAGGCAAGAGGCTTATTTTATATTCAGGGCAGCACAGTAGTAAAGCGAGAAAAAAGGCTCTTGCTGTGTCAGTTCGAACTGCAGACTGCAAGAGGCTGCATCATTTAGCTATTGAACAGGCTAAAACCAATATTTGTAAAGGATTTTATGAGGCAGTTAATGGACTGGAACACACTAAGGATATAACTTATCAGTAGTATGAATACAAATTTACTACCAAAAAACCCTAAAATTACAAACCCAAAATATGCAGATGGTGTCCAGACAGCTGTGAGTAATAAATTGAACTTGAATTAAACTGGACTAGGTGGTGACTTTAGCAACTGTGAAGAATACTACAAAACAATTCTAATGAGCGGATTACCTCTATGTTCTCCATAATGAAACCAAATCAGAGAAAGGCAAAAAGTCTTCCAAATGCTGTGATACTTGCATGAAATATAGGCACTTAAACAAAATAGCTTCCAAAATCTCTTAAGATTTGTTATTCATTTTGATCCAAGATTGGCACAGATCTGATTTCACTAAACAAGGAGAACACCCAAGTGTGCTGCTAATCCTTTTTAACAAAGCTTTCATAGACACAAGCCTAGCAATGCAGTCCTAAGGAACGAATCCACCCTTCTGAGCCTGCTGACACATGACCTGCTGCAGGCTGAAACTGCTTGATTTGCTCCTCTGCCTGCACCTCTCACAGGCACATAGCCTTGCCTGAGACCTGCACCACAGTGGCACAAAACCTCTGAGTGACACCTGCTTTAAAGGCACCCTTATAAAAATAAAACAACTTGTGGGGATGAGGTCTTTGTCAAACCTTTGGTCTTTTCTTTCTTATGTAAGGTCACATCACTTTTGGTTTCATTTGGGAAGGAAATTATAATGTTCAGGCAGGGAGAAGAGTAGAGGAAAAGTACTTGTTTAACAATGGCAGGAAGGCAAAAAAACAAAAGTGCCATAAATCTACTTCTGTAAAAGCAATGTCTTTTTCTTTTCCTACATCTTTTCTGAAAGTATGTTTGCTTAGGGCTGCTGATTGTCCTGTATTTTTTTTGTTGTTTTGTTTTGCTTTTTTTTAACTTAAAACACACACAGAGAAGAAAAAGCCACACCAAAACAAACAAAACCAACCACAACAGAAAAACCCATCCAAACAACACCCCACCTTAAGTAATTACGATGAAATAAAGCGTTTAGGAACATACTCCCCTCCACCCCTCTCGCTTTTCTCCGTCCCTGCCTCTCTCTCTCCGCCCCCCGGAGGGTGTCGGCGCGGTCCCCGGCGCACAGCGGGCTGGGGAAGTTCAATCCCAGTTCAGGGGCGGGCAGGGAACACCGTGTACTCGGCACGGCACTGGGGTGGCTGCGGTACACCCTCGGCAGCAGGACTCCGGGCTGCTCCGCCCGCCCGCCGCCAGCCTCACTCATGTGCGGTGTGAGCGCTGGGATTCTCCTCTCTGGCTTTAGGATGGGTGCAGAAGGAGNNNNGGGTGCAAGACGGCTGGGATTCTCCTCTCTGGCTTTAGGATGGGTGCAGAAGGTCCTTTCCTTCCCAACTCACCCTCCACCCTTCCACCGAGTGAAAGCAGTTCCATGGAAAGGTTCGTGACCGTGTGATGGAGGGTGGGAACACCTCCCCCTTTCTGCAAACACCACTCGTACAAGGGCTAGATAAGGTGTTCTTGCTTGTCACCAGCACCTGAACTCCAGACCGCACCCTGGGTCCACCACTGGCTGCGGTGCAATATCTGAGTTCTGACTGGCCACCAAGAGAACTGACAACATAAAAGGGGAACACCCCTTCCCTCCACAGGGCTGCAGCCAGCCAAGTCCTGGTACATCCCAAGGGAAAGAGAAGTGTCCCTGCACAGTCAGGTCTCCTCCCTGCAATGGAAAGTCTGACCTCCTCATCACACTGCCTGTTAAGGCGACCGTGTTTAAGGGACCACTAATAGGATTGGACATGGATTGGGCTGGATTTGCCAAGAGGTGGATGCAGTGGGAGTAGCAAAGTGTTGACGGCAGGGATGCTCTCAGCTGTGAGAGAAAATTCCCTGCTGACCTGTATATGTAAATTGTGGTGATTCATTGCTACAGCAGTCACTGGGTCTTGTTACATTTTAAGTGTAGGAAAGTGAAACTTGTACTGCACTCCAATCATTTAATCTAGCTTTTTTTTCCTGTATCTGAAGAAATGCAGAGAACTGAAAAAGCTGCGATCATTCCATATACATAAGAACACTGAGGCTTGTTGTTGCCAGATAACCTCTAATTGAAACCAGGGTATGAAAAAAGTATGAATTCTTACAAACACAAAAAAACCCAAACTGACTCTAAAACTGATCTATACTTTTCTAATGGTTTGTTCCTAGTGTAAGGTTTTGCCAAAAAATTAAACCAGAGGTTCACGAGAATGAAGGTTGAGAAGGAGAAAAAGCCATGAAGAAGGAATTCTACTTGTCCTTAGCAATGTAGGTAATAATTGGAGGCTAAAGGTGCCTGATAGGGAAGGCAAGCAGGAATCACGAGGCTGTGGAGAGATGCAGCTCAGGTCAATGTGCCATGTGGATTACTATAAGGAACAGGCTTATGTTCAGGTTTTGGGTTGCAGGATGAAGCTCTTTGCTCAGGAATAGTTTTCAAAGTGCGTGTTGAAAAGTTTGTGGTATTTGTTGTCTTTTCAATCTTAAAATGCCTGCATGTAAGCAGCTTCTTTGTTGGCTAGTAAGTGGAGAATGCTGGAGACCCAGTTATCCCCACATTTGCCTTAAATTTACAGGACCCATTAGCATGTTGAAAAAAACAACAAACATTACTCATTCCCAGTATTGCCTTCTCTAACAAAAATGCCTCTCTGGCCTGAACACATTGTTTCTTCATTCCTCTCTTCCAGGACTGAACTTCTGGTTAATTGGTGCATGAGTTTCAAAAATGATGGAGAGAAACTTTGAAATTAATAATGAGATCTACAACCAAAAGAAAATATACAAGGTCTAACTGCATAGCACTGGCTTTCACAGTTAGTAAACAGCCCTTGGCCATTGTTACCATTTTTTTGTATATGTTTTATTTTTACATTGTGATATTTTTAGACCTGCAGAGATGAAAACTGAAAACTGGCTTCCTACAGAGTTAGCTGGGTCATTATGGGGAAACTGAGAATTTAATATTTTCTACAAAACCATACAAGAGTTTGCATAACTTCCAGTAAAAGTTCCTTCCGTTTCTTTCCCTATTTGTTCCATGTTTCATCTGATGCCATTATTTATTCTGAACTGGTACCCTTTTCCCCCATCTCTGTCACATCTCCACCAATTTCTGAAAATAGAAAAAATACTTTGATCATTTTAAGATGGAAAAATATTCCTCCACAACTCATCTAGACTTCTCCCCTTAACTGAACAGATTAAAGTCAGAATCCGATTATTCATAATTAATCTCTGGGCATAACAATGTTTTTATTTTAGCTTCAAAGGAATGATTTCATAAGATTTTTTTCTGTGTCTTATTTTTCATATCTAATATGCTGCCCCAATTCTACAGACAGAGGTGAAATGCAGGGGTTTTATAATTTTTATATATTGGCAAAAAATTGCAGTGAACACAAAAGACAATTGTTGCCTTCACATAATATAAACTCAAAGATCAGTACTTACCATACTGTAGCAAACCTGCATCATCATGCATGCATGTACACACAACCCACACACATTTTCCACAAACCTGCACAGTGGCTGGAATAGTTTCTGCAGTGCTATGAACAGGAAAAACATTTATGGCCTGCAGAAGAAAAACAAGGTCTCATTATTCACATCCATTTTCCAGCCAAACATAAACTATCTAAAACTCAGGTGGAAGCAGCTTTTATCTCTCAGTGAGGATTTGGTGAGTCTTTAGATTCCTTGCATTTCATCACTTTAATTTTCTAATTCTTGCTTTAGTTTCAATGGCTACCAAAACACTTGATATGCTACATATTCTGCTGTTGTTTCCTTAAATCCTAATGCTGAACTCTGAAGTCAAGACAAATCTGTAGCATATTTGGCTCTCAGAAATACGGCTGAAACAATTTGCAAGCTGAAAAACCACAAGGTTACCACAAGGTAACATAAGTGTGTAGCTAAACAAAGCTAATACAAAGCACAGTCCACTTGTACTGGGCACTGGTGAGGCCACACCTGGAGTCCTGCCTTCACTTCTGGGCCCTTCATGACAAAAAAGATATTGAGGGGCTGGAGCAAGTCCAGAGAATGGCAGTGGAGCTGGTATAGGGTCTGGACCACAAATCCTGTGAGGAGAAGTTTAGGGTGCTGCGGGTGTTCAGCCTGAACAAAGGGAAGCTCAGCTTTCTACGACTGTTTGAGAATAGGCTGTAGCAAGGTGGGGGGTCAGTCTTGTCTCCCAGTTGAAAAGTGACATGAGGAAATAGCCTCAAGTTGTACCAGGTGAGGTTTAGACTGGATATTAGAAAATATTTTTCACTGAAAGGGTGGTCAGGCATTGTAACTTCCCGGAGAAGTGATGACCATTTCTGAAGGTATTTAGATGTGTGAATGCAGCAGGTGGGGATAGGTTTTACTGGTGAACGTGGTTCAATACAGATCAGCTGGATTAAGCTGGATCTGATCTGTGGGGAGGTAATGATAACATCACATAGTAAATGAAAGTGAATGTAAGGAGCTGGATCAAAGAGAATGCTGAAAGTAAAGCAAGGGTGTTTGAACTTGTGTGGCTTAAATCAGCAAACTGGTCAAGAAACTTGAGGAATTAACCAAATTCTTCAGAAGTATGGGTGCACTATCATCCATTGAGTAGACTGGGATGGAGGCAAAGGGTGAAGAAAAGGAAAAACCTTTGGTAGTCCCCCACAAAGGAACACTACAAGTTGTGCTAAAGCATTAACAACAAAAACAAATGTTGAGACTGGAATGCCCATTCCTTTCCTCTAAGAAATGAGGCCAAACATTTCAATTGCCTTTTGTGCAATAAAATAGAATGGGAAGAATAGCTTTTAAAATCAGCTAAACTTATATGTTCCATTTCCAGTCTTCATTTACAACACTTAATCTAAAGACTTTGCTTTCCTGATGGTGGGGTATACTCTTCCATTTTTCCTATGCTTATGGCTGAGCTCCCAGACTTCTTTTGGCAGTCTGTTACTATAGAGACACAGTAAGAAATATATACATCCATCATGTCACAGAACACCTGGTGGTAACAGCAGAACAAAAGATAGAGCTGTTGCTCTTCCCAGGAGAGATATATATACATGCTTATAGCAGGTACTCCAAAACAGGAATATCTTTTATCAATCTGCATTTTCCAGTGGGACAAGATGCAGCCACAGTGGTGAGGTGGGGTGCTGTGCAACAGTACAGCCTTTTAAGGTGGATATCAGTCAATCTAAATGGTGGGAAGGAACTGCAGAGATGCACAAGTACTTCCTGGTAGCACAAGAACATACTACTCAGTGCTAATAAACAGGGTTGAATTAGGCGTACAGTCCCATTAAAACCACAGCTTGGTGTCGTGGCAGGCAGCGGTCAGGTGCCATGACATCCCTTTTCAGAAAAACATGCTCTTGGATGCACAGGCACTCCAGCCTCACCAGAGTTTGTGTATGGGATTCCACAGAAAGCCTTTATAAGGTCTCGCCACAAAGGGGCCCAGGGACGAACAAACCAGGGAAATCAGAGGGAGCTGGGTTTATATAGGAAAAGCAGGGTATGGAACAAAGGGGAAGGGCTAACAGGATACATAGAATCTACATATGAGGGCAGGGCAGGCTGGGAAGTCATCAACAGAAAAGGCTAGTTTTCTTTTCAACAGAAAAGGCTAGTTTGCCTAAGGGCCTTCCCTTCTAGGGAGCATTTCAGGTTCTTTGTCTCTAAACTTTCCCCCTCCTCAGGAGTACAGACAATCCCCGGGTTGAGGGCTCACTGCCCTCCACATCTCCCCCTTTCTGTACTAATTGAAAACACTTCTCAAATGGCCCTTTTGCAGCAATGCCAAAGAATCAAGAACACAAGAAAAACAACAAAAACAACTAGAAGAACCCAAAGAATGCTGTTTAGCCATGAAGAAACCCATCCCCAAAGTTTCAGATGCCCAAAGAAGGCTTTAAACCACTCAGGGTTCTTTCCAGCTTGGAGTTGTTTAGCAGTTTTTTTTTGAGGAGTTGGATGCTTCGGGAGAGAGACTCTGCTTGTGACAACAAATTGAAACAGCAGAGACCCTGAAAGTCCTGACAGCCCTGTCCATGGACCAGAAGAAAATCTACAGATGCTCAGTTTTGTAAAGTGGCATCTCCTTGTCTTTGAGGAGGTCAATGAGCATCTCTGATGTGATGTTGGCCTGCTTACTAAGCCAAAACCCCAGGTGATCGAGCTCACCAAAAGACTTTGCAGCTGCTACGCATGGGAGAAATGAGGCTGCAAATCTCTTACCTTTTGACCAATTAGTTAATGTGGGATCACAATTTCCATCAAATCTAGTGGGTGATCTTTTCTCGTGTGCCAATTCTTTTTTGTTTCTCCAATCCTGTATAAGTGTTGTGTTCAGGATGAGGGTAGTAAGCCTGCACGGACCTCCCTGCACACAGGGTGGGATCCCTGCTCAAGCCCTGCCTCCACATAATAGGAACACACCTCAAGGAAATTTCTTGGGACGGAGAGAGTTAGAGGTTTCAGGCCATGTTTTGGTGGTGTAATTACACCAGGTGGCCAAATCATAAATTCTTTTGGTTGGGGTTAGATCTGTTATAAAAGAGACTGAAGAATGCCAGAAGAAAAAGTAACCACAATAACTGGCCTTGGCTGACCCCAACAAATCCAATTCTTGTGATTCTTCTTGTGTGGGTGGAAGAGCATTCGACCACTTTCTTCCTAGCTTGGAAGGGTATAGTCACTTCTCCCAGGTGCCTGTTGGTTTTGGCAACTTCCCCAAGGAAGGGTCTTCGCTGGGTGTAAAGGGAATCCTGACCAGGCACAATGTTAGTGGGTTATCAAGAGAGCCCATGGACAGGCACGTCTTGTTGTTGAAGAGACTTGGTTAGGGTCACCCACATGATTTGGCTGGGTTGCAGAATCACCCAGCTGAGGGCTTGCTGTAGCATCCAGATGTAGACAAGAGATGAAGACGAGGTAAATGGTTTTTCTTTTGACTTGGGTTGGTGGTGGTTCCCGCCAAGGTAGGTGCTCTTCATTTCAGGCAGTGGGTATCTTCAGGACAGGTGCTCCTATCAGGGGCTAAAAATGGATGATTAAGTTGGGAAAGAGCTGCTCTTTTAACTGTCCTCTCTTCCCTCCTTCATTTCTGCCCCCGCTTCTTTATTAATTAAAAGTCAAAACTGTGGAAAGGGACGGGTATTGGGTTGAGGAAGGTAAAGGTAAGTAGGTTTGGCAAAAGGTAGGTAAGGATTGGGGAGGAGGATGTGAAGGTAAGCGTTGGGGAAAGTGGGGTTTGGGATTTTCTTGGTGTGGGGAAAACTGAATTGTGCCAGTCCTGTAGGTTCTGTCACCTTCTTTGGAGCCTGGTAACAATCTGGCGGATGGTATGTGATATTTGAAGGTATTGGCATCTCACTAGTTTGATCTTTCAGTTGATCTGTGGAAGACTTGGAGGTCCTGCTATTGTTATCTGTGGCAGCAGTGCTCATCAGGCCCAGGTAGGGTTTGATGTTTTTTCCTTGGGAGCCATTTGGGGCCAGACAGTAATGAAACACAGGCATATCCCCTCCCCCAGGTAATCAAAGGGAAAGGCCCAGGTATTTGGTTTGTCTCAGAGTCCTTGATGAGCACTAGGCACCTTAGCTTCCAGCCAAATTTGGGAAGTGACAGAGTACGGGGGATTAGGCTCTGAAGCAGAACAATTTAGAAAGTATATGACAATAGAGAGCCTTACAGAACCTCTCAACAGGAGACACGTTCTCTGTTCCTCCCCTCTGCTGATCAAGGACCTGTTTAAGAATGGAATGGGCCCCTGTTCCTTGAGCTGGGGGTTATGGGGTATGCTGGTCTTGTGTTTTACCCCCCACTGGTTGAAAAAGTCCTTGAGTTCACATGAGGATTAAGCAGGCCCATCATCCATTTTAATTTGTTTAGGACTCCCAGGGTGGCAAATGAAAGGAGAAAATGCCTGATGGTGTGAGTGGCCTTTTCCCCTGTGTGGGCCAACACAAACACTTCCCCAGAGAAAGTGTTCACCAACCCATACACATATTTAGATCTGCTGAATGATGGAACCTGCGTGGTATCTCATTTCCAGACCTGGCAACTATTGAGGCCCCAGGGGTTAACCCCGGAACCCACTGATGGAATCTGATAGCCCTGGCAATTAGGGCACATTGCCATGATTGCTCTGGCATGATCTTTTGTAAGCTTGAACATACACACTATGGCAGACACATTTTGGTGGCAAAAGGAATATGGAAGTTTGGCCAGCACAAAAATGTTGGGGATGTTGGCGTTTTCTGTTGACATTGCCAGTGCGCCTGCTCTACTCTTACACTCCATAATGGCTCCTGGGAGGTCAGGGTGCAATCTCACGTGCATTTCATAGAATGGTTGCTTCCTGTGGCAGATGAGGTGTACTAATCTTGAAGGCAACTTACGCAAATTTGGATTTGAGACCTTCTTGAAAAAGGACTGTTCAGCTCTCATAAGTACACCTGCAACCTAAGCTGGATCAGTTACCATATTGAATGGCTCTTGAAATCTCTCAAAGGCCCTGACAACTGCTGCTAGCTCAGCAACCTGTGGGAATCCTCCACCACCTGGACATCAGTCTCCCACTCCCATGTCCTGGGATCCTCCAAGTCATTGCTGACTTGTGGGAAGCCTCTGAGCCATCAGTAAAAATGGTTAAAGCCTTGAGAGGCGTTTCGCTTTGTACAAATTTAGGGACCAGATTAAATTCTTATTTGAACAATTTATGGCTGGGTGGGTGAATTGAAATTTGGCCTGTGTAACTAACTATCTAGAGCCAGCTGGAGACTCTCATTGGTTTGGTGTAAATTCTCCAAATCCCCAACGGTCAATAATGGGAGGTAAATATATGTGAATTCACACCTCACTAGAGAGTGGAGGCAAACTCTGGCTTTATTTACAAGGTGCTCAATAAACTCCTGTGGCATGGTGATGGTCCTAATGGGTTGGTTGTGAGTAAACACCCACTCAGTAATCAAAAGTGGGTCCGTTTGAGAGGTGTCCCACTGCAGGATGAGGCCATGAAAACGAAGTGCCCTACACAAGATGAAGTGAAAAGGCAGGCTGGGCTTGATACAGTGGGCTTGGCAGAAAAACAGGGCCTCCTGGACTTTGATGATGGATCCACAGGCCTCCAATGTGAGGACTCAAGCTGAATCCAGGTCTTCACTCCCATGAAGAAGTTTGAACAGGGGAGCAAGGTCCTCTGTCATGATTCCCAGCAGAGGACATACCCAGTTGATGGATCCACACAGCTGATGCAGGTCTCTTAGGGTCCTTGCATTGTCCCTGATGGTGGGCTGCTGGGGCATGATGGTCCACTCATGTATCCAGAGTCCTAGGTAAGTCCAGGGGCAAACACATGGAATTTTACCTTCCCTAATCTTGAACACAGCATCCTCAATAGCCTTTATCATTTTAGAAACAGTCAGGTTTTGTTTGATGTAGACCAATATATCATCCATGTAATGACGGTTAATTGCCGCAGGGAACAGGTTCTGGATTGCTGATAGGATGTGGGTGACATATCATTGGGAAATAGTGGGGGAATTTTTCCACCCCTGGGGAAGGATAAGCCAATGATAACATCTGAGAAGGGCCTGTCTGTTGGGGGAAGGAACAGAAAAGGAAGGCCACCTGGGTGCATCTCGCAGATGGAGGGAAATATTTTTTTTTCCTTTCTATGATGGCAATCTTCCAGTCCTGGGGCAACACTGATGGTGAGGGCAGGCTGGGCTGGAGACGACCCATGTCTTCAATGGTACTGCTGATTTTTCTGAGATCATAGAGGAACTTCTACCTGTCTTTTCCCAATTTTTTAGGCACAAAGACAATGGGGTTCCAAGGAATGTTTGTCTCAGTGATGCGGCCCTTGGTAAGCTGCTCCTCCTGTGAGGGCTTCCAGTGCATGTAATATTACCATGGAGAGGAGCCACTGATCGACCCACACTGGATGGTGACTTTTCCAGGTGAGCTGAGGAAGATGGTGCACGCTCTTCAGTGGCCCCAATTAAAAATCCCTGCTGGGAATTCTCATGGAAGCCCCCATTGAGACAAGAAGTCCCTGCCCCACAAGGTCATAAGGGCCCTCACAACATATGGCCAGATGGCCACCATTTTGCCTTTGGGACCCTCTACTACAATGTTCTGTGCTTGCTCCTCATTGAAATTGCAACCCCTCCAATCCAAGATATCATGCTGGCCACAGGCTGCAGTTCCCAGTTTGGTGGCCACTTGGAGTGGGCAATGATGGTTACATCCACCCCAGTGTCCAGCATGCCTGGTTAATGGATCTTTTCTCCCTTACAGGACATGCTGCACTCCACGATCTGTCTATTGCTACCCACAACCTGCACCAACATGATAGTGGGGTTGAGAAGACCCTGTTCCAGGCAGTCTTCAGGGAGTAAAAAGACCTGTGCAATCAGTATTCCAGCTGACAAATAAAAGGGTGTCTCCATGCAGCAAAGCTACACAAAAATCTCTTCACCAGGGTGGATAGTCTTAACCTCTGGGTTGATGTAAATCTGATCTGGGCCATGATATGTGTCACCAATGATTAAAATGTTCCAAGAAGCTTCCTGTGGCCCAAGCTTCCCTGCAGATATTTGACAGAAGCATTGATCTGTAAAGTCAATTGACAGTCCAGTTACCAGCTGGCAGCATGTTCCCACCCAAATTGCTCCATGGGCTGGATCCATTTGGTGCTCTCTGGAATCTCTAAGGGCAATGGAGTCACTAGGCATCCACAGTCCTGGTTCTGGGACAGGAGTGGTGCTGGGCAGTGTGCCTTTTGATTTGCTGTCAGAGCACAGGGCGGTCCCACACTCTGCAGGGAGTTTCCTGAGTGCTGTTGGTAGCCAGGCTGTTATCAGGGCCAGTGGTGGTTTGGACAGAGGATCTGGAATCCTGGAATCTGGATCCTCTCAGAGCAGTCTTTAATGAAGTGTCCATATTCCCCACAATGGGAGCATCAGGTATTGTTTCTAGAAGCCGTAACAGCAAAGATTCTAGACACCCCTTGGCAATGCCTTTTGCTACTGCTTGGGCCATGGTGTTCTTGGAGGACGTGTGGTATGAGCAGGCCTCATGCTCATGTGTTCAGTGGTGGGCTTTGCATCCAAAGATAGAGGCATTAGAATAGTTTTGTGTTGTTCACTTGTGTTTGCCATGGTCAAGGTATAACTTCTCTTCACCCCTTAGGGCTCTCCATTTGTTTTTGTGGGGCTGCCTTTAGCCTGTCCACAAATTTGATGAAAGACTCATCCACTCCTTGATGTTAGTGAAGAGTTGGATCAGTAGCAATTCATAAGGGGCCAGGAGGAGTGCTGATTTTGCTGCATTAGATATGTCTTGCAGCATGGCTTCTGGTGTTTGCTTGTTCTGTAGGTTTTTGAAGCTCACCTTCTCCTGTAAGATGTTAGGTGGTAAAATTTGGCCAGCCCGCATCTTTTGTGTAAGTCTCTGAGTGTTTTTAGATGTCTTTTCCAATGCCTCCCCCATAACATGTACTCGGCTGGAGAGAGGAGACAATTAACAATGTTTTTAATATCATGTGGGACTAACATGTGTGAGAAGATGGCTTCAAATAGATGCTTGAAAAGGTGTGATCCCCACCAGTGTTCTTTTGCTGCCTTAGAAAGTTCTTTTATCTCCTGATATGGGATAGGTTCCCAGTAGTTTGTGCCTGTTGCCCCCCCCATCTCTCCCTCCTCTATACGACTGTGAAAGCTGAGATTTTGTTTGCCATTTTGCTGTCCCTCTCTCAGGTAGCCTCCCATTGCATGCTGGCCCCAGCAAACCTCACACCCAGGATCAGAATTGGAGGAATCATTGCTCTCATTCTCTGAACAGGAAGGGAAATGCTTTATAAGAGTGCAGGGTCTTTTTGGGCAACCAGAATATACTGGATGGTGGGCAGTAGTGGAGGCTATTATGGGTTCCTTCCAGTCACCATTATTACCACTTCTGGTCCTGGTGTTATGGGGGCCAGAAGGGGGCTGACCAACAGAAGGGATGGAGCTGACAGTACCCCTAACAGAAGGGGTAGAGGAACGGGGGTGTCCATGCTGGGGAGGGGTTTCCCAGCATAAGGGGAGGGTCCTGGCATGGCTACACCCAACAACACGGTGGGGAGGGAGGAGCCAGCCATGATGGAAGGTGGAGGAGGAAGTGGGATGGGGAGGTGGTTATCTTGGGGAGTTAGGGTGGGAAAACTTGGAGGAGGGGAACACAAAATGACAGGGCTGACCACGTTGCCAGTGCTATTTTTGTTGGGGAAGAACAGGAGGTGGAAATGGAAAAGTGCACATGGGGAGGAGGTTGAAGGAAAGGCTCAGGGCAGCAGGCACCTTGTTGTCCTGGCAAGGGTAGAGAGGGCAGTGGGAGGCATCAGGAGATCAGTGGCAATCCTGTGCACTCTGGCAACACCCGCCTGCCGATTGCCCCTCATGTTGGGAAGAGGGCTTGGGAGTATGGAGGGAGGAAGGAGGAGAAAGGTTTTTAAGTGGGGACCCAAACCCAAAGCTTTCCCTAATTTTTTAGTTAACAATAGCTTGAAAAAGAGGAATAAACTGATAAATCTTCTCTCAGCTTGAACATTATATCAATTTTCCCCACATTGTACCAAAAAGAATTGAAAAAAAAACAGAATCCCATGTAGCATTGGGAAAATATTTAAAAATCCAATGAACAAAATTTTTAAGACTCCCCTTAGAAAAATTCCCTTTAGGAAACAAATTCCTCCAATTCAAGGATACTCACAACTTGGTAAAAGACGTCCCTCTCAGGCAGGCTAAACTTATGGTGGCTAAGTGTCGGAGTCTGGAATTGTGAGAAATATTTCTTTACATGTTTAAGAGATTCTAAGGTCTCTGACAAACAGTGTTTTTAACCTTTGCTCATGGAAAAAGGGCTTTTAGGCTCTGTAATGAAGCAGAGTTTTCAAGAATGTGTATTAGATAGTAGAATAGTGTGTAGTTTTATCACAGGATGAGTATTTTAGATATATGGGGGTTTAGGATGGTAAGCAGGTGAAGATAAGATGGAGGAACCGCATGGCTTTTGGGTTTCTTCCTTCTTCCTCATCTGCTTCCATCTTCTACAGTGAGGTGGCACATTATGGTTAGTTTAGAATAGAGTCTAACTTTCTAACAAAGGCAATAGTTATTGGAGAAGTATTATAAATACTAATTACGTAGATTATAGTATAAAATGTAGATGCCACTCTGTGTGGGTGGGATTCGGGGCTTTGTGCCTTGGACTGACCTACAGTGAAGAGCTCTGATGGTCAGGAACAGAATGTATTGATAAGAAAGAATAAACTATGAAGAAAACATAAGAAGAGAAGCCTCACGACCCTTTCCTTCAAACTCTTTGGGCTGGGGAAACAAAACTGTATGTTCTCATGGGAAGTAGCCGGCAGAGAAAAACACAAAAATATTTTTTATAAACCCGAGAGCTAAGCTTATTTCCCATCCTGGAGCTTTGTTCCCCTGCCCAGAAGTAAACGGAAAAACAAAAGGAAAAGACCTAAATAAATTTTAAATCAGTGCTTAGTCCCCAATGTCAATTTCTACTCACAATTCTTCTTTGAGCAGAGGAGACCTGTTGGGTCAACTGAAGACTTCTGGGCAGGTGGTCAGCCTGCTGACCAGCCCTCAAGAGTTTTCTCCCAGGTGTGCACTGGAGGGTCCCTGTCGCCCCTTGGATAGCCCTTGCTAGAATGCAAGGGGTTCTCCTCAGGGAAGCAGCAACCCAAAGGTGGCTTCTGTCCTGCAGCAGATGCTGCAGGAGATGCTTCTCCAGGGACCCCCAAGCAGAGGTCCCTGGTTCAGGCACTACCTGTTGCAGCAGGCGGGGGTCAGGTGCTGCAACTTCCCTAGAGACATGTTTTTAGAAAGATGTGCTCTCAGGTGCACAGGCACTCTAGGCACTCAATCAGAGTGATCTCAGCCCCTTTGTGATGCGAGATTCTCAGGTGATGAACAGGCCGGAGACAGAGTCTTCATACAGGGTACCACAGAAAGCCTTTATCAGACCTTGCCACAAAGGGGCTCAGGGACAAATGAACCAGAGAAGCCAGATGGAGCTGGGTTTATATAGGAAAGGCAGGGGCAGAGCAAGGCAGAAGGGCCAATGGGATTCATAGAATCTACATAGGAAAGCAGAGAGTGCTGGGAAGTCATACTGGAACAAAAAGCTCATTCACCTAATGGCCTTTCCTTCTAGGGAGCATTCCAGCTTCCTTGTCTCTAAACTTCGCCCCGCTACAGGAGTACGGACAATTCCTGGGTTGAGGGCTCACTGCCCTCCACAGCTTGGCTGATTATTATTTCTCTCATGACACCTGTGCTGAGCTATAAGGGCTTAACAAGCAGTTGGTTATAATCCTGTAGCCCTATCAGTAAATCTGTCCTTTCATCCACTACTCAGTTTTTTCCCTTTTATTAACCAATGCTCTCTTAGACAAATATTTCTCTGCCTCTGGTTTTCACACTCTGAGGACACTCTCCTTCCTTTCAGTATACAAATACTGAGGAAGTTTATGGAAGTTACTAGGCCTATAATTCTTTTCTTTAATGTTCACTCTGCAGATGAGAAACAAATATCTTACAAGCCTCCCGCACTAGTGTCTGTAAGCATATCCAAATACTAATCCATTCTGACACTGTCAAGGGCAACGGCCTATTACAAGGGTGAGAATACTACCTCTCAGCAAAGCTGCAGCTCTTGATGGTACTGAGTTGGAAAGGAAAGTTTGTCTGGATTTTTTTATAAATGGTTGAACAGTCTCAACTGATCCATATCTTTGTTCTAAATCAGAATGGGTTTACCCTGAATTAAAACACCAAATAGGAAAGCATGGGAAATAAAAGGTCCATCTTAGTGTCAATTCATATTTAGACTATAATTTAGCCACCCACATAAAATTATATTCACTGCAACCTGCACTTCTCATAACTCAGGAAGAAATTACAAACAGACCAGTTATCCCAAAGGAACATGACAGATTATAATGCATGCTCAGAGAGACACATTTCAGTTTCCCTTCTCCTTCTACATCTATTTATTTTGTGTACAGTAAGGTACCATGGCCTAGTAAGTACTCTTCCTCAGCAATTGCCTTGATCATTAAAAGCTGTAGGAGTTTGTGCAGCCAAATGCTAAAAGCTTTCATTTCTTTTCTCCTATTTTAAGGAGATTCATTCTTAGCATGTGTATTTATTCTTAGCCACAAGAATAAAAATGAGCATATTTATGCCGCAACAGCTACAGACTCCTTTTCTATGGAGTATTTTGCAATTAAGTTTTGGGATGTTGTTGTTTTTTGGGTTTTTTTGTTTGATTTGGGAGTTTTCTGTTTGGTTTTTTTTCTCTCTCTTACATTTCCACAACTTGTGTGTCAGACACAGCACTCCCTGCATAGCTGTAAGCAGAACTGGTTAGGAGTACGTGAGATTTTTAAGGACTCTGTTACATACAAAAAGCAAACTCTACAAACATATATTTATGTGAGAGGTTCATGTATTTTATAAACACAGTATTGATATAGAACAGCCCAAACATTCGGTGGGTTATGTCTCAGGTCAAAACCATTTTATCTCACTTATTTACATTATAATCAAGCCTATCTGTTCATCAGACAGCATCCACACATAAGAGTGGGTGAAACAAAGTACTTACTAGGTTTTGCTTTGGTTTTGAAATATAAATCCTTTGCTATATAGCAGCACACATTTAAACATTTGCAACACTTATTTGTTCCACAGTAACCCTACAGCAGTTTATAGTTTTGTAGCTGCCTGCATAAAGCTTCATGCTTATCAAATACCCTAGTCTTCTCCAGCAGGAAGGAAGATGCATTGCTGACACTGGTTTCAGAGTCTCATCAAAAGCTTTATTAGTAGCTTGCTGGCTTAAAATGGAGTGTATGGTGGAATGAAGAGGAATGGATGTACACACAACAGGCACAGAAAATGTGGTGGAGGAGAGAATAAGAAATTTGGGAGCTAAAACAACCCTAAGGCAGCTCTGCAGTGCTGCAGAACCACCTCTACGCACAAGTCAGGAAAGAGAAGTGTTCTAACTACTTGAGCATCAAAGGCACGTAGATGTTTTTTAATAAAAAGCATTGTCTAGCAGTGCTTGTTTGATAAGAACTCATCAGCTGAGTAATGATGGCTCTGACCAATGGCTGGACCAAAACTCCTGGAGAAAAAGGAGATAGTTAAAAAAATAATTTTAGTAGTTCAAATGTAGAATTGTTCCACATTTATCAGAATGAAATTAGAATTAGAATTAGAAATTACAGGGAATTAGAAATCACAGAGTTAGGAAATGCTCTTCAGTTGTCAGTACAGAGAAATCCATGACCATATCAGGTAGCTAGGAGGCTGTCACTTCTCAGCTGTACTTCTCAGCATGGAAGATTGGAAGTTGAAACCTCTTGATCAAATTCCAACATAAATACTCTGGATATGTTTCTGTAGCTGCATTTAAAGCATTCCTCAGTTCTTCCTCTACACTTTAATGCTGTTTGAGAATAGACTTCATTCCTGTTGGCAAGAAGTTCCTTTCAGCACAGGATAACATGACAATTCCCATGCCTTCTCTTCAAGTCTTTGGAGATTCCTCAGGAAGGCATAATCAGAATGAATATCATGATCTCTGCTACCTCTCTATTTACCTGGGCTGCCTCTCAGAGACCCAAGGGTTGCTGGTCTGTAAGGATCTTTATTTTCCATATGCCATTTGCAAATATGTTTGGGTCAGGAACACAACACACATTTGCAGGATTTTTTAATGCTATCTCCAAAATATAAACTGGCAGTGTATACTCATGTCCTATTCCTCGTGATTTCTCAAAGTTCTTCCTTTAATTGCATTTTTTAAGGAAAAAAAAAAAAAAAAAAAAAAAAAAAAAAAAAAAAAAAAAAAAAAAAGACTGCATGAAACAGCATGCAGAAGACAAACTCTGTCAGTAACTCCACAAAAAATCCACTTACCAGAAACAATATTGTGAAAGTGATGGAGTCCATCTAGAGGTTTACTTCACTTTCGAAGAGCAAGTTTATTTCTAGAGCAAGTAATACTTTAGAAATTGAAGAACTTCACTGACTACCGGTATTCTGAGATCTCAAAGATATTGCATCTTTTCAAAAAGGAAAAAACAATAGGATAGCTCATAATAAATTTTCACATTAATTTTTAAGGTTCCACTAATTGCTTATTTTGGTAGGTCAGTTAACAATATTCACTGAAACAAAATGTTTAAAAAATTATTGACTTATGGTCATTAAGTATCTATACAACTTCTTTCAAAAAGTTTACAGTTTCATCATCCTTATTGATAGCAATCATTATGCCTTAGTGAGTAACTGAATACCCCAAGGGATTAATTTAGAGAATGAGAACCTGTTTTATATTTGTCCTGGAACAATTTTTCACTATATGCTGTTTGTGAAAAACAACACCACCAAACTCAAGAGCAATGTTTATTGTTTGTATTACCTAAAAATAAATTGTGTTCCACACTTGTTGTGCAACACTGAAAAAAATTAAAATGCTGATTATTCTAACTATAGTACTGTGTTTGTCCAAAAGAACAAATCATTCTGAACATCAGTGACAACATCAGCAGCACACAGTACTTAATAGAAATAACAACTAAAATTCATGGAAAGATATCAAATAATCAACAGACATTGTGACTACAGAAGTACTGCGCAGGGATGTGATATGCCAGCTTTTATGAGAATTCTTGAGTGAGCTGTTCCCAAAGGAGGGACATTAAACACTGCTAAGGCTGTGCATTCTTGCATGCCAGGAGAATCTGGAGAGCACTATATGTGTAATTCAGAGATCCTCTACCATAATCCACATAAGGCAGGTACTGTTTGCGA
The DNA here is from genome assembly GCA_018697195.1 of Certhia americana. Lineage (NCBI taxonomy): Eukaryota > Metazoa > Chordata > Aves > Passeriformes > Certhiidae > Certhia > Certhia americana. Next base: position 59,867,172 of record CM031878.1, read on the forward strand.
ATGTTCCAGTACATTCTTCTAATTTGAAGAATTGTCTTGAACTGGTATGATGCTTTATCAGAGTACATCCACATCTTTTGCATTCTTAGAGACAGACTACTCCACATTGAAATAATGTTATCCAAGAAAGCTGAGATAAAGCTTGAAGCTATTTGACTAAAAAAAAAAAGATTACAATGACAACTAAAAGTTGAGATTTTAGACCAACTTTATGAGAATGGTGGATTGCAAGCCCAAAAAGCCCAACATTTGTATCTCAACAGAGTAAGAAGGTACTACATGACGTTCTATACACAAACTTCCCAAAGGCACCTGTGAGCATTTGCATGGTCTGTAACAACTGACCAAAATAAAATGAAATTTGCATCTGTTGCAAAGAAAAAAATCTTTCTGCATTCACTCCAGTATCAATACTTGTTCCATAAAGCACATTTATTTTATAAGCTAAGAGGAGAAGATAATTTGTGACATTCCTACTCGTACCTTCAGCAACCGGAGAAGCAGATAAAATCAGCTCACAGATTGTGTCCTTATTGGCACCAGCTGAGTAGTATTGTTCTCTGTTGACCTCCTCTGGAACAGCAGACTGAAAGTCAGAAATGCTTATATGTAAAATAGGAAGAATACTATTTTTGTAGATGTTGAAATAGGCTTCTCAAAGTTGTATGTACATGTAGATATACCTAAGTGCACATTTAAATGCTTTTCCTACCTTTCATAGTCAGGAAAGGCCTCCTGTGAGGGAATATTAATATCTGCAGAAATACTAGAATTTCTTTTGGTATCATTAAATATCAGCCAATGCTGCTTTAGGAAAAACAGAATAACAAATATTTACTTACTTGATGAAATGAATGCTGAAATCCTCAATACATCTGCTGGTGTAAACATCAACAGGTAAATTCAATTTCCATTCACAATCTCACACAAAATACAGCATTATGGATATTAAGGAGGGTAGCAAAGTCATTTAATGTTTTCCCTGTGGGCAGTTGTTTGCTGAAATGGACCTTTATTATTTGATAGTGAATTCTAAGCAGAACAAATTACATATCTGAACAGCTCTTGACAGATTCAGCATCATGGGCAATAAGCCCCTTGCAGGTGTAAATGCTAGGTGGGACTAAACAACCACTGCACACCGTGAAGTACTACTTGCTGTACACAGATAATTACTTAACTAGCAAGCTAGGCAATTTAAATGAATATTTATGAGGGACTTCAAGTGCAATACTGGCAGCAAGCAAGTGCTAATTTTATTGCAACCAGCAGAAGCATACTTAAACGTCTTTGGACTTTATGACACTAAATCCAATCTAAACAGACAAAATATATGCTGGCATTACAGACCATTAGAAAACATTTTATATTTTCAATTCGGCTTCTGGCTGGTATGACTTGACCAGAAACATGCTACACATAACTGGACTTCTGATACACATGCATGTCTGCTGAAGTAAACCTGGAACATACAAGGAGAATTTTCCAGGTTCTGCCACACTGAGGAGAGCTTCATGGCAGTAGACAAAATTAAGAAAGATTTAATAAGAAGACTTATTAAGAAGATTTATTTTGTCTCTCTTCCCAGCTTCTTCAAAGAATAAGAACAAATATTTCATATTAGTTTTGTACTTCTAATAGCCTTAGTTGCTCCTTGAACAGTATTAGTGACACAAAAGTAACTTTTTCACAGAGAAAGCTGGTGTAGAGTACAAAGGTAGACATGGTACTAGAAGGACTGCTTGATTTACCCTGCAAAGCTCCCTTGTAGCTGTCTTGTTACTGCACTCAAAAACTAAACCTCTAAAGCTGTTACAGAGCTAAACTACCTGTTTTCAAATGTACAGTATAATTTCACCATGAACTCAGTGTTTTCACTGATTCTGTCCTTTAAAAGATTTGTTCTCTGTGGATCTTGAAGTGAACAAATTGGCTTACAGTCAGCTAGACCTACCCAAGGCCTGGCTACTCATCTGAACAATAAGGTTTTACCTGAAATGCTGAACAGCACATTGCTAATCTTCAATTCAGACATTCTGACCTTGCCACAGAGCTCTGACCCCAGAGCAAGATGTGCCATTTGTCTGATTCAGTGCTGAACTTGTAACACAAAAATAGTTAGCATTCAATTAAATGCTATAAGTACCAATTACTGTTCTTCCTAGGTTTCATACAAGTGAAATATATATAAATATTTGCACAGATGTGTAAATAGATGCATTAGAAAGTAGGAATGCACATTCACAAGGAAATCATGTCCTTTCAGAGTTCATGCCATGGAAATCAAGTGTCTTTTATGCCATCTGGTTTCCCAAGTCCTTGAACACATAATAAAATTCAGCTAACTGACATCTTGGTTAACATTTTTGTCATTCTCTGCACATTTCTTTTCCTCTGCTTACAGAACCAGGCAAGCCTGCAGTGCCTACGTGCATGGCGATCCACCATGGGGAAGTCTTACACACACAAAATAATCATTTGAACCTGAAGTCTGCATTGCATTTATGATGGCAGAGATCCCCCACTGTTACAGGCACCAGTACTTGGGAAGAATAGATGGAAATTATTCGGTGGCTTTAAGACAGGAAAGGGAGAGGAAAAGCAGAAAGGGAAGGAAAAAGAGAAAGGGAAGGAAAAAGAGAAAAGGGAAAAGGGAAAGGGGAAAGGGAAACGGGGAAAGGGGAAAAGGAAGGGGGAAAGGAAAGGGAACTCTGATGCAAACAGCAATGCAACTGCAGTGACAAGAGTCTCGATATTTTTGCACTGACAGGAACCTGTTCTGCCAGTTACTGAGGCAACAGCAAGGCATCTCATGCTACATGTGCAAAAATATTTATGTACTTCTCACGAACCTGTGGTGGGGCAGAGCTCTAAGGTGCACTTGAGGTTCCATACTCAGTGGAGAGAAGGGCTTGGTAACTCAGGTTGTGCTGCACAGCAATCTCCAACACTGCCTGTGCTCCAAACTAGAAGTTATGCAAGCAAATCAGCACAGTGAGCACAACCTAATATCCTCTTCACACCAGCAGTACTGATGGGCTTTAATTTAGCAGTGTGTTAACTACCCACACTGGAGCTCACTTCTAATTGACTGTCTCAGAAGCCAAAGCAGAGCCTGTTTCTGTCTGCCCTACAACAGCAGCATTTGAAAGGCTTTCAGACCAAGCATATTAAGTAGCACAACTTAATTTCAAGCAGACAAGAAAATACTAGGGCTTCCACAACTACCTTTAGACACACTCCTCTCTGGAAATTAGGAGTCTCAGTCAAGTCAGTGAAAGGCTCCTCCCAGCTCACAGTCTGCTACCTGGACCACAGCCCGGGTGTTTTCTGAAGATATGGCTCGTTCTAGAAGTCCTTGGAGAAAAGCATTTCTCCAAGAAAAGTGAAAAAATTTCCTATTCCTTGAGGAGATAGACATACACAGCTCTCCCTGTGAAACCAGGGACTCAGGCTGGTGGGCTATTCTGAAGAAGATGTTATCCACCCTTCTTTTTAAAACCATTAACCTTGAATGAGAGAATGAACCTTTCTTAGGATGCTTAGGCAGAACAGGGTAACTTCTGAACCCCAGGCTTCACTCCAAGGGCTCCTTAGGGTTCTGCAATCAAACACAAAGATATCACAAAGCCTCTGAGCTGCTTTGAAGCTTGTTTAAAGGAGTTTCTTAAACTCTTCCCTCAGCTACTGCTACAGATGGCACAATGGGCCTGGCAGGTTTGCTACAGCTGCCTTGTTCTTAGCAGGGGCTGAAATCTAGGCAAACTTGCAAAACAAGCACTTACTGATATAAAGACCTAACTGCTCAAGGGAGCATGCAGAATCTCAGAGAAATTTAAGACACGTTAGGAGTTTATGCTCTTTTAGCATTAGGAATCAGATAAGGAGCAGGTCTTTTGGACTTTGAATTTGTGTGGTATTTATTGTGCCTACATGGTGTTCAATGTATCTAAAACATCCTCTTTATCTCTCACAAAACAGCCAAAATCAAGTTAACTAAAGCTCCTTTGCCACAGACTTTAGCTTAAGCTGATTTCATTGCAACACTGACTAGAAGAGATTTTACCTAAACCCAGTGCAAGATCAAAACATTTAAACAGGAGCAAACAAAAGGAGTAGCAGTGAAAATCAATGGTTGATTTTTATACAGAAAAGCATTTTGTAAGTATAAGAAAACAATTCAGTATTTTCTTCAGTCTAGGGCTATAATAGCATTTTTCATATCTTGGGGTGAATGTAACAGTTAAGATAATGTTAAAGAGCAAGCTAACATTCTTAACTGATTCTTAAACAAAGCTTGTGCTGGTACAGACAAACCTCAAAACAGAACCTACTATCAAAAAATTTAAGTACAGCTTTCTAAGATACAACTTTCTTAAACAGGGATATTGCATTTTAGAAAATATAATGGTACTAGGAGAATGGGTTAAGGCTAGAGACATTTTTCTAGTCTCGCTAGTGTCCCTAGAGATGGTTTATGATAATATGGTGCAAATATGCAAGTACAGGCCTACTCAAGCACCATTCAATTCATGTTGTACTACACATGCAAAGGCCATGTAGTAAGCAAATCCTAAAAGCGAAAATAGGGACATGAGCTGTATAATTCACAAGACCCCTTCACCAGCACCAGTAAGCACAGAAGAATTAACATGAGGATATTACTTAACGGTACCCAAAATCATGAAAGGAAGTTAATATATTGTCTTTGTTTAGTACATTTGAGGGGACACTTTAAAATGGGCTAGCTCCCCTTAGTTTCAGCCAATCCCTTTCCACCATTAAGGAGAAACAAATATGAGTATATATAACCAAAAAATAAATTTATTAACAAGTAAAAGTGTGTGGCTGCGTAGAGTCGCGTGGCTCTGCTTGCACGGTGCTGCAGCCACAGACAGGTGTTGCAAAATTCCCACTTGAAACAGGTTTTGACTGTGAAATGCAGCTTTTAGAGTTGGTACTGTTGCGAGCAGAGGCAGGAAAAAGCCAAGATGCAAAGGGAGCAGTGGGAGAGAATCTCTGCTTCAGTGCCTCAACTTCTTAGGAGCCCTCAGTACCCCCAGCCCCTGCCCTGCCCTTCCGTGTTATGGCTGCAGGGTCTGAAAGGGACAGTAGTAATTTTGGGCACAGAGAGATATGGAATAAAATAACATTTGGGGTTACTCAGGGGATAGGTTCAAACACTTTGCTTTTTCTATCACATATTCCCAAATATTGACTCTATACCTGCATTAACTGGATCTGTCCAGCTATCGGACCACAGAACCACAGACTGGTTGCAGCTGGAAACGACATCTGGAGTGGAGGTCATGTAGTCCAAACCCCTGGTCAGGCAGGATGTTGCCCAGGGTCATGTTCCAGCTGCTTTTGATGAATCAAGTCTTCAGAGCTTCCCTTCAGAGCTTCAGCACCATTACTCCATCACCCTTACTGGTGAAAAAGTCTTCTTGATGTTCAGAGGGAATCATCTGTGCTTTAGTTTGTGCCCACCACCCATTGTTCTGTGTGACCTCCCTTCAGATATTTGTATACACTTGTAAGATTCACCCACCCTGAGCCATCTCTTCTCCAGGCTGAAGTCACAATTCTCTGTCTTTGCTTACAGGAAAAGTCTCCTAAACATCTCCGCAGCCCTTTGCTGACTCGCTGCAGCATGGCCATGCTTCTTTTGTACTTGGGAGCCTGCAACAGGACCCGGCACTCCAGGCGTGTCATCATCAATGCTGAGGGGAGGGGCAGAATCCCCTCCCTCCACCTGCCGGCAGCACTGCTCCTAACGCAGCTCAGGACACAATTTGCCTTCTTTTTCACAAAAGCAAACTGCCGCTGTCTGTTCCACTAGGTGTCTACTAGGACACCTGACCTCTTACTGCCAAGCTGCTTCCCAGACACTTCGTCTGGAAAGAATTTCTTCTGATGAAGAATCAAACCTCCTAAGGAAAACTCTCACAGCTGTGAGAACTGTGTAACACCACCAGCAGCAGCAAATGCCATATTATTGTAAATTTAGTTGCCAGTACTCTTACAATTACAGCAATCCAGCACGTCTCCCATGTGCTATAGTTGAGAAAGCTCCAAAGCCAGTCTGTGCTAATGCTTCAGGATTCCCACTGCTGGAGAATTTGAAGTAATAGCAACTCAGTGGTGAGAGATTGAGTGCAAAAAGATCCCCACTTCCTCAGGAGAATCGTCCAGGGAGAAAAATACATGCATCTTCAATTTCAACTTGCACTTCGGGAAAGTTTAATGTAAAGTCAGACAACACCTGCCAATTCTCTTTAACCCCCTTCTCCCCCCCTGCCCCCACCGCACCCTCTCTCTGCACTTTTTTGGTTTGTTTCTTTTTTGTTTCTGATGAAAAACAGCAATAAAGGTGAAGGAAAATAGATAAATAAATTAAATACTGTATTGAATAAACATGTATTTAAAAAAAAAAAAAAAAACTGTATTTAAAAAAAAATAAGTACGATTTTCAGGATGTACAAGGCAAGCATTCTCTGAGTTGCTTCCCTGTCTCTCACCCTCCCTAAAGCCTTTTTGTCAAGAACTGTTGTGCAGAAAATGTTGGATAATTAAGTTAAAGGAGAATAACCTGCTATCTTTGCTTTGCAGAAAATTAATTTCAGGAACTATGCATGGAACAATTTCAGGAACTGTGAGGCCAGGGACACAGTAACACGAGGAGTACTGGTGCTGTGGTAGAAGGGCGCTGCAGCTTTACTGCAGCAGGAAGGTGACGCCTCATCTCTTGGCAGCATCTCAAGCTTTGGCTGTGGGTAAATGTGGCACGGTCTCTATTTTTTTCTGGGTTAATGTGACATTTCAGTCCTGGCAATGAGTTGTTAAGGAGTTAACACCGTCCCAGTTTGAAGGCCCTTCAGTGATGGGTTAACTCGGCTCCACTTAACCCTTTCGGCTACCTCTGCAGAGAAACATCACCTTTCTCACAAATAAACCCACAGCACGCAGCGAAGGAAGCCACAAGCCAACAGGAGTCCGGGAGACTTTGGAAGTGTATCAAGTGGGACCCTGAGAGGAGTTGGGGGTAGTCGGGCGGGCGGGCAGCCGGCTGGAGCCCGTCGGGGCAGGGTGCGGGAGGCGCTCGGAGGAGGCGGCAGCGGGAAGGAGGAAGATGGAGGAGGCGGAGGGCATCCGAGGTGAGGCGAGGCGGAGCCAGCGCCGGGGACGCCCGTCCCCTTCCCAGGGAGAAGGAGAAGGATGGGCTGTGGCTGGATGGGGGGGGTAGGTGCTGGGACAGGGGTATCTCTCCCGCACACGTACTGGCGCGGGCGAGGCGCTATTAATAAACCGCGGGTGGCTGTAATTCCGCCCCCCCAGCTCCCGGGAAAAGTGTGTTCCCGCGGACTGCTGGCCCCGGCGCTCCCAGCCCGCCTGCTCGGGCGCCTCCCCACCAAGACAAACCAACAAACAAACGAAAACAATAAAGAACGAAAATGTAACATTCATTTCGCATGCTTATTATTTAAATACGCACGTCATTGTGCTTATTATACATGAACGTGATGCAGGCGTGCATGCGAATATGTAATAATATACACAGCAAGGATGCGTTTATTAGATATGAAATATGAAACAAAAATACGGGTACGTATTTTTATATTCTAGATCATATATAACGTGTTGTAGGCTTTATGCTATATATTTTTGTTCTCTATACGTAGCCTAAAGTATGTATACCTGTGTATAAAATAACTAATAATAGTAATAATAATAATAATAATAATAATAATAATAATAATAATAATAATA
>CM031878.1:59890682-59952089 GCA_018697195.1 Certhia americana
CGGCGGACACGCCCCCCCTAGAAAAGGGGCGCCGTGAGTGGCGGGGGGAGAAAGTAAACACAGCCGGCCGGCCCTGCCCGCGGACCGGCCGGGGCGGGAGGGGCTCCGCGCCTGACGTGATGGGCCCCGGCGCGGCCGCCCCCGGGCAGGAGCACACGGGGCGCGGGGCGGGCGGTCTCCTCTCCCCCGGCCCCTGCGCCGGACCCGGGCCGGCCGCGCGGGCGGCGCTCCCCCCTCACCGTCTGCGCGCCGCCCCCGGGGGGCGGCGGTGAAGGACCTGCCCGGCGCCCCGCTATTTATTCGCCCCCCACGCCCCCTTCCTCCTCCGCCCCGCTCTTTCCCGCGCCGCGGGCGGGCCATGGCTGGCGGCGGCACGGTCGGCCCGGCGTACGAGCTCTGAGGGCGGACGGAGCCCCGCTTGTCGTCGGGGCGCGGCCGCACCATGTCGGCCGTGGCGTACGTGGACTTCGTAGCGGCGCAGTGCCTGGTCTCCATCTCCAACCGCTCCGCCGTGCCCGAGGCGGCGCGGCTGAAGGTGCCGGGCGAGGGGGAGACGGCCCGGGAGCTGCGCGACCCCCGCGACGCCTGGAAGGACTACTGCGCCCTGCTGGCCATCGCCAAGAGCCTGCTGGAGCTGAACAAGTACCGGCCGCTACCCGCCCCCTCCGTCTGCAGTGACAGCGTGGAGAGCCCCGACGAGGACGCGGGCTCCGACAGCGACGCGGCCACCGAGCAGGGTTCCAGCCCGCCCCGCAGCCCCCCGCCGGGGCCGCCCCCCCGCCTGCGCGCCGCCGGGGCCGCCCCTAAGGGGAAGCTGGCGGCCGAGAAGCGGCACAAGTGCCCCTACAGCGGCTGCGGCAAGGTCTACGGCAAGTCTTCCCACCTCAAGGCGCACTACCGAGTGCACACAGGTCAGCGGTGGCGGAGGGAAGGGGGCGGGAGCGAGCGCTTGTCCTCGGGTGAACCCGGCCGGCGGCGCGCCCGGCATCCCGGCGCGCCCCCCGCCGCCCTGCTCTGCCTCCGGGGCTGGCTCCTCTCTCTCCCTCCCTCACGACCCCCCTTTCTTTCCATCGGCTCTCATCGGTGCCCCTTGTCCTGGCGGCCGCCCCGGGCGGGGCTGCGGCAGCGCCTCCCGCCGCGCCCTGCCCGCCGGCCGGGGCCCGAGCAGATAGATGCCGGGCAGCGCAGCCAACTTGGCCTGTCCGGCGCGGCTGGGAATTGTGCGGCGGGGCCGCCGAGTTCGCTCGGGGCGGAGGGGAGGGGAAGCACAGCGGGCGGCGGGATTCGGGTTTCGTGCCGCCCTAGGCGGACGAGAGCCCTGCTCCGGGTCAGAACTCGGCACCTATTCCGCAAGGGAGGTGACAGCAGCGCGGTCCCCGCCCGCGCCCCTCTGGCTTCTCCCGCCGTCGGAACCCGCGGCCAGGGCAGCAGAGGTGGCGGTGAGCTGTGCTCGGCCGTGGCGGGGGCTGCCGGCTCGGCTCGGGAGGCGGCGGCGTGTCCCTGACCGTCGGTGAGCTGCCCCGCTTGCGGACACACCCCCCTCGGGAGGGATGGATGGGCCAACTCGGGAAGCGCGTCACCTACAGCCGCTGTCAGGCGCTGGAGCTGGCGCTGGAGCGCCCGTGCAGCCGAGCTGCTCCCCGAACCGCCCCGGCGCTGCCCCGCTCCCTGCCTCCGGCACAGGGCATCGACCGAGCCCGCTCGTCCCGGCGGCAGCGCCTGGCGCTGTCGGGTGTCGCCATCCAGCTTTGAGCCTTCCACAAGGGCTTCATTCATCAGGCTGTATGCTCCCATTCCCGGCTCTCGCCCGGGCGCCTCGGAGGGTGTGGCAACATGGAAACCTGGAGATAAAACATATCTGCGGCAGCCTGGCCCCGAGGGGACAGCAGCTGCAGACTTCTGTGTTCGTTTGTCGGTTTTCGTTTTGGTGGGTTTTTTTTTGTTTTTTTGTTGTTTTTTTTTTTTTTAATTTGTTTGGTTTTAGACCTTTAGTGCAAGTGATTGAATAAAAATCTTTATGGGTTGGAATTGCTCATGGGATCATAGTGGAGCACAAAAGGCTGCTTTTAAAATGTTCTGAATTAAAGGTTGTGTGCAGGAACTGAAAGGAGGGAATCAAAAGAGACAAATACTACCAAGACGTTTCCGGTGCTTCACATCAGTTCTGTCAATGATGGTGCCTTTTGGGTTTTGCCTGGTGGTGGTGGTGGTTAGCACTGCAATACAAAATGGGTTGATCACCCAAGGAATGTACTGTCAGGCATTGCTGTAGAATTTAACATGGATTGGGTAGGATGCCCAAATATCTCCAGCTCAGCTTCTGTTGCTCCACTTCACTGGTGTGCCCAGGTGCGTGTGTGCTGCAGAGGAAGAGGCTCGGTGCCGGTTGCCTACCGGTGCCCTGCTGGGTTTTAGCTCGAGAGGCTGGGGAGAAAGGGGTAGGATTACTGGATATGGCTCGGCGATGAGCTCTGCGGTTAGACTTCCTCTCTGAGCTGGGATAGAGGATGGTCAGTGGTGACCCTATGCTGACCTCGTCACTAGTGGTTGTTGTGTTGCCAGCTCAGATGCTCTTTTGGAGCCTCAGTGTAGCTGGTGCTCTCCAAAATGTTGTCTCATAAGTGACAAAGAAAACGTTAGTATCATTTCCATTTACTACCCCATGCTCAAATATCCACCCGGATAAGGGAACCAGAATAGATGTTGGCTGAGATAGCATTCTGTGTGATGACATGTAAATTAATGTACTGTACAACCCACACAGCTTGCTGTAAGCAGTGGTGTTATAATAAGTACTGCTGGAGTGGTATGAGGTTTAGCATGTGCTGCTCACAAGTGGGTGGCCTTCGCTCCAAGGATGAGGTGTTTGACTCAGATACACTGATGTACTGTCATGGTAGTTCCGTGTGATTAAAATCACTGCAGACATCCAGGACTAATGAACTTTCAGAGCTTCCTAATTGAAGTTAATTGTAGCTAACTGAAATGCTGATATATGAACTATACTGTTAATGTTAATTATTTCTATAGATGACAACAATTCCTTAGCAGCACTGGGATTCAATAGGACCTCTGGAGTTATTCATAACTGTATATTGCAGAGCATTAATGGGCTCCTCTTAGTACCATTTTATTTCCTTTTTTTCAAATAATGTCTCTCTCATTTATCTGCTATTTTTCACCAAGCCATCAAATAGGTTTCTTGCTGCAGCGTAGCCTTTAGTGGAGGTAGGTGCACAGCCACCAGTAGAAGCTTCCTGGTCTTAAATTTTTAATCGTTAATCCCAGTACTTTTATCTTGGAAAATGGCTTAAGGATTTCTGTTCACACCCATGAATTTGTGTGTACTCACCGTTCTCCTTATTCATGAATCCTAACCAAGCAAGTTGGGAAGCTCTGTAGCCTTCTCTTTCTGTGTAGTCTTTGGGAATCTAAAACTCACTAGTTCATCTTTGGTAGCCTAATGCAAAGCAAGAAACAAAATATCAAATCAAGGTAGAAGGCTGGAAGGCAAAAATTTGATGCTCAAAGGTTAGAGATCTGTATCTTATTAACTATTCTTTAAACTTGTTGGTTCAAAGGTTCCATATTTCAAATACTAAAAATGTCTATATTACTGTTTGAAATTTGGCCTTTGAAGATACTGCTAGTTCAGTTTCCTGAAAGCCCAAATTAGCCATCCATCAGACATTGTCTTTTGAGCTGATCTTTTCCTGTAAAGATCAGCAGATGGCACTGCACATCCTACTTGTGCAAACAGCCCCCTTGCTTGTGCTGCTAGGCCTAGGTGAAACCCAAGCCCTGGAAGTGGTACAGAGGTTGGGAAAATGTGAAGGACCCATCTGACCAAAAAGAAGACAAGCAACAGCAGATAAGCAGAGAGTTACCTTCAAAATGCACAGAATTCACTAAATCGGTGGGTTCTAGAGGTTTGGTTATGACAGGTGTTGTGTAGGGTTATTATTAACCTCAAAGATGGAGCAGGGAGAACAGCCTAATAGAGAGGGATGTGCAGGCCAAAGGGTTTCCAGGGAAAATGAAGGTATACAAGAACAAAGAAGCAATCTCAATCAGGAGGCCTGGCCAGGGAGTGCAGGACAAAGGGTAGGGAGAGAAACTGGCAGCATAAACAAGCTGTACAAAATTTGTTTGCTATGATATTGTGAATATAATCCAGTTAAAGGGCATATGAGTACTGAGACCAGGTGTCTTCTCTGTCCCTTCCTCCTGACCAGGAAGGTACCATAAAACTAGCTTGTTAGAGGCTTCCTCCTGCTGGACTTGTAGGTGTTTACTTGCATGGTGAGGCTGAGGATTGATGGGAATTTCACATACACATCAGATACCCTTAATTAGGAGCTTAGATGCACAATACCCAGGTGTGGGGAAGTTCTCCCTCTTCAGCTAGGCTTTTCATCCAACTGTATCATCATATAAACTGGATCCAAACAGTACCAAGAGTTTTGTTACACCAGGTAGCTGATGCTCTCTTAAGTGCTCCCAGCATTTGGCTCTCACCAGTGCTCAGAAGCAGGGGTTAGGCAGAAGTGTGAACACATACAGTCTGCACAGGAGGGGCATTTCCAGTAGAGAGTATGAACAGGCACTGCAGCTGCCTGCTGCTGCTATCCAGATACCGTGGTGTGGGACCAGCCCCTGTATCAGATTGGTTTGACTATACTGCTTTGTTATTTGTGTTCTAGATTATCTCACTCAACAGACTGTACACATGCTGGGATGTTGACGGTCCGCTGCTTGCTGAGACCTTTCTTTAGAGTATTATTAGAGTAATAATACTCAAAATTAGAGTCATTTCGAGCATAATCTGAATTTTAGCATTTTAATACCCTCCTATCCAGCTCATGCCATGTCATTTAGCCAGATCCTTAAGAATAGGACCCGAGAGCAAAAAGTGCAGCAGACAACACATTTTTTGTTAAATTCAATGCCATGTGAAATATCATGGTAAATGAAAATGTGCAAATTGCTAGAGTTCTAATTGGCATGTTTCCAGGTCTTGGAGAAACATGATGATCCTGATGGGGAGCCTTGCCAGCTGTGTAAGGTAGGCAGAAATCCTCAAGATTGGGTTCAAAGTTGTCCAATTCCCAGTTGTTGTGTTTTCTGATAAAATCAAGATTTTAAGCAGGTATATGTGTCACTTGTGAGAAAGTACTCCAGAATTGACTCATCAGTTGAGTCAGCATGACAAAGTTCACGTGTAGGACAGAAGCACTGAGCAGGCGTTATCCATAAAAGCACAACTCCTGCTTCAAGATGGGTGTATTGAACTTGCAGCTTTACAGAGTTCTGCACACTCTTTGTACTGTGGCACTGAAGATATACCCATGTGGTGGGTATCACTGCTCTTGTTAGCCTGTGTTTCTTGCAGTGACAGCTGTTAGGATTGTTGCAGAAATTCCTTTGTTCCTCTTTGTTGGCTGCTGTGTTGTGCACCAGGCTGCTGCTCCTGTGCTTCTGGCCTTGAACAGCTTCCAAGCCTGCAGCTGCAAGAGAAGGGAAGGGCCAATTTAAGATTAAAGAAACAGGGTCTGAGGGAGTGATGGCAAAGAATACTTCAGACACTGTTCATTTGTGGTAGTGCAGTTTGCCATCTGTGTTCAGGTTATGATGAATGTACATAGCCTGAGAGCACTCTATAAATACCTTAAACTTGAGGGAAAAGTCTGTTGAGACGCTGGCTAATAAATTCAGAGTGAAATATCAAAAGTTACGTTATCTTTCTGAATGCATGTAAAATTGGATTCTTCCTTTCCCTGTCAAAGCTGTTTCCTCTTAGCAAGGAAATTTGATTATTCATACAGGACAAGAGCTTAAACCCTATGTCCTTTGATCCCAGGTAAGTGCCCTAAGCACCAGGCTAGGATTTGGTGTTCCATTAATATTCAAGTATTACTGCAAAATGGAGGAAGTTCACACAAAGATAATCCAGGAAAGGAGAAGAGCTAGGAATTTGTCTCTCATATCCAAGAATGTATGTACTGCTGTGGGCTCTCATTTCAAGCTACGGAAGCATAGATTTAACTCTCTGGTGACATTTGCAAAGATCTTTCCTCTCCCAAGTGGCTTACCTGACTGATACTGTCTCTCCCTGTCTCTCTGTTTATGGAGGCACAATCCCCCAGAGGAAGCCTTTGTAACATGGTCAAGGAGGTTTGTGCTCTGACAGAGAAGCTGAAAGGGCTTCCCTTGCATCTAATACTGTGTCACAGTGGGGTAACAGCAAGATAATTTTCCTGGAATTCAGATTAAGCAGCAGCAGGTTGTAGCAGGTGGTTTTGCATCTGGACTCTTGAGAGAGACTCAAAACACCTGTATGTCCAAGCAGCTGCTGAGTGATAGTTTTAAGAATGGCAGAACATCCTAAATACTTGCTGAAAGTGGCATTTTAATACTTGAACCAATCTGTTGTCTTTAATCCTAAATTCTATCAGAATAAACCCCTTCCATCCAGATGAACCCATCCATCTGCCACTATCCCATCTGTCTGATCTGTTGTCTGGTTGGATGACCGTGGTTTAGGTGTTCCAGAAAGAATTGGTATAGGCATATGGTCCCTAACATCCTCACTGCTGGTTTCTCTCTGTACCTGGTTGCCATGTGTTTTAATGATCTGATTTTGGAACATCTCAGAAGAGGAAAAAGGCTGCTTTAAAAGGCCTTCAATCTATCTGCCCTGAAGATCTAGCTGCACAAGAATATCTTGCATTTTGAAGTACACACACACTCGAAGTCCAGTGTCCCAAAGGAAGTTGCTGGGGAAATACTGGGGAGAAAGGTGAGAGATGCCTAAGACAGCAGATATTCTGTGTATTAAAGCCACCATGAACTGCAGCTCCTAACCTCAGTTATCCACACATAAAGCAGCATTTTGTGGTGAGAAGGCAGATGACTAATCAGGATACCACTACTACCTGTACTTATGTTAATGAATCTGCTAATGCCCACTCTGTATTCTTTTTTCAGAAACCCTTTCTGCGTAAGACTGCAGTGTGGGAAAATCTGAAATGTCCCAGGGTAGGAAAAAAAAAGGGGTTTTTTTTGTCTATTCAGAATAAAATTAAGTGGACCTGCCTCAGGTCATACAAATTATCTTGGATATAGACTTTAAACTTGCACAGAAAGAACAAACTAAACATTTGTTGTAGAGGGTGGAGAGAAGGAAGAAGTTGAAAATGGCAGGTGTAGCAAGAGGGCTAAGAATGAAAGGATGTGCAAAGACCTTTACATCCATATGGGATTTAAAGTAAGCCGGGGTTGCAGGAGCAGGAGTTCCTTAGATTGTAAGGAAGACCTGTGAAGCACCACTGTTAACTTATGCTGAGAATAAACTATCTCTCACTGTATTCCTGTTGCTACACAGCACCAAGAATGTGAATCTGCAGATGCACATGTTCCTATTACCTACATATCAGGTTTTCTGTTCACTTTTTACTTCTGTAAGCTGCCCTGGATATATGGGTATATACATAGTCATCTTTTTTTTTAAAGAAAATTATTTACCTCTTGTGTCTGTTGTGTTATGATCCAATCACACACTGTTTCAAATTATCATGATGTATCATTGACCTTTCCTTCATCTCTTGATAGAAAATCTCATCAGAGGCATAACTTAAAAAGTCAGTAGCATACAGCCACTGAGGAAGACAGTGTATAACAGCACTGTGTGTTGATGTTTCATTCTGCTGTTTCAAACTTTAGAAGTACTACCCCTAATACTAAGGGTGAAAAACCACAAGGAAAAGATATGCCTTGCCTGAGCTGACACAGAAATCCATTTCTCCAGATGGAGGCAGCACTAGCTTGCACTGCAGCTCTCTAGGCCACTGCCTGCCCAGCAAGCATATAAGCTGCAAGATTTGTTTGCTTAGAGGGCTCTTCCACAGACATCTCTGCCGCTGCAAAAAAGAAAACATGTCAAATACAGCAGATACAGCCACCAGCTTTGTTCATTGGACAGTTATCACATGCCCTCAGCCATCTCTGCTTTGCTTTAAGTGCTTCCTGAGACATTCCACACCTGCCTTGCAGTATTGAGACTGTCACAGAGATAGGTAGTCTCTCTTTAGGCTGGTGCCATCCCTTACAGCTTTGTGACCAAGGGGAGCAGTGAATTCTCAGGTTCGGAGATGACCCCTGAGGACCTGGAAGAACCTCCCTCCCTCTTGTCTGTGCTCTCAGAAGTACGGAGTTTTATGCATCCAGGTGTCAGGGATTGTACCTACTTTCATATAGGCACTTCCAAAGCAGCTGTGACAGCTTCTGCAGGTTTGTATTGCTGAGGTGGTGAAGCCATTCTTCACTACTGTATTTGGGAGCTCGGTGGTTGATGGGGGACAGTGCTGGTGGCATCCAGGTATGTCCAGGGGAGTGTGGCCACCCATCTCTGCCCACGGTCCCTGCTTTATTCCTGTCCTTGTGCACAGCAGCTTTCCTGTTGCTGGCAAGGCACCTCTGCACCATGCCAGGCTCCCGCAGCCTTTGTGTCCTCCCCAGCTGAGCCCAGCGTTGATTCCCTGCAGGATACAGTACCAAAGGCACAGCAGATAAAGTGATCCTGAACACGCCCTGCCTTTCTCTAAAGCTTTGTGGTTACACTGCATAACCTTAGTGTGCTTTCCCTTGGCATGTGCAATGGATGTGTGAGGTCGCAGTGGTGGAGGTCATGCTGCTCCTGTCATGTGTCGGAGGGAATTCCAGAAGCAGGGCTTCATTTTATCTTCTCACCTGAAATTCCAGGATGGCATGGGGGAGGAGTTCAGTTTCTTAAGGGCTGCTTGATGCCAGATTTTAAACGCTACTTTTAGACACTCAGGTTTGATACTACCATGCCTAAAATGTAGGTGCTGTTCCCCAAAGACTGATGCTGTTATCCAGCCTAGGCACCTAATCTCCCTGTTTACAGCTGGGCACTTCTGCAGACTGAAGAGTTGTCCTGAGGTAGATGGTTGGAAATGTGGTTTCTGGGGATGAGGCAGGATGCCTCAGTTGCTCCCACTGCTCTGGGGTGTAAGTGCCTGACACAGAGGCATATACTAGATGGCTCCACACGTGCAAGATGTATAGCACTCCCCCCACGCTCCCAGGGGGAGCAAGAAAGCTGTTCTGCACCTCCCACTGCCACCTGCTTCCAGGAGCTGTGACAGAAACCATGAGATAGATTGCAAAAGAGCAGCACAAGTGACATGCTTGCCTCTGATGCTGAGGGCTGGCAGTGGGCAAGAGTGGTGTTGTGAGGCCTCTGTACAGCTCCCAGTGCTGCTCCATGGTGTCGCTGCGGCCGTGGCCTTCATGCACACGTGATCCTACACTCTGTTTTAATTAATTTGTTTTACACAAGCGGTGGTTGTTCAGAAGGTCTTCCAATCACATCTAAAATGCAAGAAATGCATTTACAACTAACAGAATAGCCCTGGCTCACAATGGCTGGCAGCTCTGCCTCCACCGGGCTCTGGCAGGCAGCTGGCTTGGCTCCCTCTGCTCCATCCTTCTCCCCTGACTGCGAACAGCATGGCCATGAGGCAGAGGAGGAAAGCACAGGGGCAGCAGCCACAGGGCTGTGCTGTGCCCAGTGCAGTCCCACTCATCCTGTTAAGGAGCCCAAACAGCGACATGTTACTCAGGGAGCCTTACTAGGGCTTTGAGGCCCCCTGGTGTAACTACACCTCAGCTTACCTGGCCTGTCCTTATCCTTCTTCAGTCTTTTGGAAGCCATCAGTGAGTCCCTCTCTGCAACTCTACATACTTTCTGCTGATCGTTGTCCTCCTGGATTCAGGGCTGCTCATTCAAGTCTGTAGCTTTTTGTCTCTGCTGTTGAGTCTAGGGGGAACTCCCAGACCCACTTTGTAAATCACTCCTATTTTGTTGATCTTTGAATGTAATACGAGCTCACCTGTTGTACCAAACCTCACAGTACCAAGAAGTACTGCAGTTCCTGAGTTTCTTTTCCAACTCTTCCAAGCCAGAAAACTCCTGGTATGGTTTTTATATTTCATGGTTGAGTATAAATAGCTGTCACAGAGCTGCCATTTATATTCCCTTTAGGAGGCTCTGAAGAAAGTAAGTTAAGGCATCAAACCTGCAGCAGTGCATGTTGGAATGCTTTTGTGTGAACTTAAACACCTTCAGTTTCCATCTGTGCTGTGTAGTAGGGTCAGCCTTGCTGCCCCGGAGCAGTGTGTTTGTGAAGGCAAAGCCTGTGCAACCCACAATGGTGAACTGTAGGGATGTGGAGTGCCAGGAAGATGATGTGGAACGCTCTTCCAATTCTTTCACCCTTGTTTTGTAAAAGCAAAGTTGCAGTGTCGTTTAGGTTAAGGTGTTTGGGTTTGTTTTTCATCACTATAGCAAACATTTATTCCGATACAGAGTGAATAATGAGGTGTTTTTTCCTGTCTTCAAATCAGCTGTCCAAGAGATTGATACTTGCTGGAACACCTTGGATTTCCAGAGGAAGGGCTGAAAGGGAAGCATGTGACTTGTCTCTGCAGGTGCAGTGGTTTTGCCCTGCATGTTTGCAGCCTGAGGCTTCCCTGTTCTCCCCAGTGCCTCTCCACTCAGTTCTTCCTGGGCTGGAATAACTTGTCCTAGGTGAAGGAATTTTTTTTGCATCATTTTCTAACTGTTACAAGTAAGTCAGTAGAATGGAAGTGTCAGAGGAATAATTCTGGCACACCTTTCCTAAGCTACTGTAGTGAGACCAACATGAAAAACATATAGGCACAGGCAGAGCTCATCTGTTGTTTTGACAGTCTTCAGGTCATGTAAGGTTCTGCACTAGAATGTGAGTTTCATGTGTTTGGAGGGGATTTTTGGCTTCTACTGGAGGTGAGAGTGAAACCTGATGAAGTGAGTTATCAACAACTCCACAGACGTTGGCACCATGGCAGGAAACAAAAGCAGCTTTTTTCCCTCAGCAGCATGTTCTCTGGCTCCCCAGCAAAGCTGGCATGTGCCAATCTGCATTACTCTGCCCCTCTAAATCTCTTGTCATCCTTTCTTCCCCACAGGTGAGCGACCATTCCCCTGCACGTGGCCTGACTGCCTTAAGAAGTTCTCCCGCTCCGACGAGCTGACGAGGCACTACCGAACCCACACCGGTGAGAAACAATTCCGGTGTCCCCTCTGCGAGAAGCGCTTCATGCGGAGCGACCACCTGACCAAGCACGCCCGCCGCCACACCGAATTCCACCCCAGCATGATCAAGAGATCCAAAAAGGCCAGCTCCAGCAGCTCCTTGTGAAGGCAGGGCTGGCCCTGGGGAAGGAGTGGGGAAGAGGCAGGCTGTGGCGAGGATGCAGGCAGTGGTGCCAGAGCACGAGCATCCACTGCGGTGCCGGTCACCCTCGCTGTCCAAAAGCACATGTAACCGGCATTAAAAAAAAAAAAAGTACTCAGTATCCCCCTCCCCATCTTCCACCTCTTGGCTCTGCCCTGAGAACAACAGTCTGAACAAGTGGACTGTGGGGTGAGAGGAGGGAAGGGGCAGCCAGCGAGGAGGCAATCACCTCTTCCAATGTAATGCGTTGATACTGGTGTACATACATATGACTGGGCGGTCTGAGCTGTGCCACCACAGTAGCATGACCCCAAAGTCCTTGTGGTTTCTGTGTCATGAACATGTTTTGTTGAACAGTGTAATGCTGCTTGTATTTAGAGTCTGTCGAGTAAAAACACTTTCCGAGTCACATAAATAACTCAGATAAAAACTCCATAGCACATTGTAGAAGTGGGTTTACTTCCTGTGTATCTTCTGCGATTCTGCACTTAAAGAGACTATTAAGAGAAACATAACGTATGTTACCAATAGTATCTGATTGATATACAGAGATAAGGTGAATTTATACTCAATAAGGCCCATTAAAGTAAATAGGTATTTTTAATTTTTCTTTGTATTAACTATACTTTTGAAAATCAGCTGGACTTTTCCAGTAAAAATATGTATGATTCAAGAAGATACTTAATGCAAAAAAATCCCCATAAAGAGCTCAGTAATTTTCTGACTGTGTGTGTATTTAGCTCTGTTATTCACTTACCTGGAAAAATACAACTCAGCCTAGATTGTGGCAGGCATGTGGGAGCTGAAGCATATGTCTCTCATATGATCCTGTACTTTACTTGTCAGTAATACAGTACTGTACTATAGAAATGCCACTAACAGTGCTTTATTCTGCTGTGGTTTGTTTGAATGGGTGCACAAAGCAGCTACCATCTTTACAAACTGCTGCTTCTCTAAAGGCTTCTTCTCTTCCTACACTTGCCTTAAAGATTTATTCTCTTCATACCATGGCCTAACTCCCTTGGAGTCCAGTGGGAGTTGTGTGTGTTTATGGAGAGAGTAGACCTTTTCTTAAGAGCACTCTACTAATGGAAACACCTAAAATTACTGTAAGGAGCACTTTGGAAGGGCTCCTGTATTTCTTGATTGCTCTTTCTCTGGAGTATAGGGGAATACCACAAGCTAATTTGAAATACAGAAGGTGTCTTGCAATACTCTTATGACATAAGCTTCTCTTAGTACTTTGTATCTGTGTCATGCATGGCACGTCAAATACTGATAAAGGCAATGTTAACTTTTATTTTAAAGCTATTTTTTGATCTTTAAAAGGAAAAGAAAGACCACTGAATGAAAACTTTGAGATGTGGTCATTAGTGAAGATTTCAAATTTTTTTATGTTAAAAGCATGAAATTTAAGAGATTATCAGTGATATACTTGTTCCCCTTCCCAGCTGCATAAAGGGGGAGAATTCTGTTTACACATTTTTTTTTTCCAGAAATGTTCTTCTGTTTGGTTTTTACTGCTTCCTCCAGAAGAGGAAGGGGAGGTGCAGCCCTACAACAGAGACATAGGGCCAAATTAATTTTGTGACTATTTACACTGAAACCCAAAGTGTCTCCACTGCAGACGAATTTAGGTCATCTTGTAATATTCTGTACATAAAAGATCTTGTTAGCACACCTGCAATTACAGTATCTTTATGGTTTTATCTGATAAAAAGCTTGCTTCCTAGAAACAAACATAAAAAGTTAACTCGGAGAGTAGAGTGTTTTCCTCTACAGTTGTATATGGCTTTCAGCATTAGAAATCAGTTTGCATACTGTGTTTTTACCTGTGTAGTTCATGATAGATTTTGTCTATGTGAAGAGAACTTCTTTTAAAGCATTGGGGATATTGAACAGTCTGTGGAATAAAAAGGGATGTGTTTTCTTCAGTGAAGACATCAGGAAACCAAGCACACTTTCTACCTCCGTTTCAGCTTTTTGAAACATTTATTTTAGAAACCAAACTTTAATTTCTCGTATTCAGATTGAGTCATAGGGACATAGGTTCTTTGTAATAAAAACTGGTAGTGTTGGTGTTTTTATTGATCTAGAAATACAGAAAGTGTTCTGCTTACCAGTACTGTTAATGCTGCCTTGTGGAGTAGGGTCAGGGCCATAAGCAGCCCAGTAAGATTCAAAGGTGCATCTGTGTTCATCTTTGTTCTTCTCTTTGAAGATCAAGCTATTTTTCAAGTCTCCGTCCTGCAGTCTGGATTTTGCCATTTTGTGGGACAAATGCAGCACTTTGAAAATTAAAGCCCGATCCTGTGAATCACAAGATCCTCACATCCAGTCAACCACAACTAGAAGCCACAGCTGATAAGCAGCTCCTAAATCAGTTTGTAAAAGTTTTGGTCACTTACCTACCAGGATTAACTGATATATGGAAGTAAATGGCCAGCTTTATGGTTTCCATGTTGTGTATTTGGGGTAGAATGCACACTTAAAGAGACGTTCCTGCAAAGTCTGAAATAGGTGGGAGGTACTTCAGTCCTGGGACAATGGGACATGCAAGGCATGGGTCACCACTGCCAGTGGTGGCAAGATCCTGTTTCTGAAAAAAACCCTTCCTAAATGGTAACGTATGCTGTATGTCAGCATTGGACAGACAGGATTAACGTGATTCATTAATCACAAACAGAATGCTTTGGGAATTACCAGGTTTGGGGATATCATTGTACTGTTTGGCTCATTTGGTTTGGTTTTGGGTTTTTTTGGTTTTTTTTTCTTTCAGTAAAAGCAAACAATGGCTTTAAACACCTAAAAACCCCTGCAGGTTAGATCCTAGCAGTTAAGTTGAAGTTAAGTTTTGAATAGTGTTGCAAGTGTTGGAAAAGAAAAGGAAAATCAGGTTCTCTAATACTGTATGTACTTGTTCTACTATTTTGGAAGTACTTAATAGTGCTGAAGTTAGGACAGCTCCTCTCCTTGGTTAAGAAAGTCCATTAGTATAGAGAAGTCATGGATTTAAAGATATAGCTATATAACATACTACTTCTTGAACTTTTTTCATGACCGACATTACAGATCTGTTTTCAGCTTGCAGATGGACTTAAGCCAGCATACACCAGACTGGACACATACTTCAAAATGCTGTTCTACAAATCAGTGATCTGTAACACTGTAAAATACCAACTCGCAACAGTTTAATCAGTTTTATTTTTGTACAGTATTCGTATTCTTTATAAGTTATTTTGCTGTCCTGTTTTGTAAATCACATGACATTGTAAAAAAAGGAAAAGAAAAAAAAAGTAGGCATAGGTGTTTTTGTACATATGTATATATATATTGTCCAAATAAAGAAAAAAAGAATAAAAAACCCAAATGTTGTCTTGAATTACTGGAATCAAGCAGTAGTCATGTAAGCCAGCCTGAATGACTCCAAAAAACCCCAAACTGCACATTATGAAATCCATAGTTTGAGCAGTGTGTGAACGAGCTCCAAAGGCCTTAGTGTTGCTAGTCATCATTTAGCTTGGGTTGTCTTTCTCTACTTTTCCAGGGTGTTTCCAGGCATTCCTTCTACCGATACAGCAAGAGACAGACACACAACTTGTACTCAGGACAAAGTGTCCCATCACCTGCATGCTCCAGCTCCCAAGAAGTCTGTCTCCTGGCTTTTGAGTTCAGTGTTGCTCTCCCTCACACCATGCAGCTGCTCAGTGGTGAGCAAATGATGCTTCAGCCTGTGCAGCCACACTGCTTGCCTTGAGCTTTCCATGGCTTTGCTGGGTTCACTGGTGTTTGGAGACAAAAAACATCTGTTGACCCTCTGAAAGAGGGAAAGGCAAGGTACCCTGTGCCAAAAAGCTCCCTGACATGCATGGTCACTGACATCACAGTTCCATCTACAGGAACTAACTTAACCTGGTACATGGGCACAGTGCTAGGATATGACTGCAAGGTGAGCCCTGGTGAACCCAAGGGAACATGTAACCTTCCAGCAATGCAGGCAGGGACAAACAGGTTGAAGATTACCATCTACAGCTGAAACAAAACTTAAGTAGCTTCCAGATTTGACTTGATGCTGAGTTGGAGTTTTCTTGTGTTGGTTGGCTAAAGGACAGAGTAAAAAAGCCCTGCATAGTATTTTCTTTTTTCAGCTTGTCATTGATTTTATGAATAAGGGACACAGGGCTGTGGCACTGGCCTCATTCTTTTGCCATCCCATCGTAAAAGATTTTCCACAAATTTACCATTCTTCATCTTAAACCTTCAAATTCTTGGTTTTAGTGCTGTAATTTGAACACCTACCAAAATCTGCCTAGTGTAGAGAAGGCCTTGGATGTTTCCAGCCACTGAGATTTAGTACATGGTACAGAGGGGTCTCTCCAGGAGTGGTATAAATTTTGACTAGAAAGGGTATGTCATGCAAATACTTGGGTGCACCACGAGGTGCTGGCAGTAGTGGCATGGAGAAGCGTGACCCTGAACACAGACCTGCTGATTCTGAGAGCACAATTTCTACAAGGTTCTAAGGGATTCCTCTATTTTCACTTTTACTCTCTGCCAAGGACAAAAGAAAGGAAAAATGCCAGAAAATGTCTTAAAACTCTAGTTAAATGCCTGCAGAGTGGTTCAAAAAGCCACATACAAGGAAGGTTGGCTTTCTGAATCCACCTGCTGGGTGACCTGGATAATTTTGATCTCCATAGGAGTCTGTAACATGTTGTTCAGCACTCACTCTTCCAGGCCTGAAGAGTCTGTGAGGTTTCATTTATGCATCAGAGCTCTGTAACAAACACTACTTTTTCAATTACTTGCTTTGGAAACAAAACTTCTTTCAGGTTTAGCTCCTCACACTGCTCAGCCATATTGGAAAAATTTCTTCAGCAGTAACTCAATGCAAATGCCCAATTGTCAGAACACTGTACTTACTCAAGTACTCTTTATGGGATTCCCTTAAAGCACAGGAAGATTTCCCAATGGCAAGAATTTTTCAGTGCCATGCTCTCCTCAGCTGAGAAACTTTCTGACCCCTAAAACACCTCTTCAAACACTTCCACAGGTATTTTGAAATGGGAAATCTTTCCATTTCAAGAAGAGAAGGTCTTGACTGCCATCAGTTCTAATCCTTAACAGACATTTATTTCTGTATGATTACATACAGTATTTTTCTGGCTCATCCATGGCTTTTGGGGTGAGCTAGAATCCCTATTGCTTTCAGCCTGTAGTTTTGAAATTGCTACAACTGTTGCTGTATTTTTACTGACTTGTGACCTTCAACTGATAATTGATAAATGTCCTATCAAGTTTCACATCAAACCCCATCAGTCTGTTTCATAATGTCTATTTCCTCTTAGGCCACATAAAGGCTTCACGTCTGCACAGTTAAACACAAGGTACAAAGGAAATTGAAAATGTAAACCACAGCACTGGGAGAATCACTGATTATGTAAGGGCAGTTCACCATTACAAGATCCAAAAATGCTGTCTTGAAATTCAGAACACATGGAGAAAGAAACCAAAGAGCACAGACAATATTAGTGCCCTTCAAACACTGTGCTGAAAAGATGCACAGAAAAGCCTTTCTCAATGGCTTTAACTTTCTCTTCTGGCTAATGGGCAGGGCCAGAAAGACAGCAGCAAAAGTTTCAAAAGACACAGATGAAAGGTGTACATATACAGCAGTGTGGGCTCTTCTGCTGTTAATGACTGCTTTTGTGGCCTTGAACAGTGATTCCAAGCAGAAAGCACATTTTTGGGGCCTATGAAAACCCATGCATAACTGCTCTGTCAAAAAAAAACAAGGGGAAAGCTGCAGTTGTACTACTAGCCTTTACAACGCTGGTGGAAAATCACTGTCTCTGCTTTCCTGCATTGCATGAAAATAACCTAGGCTAAACTACATTCAACTCTTACATCTAATAAGCCATATTTCTTAGGGGTGTCATTTTAAAACAAACACTTCAAGGGGGACAGCCCTACTGTAAATTTATTCCAACTGAAATAAAGGATTCTCCCCAACATAAGCTACTGCAATGGTTTTTCATGAACATACTGATTTGTGACATACTGATACTTAGGGAATTGCATGCACACTGGCAACTGTACCACTTTAAGTATATTAGCACAAAGCCAGTATGTTTTATACAGTGAAATGTATTTTTAATACTACAAAAATTCTGACCAGGAAAGTCCTTCATGGATGGTACAGTTAAGTTCAGAAGATTCCTCAGATGCTGGGGCCCACAGAAAACTGTAAAATCTGTGGCTTTTCACCTGAACACCTTTAAGCATCACTGAAGGAGCACAAAGTGAAGCTGGTGTTCTTGGTGGTATTTGAGAAGTCCCCTTGCGCTCTTTGTACTGATCATCTGCTTTGAATTTACACTGTGTTTGTAATTCCTCAGGAAAACAAACAACAAAACCGATAAAACAAATAAAAAACCTGCAAAAAAACCCAAACCACCAAGACAACCAAACAACAAAAACCCACAAAACCCAACCATCCAAAAACCCCTTTATTGTCCATGAAAAACCTACCACATGACCCAAACCAAGGTAAACCACTGTCAATGACTGCAGTTAAGGTCAATCTGGGTAATGTTCACAGTCTACCAGCTTTGGTTACAAATTGAGAAGGGGGAATTGGACATCTTTTCCCTTTAAATTACATGCTCCAGATTCACTTTGAACCATCCATGTTACATGTTACCTGTGCACTCTTCTGCTCTGTTTTTTTCCATGGCTCCTTGTTATCTTCTGCCACAATCTTCTGAGTTATCCTTTCCCTCCACCTCGCTTTCTGCAAAATCAGCTTTGTCCACTATTATGTATGGTTCCTTATCCCCAAAGAAGTGAAGTCTATCATTCTTTTCCAGCTAACTTGCCATGTTCTCATCACCATGCTTTCCAAAGAGGTCAGTCTGTGAGCAGGTGACTTTCTCTTCTATGAATACACAAGTCAAGGTACTTGCCAAGATGTCATTTAGCTCCGGGTGCTAAAATGACAGGTATAATGTCAGGTTTTGAGACCAACATACACTGTTTTTGTAGGTTAATCCTGGGCAGCAGCTCAGAGCCACACAGCCACTCTTCCCCCTGTGGGAGGGGTCAGAGAATCAAAATGGTAAAAGTGAGAAAACTGCTGGGTTGAGATAAAATCAGTTTTCATTTGGAAAGCAAAAGCTGAATGCACAAGCAAGCCAAAACAAGGAAGTCATCCATTATTTCCCACCAACAGGCAGGTGTTCAGCAATTCCTCCAGAAAAGCAGGGCTCCACCACACATAGATGTTACTTTAGAAGACAAACTCCAAACACCTCCCTTCTTCCCCTAGCTTTCATTGCTGAGGACATCATACAGCATGACACAGACCTTTGGTCATTTGTCCCACCCGTGTCCCCTCCCAGTTTCTAATAAACTTCTTGTGCCAGGGGGCAGTGTGAGAAACAGAAAAGGCATCAGTGCAATGCAAAGCACTGCCCAGCAGTAGCAAAAACATCCTTATGTAACCAACGATGTTCTGGTCACAAACCCAAAACAGAACACCAGAAAAACTTCTATGAAGAAAATTATTGCAGCCAAAACCAGTACAACAGTCAAAAAACCCTCACTGGCCTAGTGGGGGTAACAGATCAACAGAAGTTAGACTGGACAACTGGGGAGTTACTTCCAGGAGTACCAACCTCATAGAAGCATGGCTTTTGGCAAGCCTAGTCAGGGTGCAGGAGCATACAGTCATGACTTTCAGATGTTTAGGCAGGAACAGGTGAAGAGTTTTTCTAGGAGCAGAGGAGGCTTTAACTCCCTTCCACATATCCTTTCTCTCACAAATTATAGTGTACTGAACCATGGTTTTATTCTTAATTAGCATGGTATGGGGGAAAAATGCTTCCAGAACAAATAGTTCTAGGAAAAGTAATTTTGGACGCTGTGTTTTAGTGAGCCAGAAGTGAAGAAAGTAATTCTAGCTCAGTTATTTACAAAGAAGCTAGAGTGTCAAGGTTCCCCTCCCCTGTTTCCCATGATGTAGTTCTTCTGTCAGACACATCCCATCAGACACTGCCAAATTTACCCTGGTTTAGGAATGGTACTCCCCAATTCTTGCCCCTACAAGACTCTCCAAACCAGACACAGACACTTGTTCTGTGCTCCATTTTCCATTCTCTTGCTCCATTTTCCCCTCACCCTGCAGTGTGCTGGAGAGGAGAACTGGAGGCACAAAAGGCAAAGAACATGGGCTGAGAGGTAAGAACTATTTATTGCAAACAGCAATGAGAAAAAAAATGAACAGTAACAGCAACAATACTAATGACAGAGGGTAACGGAAAAGAAACCACCCACATGGAGAAACTCCCCAATAATGGACAATTTCAAAGAATACGTTTAAAACCAGGATCTTTCAATACAGGTAGGCCTGTAGCCTCAATTAAGTTAAAGATACTCTGCTGACCAAATTAACTCTGTATCACAGTCTGAGTTTCCACACTTTTGTATTTTCTGTTCAGTATTTGTGTTGGGACACTAATCATCATAGAAATTACTCCAGGAACTCAGTCAAACAATTCCATTGACCAACACTGGCCTGCAGTAACAAGAATGTGTGGTTCTCTACTGTACTGAAGGCTCTTCTATATATTCAAAAGAACAATTACAATACTTACCCTTTTAAACCTAAAACCTTCCAAATTCCAGCTCATATTTTGTAGTGGGTTATTTTATTTCAAATATGTGAATATTTGCCTGACATAGCAGTTTTACTAGCAAAGTTCATTGCCATGATGCTGCCAAAAAAAACATTCACTCCAAGCAGACATCAAATTGTTGATTTTTACTTATTTAATAGTTAACTTCATAATCAGGATTTTATTTTACGTGTTTAAAATTCTGATGTAACCTGCATTTCCAAATGCTTAACAGTTATGGCCAACACACTATTAAAAATTTTTGTAGCATTCTGTTGAAAAGAATTGACTGTACAGTCACTCCAAAGCAGCTGACCCCTTGTAAAATCCTTCTGGGTTTAATTCACAAATTTGCAGCGCCCTTTTCTCTACCACCAAGAATGTATCAAGTTTTACTTAGAAAAATAAGCACACAGGAAGTTGTATATTGCTTGGTTTTACTTCGGCAAGCTCACTAGCTCACTGTTTCAGGAAGACCTGGAATTCTGATTAGTCTCCTTGCTAAGAGACTTTCTAGAAACACCTTCTCCTTTGAGCACTAAAAACCCCAAAATGTTACTATATTTATTGAGAGAAAGTATTCAACAACACTATTTTCACAGAATAGTATTATTTATATTAATTTTAGGTTTATTTTTACAAAACAAACCACTGCCATTACCAAACAAACCATTCTTTTTCTACAGATCACCTGAATTAATTTTTTTTAAATTGCATTTCAATAGGGAAACAGGCTAATATCCACACCTGTGGTAAAGTAAAATTATCTATCAAAAGCAAATTCCAATTTTTGGAAAAAAAAAACAACATCTAAAGAACAGCCACAGAATAAGTCCAGGATAACCTAGAATAACTACCCGCACTTCTGAAGCTGCATTACCTGATAGCCTGATAGAATGAAAAAGAAGAAAAAAAATATTTAAACCTACTATTGAAAAAAGTAGGTTATTTGGAGAAAGCAACCACTATCAAAGACTTGGAAAAGAAAATCATTCATTTCGTGTCTGTCAAACATTTGTTAAAGTTTTAAGAATCAAAGTTCTCAATTATCAGTTCTTTTAGGGTTTTCCTCTTTAACGATTTCTGAATTCTTGAAAGCCAGACGTTTCAAGAAAGATATATAAAACACTTCTGTAGAACTATGTATCTAAGGCATTGTATCATTCATCCTTGCAAGCCGCCGCTGCCGTTTCCTAAAGTGCTTCATGTTCCATCTGTGTGTCTCCAGCATAAAAGGTCCATTGTAGACAAACAGCACAGTCATCTTGTTATTGTAAGTGAGATTCTGCAGGAGCTGGTGAAAAACAGAAACCGAAGTCAAAATAGTTAGATGTTCCCCATTATCTAAAAAAGCTGAATAAGATCTGTGAAAAACCTTAGATGTCAAAAATGTCACTACACTAGGATTACAGCCTGACAAATTAAGTGTATTTGTTCCTAGAATCCACCTCAAAGGGACTAATTCTTCAGCCAATTTCCACGAATCACTATTCTTATCAGAAGAAAATCTATGTATCTAATCTGTACCTTCTTGCTGCCCTTGATCTCATTGCTTTTTTGCTGTATGCAGAGAATAACTCCACTCCTCTGTGGGGACAAAATAATGTTTTTCCCCTTTTTCCCCAGGGCAGGACAGGAGATAGTAATTGTACCCAAGTAAATCTATGTCTCTATTTAGCCTTGTGCTTCTCTGAGCTAAGCAATTTCCATTAATGGAAACTCAGGACAATCAAAATTACTTAGAAGTTGCACTGCTACCTTCTGGAGTAATTCCAGCTCCTGTACTACTTTTCTGAAATGTAACAGCCAAAGCTGGATACTTATGATAATCCAAACCTTGACAAACACAAGACCAGCAGACAAAGATGTTAAGCAAACCATGGATTACAAGAAGTGCTCAGGATGACATTGAACAATTTACCTGCAATTGATACTCAACTTGTCAGTTCCCTCTCCCCATTTAGGCATTTATGCCTTACACCAGATGCTTTACACCAAAAGTTGTTGACCTTTCCCACTTAAGTACCAAATTTTATATTTGTCTGTACTGAAATGAATCTTGTTTCCAGTAAGAGTTGCCTAACCTAAGATTATTTGGAATTCTAATCTTGCTTTACAGGGAAAAAAGTATTAACTCCCACCATGGTGACTATCCGCATGTTTAATAAATGTAATCTGTTTCACCACAGATTTGTATTAAAAATACTAATTTTCAAACCCACTTCTAATATTCAGTTCATCTACTCATTATGACAGCGAGTCACAACTATTCAAAATACAATATTCCTACTCAACTTTGCTGCATGTTAATTTATACCCCTCCCCTCTGCAGCTTGCTTAAAAATACAACTAGAAGGGGTGCCAACATACTGAAAAAAAGGGTCACAGTTTCTCCTGTGTCCACTGAGTACACACATGGAACTTGGCTTGGTATGAACAACTGTCACACTTTTTAGTAGGTGATTACATACTTGCTTTCTAGAAAGTAGTGACATATAGCTTAGGCTCAGGATCTGCAGGTAAGCCAGAACAGCAGAGTCTGGCCTTCTCAGCCCACCCTGTGAAGCCTGTCAATTATCCTCTAATGCAGCCCACACAAACACCCTCAAATCAACTAAAGCTACATGATCAGTGCTCTCTCACTAATTCCTCAATTGACAGGTCATTATAACATTATCGGCCATACCACCTACTTGTGGGGGAAGAGGGAAGGAGGTACAAAGAGTATCTTCAGCCACCTCTTTCATAACACTGTCTCTTGTTGATGTATAATGCTGCAAAATGGCCCTTGAGTTTCCTCTTACCATGATCTTGATTTTTTTGCTTTTTTGAAGTTCTGAGACTTTTTAAATTCTACTTTTTTCATTTTTATTTTGATCTTTCTGGTTAGCTCTGCATACTCAATTTTTCCCTGTCTCTATTCCTAGTAATCTGACAACAGTCTCAACTTTTACAGCAGAATCTGGACCCCAGACAGCAATTTTCTACAACTCCTATAATTTGGGAAGCATTAGAGTTAGTTGAGCTACGTATCTTTCAACACCTATATCATTCTGTTCTTCCTCTAAGCAGGAAAGGGCATGGAAAAGCTGATTCAATAAGAAGAGGAATGGCAAGAAGACAAAGGGAATAGATAACATAGAACAACAAGGGAATAATGTGGTCAGGAAATTACCAAACAGCATGGAGATAGGCATACTGCAAGATCAGAAGGAACAAGAAGCATAAAGTTCCATATCCTTCCAGAAAGAAAAATGCTATGAGGTGGGTTTACTCAGACCCTTCAATTGCTATTTACTCAAAACACAGGACACACCAGCCAGATTTTCTAAAATACAGTGTCTAACAGGATACAGAAGTGATCTCTTAATAAAAACCAGCACACTACTGACTGCTTGTCTCCCTGGTGTACAAATAACCTTTACTGTTTCAATTTGTCTTGGATCAAGCTGAACAAAACTCTAATCTCTGTTAATGGTGCAGGTGAACAGCCATACTACGTACCCATTTCAAGCCTTGGCACTGCATCACTGCATAATAAGTCAACTACCTTTTTGTGAAT
The DNA here is from genome assembly GCA_018697195.1 of Certhia americana. NCBI lineage: Eukaryota > Metazoa > Chordata > Aves > Passeriformes > Certhiidae > Certhia > Certhia americana. The sequence continues at coordinate 59,914,220 of CM031878.1, forward strand.
TTTGACTGAAGAGTACAGTTAAACTGGTCACTCTTGGAGCACAGATCTCACCCTTTCTGAGCCTCCAAGTCTCAGATTAATACAGGAAAACTATTCAAATAACCATGTGGGACTCTTCCAGTTCTTCTGATGTCAGCAGCACTAGCCTGCTCCTCCTCCAGTATCATCTGATTTATCTGGAAGTTGGTCTCTGCTACAGTCTGAATTCTGCATTAGCTACAGGCATTACCTTTTACAGCCTTTTCCATGGTAACCCTGTCCATTGGTGGGTGGTTAACACATGATACTCCAGAGTGGGTTTCTGAGGAGATAAGCCTTAGTCAAAGTTGTCTGAATTCTTGCCTGACTGCCCTTAAAATGGACAACTCATCTCTTTAATCCAAAGTTCTTAGGTAAAACAGAGGTAAGTTATACAGTGTTTATCAGTGCACTATCACACAAAATCCAATTCTCGAACACTTTAAACTTCCTATTTCATTTTCTGCCACACACCTTTGGTGTAATGAGGAAGTACTGAGATGTCCTTTTTTTACAAGCAGTTTCCACAACCACTTCAAAAACTCTTCTCTCATTTACTGGATCCATTCCCTGAAAAGAAAAAAAAACGTCTGTTCTCTCCACGATGTCATAAGCATCTGTATATAGAAAGAGCAGTACCACACTATTGATTCTCACCTGATTTATTTCATCAACAACCCTGAAAGGACATCTGTTGAGTTCTTGCAGAGCCATCAGGTATAACATAGTGGAAACAGTTTTCTCACCTCCACTCTGATGATATGGAGTCAATTCATGAAGTTCAGTGCTATTGTGGAATTTGACTCTAATGCGAATTCCATACTTCTCATACTCCTCCTGTGAAAGCCAGTATCTTTTAAACTCATTTTCTTTGTATTACAGCTTATTCTATGATGACATGCAAACTAAAAGACATTTATACAAATGCACATGGGTCTACCAACTACTCACGTTCAACTTAAAATCAATATATTAATTCTGGTTCCTCTACATACATTTATTCTGTTTCATATATTTATTCTGTTTGATCTGTTTTCCTTCATTCTTGTCTACTTTTGCTACATATTTCCAGTATCATTGCCTTTCCATGACTGTGATTTGTTCCTGCTAAGAAAGGCTTCATATGCAGTAAGAACATCAACAGGAAAATAAGAATCTTGGCTAGAAAAAGAAGAAAGCAATGCCCCTGTAAATCCCATTCATCAGAAAAAAAATGCCTTAGGATTCTATCAATTTTAACAGTGGAGTAATGGTGTGTACGTAGGTTAAATACCAATCTGAACCTCTTCAAGTCTAAGCAGCTCAAAATCCATCAGAAGAGCAATTTCTTTTTCATACTTCAATACAGAAGGATTCCAACCCTGGCTTTTCTTCAACAGGAAAGTGAAACTTGTCAACAGCCTCAGCCAATCACACAAGGTATCAGGATAACAGATGTAACTCAAAAGGAGGACCATGCAATGAAATGCATTCATGCTTAAGATAAAATAGAAATCTTCAGAGTACTCTCTGTTATTCCTGACATTGTGTTCAGTGGCCACTGAGATCACTTGGAGCACGATGCTAACATCAACAAAGTTGTATGTTCAATCCCTGTATGGGCCATTTACTTTAGAGCTGTATTTGATGATCCTTGTGAGTCCTTCCAACTTATCAGAGATTCTGTGAGTTGTTTTGATTACAATTTCATTTCATGTAAGGAGAAATAGACCCCAGAATCTAAGGTCTCTAAGCCCACTGTAATTTCAGATCCACTGGCAAAACTAGGTTTGAAAAAGTGAACAAGATATACAGTCTAGCAAAACTAGATAAAAAAGATTGACCTGAAACACAGCCATGAAGGCATCAGTCAGACTTTGACTACTGCCACACTATTTTGAATGCCACTTTGTATAACTGAGAGATGTTCCAAAACTGACAAAAATGATGCTCGAACCTCCTTGTGGTGAATCAAGGAATTTGAGGGTTATCATGGCTAGCAGTATGAATTCTGGCTACTAACTATTACCAAGGAAAGTCAGACTGTTCACAGAGGCTTCTGCTCTGAGATCCGAGCCCAGTCTGTGACCAAACACCAACCTGGTAAATAGACCATGACACTGACTGCTCTGTCCAGTCATTCCTTAAGCACCTCCAGGGATGGTGATTCCACCACCTCCCTCCTCAGTGCATTCCATGTTTAATCACCCTTTCCATAAAGAAGTTCCTCCTAAAGTCCAGTTCCTCCTACTATCCTGTGGTGACAGCAGGTGTCACCAAGGACATCCACAGATCTCAAGATTCCTATAAGGCGAATTAACAGAGGTTTGAACTTTCATAGAAATATTTCGAATAAACAGTAATTCCACCTCAACAGTCTCTCTCCCTACGTACAGATGAGGCAAAAGATTCTCCTGCAGAGAATGGTAAGGTATCCACCCTTTCAGATTGTAGCCATTGACCCCTAATCTCTTAAAACTGTTTGTGACATCTTTGCTATAGAAAAGCAAGACCTTCCAGAGAAGAGAATCAGAAAGGCACTCCACATGCCTTTTGCTTCTAAACTGCTTCACTGTTCCTTCTCTGTTCTCTCTCCCAACTCTACCTAAAAGACAGTTTTTGTGTAATACAGATCTGTCAAGGTAATTATCAAAAGACCTGAAAAAATCTATGTTTTAATGTTCTATTGTTTCATATTACTAGTCTCCAGGTACAAATTTTTGTGCAGTTCATATAAAGAGCGTTAACAGTCATTCTTCTGCCCTGGCTAATAACTGCCACTGCTATGTAAGAAAAGCTGCTTGAGTAATTAGAATAGCAAAAAAAGCCAGAAAAAAGTATTGTGTTAACTTTCACTATTGTGTAGTCTATATGTTAACATATGAATTCCTGACATCATCGTTTCAGTGATCCCTTGAAAACAAAATACCAAATTTCCCTCTTCTGTTCATTGCACTGAATATTTCTCCCCAAGTTCTACTGATGCTTTAAACTCTTCACCAGAGGTAAACCCTGCCTATAAAGGTTACTGAGAAGGTAACAGGATGGGCCAAATGACAGCTGCTTTCAGAGCAGACGAAACACTCACAGACTCCTGCAGAAACTACATGCAGAACCAAATCAATTCAACACCTAATAACAGAAGATTTAGATGATAATAGAGGACAAAATTTAGCTGAAAATGCAGAATTAAATAATGAGCTTCAAAAATCTGAGTAACAGCTAAGTAAATACAATGTTTATAACCAAGCTCTGTAAGTTGCAGGTCTATTCCAAAACTCAGGAGGTAAAATCCTAGTTGTCTGGATAAAGATTGAATTGCCTTCAACCAGACTAAGTCAGTTCTAGTACACCAGAAGTGTTGAGTAAAAGTTCAGTGTTTTCTAAAAACTACATCTCCATACGACAACTTGTTATTTTTCTCTAGCAACATATGACCAAAACATTATGCAAGAAAATATGAATGTTATACGAAAAATCAATCTTACCTCATTTTCCACATGAAGATCAACTTCACCAACACACTGCATAGAACTAAAGAACTTACTGAACTTTCCATTAATTTGTTCAATCATCACTTTCAAGAGGTTTAGCCACCTTTCTTTGACCTAAAAGTAGATATATTCATGTAAAATCCATTTATGAATTGAATTTTCCATTGGAGATAGCATTTACATTGAAGAAACACCATAATTAGGGAAGTTAACATCTCAGCTTACACTCAAAACAATCTGAAATGTTACCATTTACTTCTGTACATACACTCCTATAATGACACAGAATTATAATAATGATACAGAAGTGATAACTTGAGCTATTACCTGTGAAATGCCTTGTTTATAGTTATTCAACTCATTTCTCTTTTCCGCTAGATATTCTGTCAACTGCTGTATTTCTTGTGTTTGCTTATTGTATTCTTCAACAACCTGCCAGAATAAAAAACAAGCAGTCAGCAAAATATTTGCTAATTGTTACCCTGACTGTAAAAATACCACACTGCAATGATGCTGTTCAAATACAATTACACAGACTACTGCACTGCATGTTAAACAAGACAGACTTCTCACTTAAAAGCAAGGAAAAAGCTTTGTTTCTCTCAGATTATTGCAACTTCTTTTTTTTAAAAGAACCTACCTGAAATCTGAGTAGATGCAGATTCTGTCCTTTACAGCACACTGTTCCTACTGTCTAGCTTATTATACCAAGAGATCTGGCACAGAGTGGGAAACAAGTACAATGTGGGTAGAGGGGGAAGGAAAGCAATGAACATACCGAAGCACTGAGGCCTGTGAAACAGGAAGCCCTGGTTTTCTCTTCATTCAGAAAAACATCGATTTCCTCCAATGTGTTTGGAAGAGTCTGAAAAGCCTACAAGAGAAAGGACTGCACATGTTACGAAGCAATACTAATGAAGGACTCAAGTTTTCTCTTAAAAAAAAAAAATAAACTGGATAAACCATAAACTACTTTGTTACTTTTAATAGGTGTCATACATACTCAAAATTTAACATAGCAAGATCCCCTCACTAACTATTCTGGACCAAGGAAGAAGGCTGGAAGTGCTGTTACATAATTAAGACACATAATTAGTTGCTCTTAAGTTGCCTAGCTTGTGCAGGCACAGACACTCAAGAGATTTGGTGTAAGACACAGACCGAGCCAGATAAGCCATGCAAAGGCAAATGAGGCTGGATCCAGACCTCAGTTCTTTTGTGCTGCTCCATTAGAGCAGGAAGGTAGAAAAATATGGCCTCTTTATTTATGTGAACACAAGACTGTAGATTTCAACTGAGATCACAGATCTAATTTTATCTCCCCATGCACAGAACAAAGTGGTAGTCAAAGGGTATACACAGAACTACTTTAAAGGTGGTCTAAAAGGCTAATGTCAGTAACAGAAATACACATGACCCTTTATTGGGAGCCTTCTAGTCAAAAAATATACAATATTCTTTGCAGGAGAAGTTAGAAATTCAAGAGATACGTGAAAATTTCGTTTTGTACATACAACTTGAAATTCTTCTGGAAAATCTTGATCTGGACCCCATCCGCAGACATGTTGAACTTGTTTCATCAATTCCATGCACTTGTCATGAAGAACTTGCTTCCTAGTATCCAGTTCATGAAAACGTTGCTGTTAGAAACATCAAAAGTTATTTTAAAAAATCACCACCATCTTTTTTTAAAAAAAAAATTATTGTGAATTTCAAGAGGTAACACTAGCACACTAGCAACAAACCACATGTGAAGCAGAAAAAGTAGGTGAAAGCAGACTATTAAAATATAAAAAAAATTTGCTTTAGCTAACAGAATTCACTATACCTCTCTGCTCATGAAGTCAACAGATTCCAAGGTAAACTGATCAAAAGCAAGTTCTTCAGAAATAGTTAATTCCTGAATTTACATGCACACTTATTAAGCTGAGAGAAAATAAATTTATCTTCCCAAGTTTTACTGTTGTGTACTTCAGCTAAATATAGGAGCCCTCCAGTGGTGAAAAAAATTCAGTTTTCATATAGAAATCATACAGCTGAAGAAATGCTTGTTCCACTGTTTTAACATCCAGGACACAGATATTGATAGTCACTCTCATTACTTTCTGGAACTGTAACTGATCTTTGTTTACTAAATGCAACAGAACCAGTAGTAACAAGTATGGCCATCTCACACTCACGAGATTTAGGGCTGCTGTTCTCAGCAGGTATCAGCTCAAAAAAAAACTTCCCTCCCTCTCCACCAAGTATTAAGAAACAGATCTCTGCACTACAGATAAGCATCTCATAATCTCCACAAACACATTGTAAAAATATTTCTCTGTACTGCGTTGGTGTTTTCAGAAAGGTTGGAAAATGTTTTGAAGAGGCCTTTTTTAGACCAGCCCTTCTACTTCATGAAGTCTATTGCAGAGGAGGGAAATGTCACATGGGTTGCACAGACTGGCATTAGAGCTGCACAGATAAAACAGTAAAGGGAGGATGTCCCTCCCTTTCTTTACATCCAAAATCTCAAGCTATAATTAATTGGCATAAATACAACTGTGCAGCACAACAGTTACATTTCACTGGATAACTGCATATGCCCTGCAGTAGTATTTTGGATCCCACAAATTTAAAAGTTGACTCCTTCATCTGAAATATTTGGGCATGACAATGAAGGCAAAAGATCCTGTGAGAGCACCCATACTTTTTTTTCTACAAGAAGCATAATTTTTATATATTTGATCATGTCCAGAGCCCAAATCAATTCAGAATCATCTTAAGTGGGGAATCTCAATTCTCAATTGTATATACATCTTCCACTCGAAAGGAGCTCTGCAGAGCTGCATGAAACAAGATTTCAAGTTGATCTGTAGGAACTTAAAATCTGAAACAGACTGAATACTGAATATGCCTGATCCAAGCTAAGGTAAGTAAAATTCTTCAGTGAGTAAAGGCAAAAATACATATTTGGCAGGAGAAACTTCAGTATGCGACAGAAATACTAGAGAGCAATGGATACTAGATGTTACTATGAAATATGTAACAGAATAAATGTGCTGAAATTCACCAAGTTTCAATTTTCACTCAACTTTGCCAGTTTACTGTCAACACCCACACACAAAATAAAATTTAGACAAATACAAATAAAAATACACAAGTTTTGATTCCTTATTTCTTCTATATATTAAAGAGTAATTGGCAATGTTAACATTCCTGCTGGTTTCCTGAGGGGATGTCAATGGGACTCCACTTGATTCATACACACCTTTTACTAGGAAGAAGGCAATTTTTAAGAATTACTGAATGTTACAAATCACATATCCTGTCTACTGATCTGATCAGACATCTAACTATGTACCAGCCCAAGCTACTCCCTAAAGGATAAGGATGTGTGTAGAGACAACTAGAAACGTTAAATGAATTTCCCAATGACAATACACATTACTGACATGAGGTTCATGGGTTTGTAATAATAGTACATTCTTACTCCTTACTAATCTTCAGCAATAAAATGATTTTCACTGAACTTTGATAAACTCAGTAAAAGATGCATCATGTATAAGAACCTATGCAACTATGGTATTTTAAGTAATATTCTGGACTTGTCTCTGTGTTCAAGCTACTTTCAGCCCCTCTTAAAAAGTTCTCCTCCACCTGATTTTCCTGCAAGTGATGGTAGCTATAACTCAAGTGGTTTTCTAACTACATGCTAATACCATTCTTTTTGGAAGTACCTGTCCATGCAAAATAACTATCTCCTACCTTTCAGGCTGCTTCCCAATTTTTACTTTTATCTTTATGATCAAATTGAATTACTAGGTTATAGCTGACTGAACTCTTGCAAGACAAGAAAAATCCCCAACTTAGCACCCTTTACTTTGACAGTTTATTCCCCAGCACATTAAAAGACTGTACTACTACACAAATACAAAAACTGACCTTTGCAGTAATCCACAAGCAATGACAGCATCCTCTGCTCTTAGAAATGTGAACCTGCTGTGGAACTAAGTCCTCAGGCTTTTTACCTGAACAGAGCATAGCTTCCTACTACAATCTACCAAGAGAAGGACCAATCAGTCTCTTTTCTTTCCAAGAAAGGCATTTAACTACAGTATGAAGACATGGGCTATGAAAGAAAGGTAAAATAGCTCTATTATGCTACTGCACTTTCTGGTTCATCTTAAGCTTGAATTTCTCATGTGGGTTGGACTTACTTACTTATGGACAGACTCAGAAGAAAGTAATCCTCTGAGTAACACCTGGCCTTCTTACTTTTACAATAAAAAGATCCAGGAAAAGATGACTGAGTGGAACATTTTCACAGCAGCTTAGCTGTCCTAATTGAGGACAGCAAAGCTACTATTCTACTTTAAATGCAGAGGCTGAAGTCAAAACTACAGAAATCAAGGCTAAATATTTAGCAGTACTAACACCCATTTCTAAACAAAGACACAGAAGCATCCTTTTCAACACCATAAAGGCTTCCCAGTGAGATATTTTCATAGTAGATACCCCAGTATGCATAAATATTGTTACCCGTGCAGCTCTTAGCTGTACAGTTCCTGCTTTGTACTCAGATTGCAGTCTGTTTATCTCAGCAGTCGCTCTGGTCATCTGAAGAGCCAAAGTTACTTTCACAACGTTCAGTGGTATGACCCTCTAAACACAGAAAAACAGAGCAGTTTTTTTAACACCAGAGTCCAAACCTACATAATCACTATTTCAGAAACTACCCATCCTTTTAGCCATAACATACAATCTCACACTCTGTTCTGCTGATTAATACTGTCAAATTCAATGAAAAGTGGTAACCCAAGTTCTTCAAGATGTATAGTCCTCATGTACTTTTAAGTATCTATACAAATATATATGATTTCAACCAAACATATATAAATAAACATATGTAGATACATACAAACACACACTTTCAGCCCACAGTTTTACATTAAGCCCTGCTCCCCCCGCATTCTCCTTCCCTTCCCTATATCAACATGTGGAATGTAGGAAAAGCTAAGGCCATCTCAATCGCCACTCAGAGAGAAGAATCCAGCAGGTGGATTCTGGTGGACATCATGTCACACAGAGATGGAAAAAGGTAAAAAATTAAACACAAAAGACATATGCACCTTATGACGACAATGCAGTTGACTGACAAGATGTAGAGGAACTCTTATATCTGATGTTTTAACTGCAATAGCACGTGACAACTAAACAATGCTGTGCTTGGGAAGTTATGTAACAGACTCTAGTGATCACTAGAATCTGGTTTGACAACATTGACATTAAAATGTTTGTGTTCTTTTCAAACAGGTCAGCCTCAGGAACGGTCCAGAGGCTTCAAAATCATCAACAGACTGCTTACTGTCTAAAGGATAGCTACAATTATGGGCCATTGAAAGCAACTGTTCACCATGTTTTTTATGATCAGCACATAAACACAAATGAATCCTCTCCCTTAATAAAAGGAGGGATAAGGTGTCAACTGTAGACTAGGAAACCTACAAGAAAAAACTTTGAGAGTGCTAGCATCTGACCACAAATGTGAGCCGAAATCTGGGATCTTTGTATTTGCCATTTCAACACAAAATTTCTACAGCTTGAAGTTGGGCACAAGAAGTTTATTTGTTTCCAATTCTCTTAAATGACTTTAAAATAATTATCAGAAATATAAACTGAAAAAAAAAATTAAAAGATGAAAAATGGAAAAAGATTATTCAATAATTAAGAAAGAAAGAAAGCTAGCTTGAAAACACTGACAGTAACAAATGTTGCAAGCCTCCTACTTTAATTACAAGAATTGGACTTCCCATAGAAGTGGAACAGATACCAAGTTAAAAATACATACCTTCATGAGATTCATTAATTCAACAACAAGTTCTGCTTTCTGTTTATTTATTTCTTTGATCTTTACATTTGCCAGCTGAAATTCCTTCTCTAGGTCAATAGCATCTTGCTCCAGCTGTTTTAAACTATGGGAGGAATCAATATTTGATTGATTGTAATTAAAAATAAATTGTACTAAAAATACAAAAATTCTTAAACCTGATGACAAATCAACAGTTAGCAAGAATGGGAATTTGTTATCCTAAACATTCCATACACACTGGAGGCATTCCCAGCCTATGCACTTTAAACCAAAGAAACACAACAGATAAAAATTAAGTTAAAAGAAATTCTGCTTATGGATACTAAGAGCATCATTGAGCAAGCATAGTCCTTTACTTTTGTAAATGTCAAATTAGAGAAAAGAAAAAAAACAGTGTCAGGAATGATACTTTTCTTCTGACAGTTCTTTGCAACAATACAACACAGGTGAATTCAGGAAGTTTACCTAATTCTTCTTACATATTCTAACCTCCCCAGAGGTTGTATCCTCTTAGTGCAGAAAAATAAATTTTTCACTTGTTTTAGACCTTCAGAACACTGAAAAGAAACTATAACTTTTAGTGAGCTGCAAATGATTTGGACATCTTCCATAACTGCTAAACAGGTGAAGAGGATGATACAGGGAACTATAAATTGGTCATTCTCACTTTGATCCCTGGGAAAATTGTAGACCCTACAGGAAGCAATTCAAGGGGCTTAATGTAGAAGGTGATCATGGAGACTCATCAAGCATTTGAAGGGCATTCCTGAACCCAGCTGTAAAACAATGAGGTGACAAGAGATCAAGTGGTTGCCGCTTATGTCAATTACTGCTTTCTGCTTGGGTACCTGATAAAAGCTCACCTGCAGACATATAAAAGAGACAACAGCAGCTGGCAGAAGCCCAAATAATACTCTGTATCTTTGCTACCTCAGGCTCACCGAAGGAGCCATCAGTCACTGAAATGCCCATCTCCACAAACCTAGCTGAGCACATGGGAGCAGATAGGAACACAAATTCAGGACTGAGAAAGGGACACCCTGTCCCAGGACAGCCTCAGCACCAGTGTCCAGGTGTGAAACCCAACAATGTAGTCAACACCAAGTCACCCTTTGGACAGAGGGGCGTTGCTTTCATGCTCTACAGTTGAATCACAGAATCAGTTATGCTGGAAAAGACCTTAAAATCATTGATTCTAACCACTAACCTAACACTGCCAGATCCTTCACTAAACTATATCCCCAAGAGCCACATCTGCGTGTCATGCTAGAAACCAAAAAAGTAACTGAAAAGCCACTCTTCCAGGCAATGATAGAACTCTCATGTAATTTCAAGCTCTGAAATGCGAAAGTAACATCTGACAATACTATTGTCAAGTAAATCTTCAGGAGCACCACAGGGGCTTCGAGGAGCTGAGTGACTCCATCTGCAAGACTGAACAGCAATCCCCCATCCTAATATAAGTGGTGGCACAACCTTTGGTGACAGCTTTCCTGGCAAAGGGAGTCACACCACCTTTCCACCTTCCTCCCTCTGTAACAAACCAGTTATTCTCCACTGACTGCAGTTTACCTGGAAACCCTTTGGTTTCATGGCTCTTTAACATTTTAGTGGGCATTTCTGTCTGCATTAGCAGTACTATTAATGCAACAAACATGCTGCAGTATATTTCTGTGACAGTTTGAGTGACTTGAATTTCTCAGTGTGGCTGTTTGTCACTGTTGGGCAAGGAACCTTCTGTGAAGGTTCAACAAGTTCCTTATTGAACATATGGATATCTTTTTGAAGCAGCAGTGTAAAAATTACATAGAGGAGACAAAATAGTGTTCTTATGATATAGAAGTTACCTAAATAAAAAGGTAATTATATAACATAATGAGTAGTCTTGTTTCTGACAATTTTGCCATTATCTCAGTGGAGACTGCCTTGAATCTCTGCTCCTAAAGGCCAAGTCTTCCAGCTTCACTAGTCACCAACTCAGTGTCAAAAGAAACCTCTGTCTGTATTAAGTAACATTGGTGTCCCTGACTAAACAGAGTCCTTTAACCTCTGCAGTCAAAATGCTACTATCAGATGCCCCTACTGAGACCCCTCCCAGGCTCTTCAGCCCCCAGCCCAGTCCTTTGAACCTCCTCTGGGACAGCACAGTGCTGGACATTGTACTACAGACTAGACATTATGAGATGCAGCAGAAAAGCATGGGAGTCTTACTATTATAAATTCAACGGTGCAAACAAATGTGAGGAAAGGGAGGAACTTGGGGAATAACATGTATAGGAAAACAGAGGAATATGAGGATAAGAGGGATGCTCAAATGTAAATAGTGGGCTGGTTGCTAGCCTTGTCCAGCCATGCACAGTTGGCAAATTCTCTTTTTACTCAAGTCCATTCCTCCGCCTTTTCTTGGGCAAGGGACTCCACTCAGCACTTGTGTGTTTGAAAGTCTAAGTGCAAGCAATTGCAGTCAAATCACAAATGAGAAAGGGGGCTTGCTTATCTATGATTGCTGCACTGCCTGAAGAGACCAGTGAGTGTACTTACATGACAGCCACTGGAGTGGGACGATGCAATCATCCATGGTGCCAGCACAATGATACAAGTGTGCAAGAGAGTTTGATCCCTAATAAAGACCAAGGCACACTAGACAGCAAGTGGCCTGGGAGCCAAGAGAGTATGCGGGTCAGTTAGAGTGACACCACAGGAAGAAAGGGATATTGGAGGGATCAGCCTGGCTGACACAGACTGCTGCCATGTGTATGCATTTATGGGTAGGATGACAGGAGTGCACACTGGGGGACTCATGGCTACCTCTGTACGTATATATTACATATACATATATATTACCTCTGTATTTCTGAGAAAAGGACCACAGAATGAATTACTGGGAAACTAGGGACAGACACAGTTTGCCCTCACATGGGTGAGGGAGGCATCTGTACAGGTCTACAGAAGCAGGTCTACAGCCTCAGGGGTTTGCATTTCCAGGTACCAGCAACTCAGACTGAGGTCCTGGGTAGTTCCCGTGCAGAGTCAAAGTGTCTGGAATCATCTGCCAATGGGATCCACACTGCTCATACATATGCACAGACAATGCACCAGGGTAATCCCATCCTGCTCAGACACATTACAAACCTGAGGCAACCACTGGTGCTGCATTTGTCCAGTTGCTGTGTGTGTCCACTGTGCAATGTGTAACTACACACATATATGTGCTGTTTAGATGTGTTCTCTGTGTATCTAGCGGGAAGTCAGGCTTACCCTCACTACTGGATACATGTGGGAGCATTAACATGCAAATTTCACCTTCCTCTCAGTCTGGTGGTACCAGACTAACTTCTCATATTTTTTCAGTGCTGTGCCCCACACTTTTCAATGCATTTGAATTTGAAGACCAAAGTCTGGATTAATTGAAGAATAAATAAGTAAAAAAACATAGAACTATGATCACTCTTGGTTTGTTGTACCTTGCCCAGAAGTCAGTAACAAGGATTATGTTCTGGGTCCTTTACAGTTTAACATTCCTGCCAGTGACAGTGAGGAGCAGAGAGAGGGCTCTGCTGACAGGTTTTCAGACACTGAACTGTGAGGGAGCAAAAGGCCTGCAGTTCAGAGGGTCTGCTGAAGCTGGGGAAGTGGTCGACAGAAGGCTCATGAAACTTTCAGCACAGACAAATGCTGAGTCCTATCCTAGGAAGACAGTGGGTCTGGCAGTGATACAGGCACAGGACAGACTGGCTGCCACAAAGCTCTGCATGGAAGGACTTGAGGTATTGGTGGAGAGTGAGCTGTGCATAAGTGAGCAGTGTACCCTGGCAGCAAACATAGTCCTTTGCAGTATGAGTAGAAGCACAGGATAAGTGCTTCTACTTAAAAAAAAAAGTGATTTTTTTTCTCTGTTCAGCACTGCTCACAGTTTGGACCACTGTGCCAAACCTCAACAACTTGGTACAAACTTGGAGAGTGGTCAAGATGATCAGGGGCTCCAGTACAGCACAGGATGAGGGTGCTCTGTTTGTTCACCGTTGGCAGGAGACCAATAACAACAATCCCGCATCTTTCCACCATGGAAATCACTGCCAGGATGGAAAAAACTTCTCTTATGAGGTGCACAGTAAAGCACTGATAGACAGTATTCCTAAGTTGAAACAAGAAAGGTCCAGACTGCATGTTAATGCTCTCTGTGCTGCCTTCTGGGAGCCTGTGCTTAAATGAAATACCTGTTGAACCATGCCCAGATTCTGCCTTATGACAAAGGGTAACAGAAAAATCTAATTGCAGAAGCCATAAAAACAGAAGACATGTTATGAATAATACTATGGGAAATTGGGGTCTTAATCCTTAACATGCTTACTTACTACCATTTATGCACATTATAGTGTTATCTAGATAAGTGGACAAAGTCACAACAATAAACTAATATTTAAGTAAATACATGCAGTGGTACCTGGATGTAGCTGGTTAACTGGAATCCTATGATTTTATTACAGAAAAAACATCTGGAACATTGCCACATGTTGTCTCAGACACTGTCATAATTTCTAAACACCTTCCTTGTCTTGATTATCACCTGTATCTGATGCTCAGCTACTGGATATTTTTTAAGGGTAAAAGCACAATGCAGTAAGAGAAATCAAAAATATCTTTGTTTTTAAAATGATAACATATTTTTTTTTATCAATAACATAGCTTGTTTCCTACCTATCATACTTCATGCCAATTTTTGATTTCAGCTGCCTCCTCCGATTTCCTCTCTCTAAAAGCTTTTTCTTCTCTTGTCTGAGCTTATTGTCCCTGTGTTCCAGAAGCTTCTGTTTGTCAAATAGTGCAGTCAAACGTGCATCCAATGACTTTAACGTATTACTGATGTCCTGAAATAAAAGAACACACACCACTAGAGTTCTTACTGCATACCATACTAACATATGGGCAGTAGCTCACGACAAAAACAGTTAACATTAGAAACACGTTTCTACCTGTCGTTGGTTTTCCAATTGTCCTCTTTCATCTGTGTCCACTGAAGTAGTGAGATACTGTGCCTTCTTCAAGCAAGTGTTACTAGTGAGTCTTTGTTTTGTGTAAGCAGATACTTTAATAAGGTATCTTTCTTCTGCTGTGTATATTTGCCTCAGACCAGTTTCCTGTATGACCTAAGAAAAACAGGGAAGTATTAGTCTCACAAAAGCATGACCTAAGGCAATACTTTTCAGAACAAGGAATAAATGTGACTGATAAACACAGTAAAAAATCTTCAGCTAATTACTTATTAACAACCTTTATTAAAAGGTGCTAAATTTAATGCATCATTGTACTTGTAATTCAGAGTAGTCAGCAAAGAACTGTCAAGATACTGTCAGAATATATTACTGTAACTAATTAAAGAGGTCTGATTATTAAAGATATTACAGACACCAATAAAAAACTGTTAGCATTTGTACAGCATAGTGAACAACGATTGTATTTGCTTCAGATATGTAACATGTTACGCAAGTATCCTGTGTAACAAAGAAACAAAGTACTTAAGAACTAAAAGAATAGAAATCATAAAGTGAGCTGTAAAATATTAGTCAAGCACATGCACCTGTAGGAAAAGAGAAGGTATAAAAATACCAGAGCTGCTAGTTTTAATGACTTACATCATAAAGGACACTATAAACAACCAAAGACTTACCACAATTCAAGATACATAAAGAGAAAAAATTTCCAATAAACCAGAAACAGCAAAAAGCCTCCACAGCATAAGGTAAATTTGAGTAAAAATGTTGTTCAGTTTGTATATGCAGCATCAGCTATATTCCACCAATTATGTTTAGTGAGTAATTAGGTTGAATTTGTTGAAATCTCTTGCAATATGTTAGCCCATAATGAAGTGTTCCCACTTCTACAGGGCAAATAAAAAGGATAAATAAAATTGATAAAGCAATTTCTATGCATTCTCCACATTTACTCTACAAATAATTTCCAAAATAAAACTCCACACCACAGGCGTGTTTGTCCTTCTTCAGATACCTTACCCTTTCAATCATGTCTCTGGTCTTCTGTGTTCCCACAGGAACATCATGAACATGGTACTGGGAACAAAGGTAACTCATCACAGGAGTAGGAGCATCAAATAACTCTCGCAAATATGAATAAAATCCATATTGACTGAAGAAGAGAAAAAAAAGCAATCATCACAAATCAAATTCAGCAGTAAG
The DNA here is from genome assembly GCA_018697195.1 of Certhia americana. Lineage (NCBI taxonomy): Eukaryota > Metazoa > Chordata > Aves > Passeriformes > Certhiidae > Certhia > Certhia americana. Next base: position 59,929,756 of record CM031878.1, read on the forward strand.
CAAACTGAAGTCACTGAAGGTTCAAAAAGAAGTCCCACTAACCCAGAACTGAACTGGTGATAATTGATTTGCATAAAAAATTCTAATATATAGCAACAAACCAAACCTACTGCATTTGAAACTGTTTCCCCGATACAATCAAATACATACTGTAATTCTTCGATAGGTCTTGAAGGTAAATTTTCAGCACATGGTTCAGCAGGTGCACATACAGCATTCACTCTTAGTTTCTGATGATCACGCACCTATATTTAGATTATATTAGATTATTTGGTAAAGACCAGAAAAATCCACCATATGCAAATAAAATATTAATTATTGATTCACAGAGTCAGTATTATTTTCAACTGATGACGTCTAGAAGAAATCAAAAATTCACTCTGGCTCAGAAATAACCAAGTTCTCTAAACACAAACTCTGTAAATGTCTCTGAAAACATGATGTGCTAAAGAAAATAAAAGCAATCAAAGAAATCCAGAGTCAAGTGCTCAGTCCAAAGAGCTAATCATGTAAGTGCTAAAGAGCTAAACATGTAAGTTCAGTTGAGCCGGTTAAAGCAGCCTTGAACTGAGTTCCACCTTGATTATCACACTATCACACAGGCAAGATAAGCCCCCAAAACCTGAGATATCACCACTACTGTTCAGGTACAAAAAATGTGATTAGCTTCCCTGAAGAGTGGGTGAGTCTCCAAAAATTGCAGGACAGTTTGTCACTAAATACACTGTTGACTATAGTTAGGAAATATTGTGACAGTTTAATACTATTTCTTCTGGATTTCTTCCTCCTGCATCATCTGCCTAACTTTCAAAAGGAACAACCTTCTCACTGATTCAGGAGACCACAATATTATGAAAATACAAGCTTGATTTGCTTGGACCACTGCATGTCACAAAAGATGCTTTTTGCCCCTTTAATCAAAGGGCAGTGGAAAATTTTGGTACTAAATTTGTAGATTCCTGCTCTAGCCATTTTCTTGTACACAGTATTTTCTACTTAGGTGATTATTGCCTTTCCAAGGAATACAAGCTAAAAACCCGTATTTTCTCAACATTCCTGCATCCTTCCAGTTAGTTTAAGCTTTAAGAAAACCTTAATTCTGAAGATAATCTTTGAACACTTTGCGTTGTCTACTTGCTGTATTTTTGTGTCAGGATATTGTTATGGTATCTATCATTGTAATATCGATTTACTTGATAGACTCCCAAGCTCAGGGCTCCTATTTCAGTACTTAATAAAATTGGTGCCAACTTGCCTCCATCAGAAATGTTTCCATATCCTCTTGACATTCAAAAACAAAAGCCCTCATGTCATTGGATGAAACATGATTTTCAATGTATTTTGCATATTTACTGTCTTTCACGTTGATCTAATAAAGAAAGGTAATGAGCAAGTGATTTAATACAATTCAACTTACCACCCCTCAAAAAACATTTTAAATAGTCAAGATGATATCTGCACCAACATTTAATGAAACCAAGAACTATGCCTTTAACAATATATTTCCTTGCCTTTTTTGCAACCAGTTCTCTTGGGAGGAAACCTATGATAAGTTACAGATCACTGTGCTTAATTTTTAGGCTAATAATCCATATTCTTTTTCAGCACTCCCAACGTTATCATCATCCCTCACCACACCACTTTTGCCTCTTCTGCTCCATCCTGACCTTACAACTGCAACCACCCCCATCTTATATCTAGTGCCTTTGCTCCAGCACTAGTAAGAGCTTTTCAATTAGCAACAGAAAACACCACACTCTGCAAGCTGAGATGTCTTTGAATTCCTACGAAAAATGCCCCACCATACTTAAAACAGATGAAGCTTTCCAAATCTGAATGAAACATTAATCTTTGTGTTTTTTAGTTAACTTTCACTAGTAATTAGACATTATATCACTATACACGACACACAAAAGGCAAAATTACAGAGAACTACACAATCTAATAATCTCAAGTTGGCCAAAGGCTGGGTACAGTTAACAGCAATTTGAAAGCTGGAATTTTTAAGTACATGAGACTAATTTACATCATACCGAAGTGTACTGGTTTGGCTGAGGTAGAGTTAATTTTCTCCACAGTGGCAAGTATGGGGCTGTGTTTTGGATTAGTGCTGAACACAGGGCTCATAATACCAAGATGATTGCTATTTCTAAGCAGATGTTACACAGAGTCAAAGCCTCTGCCATGGTGGTAAGGTAGGGGTACATGGGAGACTGGGAGGAAACAGAGCCAGAACAGGGGACCCAAACTGACCAAAGTGATATTCCAGATCATCATCCTCAATACAAAACATGAGGAGAAGGAAAAGGAAGAAGGTATACTTGGAGTGATGGGTTCTCAAATGTCATAGTTTAGGAATGGTATTCTTCGATTTAGAAGGCCCACTAAAACCATGCCACTGCTCACTCCCCATATCCCCTCCCTCCATCCTGCTCCAGCAAGATGGAGTTGAAAACTGGATGCAAAAAAAAGGGAAAATCATGGATTTACGTAAGAATAGTTGACTGGAAACGGCAATAAGATAAGAAAGTAACCAGTAACTGCAATGATTTTAATAATAAAAGGTGTAAGCCTTAAAAATTTACACTGAAAGCCCCCCCAAATACTGACTGCCTCTTCCCTACCCTGACTTCTCCCAGCCTGAAAGGGATGCCATTCTCAAAAAACAAGAGCTCCCTTCCCCTACTCACCAAGAAATGAGATGATATGGAACAAATCAGGGTCTGGCCACAGCCCCTCAGCCACACATCCTCTCAAGCATTACAAAAGTTTAACTCTGTCCTTGGCCAAAACCAGGACACCAAGTCACTGTCGTGGGACCCTGCACTCCTGGAGATGGCTGAACACCTGTCCACCCATGGGAAACAGTTCCTTAATTCCTTATTTTGCCTTCCTCATGTGCATGGCTTTTGCTTTCCCTACTGAACTGTCTTTATCTCAAGCCATGAGTTGCCTAAGCTTTTACTTTTACTCTTTTGATTCTCCACCCAATTCTGCAGATAGGGCAGAGAGTGAGCAGCTGCCTGGGGCTTGACTGATGGCTGGGGTTACACCTTGACACAGAGAAAACAAATCCGCACATCAATTGATTGACAGAGGTTAATGAGGCTTTAAGCAAAAGTCAAGATATCCTTATTGAAGCATTTATAAAATTATTTTGATGTGGTCTTTCAGGAAGAATTCAAAGTTCTGGTAATAACAAGAAATACTCGGGATTCTATTCTAAGCAAAAGAAATTTTGAGCAATCTGAGCACGTGTACAAAGTGTAAGAATTAAAACAGTCCAATATACTAATTTAAATTGTAGCAATACATTATTAAGTAAGTTTGCAATTCTGAAAAGAAGTGCAACTGATTCAATCTTCATCCTCTTCACATTACATGGAGCACATATTGCAAGAGGAGAAATGCACTAAAAAAAATCATATCCTCTTTGAAAATTTAGCCCTGCAATTCCTAGATAGTACAGCAGCTGTTAAACCAAACCAAAACACAAAACAAAATTAGAAAGATTTCTGTGTCTCTAGATGGCTGGGTAGAGCAAACAGAAAAAAGCCAGTCAGAAATCACAGAGAGAAGTAACCACAGCTGAGGAGGTTGTACTGTTAGGGGAAATACTCATCCGGCAACTTCCACTGCTTTATTTAAGCAGCAACTAAGAACTACTTAAGTCTTTAGTAGTAAGACTGAGTAATAACTGGTTGCACCTTATAGGAAACCTGCAACAGGCCTCTTCTTGTTGAAGAAAGTAGTCATCCCACCTTACTCAATTACTACATTGCCTATGGAATTCCAATTATGAATATCCTGCATGTACTTGGCAGGACATTGCAAGATGTGTCTTCAAAGTCTTCCAGTCATTCTCGAAGCCTTGCAAGACATAAATAATCTAACCATTGACAGGGTGGTATGCACGTAAATCTTACTTCAAGCATCATGGGTTCACAAGTTGTTTTTTTAAACTTGTCTTTGTTGTTTCTTAGCCACATAAGAGCAGAGTGGGTGTCTTGGAATCTCATTTTAAGGTTCTCTTCCTTCATATGCATTATATCATTAAGTTGTCCAAGCCGATTAATTATTCCTGTAATTCAAGGTAGTATCTTTAAAATAGAGTCCACAGCAAGTACATATTATAACCAGCACTTTCTACTATCTGTTGTATATACTGTCAAGCTTCAATTTAATTTCATTTCTTAAAAAGGACTAATTGCAAATCCCAAATGCAAAGAAACTCTGGAATTAAGATTAGCTAAAATTCATCTGAGAAGGACAAATGCAGCATCAGCAGCTAATATGCTGCATATGTTATATGAAGTAGCTAAAATACTGCCTCTTCAAAGCTAAATGCTTTCTTCATCAGGTCTGGAATTGTTCTTCACAACATGCTAATCACACACCTTTCTTTGTAACAAAAAAATCCTTCAAACCTTCAAAATGCAGAAGGAGTCTCCTTACCCAGAGACCAGAAATAGTGATTGTTAAAAGGATAGTTTTCAATTGTTACTTTTGAATCTTCTCCTTCGATTTTGGAAGTGGTTGCTACTTTTAATAAAACCAGTAATAAGAAAGAGGACTGCCATATATGTACACCAACTTGAAGTAAACACCTTGAATTATTTCTGCTGTTCTACAGCAGGACAAGTAGATTCTGTAAAAGTAGATTCATTAAAATGGTAAAATTGACAAAAAAACCTTAAGTAACTTACTTTTCTCTTCCCGCTCTTGGTTGGTTTTTTCTGCTCTTAGATCACTGACATCATTATCAATATTTGCCTTTTCTTCTTGTAATTTTTTCAGCTCTGTATTAACAGCATCAATTTGGGGCTGAAGATTCTCATCGACTGCCATTGCATCCAGCTCCTCCTGCCACTCCTCTATTATTTTTTGAGTTTGAATTATTTTCTTCTGCCTGTTTGTTTCTTCATCTTTTTTCATTCTGAACGCTTGATTAATTTCTTCAATCTAATATTTTTGAGTATATCCAAAAAGAAATGAGTTTGGTATACAGAACCTACAATAAATGCTTAGGATACCTGTGCAACTGCTATTAAATGCTGACATAACCATGCACCCAAACCCCAAGAGTCTGCTACAGTTCCAATACCACTATGGCAGTTGAAGAACATACGCAAAAACACAATCAAGCCTACAAATCAACTTTTGAAGTTCCTTCATTTTCACAAAAGCAGAACCTTAAAGGTTAATTAATTGTTTAACAGTTGCTCAATACATCTGAAATTTAGTCTATGATTAAATAAAATATACAGCCCAAACACAACTTGGAAGTTTTGACTCTGCATCCTTACACATTTCATTTATACATTTCTCGACCAAGTGCGTAGATGAGAGTGTTTCACATCCTTGCAAGGATGTTTCTTTTACAAGATGTCCTTAGCATCAACAACCCCAACCTCTCAGGTAGACAGCATATAAAGTGCTGAGTGAATCACTAAAGAGGCTGTAGCTTTTCAAGGAAAGCCCATCAAAAACAGCATGAGTGTATATATCTTTATGTTTCAATATATATGCACACACTGTCTATTTTATTAGGCAACTTATTTTATGCAGTATACATCTCTCTCTCTTAGTAATTTCTGTTTGACTAATAGAGTTCTAAAGATAAATTGTGTACTAGAGGAAGTGAAGAGTGCAAGCATCCTTGTAGAAATCTGCCACTCTGCTAACAGAAGAGCAGAAAAAAACCCCAAAAACAAACACCAAGAAAAGTCAGACTGCAAGACTCTTACCTCTTTATCCTTCATCTCCAAAGCATCTTGTTTCTCTTTACATTTCTGAGAAATATTTCTGATTTCAGCAGTCTGCATATAGCAAGATATTTAAATTTACAGTCATAAATTCAGTTGTAATAAACATACTTGTAAAAAGCAGTCATATTTTGAATAACATTTTGTGTAGTGTATACGTAACTGTTTATTCTGCATTTCACTTCTGACGGTCATATCCATTTCTTATTCTTAACTGTATCTCTAGCATGTATAATTTAAGCAATTTGTGAAGACTTGTATAATGACATACGTACTGTATGTTCACAGTCATTCAGCTGTATGTCTGCAAATTCAGGCAAGACATAGAGGAAGTTCCTAATCTGAAATAAAAAATAACTCCATCCTCAATATCAATACTAATGTTACATTCAGATGCCTACAATAATAAAACATTCTTGCCTCTTTCTCCAAATCAACTTTGCCAAGAAAGGTGATACTAAAGAGTGAGCAAGGCTTAAGCTCCTAGGCAAAGGATGGCCAAACCAGGTTTTGTGCAAGTCATCCTACCTCTGAAAAGCATTGTGCTAGAACTAGATTCTACACAACTGAAATTCACAACTTGTTGGCTCATGTTTAGGTGTCCATGTCTCTGTTCCTCCTCTATCCTCAGCTTCTATAAAGTGGAAGAATAATATAGGTTGGAAGGAATTTCTTGGCATCACACAGTCCCATCCCTTCTCAGACCATGTTTTATTAGGGTGTTTTATTAGGTCAAGTTGCCCAGGCACTCACACAGCTGAGTTCTGAACACAAGGGAAGCACACTACCCTTTCTCCAAAAACTGAATTCCTCCTTCCCTGAACCCTCAAGGCTAAAGCACTGCAAAGAGAATACTGAAACACTGCAGAAGGATTGAAGGACTGCATGTAAATTCCAGGGCAGACATGGAAACAAACACAGCACTCTCACCAGAAGAAACATCTTCCTACAAAGAGTCATACTGAAAACACTAAGATGCATCAAAAATGGAGAAAACAAAACCGTGAAGAATTTTTTCCCTACCACAACCTCAAAAAATTAAGACTCAGGCAGGTGATTTGCATAAAGCCAACACAGAAAAAATGCACCTGGGTCTTGCAGTTGACTGCTATGAGATACTGATTCAATGATTCTCTTTCCAAAGAGCTCAGGGAGGCAGCCTCAAGAGGAGCTCTCTCCCAGGAAACTGATGCACAGTATTCAAAAAGCAATTCTGAAGGCTCTCAAAATTAGGACACTAGTAAGGAACTGGAATTCTGATTTTCATTTATCATTGTATTTCAGTTATATGTTGATATTATAGACCTACCTATGGAACAGATGAACAACTAGAATTGTCTTTATAATTGTGCCAACCACAAAAGACTGCATTATATGATAAAATATTGCTAAAAAATTTCACTACATGCTCAAATGCCATTAAAGAGCCTGAACAAACTGTTCTGAAACTTTTGCTACAAAATGGGTCAATTTCTTTTTTTCGACACTCTTTGTTGTATTCCCTTTAGGAATGTTTTTCCCCCAAACCCCTCCCCCAGAAACTGTAACTGGCCTGGGTTACCTGCCCCCTGGTCTCCTGACCTATAGGATCGGACAGGTAACTTGACCCCGACCCCAAAGGTGATAAAAACCCCTCTCCCCCATGTGACCCGCTCTCTCGCCTCCGGATTCCCTTCAAGGAATAAAGGCCTTGGAATACATCCTGGGGTAAGAGGGCCTCTTTTGCAACTCTCTCTACCCTATTCTGTAGTTCCCTCTTCCAATACTCCCCCTAAATCTGGGCTGGCAGCTTGTGGGGGGGTTAAAGGGACAGGAGAATCTACAACTCTACATGATACCACTCAAGCCACCAAGTGTTACTAAAACTTTCTAATCTAACCCAGAAATGGAAAGAGTTTTAACAAAAAGAGACCGAAGAAAAAGTCATGCAATGTCTGGATATATTAATTAATATAATTCCCAGATTTACTCCACCTTTCCTTGCCATTCAGCTCCTTCCAGACAAAACTACAATTCCATACTGGGCTTTTTGCCAAAGAAGTTCAAGAAAGACAAAAGGAACAGATCTCACATTTCTGCTCTCACATATACATCCTCGTGTCAACAGAAAGATCTCAAGAAGTAGTCAGAATTAAAGTGAGTTGATAACGGATATAAGCCTGGAGCAAAGGCTCTGAATAGAATTATATTCCCTACAGGTCTTTGTATCCAGAATAGAGCAGACTTAAAATACTAAACTGCTTTCCCTTAATGCCAAATTGAAACTAATCAACTCCTTCTGGCTTACAGAATAATTACCTGTGAAATTCTCACCAAATGCCTGCATTTGTACAAAGACAGAATTCTACCATTATAAAAAATTCAAGCAGTCTATGAAAAGGTGAGGAACTAATGAAGACAAAGCAGCTTAAGCTATTTTAAGCTACTTAAGTCTTGCACTTTCCTATTATGTCAAAACTACCTCCTGACAGTGCAACCAGCACTAATTCTCCTTTCCAAGGACATTTCAAAAGCCCAACTCTGAAAGTATATGTGACGGAAATAGATTTCAGCACCTTAAAAAAAGGCACTGTCACAGAAGTTCAAAAAGCAGCAATACACCTCTCAGATCTTCTAAACTTGCCTAGTATCCTACAAATAGTTCATGCCATGTACATAATACATTCCCTTATGTCTTCTTTTGCAATTCTGGACTCTGAGTTCAAGACAAAATAGTAATTCAAATTAGACTTGGACTTAACATTTAACATCAGAAGAAACAGTTTTTGAAATATCTTATTATGATACTATATACAAAATAGTAGTAGTTATAAATAAAATACAAAATTGTAACTCATCACTGAAAAGCTGTATTAAGAGTACCTCAGTAAGTCTTCTATAAACTAGTTATTTCAAATTTATCCTCTTTCCTTCTTCCTGGCTTTTTGGCTACTGGAATATTGCAGAAAAAATGTTCCTAATCCAATTTCCAGACATAAAGTAAGCAACACTCCAGCATATGGTTAACCTTTTGAATGTACTGTATACAAAAGTTTACTTATCGAGTAAGGGAAAGCAGTCAACAAGTATTGAAAAGAAAAATATGCTGATTCAAGAGTATAAATGAACCATGTCATACATTCTCTCAGGTATTCTTCCACCATTTTGTAAGAAATGCCTACGATGAGCAAGCTACCTGCAAGTTAAAACTAAAACTATCACTGTTTGTCCTAGGTTTCTCATAGAAACAAAGAACAACCTTTAACCAAAAAAGATTACTTTTATATTTATACAGTCCAACACTTCTAAGAACAGTGGCATCAATGATTAAGTAGAACTCTTCCCTGTTTGAAAAAAACACAGCAGCTTGATACAGATGACCAAAACCTAACTGGGTAAGACTAAGAAAGTGAAAACAAAGTTTCGCAATTCGCAAGTATGAAGGCATTGTTGCATTATGAAAACTAATTCCAAGCTTCCAGATGTTAACTTTCCTCTAAGAAAGTACACTTACCCTTAAATAATAAAAAACTTAAAAAACAAAAAAGCACAACCATGCCAAAAAAAGGCGACCACAGTAGGACTGTAACACATTCATACATTTAGGTATTTTGCCTCACAGCATAATAAACTCTCGCAATGCTGTGGGACACAACACCTGAACACTTTTACCAAAGAACTTTCCATAATTATGAAGTGCTTGAGTACGTCATATTGTTGGTGTAGCATTTATCACAACACAAACAACAATGTTGCAAACAACAATCTGTAGGAGATTTTTGTCTGTTCTTTCTCCTTTGGTTTTGGGTTTGTTATATGTTTGGAACAAGGGTGTGTGTTTTGGCTTTTTTTTTTTTTTCCCTAGAGGAAGTGGAAGACTAGTTCATTAGCTCACAGTGCATTATATATCACTGAAGTTTCAGACTTTCATTCTACAAGATGCTTCAAGGCAGCATTCCTTTTCAGGTGTCAAATGTCTCCACATCAGCTCCTCTGAGATGGGTCACTTACCTTCAAACAGAATTCACTGCAGCAAACAAACAAACATCCTCATGTGATCATTTAACTTTGGTTATCCACTACAAATTTGTGCAGCTTATGCACACAATGACTTCTGCAGTCTGACTAGTAAATAATAGTTCCTGCAGGGAATTACAGTAGTCTTGTTTTCCAAATGAAAACAGTATTTTTCCATAAACTTAGAAGACCAGTTTAAAAAACTTAGGTGAACTGTAACGTATAGGAAGGTTTACCATTAAATTCCCTCAGGCATAAAAATAATCACAACTGATGGAAGATTACTGTCTAATTAAAAAACAGAGTCCTACTTATGGAATTATATTCAACATTAGAGTAATGCTTTTAGGCCAGTAAAGTTGTAATTTACCTTAACTAAATCATGTTTCAAGAAGGTAAGAGGAGCAAGCAACCACAAACCTCAACTACAGGAAACAGGCATCTAACTCAATGGAAGCACCTAACTTGGGTACTATTAACATTATATCCCAGAAGACTTTTAATGCACAATGAAGAGAAATCTTAAGATTTAGAGTAGACTGAAGAATTGCTACTAAAGGTTTACACTAAGGAATATATTCCTTGAATAGACACAGAGAAGGCACTAAGAACCAAGGGAACAGTTCCTTCAGGAAAATTTCTGCTGAAACATCGTTTCATGGGGAAAAAAAGAGATTATTACTTTGCATTTTACAAAACTGAACATAGAATACCTGAAATATTACCTATGTTAAACAAGAACTTCAATACCTACATTATCTCTGGTTTTCATATCCAGATTCCTTAAAATTTCTTCAGCTTCTTGGATTTTTTTTGTCCATGGGACCTGTGCTTCTTTCAGACACTGCAGTTCTTTCTTAACTTGGTTTCGGTAATGTTTCACTTCTTCATGCTGTGCACGAAAATTTTCATATTCCTTGGAGAAGTTGAAAGCAGAACAATACAAAATGGTTGTATTCAATTCCAGTGTTTTATACTGTCTAAACATTTTATTCAACTGCCCATGAGTTTTAGAAAAAAAAAGTCTCTTTCAGAAACAAGTATTAGAGCATCTATGTAAATAATACTGTTACTAGTTCCAATGATGGATGAGGAGTTGTAGGAATCACTCAGTCCCCAGTGAACCAGGACGCATTATTAACACTTCTTAAATAATATGCAATTCAAGAGGCAGAATAAACAACCTGTTTGTCCACAACTACTTTGCCTTTAAGTCCATTTGGGATTGTGGAAAAAACAGCTTAGCCCCTCTCTGTTCACAATTTGAGACTTCTCAGACAGGAGCTCAAAGCTAAGGAGCAAATTACCACAGACAATTTCAGGAGAAAGAAAAGGAAAGTAGCTGGACAGATCATCAGAAAAATAACAGACAACCACTCCTGAAGTAAATCAAGGGGAAAGAGTGGAACACAACTTTCAGGAAAAAAAAAACTCCACCACACACCACAAACACCAAAGCCGTTGCTAACTAGGGAGTTTAGCTGAAGATACATTCATGAGAAAAGAGATGGTAAGCAGTATGGTGAGCAAGAACTTCCACTTCAAGAACGTGGGAATTTTGTAGATTAAGTAGTTTAAGCTAAAGGAGTAAGTATTAGTGATTTTTTGGGGTGTGTTATACTCTCTGGAGAGAAAAAAACATTAAAAAAGCAGGGACATAAAGAAGGTAATACTCTCCCCAGCCCCCTCAAACAAAGAAATGTAAGAGAACAGTATGTTCCATGACTGTGAAGAGTTCATGAGGAAAAAAGTAAGATGTTCAAAGGGCCAAAGAGAGGAGTAGATTCATGTATGCAGGGGGATAGAGGGAGGGAAAACGATTTGACTTCGTATGCACTGAAGAAAATCCCTAATTCAGAACATATGCATAGTTTATTCCAAACCTTGGAGCTTATAATAAAAAAATAATAAAAGCAATAATTACAGTAATAATAGTAATAGGAATAGGAATAGGAATAATAATAATAACAACAACAATAATAATCCAAGGTCTTTCTTCACAGTATCTTTTTCATAAAGCCAAGAAGTATTTGAAGAAAGCTGCTCTAATTCTGTGAAGTACAGTCAGTAGCCTCTGTTACACAGTTACAGAGGTAAAGGGATTATATTTTCACTTAGCTGAAAGATTAAAATTTAGCTCTGCTCTAAACAAGGCATTTTGTTTCAAGATTAAAGCAAATGCACACACATAAAATTACACTTCAGATTTCTCAGATACAAAGTACAGGGAAGTTCCACAGAACCATCATGACATGATTTTTACACAGCTGATCCTTTTAATACTTTAGGAAAACCAGACTTGCACAAGATCTCTGTATTTTGGTTATCTGTACACAAGTAACTTTGATATTTGTAATTATGCACTGTATTAAAGACCTGCAGAACTTTCAAAGCATTTCAGCTTTCCCAAGAGATATTTCCATCTTTAAACAATGTTTTTCTTAATTGCAAATGTTTTTTAAAAAAAAAAAAAAAAAAGGCAGGGGAAGGAAAAGAAGAATGGACATGACTTGACCAAAACACATTTAGTCTTCAAGTTGGAATCCACATTTGGGGAGGATGGGGCAGATGAAACATCCACAGAAGGAAGAATGAACTCCCATAGTATTCTCAATTTTGGTAAACTCCATTTTACAATTCAAAAACACCAATTTATTCTTAGGATTAAACAGTGCTAGGTCAAAACAACAAAAAAACCCCATGCTCTTGCAGAACAATTCAATTCTCCTTTTAAAAGAACTTGGTGTTTTGCAATGTAAGGAAATACTGAAAGTTCTGTCACAGTTTGAAAAATCAGAAAACAGCAACAGATTGTGAAATTTTATTACAGTCTGCAGTTCAGCTATTCTCTACCTGGTAAAACAATTACATCGATGCCGTTTGATTTCTAATATAAATTAAGTACATGGAAGATCTCATGTTAAAATTTATTAGCATTTCCCTCCAGTCACTGCTCTTGGCATCTCTAAAGTGCATATTTACCTCTAGTTCTCTTCTCTTTTCCCTGAATATAATATAATAACACTATATAATCTAACATAATCTAATAACATTACTGATTCCATAATGTCAATCAGTAATGTCATGGGTTGCAGTGCAAAATGTAACCAAAACTGTGTATTCTATCACAATCTGTTGAAACTGGGGTGGAGGAGGTGGGTTAATTGTCTGTCAATGGCCAACTGTCTGTCAGTTGTCTGTCAATAAACCTGCTGGGACAGTTTTCTTATCTCTTCTACAACCCAGCCTCCCTCCAGGGAGAGATCTTCTGCTCATGGGCCATTGAGTCTCACTGATAGAATTACATCATCCCACTGGGAAATGCTCCGTTCAGGGGGAGGAGCCAAGTATTCCCACCTGGACAAAAATCTGGGAGTTGGAACACCAAGGCAGCCTTTCCACTGGATTCTCAGAGGAAAACCAGGCACATCTATCACCATTGGACCTTCAGTGAAAGAACTCCACCTTTCTACAGGAGCATCACTTCAACAGAGCCACATCTGCCACTGGGACTGCAGCCACCATGGAATGGGATTGCCCACAGGGTGTCAGATTGTATCCTGACTCTGTCAGTGGGTTTGTTTTGATCGTTTGTTTCTTATTTTTTCTCCTTTGTAATACTCCATGTGTTTTGGTCTCATTGTTTATTTTAGTTTCCCTAATAATGAACTGTTATTTCTATTCCTGTATCTTCACCTGAGTGCCCCTCGATTTCAAAGTTATAATAATTCAGAGGGAGGGGGGTTAAATTCTCCATTCCAAGGGAGGCTCCTGCCTTCCTTAGCAGACGCCTGTCATTCAAACCAGGTCAGAACTCCACCAAGCTGTAAAAGCATGCTGTTGTTTCCATGGATTCAGTGGTGAAAAGTGGTGAAAAGCTGACATTTAACGTAGTGGACCCACTAAAAGCCTTTAACATACTGAGCATTATAAACTGTCTAGAAGACAGCAGTGGAAGTAAAATGATAAAGTCCGACAGAAATTGCCTAAGTAATGCGTAACTAATAGCAATGTTCTCTAATTTATGGAAGGCAACTTACTGACAGCAGATAAAACCCTTAGCTTACTTTTCCTCTGCCAGTGTCCAGCAAGCCTTAGAGCTCCGTATAATCAAGTATCTTACAGCAGAGGACAATCAGTATAAGTCTACATTAATTATGCAACACCAGGTTAACACATGTAGTAAGAAAAAATCCCATCATTCAAAAAGTACTGACATCAGTGAAGGCATACCCTGCTTCTGGAACACCTACCACCAATTACTTCAACTGCTACTTCTAAACCCATCTTGCTGTTAGCAAGAAGATTTGAAGGCACTGATGGGATTTCCAGTTGCCCAAGATGCAAAGGCTATAATGTTCTTTACATAACAATGTGAGGCTTTGTTATATGCAAAATTGCAGAAGTAACTTTTCTGTATTCTTCACAAGTAGTAAATCAAGTTTTCTCGAAGTTCTGTATCTGTATTTAATTAGCTATAATTATAATTAACTCTAAGCTTGCAAACAAGGCAAAAAACATATTGTTTCAGTAAACTGAAATCTCCAACAGTTTGAACTGTTTAGAATAATTTAATCTGACTGATCATTCAACACTAAACTAAAGTAGTATTAAAAAGCTCCTCAGAAAGAATTACTCTGATTTATGCTGATGACCTGGCCTCTACTTTAAGTTTCCTTCAAATGTATTTTAAAATTTTTCTGTCCAAATGCTAGTTTTTTTGAGATTAGCAACTTAAGTTCACTGCCATGTCCGTCACGCACACTAAATCTCAACTACTACATTAAGAGGAACATAACCTCTAAAAAACTATTTACAAAAAGACATTAAAAAAGTTACAGCTGAAAAAGCACCCAGAGCTGGCTAGAGCTTAAACCAGTTGCCTCTGCACAAAATAGAAGGAGTATTGCTCTTAGTCTGTACTGCTGGCTTTCCTAAGTGTGCAGTAACCACCCGAACTACTTCTGAAGCAACTTATTCAGCTAGGTATGTAAGCAAACATCACAGTTAGACCAAGAACAGAATTTCAAGACCTGGCCTGTTTGCACTGAGCAACTGCAATGATATTCAAATTATTCCAGTCAGACTTCTTCTAAAGCAACTTCTGGCCTATTTCTAACTTCAGTCTTACGGAAAATGGGTTAGGTGAGAAAAACACTGGAAATTAAACTTACCACCAAAGTTCTTTTCCTCTCAAGCATCTTTATTAAGTCTACATGGCGCTTGCGTTCATGGTATCTTTCAACATCTTGCTTGTACCGTTCAACCCTCTGTTTCATTTTCTCCAATGAGGTAGTTTTTTCTCTGCACAAGTTCTGTAACACATACTTTCATGTTTTACAATATCTAAACAGTTCTCAGAAAATAGTCTACTTCTCACATGTACATTGAAGCAGAAATTTAACAGAAGACATTTTCGTACAGCAGTAACTAGAGGGGAACCATCTAAAAAGATAGGAACAGGAGAATCTTTTTGTCTCTTTGTTTTCAAGGAAGTGAGCAACACTAATGCGAAGGATCATACTTGGTCATAAGCCAGTGATTTATAAAAAGACATAAAAGATCTGTCTAGGAAAGTTGTTGCCAGTCAAAAATCCTAAAGAAAGGAGCACTTGACACCAGGCATCCCTAGCCTTTTGGGTCTTGATCATTTGCACACATCTTTGTATTTACAAGCATGTAAGTGTCAGAGTGAATGAGCTCTGAAAGAAGACGAGCATCATTTGGTAAAATCAACTTACCACAGACTTTGTAAATAAATACCACTTCCTAATTCAGTAATATGTCAGAGAAAAATGTATTTCTTTTCCTACATTCACTGCTCTCTAAAGAGAGTATTTACCTCCAGTTCTCGTTCCTTTTCTCTGAAATTTTTTAGTTCGCAATGAGACTGGTACATTTCTGGAGAACCAATGGATTTTTCAGTGGCTTCAAGCAACTCAGTCTTACTCAGTTTTGTAAATTCTCCAACTTTGTCCTACAAAATTTTAAAAAGTTATAAAAACACAGGATTAGCTGGAACAGTGCAGTAAAATAATACTGGGTATATACACTGACACATGCTTCTCACAAACATCACCTGACTTACAGTTCTATGCTAAAAAGCTCTGTCAGTTAATGACCATCTCATGGAGTAGCACCCAAACCTTCCAGAGCATTTGTCCTCTGGCTGCTGAAGCAACCTTGCAGTAAAATTCTTTTGCAATACAAATACTGTGACTAACTCAAAAGTTAAGCCATGTAGAAATTATTAAAGCTGGCAGCTGAGGCTATGAGGAAGTCATGCTGTTGAAGAAAGAAGAGCTCAAAACTGAGACTGACACAAGAAGTGTGCTACCTATTGATACTTTGGCAGAAAACAAATAAACCAGAACTATCAACACTGCAATATTGACTGAACTGACATTTATGTACTAAAAAGTTCTTTTAAGTGCTAAGTTAAGTTAAGAGTACACTGGAAGTTCTGCAAAAATACTGTATGTAAGTGAAAATGAACCATCAGACACCTGGTGTATTTTTGTTTCTGCAGTATTAGCTTTCTAAACTTTAATGCTCTTCTGAATGTCTTTTTGATTTCAACAATAACCCCATGGCTAGGCTCTGATAAAGCTTCCTTTTACTACCATTCCTGTTGATCCACATGAACCAGGAAGGAACCTGTTACAACTTAAAGGTGCAATGTGAGGCAACTTAGCTACCTACACAGGAATCCTGACCTGCTCAAACATGCATTCCAATAGAGAAACTGTAGTAGTATTTTTTAATTTTCTCTCTCCTTTAGGACTTACTTTCCCTTAGGATGATTTTACTCTTACATAGTTCAATCCTATACATCTTTAAACCCCAAGCTCAACAAACTGCTGACTTTACCAGAAAGGCTCTATTAGCAACTGCTGCTACTTGAACACCAAGACAGCAAACATCAGCATCTTTCATTTCAGAGTCAACAGGTACAAAATTGTCCAGTTAGAGAGATTTAAATACAGGTCACACAGCTCCTCTTTTGTTTCACCATCACATCAGCATGGCTGCCCCATCCCTCTTGTTCTTTGTGCTGACCCATTGAACTGGGTGAAGTGCTGCTAAAGCTAACCAGCAACAAAATCCTCTCAAAGGACAGTACTCCATTTAGACCCACTGTCTTTCAAAATTAATTCATACCTGAGGAAGAAACTGGCATAAATTGTCCACCTGAATGTTTAAGGCTGCAATTTGTTCTTCTACTGTTTTCAGGGTTGCTGGTTTGCTGTTGATACACCACACTGATGCGTTGTTCACCACATAAATCTCACGTGTGATAGTAATATTCTCTGGTGACTTGTACCTGATTAATAGAAAGAAGTGTTTACACTTTCAACAACACTTGAAAAGTGTAACACTTTGAAAGGTGACCAAGTGTCAAAGTATTGTTAGAATTTATAAGTAGCTAAGTATTTAATCTAAATTAACTGGACAGTACCATCAGATTCTCATTTTCATGATTCAGAAAACATCCAGTATTTCAGTGATGAATCAAACTCACATGGGAAAAACCAAGAATATCTGCAAATCTTAACTCAGAAGTTACTTATATAAATGAGATGCTCATGCTGAATGTATGAAACATAAGTTGGTACAAATGTTTCTATAAAAGTTTAATTTTTAATGGTTTCTGTAAAAGAGTAATTTGTGTGACATTAGTAAATGCGAAAATTGGTGTGAAGGGAGGTGCAGTACATCTTTAAGTATTGGTGTACAAAAAATACATCAGTAAGCTGTGTATTTATATTCCATTTGGGAAAAAAATACCATACAACACAAAAAATACTAATTTAATTGCATCTTCTCCTTTTAAAAACCAATAAAAATACATGAGTTTTCATTTAGTTTTCTAGCTCAATACCTATTTTCAAAAATTTTGTCTGGTTAAGATGCAGCAATAACAACTAAGTCAAACTCCTAGAATCTAGGTTTACCATTTAGATTTATAAATTGTCTAGTGCCCGTTAAGCACACTATTAAGGATGGAGGATTTAGGCTTGTGGAGACACCACGTACCTCAGGAGATTTAAGACAGAGGTCCGTGCAGAAGTGAGTATACACCTGCTGCCAGTGTTTGGACTAAGCACCATAGGGATATGATCCTATTTCTTGATTATACTGAATTATTACTTCCTGCATCGCCTCATTTTAATTTATGAGACTTCCTTCAAAAGACCTACAAAGCCACGCTCCTTTCTTTCATTAAATTAACATCTTTTTACTATCATAACTTGTGTTTAGGTACATTTTAAGGGCCAAATTCAACAAAGTTAATACACGCCTACAGAACTTCATAGTTTGTTGTTCCTGTCAAAAAAGCAATCTTCTTACTGGTCTCCAACCCTAGATGTTGTATTCAAATATTTTCTACCAACGAAAGGACTCAACTACATTGCAACCATGACATGCTAGGTCTAATGAGCCATGAAATGCTAAATCTTCACATACTGCAAGATTCAGACCTTCAAACATCATTGGAAATACATTTATGTTAAAACAACCACACCATCTACCTGAAAGACATCCTATCTCCTGAACACGTTGCCTGGCCAATCTCTAAAGAAGATCTTACTTGATCATTCCCACAAATAAAAATGGACAGGACTTTTTTCAAGGCCCGCTGAGGTATTTTTCTTCCCTCAATAAGATTTTCTTTTTAGAGAATTTGATCAGGGAGGCCAGTTGCTATACAAATTAACACATGAATTGTGGTAATTGATATGAATATGAATCAGTTGGTAATTGATATGAATATGAATATTTTCTGCTTCATTCAGGCAAACAGATGAGGCTAAGGCTTATTAAAATCACTTGTGCCATAGCATCCACAAAAAAGGAAGCATATAATACTGCCCTATGCAGAAGCCTAATGGAATTTTACAGTCCAAATGATTTCCAGTTGCTCTGTTTTGCAAGAGCTTACCTACAAGACTGCATTACGTGGAATTAGTCAGATCATTTTTACTTCTTTTCTATCAGTATGCGATTATTTTCAGTGAGAATGAAGGCAAGATCCTCCTACTAGCAGTACCAGCATAAGAAAGCGAAGACAGATCAATCTCTTTTAAAACTTAAGATTTTTTTCTCTTCTTCAATAAAAATAATTCCAACCACCACATAGTGATAGCAGTACTGAATAAATTTACATCACTTGAACTTTAAATGTAATCAAAAGCTAAACACACCATATAGAACTATCTTTATCTATGCTTTTTTTGTACATCAAGATAAGGTGAAATGTTTTAGAAAGCGAGATCAAGAATAGCCATCACTGCTTATTTCTTGCATGCCAATTACTTAAACTTTATGTTCTGAAGTCTGGGGGAAATAAAAAAGGACAAATTAAAGCACCAGCTTAAAGACAGACCTCTGTACATCAACATTTTTTCTCACAACTTTGTGCATGACTGTGGGGGGAAATTAATCCAATTAGAAGTGCATGAGGAAGTAGTTTTACTACTTACAGTTCAATTTCCACTATGCCTTTCATGCACCCCTGCTTCACAAAGAGACCGACCTACAAAATTAATTTACAAGCTGTTACTGCAAAATAAAATGTATTATCTTACAAGAATACACATTTGTATAACGGAGCAGCTGCAACAGCGTATTTTATTGAAAACTTACAATTAAAAGCAAAATAAAGCACTAACTAAAAATAAAGGAAGACACTACTATCCTCCATCAGCAGCATTAGAACCTCTCCCACAAGTTAACAATTTCTGATCAACTTCAGCCTACAAAACTGAACAAATTATAATCAGCAGATCCATAGATGGGAGGAAGTTCTCGTGAATTTGGGGAACAAAGACAAGTGAAAAGACACTGCCAAATACCTGAACTGCCAATTTTAACAGTATGAAAATACATCATGAGAAGTAAAGAGAAATACCCATGCACAGTACTGCCACACAGGCAATTCCCACATGCACATTTGTTTATAACTGAATAGCTACAAGAGAATACGTGCAAACATTCAGCCACCCAGATTCATTGCTCCAAACCTACTCAGAGAAAGTCCACCCAATAAGAATATCCAAGAAAGCAAGTGCAAAAATTGGAAAATTTCAAAATATAAACTTTCTACTACAGGGTCAATGCATGATATCTTGACAGTAAGAAGTGAAAACAGAGTTGAGCAATCAAAATTCCATCTAAATAGAAGATCAGTGCCTCCATGCTGTTGGCTGAATTTTCAAGACACATTAGGAGTGCATTATTTCTACAGGTACATTTGGAATTTATTTTAGACTTTGTCTATTTCTCCTTTAGCTGTTACTTATCAAATGTTTAGGCCGCTAAGCAGCACTTTTCTATCCCACTGTGGAACTTTAGCCATCTTCAAATAAAACCTCTATTCTATTCAATTTGCACTACAATTCAGATGTTTCTATTTCATAATTTATACAAGACAGCAAATAGTTAATTAAGATAACCCCCCCTTTGTCTCTGGATCAGGTTCATTCTCTTCAATTCAGATGCCCAAGGAAGACAGTCTTTCCCCCTAACCTCTGCTGGACAGCACTCTGAATGAAACTCAGATTGATTATGAAAATCACCAAAGCTCATAATTACCTTATCAGCTCGCCCTAGGAAAGAAGGTTTTCCAGCCAGTCCCAGGCAGATGGCACAAACAATGCTTGACTTGCCTGTGCCATTAGCACCTAGAACCACGTTCAGGTTGGGCCCTGGATGTACTTCACAGACAGTGTATGTTCTGGAAAACACAGCAGGTTTTGGAATTTTAAAACACTATATTACCTACAAAACAAAAGGAAATTGCTTAAAAACACATCATGATTAAACAGATATGATTATTTCAGCTAGACTTAATACCTCTTTGTAAGAAAGCTTCAAGAGTGAAAAGTGACATTTCAGTGAAACACCACGAAATACAGTCTTACCAGCCAGAGTACTCACTAGAACTTTCTTTTAAATCAGTGACTATGAAGAATGCAATCCAGCAATATGATTAACTTTTTAAATGAACTTACTAGTGTGTCATTTTATTTTATTCATCAAAAAGAAGACAGAAAACTGACCATAGAGTTGCTTTCTTGAGTTACAGTATCAGCCCATGCCTAGCGTTTGATTTTTTTCTAACTGCATTAGACATCTTTCATCATGTGCATCCAGAATGCCTACTGTAACAGTAACCACGGGAAAAGACCAAACTCACCCATGCAAATTCGTATCAAGTTAACACCCTAAATTTATAAAGAATCATTTGATGTTCTATTCTTGCACTGTGCCCAACATAGAGAGCTGAAACATTACCAATGAAGAAGGCAGTTAATGACAACACAACATTATAAACCATGTACTTGTGGAAGAGAAGATATATGAACCCTTAAAGAGTGCGATGAACAAGATTTCCTGCTTGCTCTCGTTCAGTAAGAGTTAGTTGTTAATATCGTGGTTGCCTGTTATCAATCACTGTTAAATGTTAATTCCCCAGTTCTTCCTCCTTACCCTAGTCTGTGTTTGCCAGTTCCATGTTTGTATCCCCACCAATCCAGAATCCTCCCCGTCGGAAGCTACTGCTCACAGAAATCCTTGTGCACGGATTGTATGCAAATAAGAGGCACTTGCCCTAAGTCGGACTCCCCAAACCGCAAACCAGCATGTCATAAATCAGCAAAAATAGCAACACCAACCTGAGAAAACTGCAAGGAATCATACCCCAAACAGAACTGAGTTCGGCCGTGTCGCCCTAACTGTACTCAGCCAGAGGGACACCCCTCGACCATCGAGCCCATGTGTTTTCTGGTGTTCCCGTGAGGACAGAAGCCCCAGCTCTGCCTCGTTCCTGTGGATAAAGCTGCCTTCCCCCTCCTGTGTGCCACTTCTGGGAGCAGCAGCGGTGTGTGCGCTCAGGTCGGGCCCCCACCCTGAGCTGATCACTAATAAAGCCATTAAAACCACAAAAAGCTCCCGCCCTTTTTCTTCAAAGAGGATTTAAACTACTCTTTCTGAAGATTCCATTAACATCTGTAAGACGTGACTCATGCACTACACTGCTGAAGGTTTCAAAGGCCGGCACGGAGCCGTAAGAAAATGGCCTGACAACTTCTGCGGGGAACGTTCAAAATCAATGGCATTCGCGGTAGGTAGCAGCTAGAAAAAACACGTGCAAAGCCCACAGACACTACATCCCAAGGGCCGTCAAGGTCTACCCGCACTGCCCTACAAGCCTCAGCCGCACTCTGCTTGGCAGCCAGCTGCCTGAGGGACAAAGAGCACGCCGAGGCTGCACGGCCGACCGGAGCCATCCTCTGTGGGCAAGGCTGACCGGGGAGCGCCCCCAGGGCGGCCACACTACGCCAACAACCCCTGGCAGTCGTAATCCACACAGCAGTGTCTCCCAGCTCCCTCGAGCAAGACACCACCCTACAGGGAATACCGCTTCCCGCACTCCCTCCTCCAGCCCTCGCAGCCCCCGCGCCGCCGCTTCGGCCCCTCTGCGGCGGGGAGGAAAGGACAGGCCGCGGACGCTCAAGGGAACAGTAACACGCCCGCCCCCCCCGCCCCCCCCCGCCCTCCCGATTACGA
>CM031878.1:59952189-60037832 GCA_018697195.1 Certhia americana
CCGTTTACTCACAGAAAGTTTTTCATGAAGATCCTGACGATGGAGCCCAGGACGAAGGGCGACTGTGACCTACCACGCTTCACAGTCCTCCCCGCAGCTGCCGCCCGCTCCGGCGCCTCCGCCATGTTGGCCCCACCCCAACCGTCCCTCCCCGCTGAGGCGGGCCCGCGCCGCGCGCGCGTTGGCTCGCGGCCCGAGGGGGCGGGACCCAACCGCCCTGAAGCTTCTCATTGGCGCGGAGCGCGCAGCGCCGCCGCCCATTGGCTGGCGGGGCGGAGCGGAGCGCGGCGCTGTGGCCGCTGTTGCTGAGGCGGCCGCGCCCTGCGTGGGTCCGGGTTGGGCTGGCAGCGAGCCGCGCGTTCCGCCGCCCGCGGGTTCCGCCGCCCGCGGGTTCCGCTGCTCGCTGCGTTTCCTCCGTACGGTCACGACGTTCTGGGCAGCTGGGCGTATTTAGTTGGGAGGAGACTGCGAGGGAGTCTCATTAATGCATACAACTCTCTCAAAGGCGGTTGCTAAGAGCGTGGTGCTAGACGCTTTTCAGTGGTGCCCTGCGACAGGACGAGGAGCAAAGGCCATAAACTAAAACTTAGGAAGTTCCACCTCAAGACATGGAAGGGCTTCTTTATGTTGAGGGTGGCAGAGCACTGTCACAGGTGTCCCCTGGAGGCTGTGGAGTGTCCCTCTCGGGAGGCATTCAAACCCTGCTTAAACACATTCCTGAGTCATGTGCTGTAGGTGGCCCTATCTTAGCAGGGGGGGTTGGAATATATCATCTCCAGAGCTCCCTTCCAACCCTAACAATTCTGTGATTCCATGGTTCAGGTAAATAACATTCCAAGACTGCCTGTCAGACCACAGGAGCTGGTTTGGCAGCAGAAGTTCCCGGGTGTTTCTGGCAAGCTCAAGGGTGAGCCCAGGAGCCATGAAGAGAGGCTGAGGCCAAGGGAGAATTGCTGAGTGTCCTGGACTGAGGAGTGTGGCAGGGGAATGTACCCCAACAGACAGCTCATCTTCTCTTGGAGGAGGGATGGCAGTCAGGTTTTCTCTTTTTCAAAATGTGAGAGGTAGAACAGGACTCAGTGTCTCTGTCACATTGCAGGAGAAGTGTGCTCTCTCCAGCCTTTGCCCTTACACGGCAGTTCCTTCGGAGCAGTGGGTCTCCTGAGTGAGGGCAGTCACACTGTCAAGCTCTGCTTACACACAGGTGGATAAAATGCCAGGTCTTTGAGTGCTCGGCTTGAGCTGTGTACTTTTATACTAGGTTTATTTTGGTGTGACACCATAGTAAAAATACTGTTACATTTACTTTTTATAAAGACAGAATAACAGTGATGCTTTATAACACTTGTTATTCTGGATTTCTGTTGGTGTAAATGAGATCTGAATTTGACCCTCTTTTTAGAAATTAATAAGGGTAATGATAAAGCAGAAACTAATGGGACAATATTTAAAGAATAAAATCAATATTAAACATGAGGACAGTATTAAACAGAAGGACAGTAAAAGGGCTTTACACTGATCTCAAGACAAGCTGAGTTCCAGTCCAGCACAAAGCTATATTTACAGCAATCAAATACAAACCCATTACAGTTTGGGGCATTATAACTGCTCTTGGAGGTCTCTTTTTCATTTCTATTTTACAGAATGTGACACAACTGGGATCAAAGCAATTACGTATAAGTTCTTCACTAGGGTTTGAAGAATTTTTCAGACACTAAACAGGCTTGGTATGGCAAGTCTCAGATGAATTGTTCTTGGCCCTCCTGTGGTCCTGGTATAGCTACTGCAGCACTGAAGAAAAGAAAAAATAGTAAATGAATATGGATCCAGGACAGAAATTAATTGCATGAAGAGTTTGCCATTTGGACAAAACTGATTTTCATCATAAACCTTAAGTTTGCCAGTAGAGAAATCTTAATGTACCATACCCAGTTTTCAAATGTTTTTTAGCCATTCTTTCACTAGTCTCTGAATTTCCAATTCTATAAACTGATATTCATCTGACACTGAACTAAATGAAAGCCACCTTTCAAATTGTGTCTCTGTACCTTAATTCCTGTGGCAAAGAATGATTGGAAAGTTGATGTTCCCTACTTGAGGAAAAACTTAGGTGGGTTTTTTGGTTGGTTCTTTTTGGTGGGTTTCCCACCCTTTTTTTTGGCCTTTTTTTATTTCTCCTTGCCCCCCGCCCCCTTCCCCCAAAACTGTGTAATGCCTCACACCTTGTGGACAAATACTTCCTTCAGTGATACTGATAAAATCACTGTAGCAGTGAGGTCTCTAGAAATCAGTGGAGAGCAGGTTAGAGTCCTTCACTTAGGTTTTTTCCCTATCAGCCTAAATCTGATTACTTTGATGGGATGAGCAGAGTTGAATAAATCTTTCAACTTCATGCTTCATTTCATTTATGTATGGAGAACCACCAAGCCTGATTATTCTAACTGCTTCAACTTCACTAGTTTTCTGCTTAGATAATTTGAGCTGAATATTGATACCAAAGCATGCACTTTACAGAACAACCATAAAATTGTATTGATTCATAGGAAACAGTCCATTAATTCTGTTTGCTTTCATTTTCAATTAATACCAAGAGTGATGTGTTCATAAGTAGCTGACTAGGGAGACTGTAGGTATCCAGGCCAGGCAGATAAGATACCAATTCCTTTTGGCTCTTTCCGAGTCTCTTGGAAACCAAAAACATCTGCAATCTGTGTCGTTAAATAAACACATGAGTATTGAGTGTATTGCATTGAATAATCTCTTGAATTGTTTCTGTCACCAAAATGAAAATTTACAAAAGATGCAGGGGCTTAGATCTTCCCAGGTGTTGTTTATCCTTATAGGCTGTTAGGAAAAGCATATTCTTAGTTTTGAAAGGAACAGGATACAGTGGCTATAAGAATAATTTCTACCACTTGGTACACAGCTTCTTGCAGCAGTTCAGATTACTTTTTGTTAGCTTTCTTAGGTGATGTGACCCACACATTTCATTCTCTCCATATTCACAATAATGAATTCAGGCTACTTTGATTCAGTTCTTTCTCATTACACTGATTAGTATGAAATCTAGAGCAGAGCAATAAGATGATACTCAAAGTTACACTTTATTAGGAAGTGATGGTAATTTCAAAAAAACTTCCAGTTTTAGGTTGCAATGTAAGATGTAACCAGAAGTGTGTATTCTATCACCATCTGTTGAAAACAGAGCAGTGCTCTTTATCTCCTCCATCACCCATCCCTCATAACTCTGGCGGGATATCCACTGTTAATATCCCAGCTGTTAAAGCCAGCTGGGGCAGTGTTCTCCATCTCTTCCATGACCCAGCCTCCCTCCAGGTGGGATATCCTCTGCTAATGGGCCATTGAGTCTCACTGCATGGCTGATGAAATTACAGCATCCATTGGGAGATGCTCCACCCAGGGGAGGAGCCAAGCATTCCTACCTGGATATAATCTGAGATTTGGAACACTGCAGTCAGCCTTTCAACTGGATTCCCAGAGGAAGACCAAAGCCATCTACACCACACTGGACCTTCAGAGGAAAACTACACCCTTCTACAGGACCACAGCTCCAACAGAACCACATCTGTCACTCCAGGAGGACTGCAGCCACCATTTAATCAGAGTGCTGCCACACCTGAGGGTGTCTGGTTGTATTCTGACTCTGTCAGTGGGGTTTTTTTGTAGTACAAAAATAGTACCAAAAAACTACGGCATTTTTGTCTTAATTTTCTTAATAAAGAACTGTTATTCCTATTCCCATATCTTTGCCTGAGAGCCCCTTAATTTCAAAATTATAGTAATTCAGAGGGAGGGGGTTTACATTTTCCATTTCAAACAAAGCTCCTACCTTCCTTAACAAACACCTATCTTTTAAATCAGAATATCCCCTTACACACAAACACATAAAACCTTAAAAAAAATTACAAGACGTGTGAATTCAGTTTCCTATTAATATAAATACAAGACATCTGTGGTTGGGCAAAGTGTAAGTGCATTCTCTGTGAGTGTACAAACTTATTTAATAAAAATAATAATAAAAAAAAAGACTCTAATCCCAGAAAATATATGGCTTTAAATTGTTTCATTTCATGTAATTCCACAGGCCAGCATTTTATGCTGAATTATACTGAACACTAGAAGTGAGTTTGTTATTGACAAGTATATTTGTTATAGTAAAACAATACGCTATCACACAAAGTTGCCAGCAGAGTATTAAGTTTCCCAGAGAGATTTGTCATTGTGAATAATTGCACTTAACCTGTAGGATAATACTAGTAGCTAACACTATTTTCTCTGTTATTTCAAAACATTTATAATTTTCTTAACAAAAATCCATTCTATCCCCAACACAAAACATTCACTGAATGCAGATTTAAGATAACACAGTATTGGACTTCAATTGTGCAACTTGAATTTCCTCTTTTTACTTATATACCAGAAATGTTAAAAAAATTAAAAATGAATGATCTGTGCAAAATGGGAAGCCTTTATGTAACAACTGATACCTCATGCAAAAGAGGAAATAATATAAAAAAATTACGGTCTAAGAAGCCCTGAGTCAGTAATTTCATTTAAAAGGCGAGGAACGTGAGTCCTCCAAGTTCTTCCTATGTATTGTTGCGTATTCAAACCAGTCCAGTATCTTCTTAAAACATGTTTTAAAATAGGCAGTTCGAGCGGTTTCTCACATACAGTTCTTCAATGTGCCTCATTCCTTTCAGCAGGCTGTATTTAGTACTCAATTTCATTTAAGTTGTCAGGATAGCCTGATGAGAATTGAATTTCTTCCACTTCTGGAATACAAAGAATGAAGAAACATTGTAGTTATTTTTAAATTTTTCATAGATAAGAATATTTACAGCAGGATTTAATTAGCATGCTGGATTTAAATGGGACTGTCATGTGGTTTTTAAAAGATGTACAGCCACTTTACTAGTTGAGATTCTGAGGATGATCTCACATCCCATTAAAGATCTGTGCTAACCCAGCAGCCTGATATTAAATTCAAATGGGGACTTAAGGGAAGTATTACCCACCCACAAACAAGCACCGTGAATTTCAGGTGTCTCTCTTACAAGGTGTGTTGAGACTTACCCAAACAAGGTCCTGCCTGGAACAGAATATCATCAATAGCAGTGTCACTTTTTATTGACACACCACGGATTGCCTCAAAAATAATCTGTAAAGTAAGACACAAATTTTTATGAATCCAAATGGTGGAAGGACTGAACAAAATAACAGTCATCCAAACTTTTCAAGGGATACTATTTACCCTTTCCCCTCTCCTTTCCCTTTCATTTTCCCCTTTCCTTGGACAGACTCTGGATTTGCATGGTCCCTTCTCCTTCATGCCCCCTTAGAAACACCACCCTATAAGAAGTTGCCATTTCATCACAGCTCAGTGGCTGTGTCAAATCGGGACAGGACCACAGACAGCTGAAGGAAAAGAAATTACACAAATGGTCTTGAAAAACCCCTACCACTATTGACAAAAAATGATGGTGTTTAAATTTAATTACTTTGAACTAGCATTTAAATACTTTAAAGAAATTTTAATTCAAACTGTTTTCCTACTTGCAACATAGTTATATCTTTAATAAATATGTCCCTAATTTCATCTGTAAAAGATTACATTATTTCATGTTCTTCAGGTGTCCATTCAATACCACCTATGTTTTAACAGTTTACTATTTTTTTAAACAATACAAAACTTGGATTCTAGTACGTAGTTCATTTCAATATTCCAATTTGACTGCTGCTTGCTTTTTTTTTTCTTACCTGGTAGTTTGTATCACTTTCATATTCTATCAGTCCCCTTAGCCATGAGATGCTTTGTTCCCCTGTCCTCCTCCACAAAGGTATTTCTTCATCATCCCCTTCTTTTTTTAGATAAACACTTAATAATCCAGTCCCAGCTCCGTACATATGATAGAAAAATGTAAGGCACTGTTTTCCAGATATTCCTCTTAGTAATCTCGAAACTAGATATGCTCTCTGTCCATAGACCATGTTAGATGCCTCTATGTACATGTAGTATCCTTAAAAAGATATACAAGTAAATATTAGCATATTAGGATACATTATGTAAGAATGTGCATTATGCTTAACATGCTCATTATATAAAAAAAAAAAGCCATGATTGAAACTATTTTGATAGATTCATAGACTTCTGCATTTTAAAACTGTAATATTTGAGATATGCAAAAATTGTGTACTGTAATAATGATGAGTTTGAATTCGTAAAGCCAAGAGATGATCTAGTCTTTCTATCAAGTTTATAGTATGATTCAATCTTTAGAGAAAAAGGCAAGTTATTTTATTATGCTGTAATGTGAGCTCTGGGTTTTGATTTTTAACTGAAGGAAGTGTTATGCATAGTGGACAGCAAAGTCTTTGAAATGGATTGCACTAGGTTTGGTACAAGCCAACTTGGGAAGTGTCCTATACACTGTATGAATTATGGACCTACAGCTGTAGATAATTTTCCTTTTCATCCTCTCTCTTGACTGCTGCTTGCCACCAAACTGCAACCTTGCTTAGAGGGAATGTCTTCACTAGGGTTTTTTGCAGAAAATAGGACTCTTGATTATCTTGATTATTATTAGCATCCACTGGCTGCTGTTGCTGCTCTCAGCATACTGTCTGTCTCACTGATCCTTGGGAATTCCCTCTCCCTCTGAAGACAATCTCACCCCCAGGACTTGTGGAGACAGACAGCCAGGTAACACCACAAAAAGAGAGCATTGGGACTGCATGAAGAGTTCCAGCATTATCTGAGTTTACTGTCTGCTGGCAGAGCATACATCTCAAACCAGAACAGTTGCTTTGTGCAGCAGATGGGATGTGGGGACGCTCCTCAATCTTCTGACACACCTCAGCTTTTTCCAGCTGGTGATAACTGAGGGGCATGAATTTGCTTTCTATCAGTTAATGGCCTGAACCCTTAAAACTTGGTTGTATCTATTGAAATACATAGACATGGAAAACAATACAAAGCAAGAATATGCTATAGCTGCTCTTACACCAGGAATTGCACTCTGATAGAGATTGTTTCATTGGAATTCTGAGACAGCTGCATGTACATCTGAGGTTATGCTTTAGGCTATGGTTGGTGGTGATGCAGTTTTCTGTGCACTCACGCTAATGGGGGTCCCACATGCCTAAATACTTGAACTTGCACTAGTGAGCTTGTGGAGCACATTTTCAAGATAAAGGGCTTTGGGTTCTCTTTTATTCTTCATGTTTTCTTTTACGTTTGAACCCAAAAGTGTTCATGCAGGAGAATCTCAACCACTTGCACAGCTTGCTGCTAAGAGGTGACTTCAGGAATTATCATTGTCACAGACTGGGCTTAAAAGGCTCTCTGTTTTAAAGTCAAGCTATGCTCAGACTACTTAATGATCCACATAAACTGAAAATAGGTCTAAAGTCAGTTTCAGGGAAGAGTCACATGAACTGGGAGTTTGGAAGAAGCTTTTTCTGTGGAGTCTGAACAGTCATCCTCTTCTTTTATCTCCCAAAAGGAAACGGCTACTTTGGGACATGACAACCAAATTATCCATGCAGCCTCTAGATTATTCAGATTAAATGTCATATTCTTAAAACCACTCATGAGTCCCTGTGAAATGTGCTTACTTCATTTGATTAGTAACTTTTCTAAATAGAAGAGTAAAAACTTTATCTTCTGGGTTATCATGTAAAATATTTAGTTAATATTTTTTATTAACTGTCAGTTTCTGTTCTGAAAGTTCAATGTGGAACTTAACTCACCTACCCCAGTAGTGTGGTCCCCTTTCGGTCCGGTGTAAGAAGTGGGAGTTGGACCCCTCTTCCTGTGCCAGCTCCCACGACCTCTTTTCTTCTGGGTAAACATACACTCATCTTTTTCAAAAGTACATTCTCCAGGACTGGGCAGCAACAAATCTGTAAGGAGAGGATATAGTTTAAAACTCCAAATACATCACACTGATATATGGAGAGATTACTCAAGTAATGCATGCTGATCAATTACACCTACCTGGCAATGCTTACAACAGTCTCAAGCTTATACAAGCTACCTTCAAACTGTCATATAAAATTTAATTTAATTTTCTTCACATCTTTGGGAAAATCTGTGCCCCTAATCCAGCTCAGTGATTGGGATTCACTAGTCACTAGTGAATTCTTTAAAACAGTTTATTAGTCTTCACAACAGTGCTTTGGACTAGATGATCTTATAAGGTCTGTTGGTTTTAATGGCTGGATTCAATGATCTTAAAGGTCTATTCTAACCTTAGAAATTCTATGATTCTATAACAGGCTCTGTTATAGAATTACCAGTAGAGTCTTCTTCATTGTTTTGGCATCCCAAGAACTTTAATAAGTCCCAGCAGGTGCATAATAAATGAGCCTTATCAAAGGCTGGAGTTTCTCTGAACTGAAATCAATGCCACATTTAGATTTCCTCTGTTCCTTTGGCAACAGTTTCTACTGCAGCCTACAACAGACCACAGAGCTGCAATTACTAAGGTATTTTCATTATTTCAATTCTGTTAGATCATACAAAAGGTGATATAATTCAGGTGCATACCAGGAACCTTCTCTCAGGTAATCTGAATTTGTCATTCAGAAGCAGACATTTAGATCTGCCTCCTCCTTTT
The DNA here is from genome assembly GCA_018697195.1 of Certhia americana. Taxonomy (NCBI): domain Eukaryota; kingdom Metazoa; phylum Chordata; class Aves; order Passeriformes; family Certhiidae; genus Certhia; species Certhia americana. The sequence goes on from CM031878.1 coordinate 59,960,832, forward strand.
GAAGAGGAAGAAGCCTTGATACCTCTGGGGCATTTTTCATTGTCTTGCTGCCATCAGAGACATGCCATGGCATGACTATACACCCAGATACCAGTTCTGCACCTTTGGTCCCTTTTCCAATTACTTACAAATTACAGCAAGACAAAACAGACAGTTGTTGGAAATAATTTAGAAAATGACATCTTGTTTTGTACATGTGCCTTCTCTCTGTTTTGTAAGCCTGAATGCATGAAATACAATCAAAAAAAGTCATTAAAAAGCTATTAGGACCATTGCAAAGGCATGGCTTTATTCCAAAGAAGAATGGGATTGGAGACTGTGCCTACCCCATGAGAATGTTTTTTTAAATTAGGATACAAGTGTTGTCAAACCTCACAGAGCCACAGAGGAGGGAGTTTGGTGAGTTCAGAGAGGTTAGCCTGTGTATATTAGAGAGTAAACTTTTTGGTGAAAACTATTCAGTTTCTCCCACTACAGAGGGAGTCTTGGACTGCTCTCCTCTGTCTTCATTGAAGAACTGCAGCTCAGGTAAGGCTGTGTCTTGGCCTTGCACAACTATACTTCTCGCCTGAAAAGAAATAATGCTGTGTTTTGAAAAATAGTGCTTTGGGGTCCATTCCTGTCCTCTTAAAGTCTGTTTGAAAACTACTTTTCATTCAGTTGAACTGTGGGTTAATTTTAATGCCCTCAAAGGATTATTCACCTATATACAACTGCTCTGAAGTCACTGAAATTTATTAGAAGTTTGCTGGTACCCCTTTAAACAAAAACTGGTCCTCGCTGGATGTTTGCTACTTTGCAAATACAGGATTTATTTAATACTTACTGGAAAAAAGAAAAGACAATAAACCACAACATGATGAAGGCAGCTGTAGAACAGGCTTGGAAAATGAAGGTGTATGATGAACTCTCACTCACAAGAACAGCAGCAGCTGGATGACAAATACACGTGGTCTTACCAGCAGCCTGGCAGCTTCCCAGGCTCAGTGATACATCATCCAGTGCCACAAGTCCACAGTCCCAGAAGCTTTTACACCAGCTGACAAAGACAACCTGTGATACAGGAAGGAAGTTTCAGGTACAAAACCTAGCATTGTTATGAGTCTGAAATGTTAGTGTTTTTCCCCAAATGCACAAATAATTTTGGAATCTACAGAACAGGAATAATGGATCCTCTGTCATTCTACCAATGACTGAAACGTTGATTCCAGTGGGGACTAAATGTATGTTTTCAATCGACAGAAAATATTTTCTCACTTTTGTAGGCAAATTATGTATATATGTATGTAACTCCCATTTTACTAGAGTATTGTTTTGTCTGTGAGAAAATATGACTCACTAAGATTGTTGTGTTTTTTTCTTGCCCAACACCCAACAGAACTGCTTAAATATCATCAGCTATCTTATCCTGAAAACCAGGAGGTTTTATCCACGGAAAAATAAATTTGACAGAATAATGCAGAGTGATGGACAAGAGTGGCTGTGGCAGAAGGCAAAGAATAATAAAGATGAACTGAAACTACTGCACAAAATGGAATTATTCATAAATGACTCAGTGCCATGATATCATAAAGCAGGAGACTTGAAATGTTATGCATAATTCACAGTGTTCATCTGAGTTTGTGAAGATTACTAAAAACATCCAAGATCGTTGATTTGAATAAACATTAATTCTGCCATGAAAAATACAAGTCACTCATGACATAATAAAATAAAATGTAAAGAAACATTAAGACTCTCAGTTGCCCTTCTGTCAAGGTTGACATAGATCTATTTGAATTACAGAATACACATTAGAATTTATCTTTTGAAAACACTGCCAGCAGTTTTCTTGGCCTGACTACTCCAAACCATCTGTCTGACCACTGGGGTTATGACCATACTTTGGGAGGAGCTTTTCAAAACAATTCCTTTGTGCTGAAGTCTATGCTAGTGATTGTAGATAGATTAGTATCACTTCTAACCATTTAATCTTTGGGACAACACCTCAGTTACATTTTTGAGGTTAAATGCTGACTGTCAAGTTTCATGTGGGTACAAAAAGGCTTTTGAAAGTTGTTAGAGCATTATTTAGTATGTTAGGCTTAGTAACACCTTCAGTATGGTACCTACATGGTATTTTGCCAGTTTGTTTTGTTATGTAGTATTTATTAACTCATTTGCTTATAATACAGCCTGGAACGTTGCTACAACACAAACTTTGACACATCTATGCTTTATGCTACCCAGGGTGGAGCAATTTTTGAAACTCTTCCATTCAGTGCTACCAATCCTGGTTATTATTGATTATCTGTCTTGCATACTGCCACTGGTATGGAGTTAAGGAGTGCTCCTGCACAGAATTCAGAACTGCTCAGCATATGGAGGCCTAAACCCCACACCTTTTTTTTTTTTTTTTCCTTTGCACTGTAGAACTGTATCTTAACAGAATGAAAATTTTTTCATACTTTGTAAGTTCATTGTCAGGATGCAGGGGGCAATCCTTTAAAAACTGTAGCATCTCTTGGAAAAAAAGCATAAAATAAGTGTAAAATAAGGTACTGACATTGAGTGAACATCATTTGCCAAAATTTTAATAAATGCATTATGGAGAACATTTGGAATGAACTAAAGACATATTATTGCCCTAAATTCATGAATCTTTAGAAAACCACACATGTAAGGGTGAAATCAGTCATCATTTGTGAAACAACATTTCCATACTGTGAAGTCATGTTTTAAGCGATGTTTTAGTATTGACATCACTGGGAGCAGGATTAAGTTCTTTATTCTTAGATTGCAGTAATTTGTTCCATACAAGGTATGTAACTACCCATTGGATCCTGCAGAAAGCCCTCCACTCAAAAGCATCACAACAATAACTGTGGTCTCTCAAAGGCAATTGAACCAGTAATCCTTGTACTACCAAAGATTGATCTGATTCAGTGGCACTTGTAAACTTGTTCAGCTTTGCCATCTGTAGCTTAAGCTTCACTAATTTTCCACTTGATTTTTGTGGTGTTGAGAGACACACTTCGTAATTTCACAAGGATAAAATTACAAAGTCTTCTACTTGGGAGCTTCTACTTGGGAGTGCAGAGTTTTCTTTAGAAAAAAAATTTCAGAGTTTTTTGCAGTCTATAGTTTTTTCAGAGTTTCTATATTTTTAGGGCTATAGCAAATGTACTGAAATTGTTACAGTACAGTGTTGTATTTTGTTGTTACATTCTTGATTTAGTTTTAGGCAATGGACTAGAACATTTTTATTCACAGGTCAAATTTATCAACTCTTCTTCTGTTTTAAATAGCCTTTTCTGTCATAAAGCAAAATGTTTGAGTACTTGAACTTTACCTATCAAAACTGTATCAACTTGGATTTACTCAAATACTCACTTTCACATTGAGTGAGATCTCTGAATCCTTCCTAATCTCAAGATGCTTTGCATTTGTTCTTGTTTTGAATTAAAATATTTGATAGCTCAATTTTTCCAAAATAAAATTTTATGACTTTATCTCATGCCTTGGAGAACAGAATAGGGGATTCTTTGTGCTCAGCTTTTTTCATCATAAAGCATGGCAGAAGAACAATGTACTGATTGTTTCAAGCTAGGTAACAGATATTCCTGGACTCCCATGCTGTTTTGGAGGCTAAACTAAAAACATTATTCAGTGCAGGCAGTTGTTGCCTGTGTTACTGCAAAATAAAACATATCTCTCATGTCGCCTTTTGTTCCAATAACAGGCCACAACTACGTCATCAGTTTCCCTCCAAACCATTGCCCCAGTTTATGGAAGCTGGTTTGTTTATCTTGCAGTGCATAATCAATGGTCCTGGCCTTCAGTCTCAAAGTATCAATAATCCTTTCTTAGCACTTATCCTGGATGATATGAGCTACGAGCAATGTCAGATGAGAATGGCTGGCCGAGCAAGCTTCTGCCAAGACACCATTCTGGGTTGTACTGCAGATACTGGGTGAGGTAGAAGAGGTTTCTCATCCTTAGCACTTGGAGGCTCAAAAAGCAGAGTGTGAGTCAAAACTCACATGCATATGAAGTTAATCTGCTTTTAGAGGAGAAGTAATAGGAGGACATGCAGTAAGGTACCTCCAGTGTCAGGAGGGACTAATGGGGCAGCTTGCTATAGGAGGTTTGGAGGGAGCTGGACTGAAAACAGAAGAAAAGGAGAGAAGATTCTCTTGGATCCCTATATGTTCTGTGTATTTTCTTTCCATGTTGTTTATCCCAGAACATATACATCTTGCTCAATTAAAGAGCCAGATCAGCCAAACAGAAGAAAAACATGAAAACAGCACAGTCTGGTAACTTAAAAGCAAGCTATGACTCCACAGCAAGGTAATATATCTTTTTTCTTCCTAATGAATATTCTTAGATTTAAATGACACACTGTAAATCTGTGTAGACAGAAAACTTGGTCTGTCACTTAGACATATTTAAATTTCAATTTACTAAAGAAGAAGGACAGTTATAGTGGAGTCTGAGGTGTTTTTTTTTTTTCTTAGAAGCTACTGTTGTAACTTCCTCACAGTGACAAAACTCAGTATTATGAAATAAAAAATTAATTTGAACACTAGAAACAAAAGTGTGACCTGACACAAAGAAGCAGTCAAGATGTTTTCACAAGATAGGGAGCCTGACTTTTCAGTCAGTTATGCAAATAAACAGCCATATAAACATGTAAGCCAGGGACTGACCACACAGGAGATGGGAAAACTTGTCTCAGGGCTGTTCAATACAGATGTTTTAAGTGTAGACCAAATTACTCATAGCTAGTTTAAAAAAAGTAGATTTTAAGTGGCTTGTATTTCTTTGGCTTAAACAGTCAGAAACTCATTTATCAAGAACTCAAGTAAACTATTAAGCAAAAATTAGAATATCTGCAAGCTTCTGTCACTTAAAAGAAACTTATTTAAAATGGCACTTGCCAGGCAAGTTCAAATTCTTGCCATGTAAATACAACAAGCTTCTATGGGAAAAATAATGTAGTATGAAATCTTCTACATAAATAATTGGATAACATTTGTAATAAGCTTGTGACAGTAATAAGCTTGAACAAGTATTTTTGAAAACCTTTCCTGTTCAAGGGCAGAAACAAACAATGAAAGAGAAACATAATGCTAACAGAATAAACTAGTGCCACATGCTGTTTATGCTACATTCTCTTTCTACTGGATCGCACAGCTTACTATAGAACACTGCCTGTGCACAAATATGTGCAGGACACTGATACTCTCATCTGCCCCCCCCCCCCCACCCAAAGATTTGTAGATTTCCACAAATCTACTGAAATGGCTCTGTCCTCATTCAAGCAGTTTCATCCTCATTCAAGCAGTTTCCTGTCCGTAAGGATCAGAGACACCAAAAGGAGATATGTAATATTTCATGCAACGTATTACCTTGTTTAGCTAAAGTGAAGATGCAAGAAACTTAGCCACTGATTCCTAACCTGAGCAACTTTTACAGTTTCCAGAAGGCTGTTTCCATAACCATGTATCAAGCACCATAGGAACAGAGGTTCACACTTTGCAGCACTATCCTACTGTTTCCAAACTGTACCATTCTTATTTTAGACAGGCATTTCTGGTGACTGTTCTTCAAGAAGTTTCTTATTTTAAAGGTAAGGGAAGGAATGACAGAAGGACTGTTCTATAAAACTGCAGCTCATTCCAGCCTCTTTAGGATGCATACCTTATTGTGGGAAGACTGATAAAGGTTTTGTTGGAACAGTACCAAAATGCTCTTTTATTTGACACAAGTGTGAGTTTTTCAAAGGAGGAGGAGGAGGAGGAGAGGAGGATGAGTTGTCTGTCCTCCTCCAGTTGGCACCTGACTGGAGAACTCTGTTTTTCATACTGGTTACTTGATCACAGGGATCTAGGATTTCACTGTTTATCCAAGATTAATTTAGTCATTTACCTATGACTTTGGTGGACAAGCAGGAAACACAGATTTCTTACCAGCAAAGAGAAATAATGCTAGAATAATTTAACACTGAATATCACCACAGTGGTGATGTCAGAAGAAAGGTCCAAAGACACTCAAATCAAGGACTAGGAAGGCAGCAGAGTGATAATAGATATTTAGGGAAAACAGTGCAAGAAACAAACCAGCACTAAAGTTTTTATGTTATATCCAACCCAAAAAAAGCTGAAGTTGCTGAACTGGAGGTCACAACTGAACCACTGTGTTTACAGTCACTGTGAACTGTATTTTCCATTAATTTTTTTAATCCTTTTAAAAATGTATGTATACTACTGGCATCCTCACCATCTTGCAGCAAAGTTTCTCATGTTCTGAGAGAGTCATCTCTTTTCTTTGTTTTAAAACGTGTAAATATTGAAGTGCAACACTGAGTCACTTGATTTTCCTTTCTCACAATTACAATTAAAATTAGTTATGGAGGATGAGTGAAAGCAAACAGATGAACTCAAGTAAAGAGAGTGAGGAAAAACAACATCAAAGAGGAATAAAAGAACAGTTAAGGAATGAAAACCCAAAAAAGCAGCCACAGCCCTTCTGATTAAAATAGGATAGACTGTTATGCCAATTACCTTTCTGAGGATTGATTTTGGACTCTTTGGGAGGTTTCAGCACTACTTTATCAGTATTTATTGCAAAAGGTTGCATGATGGATAAAGAACACAAGATGTTTGCCTGAGCTCCAGAATGGTAACCCAAATCTAGCAGAAATGAGCAGAATTGATAAAAGCAGACCCAATTGAACTAAAACCTTCATTTTAATCTAGGTATTTGGATTTCAGTGAAATTGCATAAAAAAATACTTTTCCATGCTGGTGTTTACCCACGTACTCATGCACACACACAAAATATTAAAATGTAGATTCTTGCTTCATAGCTCATGTGAGCTTCTCAAGAGTGCGAGTGATATGTAAAATTTTCTTTCAGTTAGCTCTTACATTTTCCCAACACGTATTAGCATGGAAGATCAATTTCAGTACATTAAATCAACAGAAAATAATCAACATACTTCAGATTTAGGTTTTCATGTTGTACTTCCAGAGGCTTATACAATAAACCATGAAGGATTTAAGTGATTTCAAAAAACATTAGAATTTTTTTTTTCACTTCTTTCTTCTCTCACTTATTTCCTGGGTACAGTATAAATCAATATACACTGTATGTGTATAGGATCATAGGTACTCACACCAGCTAGGAGAGACAGTGCTGCAAGTACAAATTAGGAAATCAGGATTTTAAATTCCCTCCCTTGTCATTAGCATTATCAGCATATGTACTTGCAGTATGCACAGACACACAGGGACACACAGAGACACATATAAATATAAATATATATGCACACAAACACATATATATATGTATGTATATATGTAGGTATAGACATTTATGTCTTGCTTAGCTGGATCATACCTGCCTTGCCTTTAAAACATTTTATTTTCAAAGTGTCAGATTAAAGCCAGCTGGCCAGTTTCACATTTCCTGCTCACAGAACTCAAGCCATCAACTTGCGCCAGACTGCAGTTAGCTAATTCAAAAAGAACTTGCAAAAACCATTACAGAAACCAAGCAATGAAAATCTGCATCTTTTTATTATCCTGATGCAAAAAAATGTGCTAGCAAAACTAAAATGTACTACATGGATTTTATATAATTTTCAAAGCTTTGGGAGTAGCATTTGTAGTAGAAAAAAGTTGAAGGATGTGGGTAATTGGTTATTTTTGAGCAATGGTTTTCTGGCTGAAAAATCATTTTGACCTTCAGGACAATGATTGTCACTCACTTGACCAGCTGTTAAGGAACTGCCAGGAGACTGTTTACTGTTTCCACAGGGGCTGACCCAATCCAAAATTGCTCCTGGTAACCAAGAAGCTGCTCAGCCAAACTACTTTGCATGCCTACAACTTCTTACCATCCAAGTCTACATATGATACATCTCAGAAAACAATAAAATAGTCACATCAGTTGCTACATTTGTATTAGAAGACAGATGGAAGCCCTATCTTATTTTGAGACCACCTCTCTCTGCTAAAAGACTGTTTTTCACTTGCCTATAACATTGCCAAGACAAGGATTTCAGCTCAGATTTTCCATGCTAGGTCCTTGCTACAGTCTTGTTTTGGAAGATTTAATCCAAAACAGTTCCATCATTTCCGAGAACAAGGCTAGGAAAAAGGGTTTATTTTGCCCCTATTAAACAAAAAAATTCTGCAAAACGCTTGAGCACTCCTAGGCTTTGGAGTAGGAGCAGAAAAGTGTCAAGAGTCTGGTCTTTATGCCAGTTCTGTCTTTTCTGTCAAGTCATTAGTTTTTGAGAAAATAAAATTTGTAAGAAATAGGACAATCAGGACAAACAGTGGAACATGAATAATATTATAGGGAAAAAAAATTTGGATTGTCCAGAGCTGAGAGTAAGATGTGGTTTGGGGTGGGGGGCAAAGGAGTAGTTTGTTGCCTATGGGACAGGTTAGATAAAATGAAGATGCCTCAGTGAGGATGCAAGAGACACAAGGACGGGTAGCTGGAGACAGGACAAGAGAGGTCAAGCTTTTGTCATGTTTGTCATCACTGTCTCCCTCCAGAGCCTGAAGAGTACTCTATTGCTGGTTCCCACCTTTCCCTTCTACTAAAACATGCTCTGGTGTACCTCCACAGCTGCCCTACATTGAAATGAGTGGGTTTTGCCAGTTATTTCACTGCATGCTAGGCAGACATATCTTCACAAATAACTAGCCTGAGTGTTTGCACAGTGCCACACAGTAATACTTCATTTCCTTCTGTTGGCTTGGAAAAGAACAAACAAACAAAATAAAGCACAGAAAGATTTTTATAACTATTAAGGCTGAAGAGCTGGGCATGAGGTTGCAAAGAAAAGCCAGAATCCAGTTCACTGTGAAACTTCATTTGAGCCTACTTCTGAATATTACGAGCAGACAGCCTGTAACTACAGCAGGTTTTCATGCTCTGCCTTAAGCAGACATGCTTAAACTTTGGCAATATTTGTCTATTTTATGCTACCTTTCTATCTATAAACACACCTTGATGTACTTTCCCATATTAATGTTTCAGAAATTTACCCATTTTCTTCTGTTTCTCTAAGGAAAATGCTATAAATTGAACCCCCTGCCAAATACGTAGTTATTTAGCCAAGGGGTGCCTATGATTTGCTGAATACATGCTGACTTCTGTAAAGCCCAGTGAACCTCACATTTTGTGATATTTGTCAACAGAAATATTTTGCAACTTGTTTCCATGGGAAGGAAGACTTTCACAAGACTTGAAGCACTCAGAGGAGTTTTTTGAGAATTGCCAGAGACCAGTAAACCATGCTGCAAAGCATGGTGTGTCTCCCCCTCCTACACATCTTCAGGCTCAGAAGCAGCAAGGCAAGTTTCTTCACAACTGTTTTACATATCCTGACTTCTAGGAAAACAAAAATTGTTTTTCACAAATTCATGCTGGCAAAGATTTTCCATGTAAATGTCTGATACTAAAAAACATGCCACCTCCAAGGCTGTTTTAAAACTCCAACCAGTTTTAAAAGTCATGCTCAGATGTCATCACTACTCATGCAGTTGATTTTGCTACATAAGCTACTAAACCTTTCCAGAATTAATAAACAGGAGATGACAAAAATAAATTATAAGCTTGCCATTTAATTTCTCTGCAAATGTCTTTGGGTGATACTATGAGAAACTTTTCTAGTATGCACTTGCTGGGTACTAATCAAATTCCTTTTTATTCTCTAACACCTGAAAGGCAACTATAAATTCTGTTATGTTTCATGGATAATGTATGTAAAAAAAAAACCATTGAAACTTTAAGGTATCAGGTATCTGACAGAAAACACTACCCAAAAACTAGGACAAATTTTAAATGTAAATTTGCCTCTCAACACAGTTAGGCAGCTGGTTTTTCTGATCTTTTATGGTCAGCAACTACTGCTATTTCAAAAACTAATTTGTAGTGGACAAAATATTTAAGATGCTTGCTTTTTTACTTAGAGTTGCAATACAAGCTTCCATTCATATATTCATCATATTACCACACTGTGGTCAACATATAGTGATCTATCTGGTTCTCCTTAGACAACTCACTGATAGCAAAAATCTGTTAAGAGAACTCAGGATAACTACAGAAGTAGTTATCTACTATTTCACTTACAGAAATCTGTGTAAAATCAGTCTTTGTAGCAGGAGTGGAGATTACAATGGACGTATTACAGTGGAGGTATTACAATGGCTTAAGGACGTACTCAGGAGGTGATCTCAAGTACCAATGTGTTATTAATTTGCTGAAATCAGGTAATGACCTCTCCAGTGAGACACTGCAAATCTTTCAAGTCCATTGCTCTCATTTACACTGACTTCTGGTTTTATATTGTAACCCAGCAGCTGAGTTTAGAGAAGTAGGATCAGCTCCCCATTTTGACCAGAACTTACCAGTACTTTTCAGATTAATTAAAATCTGTAATTCAGTATGACGATGATGATATGACTCACATAGGAAACAAGCAAACAAAAATGAGGGGCTGTGGAGCATGCTGAGAAACCAAGACACAACTGGCATTTGTTAGAGCTCCTCTGCTGAAATCTCCAGCTAATTCACTTTGCAGGTATAGGTCACAAAGAAACCCAAAGAAGTATCCTGAAGAAACCTGAGAAGAAACCTGAGAAGGCAAAAAAATCCCAAAGAAACCTGAGAAGGCAAAAAAAAATCTCCTCTCAGAATTCGGAAAATTTGAAGAGTTGGCTCTTACCTTGCAAGGCATAGGCTTTTTGAAAGAGATTTCAGCTTGAGTCCAAACTCCCTTTGGAGAGTCCAAGACAGACCAGATTTTCTCTTGAACGACATGATTCTCCTCAAAGATATAAACTGCAAGAGTGCCACTCATCTTGAAAAACCCATATAAGGCATAATAAAAACGCAGACAAAACTGCAAGTTTCCTGGCAGGGTCGGGCCATACAGACGTCCAATGTACTCAGGTTGTGATGTAAACTTCGTGTTTGCCAACAAATAATAACCTGCAAGACAGCATAATTATTGTATTTAATATGCTATTAGCACAGCAGATTTGCTATTATTGCATCAGACTTGGGTTATAAAGACAGTTCCAACTGGCAAGAAATACATTATCACACTCTGACAGGAAATAACCATTTTTTTCCAAAAGCATCCTGTCTGCTTCTAGTTAAACTGGCAAATGGCTAAGTTAAGAAATAAGCACTTATCAAATTTATCCTCAAAAATTCCCTGGCCTGCTGGCATCACTGGAAAACTGGCCTTTTCAGGGTTAACACTGTGAGATAAGAAAAACGGAGGTTGGGGCACAAAGCCTATTATTTCCTGCACTAAGTTTAAAGAGCTGAGACTTCAGTGCATGTGATTAATAACCATGAATACTCTACCCAAAGAGATGTCTGAATTTCAGAACTTATTATGTGGTTTCACTACACAATATTTCTGTTTTCTATTAAAAACACCAACTATCCTAAGGCTAGAAGAGCTAGAAGACCACGTTTCCTCTCTAAAACAAATGTATTAACCTATTATTACATTTACTTCCATATTTTTGTGGATTCATCCCTCTAGCAACTACAGAGCAGTATAGTATGACTATTCAGTAGGTGACCTTCCTCCTCTGCACATGGGGAAGCACAGGCAGAGTTCCAGACAGGACCAAGCTGTGAACACTGATTTTTAATGTCAGAGAGTTGCACTGAGGCAAGCTAACCATTGTGCCAGTGATATTGCTAAAAAGAATGAACAATGATGCCATAGGTTAACCTTTATATAACCTTTTATATAACATTTATATATAGTTTGACTCTTCTGGGAAATAGCAGTTTTGATTCACCAAATCCAGTAGTGTGATCTCCTGCTCTGTACACATTGCGCTTCACTTTCACTCTGCTCCATCCTGGGCCATCCTTGTGATCTTGGTAAAAATTACACAGACCTTCCTCAAAATTGCAGCCTGCATTGGCAGGATTGAAAGGAGTTCCTAAAAGAAAGACGCATATGTTCATAAAGATGAGTACAGTGCGATAAGCTTAGGTGTTTGATGCAGAAGGATATCAAAGCACACTTTGGTTTGTCTTGCTTTTCTTTATGGAAAGTAGGCATGTGCAAAGATGTCACACATATATAGTGTATGGTCATGACGAAATGAAACTATCAAATTTCTACTGTAAGTTGGTCTTATGTTCTTGTATTTTTGCTGGAGCCAGGCAAAAACTGGCTTCATAGCCCCCCTAAAACACAAATAAGCTACAGATATTAAGATTCTTCCTCCAGGACATAATTCACAAAGATTTTCAGACCATTTTTGAGATGTTTTCATCTGCCCCTTCATTCAAAAGACTATTAGGACAAAATGAGTGTGTCTGTGTGCCTGTGTGTGCACAACGCATTTAGTATTTTTTTTAAAGAGCACTTCTTAAAAATCCTTTTTGTAGTTATGTGTAATGTGAATGCATATGCATGCTGTAAGTAGGTAAGCAAAATAATTTTTAGTTCATGTACCACCTCATGGCTACTTTCCTCTGGAGCTTACTCACACAGTACTAACTCTGCAATGAAGAAAGCTGAACTATTTATAGTAAAGTTGATTAAAAGCAAAGCTAAGACACCCCCCCCCAGCCCTGCTGACAGCTCTCTCTCAACCTGCAGTGTGGAATTAATGGGTCAGGGCTTGCTTTAGTCTGGAAAAAAGTGACTCGGCTGTATGGGGCTTGCTAGTAAGTAAAACATTTCTCCTTCTTCAAAGGCCTCACCGGCCTCTTACAGAAGGTGCTTGGGGAAGGAGTGGCACAGACCAAAGCTATCATGCAAGTTTTGGCTTCGCCAGGAGCCCAGACACAGGATGCTGTGTACATCACTCTACAGCAGCACACATGGCCCTTCTGCTTGGAGACTAAGAGAGCTTCTCCAGCAGGGGCAGGTACACAGAAAATCAGCTTTAGTAGAAAAGAAATTTTTGCTCTGGAGTGATGCCTGAGGTGTTCAGCCTCAGGCAGGCAAAATCTGAGCCCTGCCTATGTGTCTTACTCTTCTGCAGCCATGGCCTCACACCTCTGCTTTCCTAGTTAAAGGCAGGTGGAAACCTACCATTAAACCCATATTCTGGTTCATCCTTTGCTGAGCAGGTTTAGTACTCTGCTACCTTCTTCTCCATTTGGCTAACATCAAGACTTTCGTTGAACAAAACTTCCAGAAAAAAATAAATAAAAAACTTAGTGCTGTATATATATTATATATACTATATGCTATGGCTGAATACAAGGAGAATGGAGAGCTCCTGCCTTTTAACATCTCTACTCAGAAGAATTAAAGATGGCAATAATTGATAAGTCTGAAGGATCAAACAGTATATGTTGTATTTCAACAACATAAAAAAGCAAATAATTTACTTTCATTTCTCAAAAAAACCCCAAACCCCGAAACAACCACAAAACCAATCTTCAAAATAAAAGTTAGCAGACAGAATTCTAGATGAACCTATCATATTCAGAACAGATTCTGAACCATTCAGATTAGATCTGAACGTCAACCATTTTGGAAGAAAATGCTATAAAATTTGTCTGAAAATTAAAATGGAAAAAACAGAGAATCAGCTCCAACCCCTTGAAAATTGCAAACATAACTTAGAAGTTTTGTTGCAAAATAAAAGCAAGTACCAAAAAGGTATTGAGGAGATAATGAAACAATGGATTTACTCAGCCAGGAGATGTGGATTATTAATGATTAATGTATCTGGAATCTGCCTCTTGCAGCAGTGATACTTCAGCAGTGGAGGCATAGCTATCAGATCCTCTGAGATTAAAAGGGGGAAGAAACAGCCTCTTTTTCATTGATCACTTTAAAGAATTGGCAAAAAAATTCAAACTTATGACCAAAGGAAACCACTAATCTACTTTTGACTAGTGTTTTAGTGCCACAGTAAACCAGCTACTTAAGAGGCTGCATTCATAAATGACAAAGTCCTTTGTTCCAAGTGCCTCCACATCAGAGGTCACAGGGATTCAGGTGGTGTCTGTTGTGAAAACCTAACAAATACCCGGAAGTGAGTAATACCTCCTAGAAGAGTGAAGACAGGCATGCAAGGCTCATGTTTTGGCTCTGAAGAACACCTCAAGGCATGTGGCATGAAGAATGTCTACACTTGCATTAATGAAAAGCCCAAGCATTTTCTTCCTTGAACCATCACACCTTGGAAAATCCACCCTCTCTTTCTGTGACAGGCCTGCAAGTGGCAATTTCTCAAAACCCACAGTAATGCAAATACAGCATTCAGTCCAGCACTCCAGTTGCAAAACCCTGAGGCAAGGTCTTTGGAAAGAAAGCATTTAAGGATTGGTTTCTGAAAAAAATGAATGGCACTGGTGTTATCTGCTGTTGTCTTCTGTAGGAAGAGGAGCCCAGTGGAGCTGGTCAGTTTGAGAAGGTAGCACCAAAATTGCAAATAGTGACAGACAGTTCTGAGGGGCAAGGCAGAGAGGGAAAACAAGTGAGGTAAATAGCAGTAAGAGCTCATCATACCTGTCTGATTGCTGCAGTGAACCGGAGAGAAAGAAATGTCATCAAGGGCAACATAACCTCCCTTGGCACTATTGAAAGCAACTTCAAATATTACCTAGAAATTATAACAAGTTGTTATTCATCTGCCATATACTCAGCAATAATTTTGGTACACATCTTTGAAATACAGAATTCTGATTGCATGTCCCAGACAGACTCCAGCACATCTCATACAGTGCTGCAAATGGTGGGACAAATTAAATTATATCAATTATTAGGGATGTAAATAAGAGCCTGACCTTGGCACTAGATCGTTGCTCATTCATGGTCAAGGAAACACCAAAGGGAATGTAGCTCTTCTTCTGCTTTATGAAGCTTGACTTTTAAAGATGCAGTATGGCTTCTGCCATTGTATTATACAATACCACTATTCACAATCATCAATCTTTACTGACTAAAGCTCCAGTTTTATCTAGAATCGGCCTGGATCAAAAGCTAAAAACCTCCTGGGCTCATTACTCCGCTGTTAAAATACTAAATTTTACAGTTTTCTGTAAATATTCTCAGACATTGAAACCCATGACTTGTTAGCTGTCAGGGAAGATTTCCTGTACAGAATTTATTTAAGAACCAGAAAAGCTATTGCTGTGTTTTGTTTACCTCAAAGATCAAACAATGCTTGTATTTAATCATTCCCAAGGGAAATAATTTCCTCAAGTAAGTGGAGGTCCATCTATAGCTCTTGAGGAAGTGTCATAAAATTTCTCTGAAGTATCAAAGCTCTGAGATACAGGAAAACTTTGAGAGCCAACCCCAGGGACACAGCAAGGAAATATGGACAAATGTTTTCAGAGTGAGATTCTTTTCAGTGAAAGCAATGCCTGTGATGTTTTGCCTGAGAATGGGAAGCAAACTGGCAGAGCTAGTAAAAGAACCCTGAGCAATCTCCCTTAGCCAGATGAAACAAAGAGGAAGACCCTCTTGAAGCAAGCGAAAAATTTATGTTAAGATTTAATATTATTTCTATAAAATTATCTCTGAAATAATTACTGTGTTAGATTACATAGAAATTGCTTGAGCAGATTAAAGGCCTGTCTAGCCCAGTGTCTTCTTTCCAGCAGAGAGCACCTGCAGAAAGAACTGAAGACAATTACAGGCTTTCAGTTCTTCTTCCCTTACATTATATTCCTGATGGATTCTTTCTTTTCTATTAATTTTTTTAATCAGTTTTTTAACTGATCTTAATAATGGTACCTATGGTACATTGTGGAAGTGAGTTCTAGGGTTGTGTCCTATACAAAAAGACCCTCTCTCCATTTTATTTTAAAACTGTTGCATGGTAACTAAGAATTTGGAACAGCAATGTAAATTTTGAGAAACAGGGAACAGTTAATCTTTTCTGTATCTTTCATGACTCTTAAGAATCTCTACCATATTCTATTTCCATCTTTTTTTATAAGGGCTGAAAACTGTTATTTCATTAATGTAAATTGCCCTTACTTTTAATTATCTGCATCTCCCTCTTCGACAATATTTTGTATTCTTTTTTTAGTCTTTTAAAATCTTTTTTTAACTGAGAGAGGGAAATTGCACCCTGCTGAACATAAGGTTTCCCTGTGCATCAACCCAGTGGTACAACATCCTGTGTATTGCTATTTATTCCCATATGGATAGTTTCCAACATTCTGGATGGAGTTTTGAATGCCACCAGGAAATGAGAGGATATTTTCACAAACTCAATGGCAGTATTGCCAAGCTCTAAGGGATCATTAATTGCTTTCCATTGATAGTGCTAGGACTGATTTTCCCCTTTTTGTTTGTATTTACTGAATCGGTAATTCACTTACCATCCTGTATTATGAAGTCATAAGATCTTCCCTCCTTTTTCGTAAAGTCTTAAATTTAAATGAATGATCACTGACTTTATGGAGTATAAAAGGACTATGTAACATCTTGTGAAAATTAGCTTTACCCCTCATAATTTCTGGAAATCTACAGGTTTAGGGTGAATTAGTAAATAACTTAGGTAGAATTAAAGCAAGTAGAATTTATTGTAATCCACATAATTAGAAGTATGTATGTACAGAGAGAGTACATGGGTGTGTGTATATATATATATATATAAAAAATTACATATATATATGTAAAATATACATGTAATATATATGTATGTATATAATATACACACACTGTTTATTTCAGTCTTCTAAGCTTGGGGTATTTTTTAGAAAACACTAGGGAATAAAATATTAATTTTTTTTCTGATACTCTCGAAAGTCATTATAATAACTACCGAGTGCTGTCTTTCACATTTAAGGACTACTGTACCCTTAGAACCCAAGTTTGGATGTTCTCTCACAAACTGCAAAGGATCACAAAGGATCTAAGTAAGGTGGAGAATAGACCTCAAATATTTTTTTTAATTTTTCTTCTGCAGTATTTTTCTTATGCATTATTTTACGGCACTCAGCATCTTCAAAAATTAATGAAAGAGTCAGAAATAGGGAACTGGGAGAACCTTGATATTATTCAGCAACTAAAAAAACCCCATCAGTCAGACTCTACAACCTGCCAAGGTACTCTGATCACCTGGCTTCAAAATCAATTATGTGTTGATGGAAAGTGTAGAAAGTGATCCTCCTCCTTTACGCAAAGGGTGAAGGAAATCACAGATCACCTTCTTTACAGCCATCTCTCAGATGGTCCCTGGATGGTCCCTGCCATGTTCCTGGCTTAGCCTGAGCTGGCACTCATGTCTGAGGCAACCTGGAATTCGCTGCTGGACTGTGCTGGAAGGATTGCTTTACCTCCATGGGATACGGCGCGTTGAAGTCGACTTCTGCCAGTGCCCAGGCTGCATTCAGTGCACTGTCTGTTTTCCAGATCTCTTCATAAAAGCCACTCATGTCTCTTAGATAAACAGTAAAAACAATGCTGCTTTCCTGCTTAAGCTGATAATAAAAAGATAAGCAGCCAGATATTGGAGCTGTGGTCTTTGGTGAGATAAGCTGGGCCACTTCCTGAAAATGTTTGACATAAACGGAGTCCACGTACATGTAGTGACCTAGAAGCAGAAAAAGACTTGGTATAAGGATACGCTTTAAAGAACACCACATTTGAGAAGTGTCAGCAGATGCACAGGGACTGGACATATAGATCTATGACCTGGCAAACAATGGTTGCTTCCTACAAAATTTTAGTAATTGTAAAAGATTATTTTCTCTCTTTTCCTCCTATGTGCAACCCAAAATCATTTTGCTAAGATACCACTGGCAAAATAGTCAGTCTCAGCTCTTTATTACTATTAGAAATAATATATTATCGATATTTGAAACATAATAAACTCTAAACTTTGGGAGCCCTTCATAATGTGCAACAACCTTGTAAACTCCCAGCCTCACAACTCGGTATAGTATTTTGTCTCTCTCAAGTGCAACTTTTACTGAAGCAATCAAGTAAATGAACAAGATTATAAGCCATGTGTTTTCTCATCTTTCACACATCAGTTCATTTAAAATATCAAATCATTGTCAAATAGCTTTTAGTCCTTACACATCTGCTCAGTGTACCTAGGATTTGGTAAATAAATGTCTTATTTTTACTGCATGGACTGGAGTTTTTATGTAAAATCCTTAAAGAAGATTTCTGTGAGATGTTAATGAACAGAAAAATGCATTATATATGAGGAGAGTACCTTCCCATCATGGATATAAGCCAACATGACCTGCAGGAATTTCAAAGGGCACAGCTTCTGATACTTTGATTTCGGGAGTGCTATCTCAATTTAAACAGAACACATCCATGTTCACAAACTTGCTAGGAAAATATTGTAATGTTTCTTCTTCTGCACTCCCAGAAACACAGCACCAAGGAGTATTTGATGAACAAAAAAAAAGTCTCTTCACAAGTAGGAAGCCTGGAGAAGACTGAAGTGTCAGACTGGTGGGGTACTTCAGCACAAACACTGCAAACTCTTCCATTGGGTTTGTGTTGGAACCACTACATCAATTAGTACACAGCAGACTCAGATCTTCAGATGTCACTTCTCACTTCACTCTGGTGGAAGGACAGAAAAGGACTTGCTTGGCTGTGGATCTCCTCCAGATTGCCCACTGCCAGGGACTGCTGACTTCAGCAATACTTGCCTGTGAGGTTCTCAGCTTCACTTCTGTTCTGCAGTTTTGGCACATCTCATAGCTTAGCTACAATCTCCCTGGATGATGCAGCTTCCCAGATCAATTATTGCAAAAAGAAGGCTCTTCCATGACTTCAGGCTTCTCAAGATCTTCTCAGTAAATAGTTACCAGTGAGGGCTTGGTGTGAAATAGAAATGCTGTGGCTACAAGAAAACACATCCCTCCCAGCTGGGAGCATTTCCTGTCACAGTAATTCTATAATAATAGGCTGATCCACTGTCTGCTGTTGAAGTTGTTATGAGTTTCAAGTTCCATCAAAATTTTACCAGCATTTCAGTGCCAGGGGGTGACAGAGGGATGGAGTGACACTCTGTACTCAACTCACACAATTGTGAAATAAGTAAAAAGGCACAGCGGCATGAGTTAAGGAAAGAGGATCAGCCCTGCTCTTCATGAGATGTGATTCCTTGCACTGCCACAAGCACTGTGCCATCCAACACACACAGTGTGCAGCAGCAGCCAGACGTCCTGACCATCACCTGCTGTGGAACTTTGTGCAAAGGTAAAGTTACCCCACAGCCCTTCTTCACAGCTGTGTAAAAAGCTCTTCCCTGAGCAAGGTCTCCAGGACAAGGATTTCATACAAGGCAAGTGCAGAAATTCCAATAATACTTCCCAGCATTTTGTCTCTGAGGGCCTGTACTAACAGTGTTGCATTAGACTGAAAGAAACAAAACTTCTATACTGTGCAGTTTAACCCGAGATTCTCCAAGAATGTTTAGGGAAAAGGAACTAAGGGAACTAAGGAAAACCTTAGTTTTCCTACTCAATTTTCTCAATATTCACTTTTTAAAGAAAAACCCTGCCAGATGTACAGAGCAGCAGTACAAGAATCTAAAGCTTACTGTGGCCCATACATTTAGAATACACAGAAAGTTGAATTTTCCTGCTCTCACATCCAAAATTTTACTCTTACCTCTGAGTACTTTTGCAAAGAGTGTAACAACCTTATTATGAAGCTTACAGGCAATTTTGTGTAAACTTCTGCAAAATCCCCTAAACTCTCTAATGCCTTTTTTTTTTTTCCCCATAAATCACTCTTATCATCCCCACCCCAACCCCACAATGGAAAGAACCCACATAATAATAACTTGCAGTCTGAGAGTCATGCATGAATCACAAACTCAGATTTTTCCACTATATTTCTGCTCTACATTTGTTGCTTACCCAGTGCACTGTTAAGTGTGTGGTCTTTGGGCAGGATAGACTGAGAATTCCGAATGTTCCCTCCTCCAACAAACCAGTTCACATTAGGATTCCAGCGGTTCACATAGCCACAAAGATGATTTTCTTCAAAGTCACACTCTGCAATTGCAGACACCACCAGCTGAGTGCACACATTTTCATTACAGAAATAGGAAGAGCAAATTGCTAAGCACTGGCATCACTTCACATATGGCAGAGCAGATAATGCCTGTACTTACAAAACTGGACACGGCATTTAAGAGCTCGTAATAAATAGAAAAAAACCTATCCAAATTTTTGATAAAAATTTTTGATGAAATTTTTATTTCCATCCTCTTTGGACCAATCTGTCTTTTCATCATTTTCCAGGATAGGACTGCTGTAATTTAGAACCAAATAAAGCAGATCTAAATATACCACCTCCATGTAGTAAATAGCCAAAGTAGAACTTTCACTTGTAATTTAGGGATGGCCAGAAGCAAAGCAGGATAAGTATTTCGTAACAAATAGTAATGCAACTGCTTTGTCTCCTTCACAGAGCCAAAGAATTGTGACAACTTGGTTGGACTCCACCAGAGCACTCCAGAAATGTGATCTCCCAGCCTCCTAGACACCGGAATTTTTGAACTTCATTAGCAGTTTTTAGCAAATGTCATGAGGAAATGGTTGTAAGTGTAAATATATATATCAGCAGAGTCTTTTCTCTGCAGCCTCAAGCATTGTAAGGAAGCCATGAGCAGGCAGAGAGCAGAAATAATCTTGCAGCTGTTATGTCTAGTATTTGAAGCAGTGCAAAGGTTTTTTTTTAAATATAACAGTTGTTCCTTCTTGAACAATAAATAGATTTGGAACTACATTGTTGTATATAATATGTGTGTTGTGTGAATACATATATCTCACAGAGCCAGTGGTGAAAAAATCCACTTACGAGTTTGTGCCTTCTTAGCTGAAAAATTATCTGTATTGAATATGGCAGTGTATTTTTCAATTATGAAAAGCGCTGTCTTTTTTTTAAACCCAGACCTTCCATCCAGTTTTAAAACTGCCAACAAGGCATTCTTTTCTATGCAGAGAATATGAGGGTTGAGAGGAGAGTACTTACCAATACAATATCCTGAAGTTATTTTGATTTCAAAAACTGCTATACTGGTGGACTTATCTTGTCCAATTTCACCTTCCAGTACAAGCTGCACAACATAAATCAAACTGTCAATTTTAGTTTATTTAATTTAGATTTTCATTAGTACCTTGAATATTTAAACAGGATAAACAGGAGAACAAATTGTTTCCTGGGGAACCATCATCCTTATAGTCGGGTGTGCTTTTGCTGAAAGAGCTTGGCAGAATTCATTAAAGATGGAGCCAGTGCTCTTCAACCACAGAAGACATGCTTAAGGACAATGAGACAGGGCAAAAAATTCCCACACTTCATTTAAGAGTACAGAATTCCATATTCCTCAGCTGTGGTTATGCAAGATGTTATGCAAGTGAGTGACACAACATGATGGTTTCTGGGTAGAAATACTCTTCTGTCAGCATTTGACTCCTTCCAGAAAGGCACAGAGGGCAGGAATAAGTGAGTGCAGCTGCAGACCCAGGACCTGGGAGTTCCTGTATCTGCCACCTGGCACCAGCAGGGATACCAGGAGATGAGGCATCCTTGAGGCAAGGCTCAGCTGGCTGTGTGTCCCTGTGAGCTGCTCCACATAGCTGCTGGTCAGAGCACTGCCTCCTGCCAGCTCTGCTCGTGGGTGCTAGGGGTGCAGGGCTCAGCTGACTTGTGCTGCCAGCCTTAGAAATGACAGCCAAGAATAGGCCTCAAAACAAGTCTGCATATATTAAACAAGTAAGTTTGTGCAGCCCAATATGTGCACCAGAAAGATGCCTGTGGCACCTTCTAAAGCTGGGCTTACCTTATACTTCCTTGTGCTGTTCACTAAATCTAAGCTAGCTATGAGCCAGCTGTCTGATGGCTCCTTGGCTGACCACAGCAAACGATCAAAACTTTCTCCTTCCTGCCTCAGGTACAGGTTGAGCCTGGCAGGGTTGGGTGAGGTGCCTGAAGTTGTCGCTATCTGATAGATCAGTCTGACACAGCTCCACTCCTCGGAGTACAGATCGGGGCTGGACAGCACTGCTTTCTCACCCTCATACGACGTATCCACAGAAATGTAATGTCCTGGGAACAGACACCAGAATAATGAATGTCAGAGGATTTGCTTTTGCATCCCTGGACAGGGCAAAAAATTCCTACACTTAATTTAAGAGTACAGAATTCCATATTCCTCAGCTGTGGCTAAGCAAGACGTTATTGTGACACAACATGATGGTTTCTGGGTAGAAGTACTCTTCTGTCAGCTTTTGACTCCTTCCAGAAAGGCACAGAGGGCAGGAATAAGTACCTGGAAAAAGTACTTAGTTAGGAAGGAATGGTAATTCTGGGACTAGGTCAGGAGGCTGAGACTGCCACCCATCTGGTAAGTCACTTAAGCTTTTGATATCTTGCTGTGCTCACACAAATGTGACTTCATGTGTCTTCCACCATTTTTAAACAGAATCTTTAAATTACTGGAAACTTTGAGACAAGATATTTTATCCGTGTAAAGCAGATTATTAAGCAGCATCCTTTGGGACAGATAGCTGCAGATAGACAATTTGATTGACAAGACAATTTGCATACAGAGAAATATTCTGCAGGAATATTTAATTGTTTTTAATAGATCAGAACTTTTTATTTTCATGTAAGCTTAAAAACAATACACAAAATGAGATATTGCAGCTAAATCTCCCAAAGCACTTCTAGTTTCAAAGAATAAAACTAGAAAGATACTTCTAAGTAGTGAAATCTACATGTTCAAGTCTGCTGTTTCAAAAAATTGCAAAATGTAAAGCAACATTTAAACATACCAGCAGTCCAAGATTATTCTAAAATTACTCTCTGGGGCAAGGTCCAAAACAGCCTTCTATTTAAAAATGAAAGGGAGCAATGACAAGCCAGAAGTGTATGACAAGGCAAAAAAAGTGCAAAGGAAACAATGTGTAGAAAAATGAGGCAATGGTGAATAAATTACAGTGAAGCATAAGGATGGTCCTGGAGGCTCTACTAAGACATCGAAACCAAGATCAGAAGAGTAAAATAGACTACAGGAGTCAAAGAAACCTGAAATGCAATACCAGAAACAAGTGATACAAAAAATGAAAACTTAAAAATAAATTTTAGAAACCCCAAACACCACAAAACAAAACGATAACACAAAATAGGAAACCCATGTCTGAAACGTTATCTCACAGACTATCAGGGAAACGATCCTTCTAACCTAGTGTCAATGTATATTAGACAAATCCCAATTCTGATGCTAAATCTCATCACCCGAGCTGCAAGTATGAGTTAAAAGTCTGTCAGGGCTGTGTCAAATTAGCCCTTTACCCAGCAGCACATCACACTTTCCAGAGCATATACTTCTTTAATCTCATCTCATTTGACCACAGAGCTTGTTAGTTTCCATGCATATGTAATACTTGGATAACTCAGAAATGTCAGCAGTCGCACTGATGTTAAATACACATTTTTGAGGCACAAAAATCCCCTCCCAAATTCTGACTGAACCCTCCCACTCTACCAAGACATTCTGGGGCTACTTCATAGAAGCTCCCCTGCTGCCTTTTCAAAAGTATTCTCTCCAATGGAAAAAAATAATTTGCATGGAGGGTCACCACAGCCTCAAGGCAAAGGGCAGGTATAAATCTGCTTTATGAGATTCCCAAAGTACTCTTCCATAGACCCCTAGAAGTATGCCAGGGGCAAACAGTTATTCTGGCAACACCTGATTCTTTGAGAATTGCATTTTACAGCAGCCCCCTGCGACTGCTCCCTTTCTCACTGTCAGATGAAGTGCCCAGAAACCCATTTGTGCTGCACATTTTGTTTAACTGATGCAAGATAAATGATTGCTAGGAGATAGCTGTAGCCCTAAGCAGTGCAAATACAGAAAAGCTGCATTCTCTTTCCCTTTTTAGGGAATGGAATTTTTTTTTGCCTCTTATCATAATTTCTCTTTATATCTACTGTCTGGTTTTAGTCTACTGGGGAAAGATATAAAATCACTGGTTAAGAACAAGTAACTTGTTACTGCAGCAGTATTTGAAAGAAAAATAAACACTGGAATGAATATTTAAAAATAGACACCTCATGTGCATGCCAAATACTTAATCTGCCACTACACAACATGGGAGTCCATAGCATTGACTTCCATGCATTTATCCAGTTAGTTCACACAAGTTAGTACACACAGCCTTTATTTGCTGGCATATGCCTGCCCAAGGTATGAATGTTTTTTTACAGGAAGATAGAGGCAAGTCACCAAGACTCCATCAGAAGTCAAACTTTTCTTGCACATTTGGTTTTAATTGATGCAATAGATAAAATCCTATTCAGATGAAGAATCTATGTTTTCAGGCTAGCCTAAATTTGGATCATTTTACTTAAAAAGAAACCTACAATATAGAATTCATGCCTGCTAATTTCAGTTTAGATTTTAACCCTGGTTTTGTCTGTATTTCAAGAGAAACCCCATAGAAAACAGACCCTTCTTATAATAGTAATCTTTGTTCTTTGTTTTTTCTTTTTTTTTTTTCAGAAATGAATTAGAATTGACATAGGAAAATACATTCATATGAAGACCTCAAATTACCAGCTATGAGGCTTAAATGGCTGCCAGGTTTTAAAATTTAATTAGATGCAGGCTAAGGTTTCTTCTACAAAAATAGTGGTTTAAAAGAAAACCTCTTATAATTTCCAATTGGGATGATTATGTTAGTGTAAATTTGACTCTGCTGTCTGTATGTTGTGCACTTGCTCCCACTTTTTCTGACTCACCACAGGCATGAGAGCAAAGATCATGAACTCCCTTTTTAACTGGGGGGTGATGGCTGGTTGCTTTTTCCAATAAGAATAATTTTACATATTCATTAACTCTCCAGAGTACTCTCACTCCCAACCTAATAATTTTATCTTCTTTTGAAAACTTAAATGTGTAATTGGCTCCACTGAAATCAATGTGAGTGCTGATAGAGTGCTTTATGTGTAAGTTTAAATGCTTTGCTAATCAGGATCAGGGAGCATGGCACTTGGCAGTACCAAGCACAGAAATGTTAAATTTCTTCCAAATGAATGCCGGCATTGACTAAGTGGCCTTTACCCTAAACTGTACTTCAGTAACAGCAATGACGTGCCATTGATGCAGAAAGGAAGGTCTCACAATGCAGACCTCAAGGACTGACACAGAGCAATTGTGAGAGCAAAGCAAGGCGAAGGGGGGTGTTCCTTGGAGTACAGAAGTCAGGCAACTTTTCACACGTGTTTGTGGGAGTAATGGAAGGTTATTTTCCAGTCGGTGGAGAATTTGATGAATGCACAGTGGTGAAGCCTCTCAAAAATTTAACATGCAGCTTCATTTTGCAGCATGCCACAATCCCCCTGCAAATGCCCATGGCAGTTAATTTATAGCAGCCATTCAGGAGTTATTGAGAGAGGGCTACTCTGCAAAATCGCAGGAAGGCAGGTGAGAGTAGTCACAAAACTCTAGGAAAAGCCTGATGACACAGAATCACAAGCATGCAATTTCCAGCATTTACTTGCTCAGGGTGTAGATGCAGCACTAAGCAGTGTAAGAGGCTGTGCAGCTACAGGAAAGCTGAATTTTCTTTTTCATTTTCTGACTGAGATGACTTCTTGAGTATCATGGAGAGTGGCCTAGCAACTATATAGTCAATTCCCTCAGAACTCTGGGATGCATCTCATCAGGTCCCACAGACCTTCTCAGTTTCCTCAGGTGGTCACAAACCTGTTTCTCTCTGAGGCACTTGGCTTCCCCAGCCACATTTTACAGTCCATGCACCCGAGGGGTGTGGAAAAGAAAGGCTGCCAGTGAGGGCGGAGGCAAAAAATTTTGAGCACCACAGCCTTCTCCTCATCCTAGGTACCAGTTTGTCAGCCTTCCTTATCAAGGGGGTAAATGCTTTCTTTGACCTTCATATTATGGCTGACACACCTGTAGAAGCTCTTCATTTTGTTCTTCATGACCTTTGTGAAGTTCAGCTCCAGCTTTGCCTTTGCCTTCCTCACCCCATTCCTACACAACTGGGCTGTGACACAACAGTCTTCCCTGGATACCTGTCCTTGCTTTCACTGACTGTGGATTTTTTTCTTGCCTTTTAGTTTGACTAGCAGCTCCTGACTAATCCATGCCAGTCTTTTGCCTTCCTTGCCTGAACTTTTCCTCCTTATGCTAGTTCTTGTGCTCTACAGAAAGCATCCTTAAAGATCTGCCAGACTTCTTTTCCTCTCTTGTCCCTCAGAGAAATTTCCCAGAAGGTCCTATTGACTACATCCCTGATGACCTAGAATTTTGCTGTCCTAAAATTCATGATTCTGACTTTGTTCTTTGCCTGACCCATATCCCTCAGGACTGCAAATTCCAACAGCGCATGATCATTGCAGCCCATGCTGCCTCCAATCTTGACAGCCCAGATTAACTTCTGTTGGCAACCCACGGGCCCAGTATCACATCACCTCTGGTAGGGCTGTCTATAACCTGCCTTCAGAAGTTATCCTCCATGCATTATGGAAGTCTCTTGGACTGCCCACAGCTCACCATGTTACTTTCTCAGTGTTGAAGGCCCCTGGTCTGCAAGAGCTTTGGAGCAAGAAGGCTTTGTCAGCAGGCTCCCCTTGGTTAGGCAGCCTGTAGTACATGTCAGCCATGAGCTTCTCTTTGTTGTCTCGGTGTCTGATTCTCACCCACAGGCTTTCAACCTGCTTATGCATATTCTTCATAGACAGAACTTCACACTCAATCCACCTCCTGATACAGAGGGCAACTCTTCCACCCTTACTTTTCTTGAACAGCCTGTAGCTGTTCAAGACACAATCCGGAGGTGCAATCCAGTTGTGTGATTTGTCTCACCAAGTTTCAGTAATGGCAATGAGGTTATAACTTCACAGCAGCACAGCATCCTCCTCCTCCTCCTGTTTGTTGCCCACACAGTGTGTACTGGTGCAAAGGCACCTCAGCTGAGCTGCCAGCTCATGCCCCCTTCTTGAAGGAATAGCCACTAATTTCACTGGTGTTTCTTGGCTTCTGTTACCTCAGGAGCCCCTGGCTTGTCTCCATAAGGCATCAAATGTGCTCCAGTGTGGCCAGCACATCTCAGGTCCACTGGCTGAGGGCCCTCACCTGCACCCTGTCCCTTTAACCTTGGTATGTCATCCCACAGCTTGTCAAAAGCAAGCCTGACATTGTCCCCTTCCCTGACACATCTAGTTTAAAGCACTGTCACTGAGCCTTGCTGGCTCCTGAGCAAAGACAAGCTTCTGCAGACATGACAAAAAACAGGGATTGCTAATTACCTTTGAGTGCTAACGGCCAGCAGATGCCTGGTGAAAGCAAACACCTACAGCCAGGACAAGAGATGGGAGAAAGGAGACTCAGATGTATTTCCCTCGTCACTCTCTCACTGCTCAGGTGAGAAAGTAATGCACTTTTTACTCACATTCCTATGTTGATGTTTTACCTACCATGTAACTTGACTGTCTTCTGCTTGACAGCTGAATCAAATTTTACAGGACCAAGCATGTGTTCATTTTATGTTCTTCCATGTCCAAGCAAAACACTGAGCCAGGGAGAATTAGGACACTATGTTTCAAGCCTATCCCACCTCAATGCAACTACGCACTGCAGCAGCAGGACTGATGAAATGAGGTATTTAAAATCCCCCTGTATCGATGTCTGTCATCTTGCTGCTCTAATAAGCGGTTCTGCACAGAGCTTCTCTCAATTATGGTTGGTGATGCATTAACTCCATGAGTCATGCACCCAAGTTTTCCAAAAATATATATATAAAGGTGGGCATCAGCAGATCAGTCAGCAGTGGTTATATCAATGGCTAAGTAATAAGGGCTGCTGAGATCAGAAATAGAACTTTTTTCCAAAAAAGAGCACAGAAACTACACTGATTGCATTGTCTGTAAATAGCACAAATAAGACAAAAAAAACAGATGCTGGCTAATAAACTGAAACAAATTGCATTGAGAAAAATGGAAATAAAACCCCCAAACAACCACTGAGATAAATAAAATTACCAGCTAGCTTTTCAATGATATATTTCCCCTGTAAAAATTTGGAAGGGTAACCACAGAATTGTTCTGGCTCTTTGTGGAGTTTATGTCTGACACAGCTGTTCACTTAGTTCAGCCACAGTACAGCTTTACAAGAAAAACTGAATATAAGCAGCAAGCTCCAAGAGAAACAATAATAAGGAAAAATGAAGCAGGAAAAGTTTGAGAATTTACATTTGATTAGATACTCATTTATACAGAAAAATGGCAAGAGATGTCCAACACTTGCGAGTATTGTTTTGATTTTCTCTGTATTTCCCATACAGAAACAGGAAAGAATGTTACCAGGGTTCCTTAGGACAAATGTTATCTATTGATACCTATTGTGGAATCTCAGAATATCGATTTTGTGTCTTGGCTTTAGTTTTGGGATTTCTTTTTCTTTTTTATTGAAAAAAAAAAAAAAAAAAGGTGGAAAAGCTGTACATTTATGACATCTATGAAGTCTTCTTACATCACCAGAAGAAGTCAGTTGGAAGTATTAATAATAAAGCCAGAGGGACAAAATTTTGCAAATGAAGTTTGCACATGGAGGCCCCAGATGGATCCTGCAGGTAAGAAAACCCAAAATGTTATTTTATTCCACATCTATCTGTGCCCAAAATTATTACTGTCCCTCTCAGACCCAGCAGTGCAGTGGGAAACACAGTTTGTCTGCCATCTTCCTTATGTGCCACAGACAGTGCAGTTGCGCAAGGAGGGCACCGCCTTGGCAGGGTCACTGCTCATTTTGAGTTTCCCCTTGCTCCCCAGGAGTCAGTGAGATTTCAATGCAGTGAAATGACACCTAGCAGCATCCTTTTTTGCCTGTTCCTGTTCCCTTTTGTTAGTAAAAAGTTTGTTATTTTGTTTCTCATCATTGGTGGAAAGGTATTGATTAAAACTGTAAGGGTAAGGTAACTCATTTCTGAGCATCCACTTACAAAATTGTCTTAAAAGAAGACAAACAGCGATCCACTTTTGCCAGAGCTGGTGTTTAATCCCTTCCCCTTGGTCCTTGGGAGACTTGCAGCAGCAGTTTCTCCCCTGGACAGATGGATGCACTCACAACACACACAGGGCTGAGTGGAAAAGCCTGGCCCACATTAACGAACATAGAGATTCAGTCCCAAAACATTCAGGGTGGTGCCATGATTAAAACTACTTGATGCTGCAGGGTATAACTGGTGTTTCATTCCTATCAAGCCACAGATTATTTTATTCCTGGTAAGCTGTTAGATTCACACCAGACGACCTGCATGGTACACCCTGGGACTAATCAGTGTTATTGTCACTGAAAAAATGTTCCATTCTTTAAGCCTCCTTGTCTCCTCCATGGTTTCTTAAAAGTAGCTCTGTGAAAATAGCTAAGGGATGGAGAAGCAGATGGGTGTTTTGTGTTTGCTGTCTGCAAAGACTGACATGCATTGCTGTTGTCAAGGTTTTTCCTTCTCTTCTACAGAGGCAGCAGCAGTTTCAAGCCTAAAGCTATCACTTCTTTGCAGAAAAAACATGTGGTCCCACCTGGTCACTGCTGGCTGCCCTTCCAGGCAGGGAGGGAACCTGAATACCCCATCAGATCTGCCCCTGTGCTAGCCATCTTCTTCAGGGTTTCTAGGTAACTCTCACAAAGCTAAACAGTATTTATTAAAAACAAAGTAATATTTTAGAAAAGCACAGCCTGGTGTGATGAACACAGAGGCAGTTCACCCAGGTAGTTACCCACCTTCCTCTGGCCAAAGGGACAAACCTGACAACAGGAGTTTCTCCAGCAGCTTTCTCTCCAGCTCACCTTACTTCACGAACTGAGTCTCCCTATAGGGACTGAGATTTATGATTTGATCTTTTTCTTGCCACATTCACCAGACCAGGACAGAGAACTTCTGTTTGCTAGCCCTAGGGCATAAATCTTCCAAGGCTCTTTTCCCGAAGGATGGCTTTATGAATTAACTACCAGCTCCACCTCCTGCCCTGGCCTGTGCTCCCCTGGGAAGTTCAGAAATACAGCTGTTAGCAAGTCTGTCAAAACTAATACAATTAGCTCTGAAACACTCTGCAACTGCAGCATCTGCTTGCAGCTACTACCACCCTGGAAAAGTCTTCCAGCCTGCATCTGTCAGCTTGCCTGTGAAGGTCTGGCAAGGGTCCAGACTGAGCTGCTGTTTTCTGCTTCTGATTTAGAGCAGTGGCTCCACTGCACTGGGGAATGCTTCCTCTCCTTGTTCTCCTTCAAGTCCCAAGGTCCTTACATCATGCACCAGATCTCCTGTTTGTCCCAAGCCACAAGCATGTGGGTTTTTTCCTTTCACAATGACCTCAACGATTTTTATGCACTTACAAATTTTGTTTCTGTTTTTCCAACCAACTCAGTAATCTGCTGTTCACACCATTCAGTTCTCATTTTCATGCTACTCATTACATAATTTCAACAACCTTTCATCTGCTGACACAAAAGCTGCCAAGATTTTGTTGGGTATCTCTGATTTTCCTTGAAACAACTCTTTCCAAATGACATCTGTATGACTTCTGTTAGCTGGTATACATCAACGGAACATAGGCAATATTTGGAGAAACATGATTCTCTGCTGTGAATTTCTGGATGGGAAATAATTGAAAAAAGTTTTTTTCTTTATTATTTGGCATTCTAAATGAGTTTCCATTGCCCCCAGTGCACAAGGAATATTAAAGATAAAAAGCAGATACAGTAGAAATTAGGATGCATCTATTTAGTCACAATTCTCATCTCTTTCATTACTAGCTCTGTTTCTATTCTAAATCATGCTTCCACCAGGATCAAGCACACAGGGAAATGCACTATGATACCTCTTCCAGCACAACTACTTGCCCTGGTGGAGGGCATTCCTCCTTCAGCAATAAAATACAAAATTTCACTCCTTTGCATTATGTTGTCTATTTACTTTGCTCCTTTTATTTGCTTACACAGGTGCATGTGATGTGGTGGAGTATACAAGTAACACACTACAAAAGTTCTGCTCTGAATTATATGCCCATAATGTACTCTGTGATATGAGCCCAACTCAGCCTGGCCAAGGCAAACCTGCCCACTGTAGTGCACACTGTTTTGGTGGCACATCTTTGAAGAAAAAACTAACAAACCTTCAATCCACATCAAACTGGAGGCAGGCACCCCACAGGGAGCCAACATAAGGAATTTGGTGAGACAGACAATGAAACAAGGGACTTCTTGTTATGTTTTAAAGAGGGGTTTTTGTGGGGCTACACCGCTCCTTGGATCAGAGTGACAATAACAGCCATGGGGACCAAGAGTTTAAGAAAGAGAAGAAAGAGATACTCCAACTCAATCAAGCCTGTTTTGATTTCTGTGTGTCTGGATTTCCATCATCTGGAAGATCAGACTTTTGTACATCAAAAGTAAAGATTTCTTGGTTGAGTAATATCCTTGGTGTGCTCCAAGGGGGTTAAACTAAAATCCCGTGGTGCTCACCATCTAAGCCAAGCTCTGAAGCTTGGACTTAGGGAAGTTGGAAGACTCTGGTCACAGGAAGCAGTGGCCCTGTGAGAAAAAGGAGGAAGCTTTGGAGTTGGCACGAGCAGGGAACAGAAGTCTGCCCATCATGACCTGGCTTTCGTGCATGACAGAGTAGGGTCACAGCATAGATGGGAGGTCCTGGACCAGGTTTTCCCTTGGGGAAATAAAAACCTCAAGTGGTGGCCTTCTGGAGTGCATCTGCAAATCATGTGGATACGCTAAATGCAAGATTATAAAAGCTAAACTTTTCTACTGCCTGGATCTGCCCTCTCAGCATCTGCCAAATCACTTGGCCTACTGCATTACCCTGGAAAACAGCTCATCTGCCTGAACACTTGTCAGTCTCTCCCAGCTGCTTCAGATCAACTAAAATGTAACCTTTGGCTACAAGCCTTATCTCTCCAAGGGAAACTACAGGTCTGACTGGGTTGTAGAAATTACATGTATTCTGATACTTGGCTGGACTTCAGGTCCTACAGAGATGGAAGAAAAATACTTGAAATATATATTTGGGTTCACTGGCATTGGAAGTTGAACTCCCATGAGTTCAGTTTCCTGCTTTACATAAGCTTAGTGGTTTCATATTCTTTTTTTGTACCAGAATCATTGGGATAACTGGCAGGTTCATGGTGGGCTGATCAATGATCTCACATCATAAAATGCAAACAGAACTGCAGACAGGTGTGGCACATATTTATATACATGGGCTGAAACAGCTGGCTATAGAAAGAGCTTACTGGTGAGCTAATCAGATCCAGATGAGTGCTGGCAGTAACCTGGTCACAGGTCACCTGAAGGAACTGGCCTAGCCACACCATCAGTTTCCAAAAACTGCTGGAGATCCTTGTCCTGTAATGAGTTTATCACTGGCTGCTGTTGAGCAGCCCCTTAGCTCCTGCTTTACTCACTCAATGGTCACTCTTGAGTAATGACCCTAAGCAAGAAAGCATCTGCAGTGACTCATCTTCTGCCCCAGCAAGCTTCATCCTGGACCAGGCATATGCAATGGTGAAGATTCAGCATGCACTCACAAAATCTTCAGTCAAGGGGCACATCTATTGATGTGGAACATCACAACCTCCAGGCCCACGGCTAACATTTCCTGGAGTTCTGCACAACCGTATCCATCCATTAACCATTTCAAAGACTGGCTTCAGTTTTTTAGGGATGCTCCTAGGCATGCAGTCCCGTACATCATTCCTGCTTGGCAGAGGCTGGTAGCAACTTAGGGTGTGTATGAGGTGTACAGACAGACTGAGCCAAAATCCTCAAAATTGGAGAAGGGCTTATAAAAATAGTCCCAAGATATATAACTGTCATCTCGAGAACATCTCACACACACGGTGGTGAATTTACTGATGGTCTCAATATCCATAAAATTCACAAAGAATTTTACAGGATGCTCTGGGCCTCTGTGGGGAGGGGCAGATACCCTAGGATTGTCTCCCTTGTCCCTGGGTAGTTCCAGTCCTAGAACCACTGGAAGAAAATTCAGTCATGGAGGTTCGGATCCAAGCAGATTAATTGAACTATCCAAAATTAGTGAGGATTACTTAGTATCAAAAGCCAAAGACAACTCCTTGCACATACTCCAATACAAGGAACAGAAAGAGATAGGTGCCAGTCAATGGTATGAATGTTTTGTCATTTAGGAGATTTAGGAGGCAGTATTTGGCTTTCTACAGCATATCTAACTGATATACTGCTGATTGTAAGCAACTGAGTTTTGATACCACCTAACATATCTGAATTCACCTGAGGTCATCAGATGTCACCAGGCACAGGGCTCTGCCATCTGTCTGTCCCAGTCCAGTCTTCACATGCCTGTCACACTGTTGTGGCCTCTCTGCTTCCCCTTGCTAGGCAACAGTCAACAAATTAATTTCTC
Organism: Certhia americana; assembly: GCA_018697195.1. Taxonomy (NCBI): domain Eukaryota; kingdom Metazoa; phylum Chordata; class Aves; order Passeriformes; family Certhiidae; genus Certhia; species Certhia americana. The sequence continues at coordinate 59,994,261 of CM031878.1, forward strand.
CAGGCATCCCCTTCAAATGCTCCCCAGCTGCCCTGGGACACTTGTCATCACAGATACTAAGATTTTATTTGTAACATAAGCCTTAAATATGTCTTTCTTTTTTTTTTCTAGATTACTTTTGAACTGAAAAGCTCACAAGAACGTTGGTGAATTTTAGCACTTTCTGCAATGTTATTCCAGTGAATATTCAATATTATCCTTGAGCAATTGCTCACAAAGGAATTCAGCATACCCCACTTGAGCTGTAAGACACATTTATCAAGACTGAAGAAAAACCTGTTATATAAATAAGTCATTGAAAAAAATCCATCAATCTGACCCTTCCAGTTCATGACATTGTATTCTTTAGGATGTCCTCATTGACTCCTGTTTCACAAAGTAAAAGCTTGTTAAAACTTTCCAAAGTAATTAAGTTTACAGCCGCTCATTAAATATTTTTTATTATTATATTATTATTATTCCCCCTAAGGGATCACTAAGACTGTTAGGCCTTATTCTATGTATTTTTTATCCTAATTAGCCTAGAGAGGAGGAGACTGAGGGGAGGTCTTATTGTGCTCTTCAACATCTCCACGAGGGGAAATGGAAGGACAGACAGTAACCTCTGCACTCCTGAGACCACTGAGAGGACTCAAGAAAACAGCAGGAAGCTGAGTTAGGGGAGGTTTAGGCTGGATATCAGGAAAAGGTTTTTCACCCAGAGGGTGGCTGGGCACTGGAACAGGCTCCCCAGGAAAGTGGTCACTTCCCAACCTGATAGAGTTCAAGCAGAGTTTGGACAGTGCTCTCAGGCACACGGTGTGACTCTTGGGGTGTCCTGAGCAGGGCCACAAGTTGGACTCGATGATCCTGATGGGACCCTTCCAACTCAGTAATATTCTGTGATTCTGTGATCCTAGGGTGATCAAACAGCCATCAATGAAGTTTATGCAAATCCATAACACACTATTTAAATTAACTTACACTCGGTGTGCTAAATCTCATTGGGCACTTAACACTACCCAAAAGGAGTCATTCCCTTGCAAATGTACACCCTACGTTTGAGTATTGCTTGCAATGCAATTAAAGAACCCCAAAATGTGACAGCAGATCTGACCTCACCTCCTCCCAGCTGGCTGTAAGTATCCAAGAGCGGTCTCAGGTGGATTCTCAGGTATGAATATAGAATAAGCACCCTGTGACTCTACCCTCCTGTTGCCTCTCAGTTCCTGCTGCCATTTTTTTAGTGTGGAGGCCTGCCTGTGCTGGTCGTATGGACACACAAGCCTAACTAAGCAGCATGTGCCTTGCATTTATTCTGAATAAAAACAAACTATGCAGAAAATAAACCCTGCAGAAATAACTTTGCTCTGTCTGCCAAGCTTTGTGTGGTCTTTCTAAAAACAGTCCTTAGTCCATGTTTTCTGAGAAGGGCTTTTAGTGTCATATTTGCTATAAAGTATAACTCAGAAGTTGATACAAGGCAAATGCTGGATGCTTGGTGGCATTACCAAAGCTCATACAGCATCAACAAACACATTCAGTGCCGATCCCAACACACGTTCTCTGTGTCTGCAGCTTCCCCAGGAAGAGAGATTTCTCTGCTGCAGAAGTATTTTCTGCAAACACGCATCCCTTGAGGGGAAATGGAAGCCAGGGGCTTGCGACGGGCATATGAGTGCTCCCATGTGCTGCTCACAGTGCTGGCAGGAGTTTTGGCGTGCCTGGCTGGTCCCTGGTAGTGACTCACTGCTTTGTTTCTAGTGGAACAATTCAAGAAACAGATTTGCAAGCCTGTCCCTGCAGCTGATCCCACGAGTTTTACTCTGCGGAGTCAGAAACTTCAGCTGCTTGCAGAGAAAGTTCATTGTTTACTCAAAGAAACCTGCAGTTGAGCTCATTCCAGAAGTATCAATGGATGTCTCTGGGAATACATAGACAATTAACTCCTTATTAAATGTTAATGAGCGATTAGACAAGCTGGACAACTGTTATTTTGGGTTCAAATTTCACACACAGGCTGCTCAATGCTTAGAAGTAAAAAGGTGTAGGAAAGTCTTTTCCATCCTCTGCTCCAAGCTACAGACTCAAATAGCATCAGCAGCTGCTTAACAACACACACACACAAGAGACATTTGCCATGAAATGTTGTATCAGTGCAACCTTCTGACATGGTCCCCAGCCTCTCCCTCTACTGTGAAGCAGGGGAAAGACCCACTTCCAGAGCACACAGAGGGGAGAACTCCCAGAGCTCTTGCTCCTCCACACCTCAGGAGCTGAGAGTAAACTAGGCCACAAGAGTAGATGCTTGCCAAGTTTTATCTTGGAAAACAAGAGGAATATTTTTAACCACTGGGAACTCAGAAAAAACCAAAAAGACAACTTTTCAATGCATGATACTGAAATAACCCAAAGTACTGAGACAGTATTCCTATAGCTGCAGTGCTCTGAGGAAGGAAAGAAAGCACAAGAGCTCATGTACCAGTCTTCAAAAGCCTGGTCTGTATCAGCTACCAAGAAGCTGATACAAGCTGACCTAATATGAAACAATCACCTAAGGCAAAAAATCCTCATATTCTGAATTTAGAAAAATCTAATGACACAAGAATGCTGAAAAGAACCTTGATATATATATATATATATATAAACTTTTTCCATTTAAAAATAATTATAATGGAAGGGGTCAATAAAATACATCATGCAAATAGGCAACTAAATTTTCTGAAAGATTCTCAGGCTTCTGGTGAAAAGGTATGAAAAAAGTCAGAGGGTCTGCAAAAGCTTACCAAGTTTTGTTAGTAAATTACATCTTTGGCAAGGAAATCAGTGTGTTTATCCCTAACCTCCTATATAAACAGACAGCTCTGGGTTTTGGATAAAGGGGTAGGGTGAAAGAGAAGAGAGAGAGGGAGAGAGAAGAGAGAGAAGAGAGAGAGAAGAAAGAAGACGAAGAAGATGTCACCAGTCCTGGCTCTAATATTGAACCAGCTGGGATGTCCAGGGTCCTGCAAGTGCCCAGGCACCCAGGCTTTGTGGAGTTACCTTCCTGCAGGTATGTTATCCCTGCCCTGGGGATAAGTTTCTTGCTTTCTATGCAAATCAGTTACCACACACAGTACATTCTTTTAAAACTTTATGGAAATAGTTCAGAGGGCTCCAGTAGTTTTTGGTGGCCTTGATTTCCCCCTACAGTCCATACCCACTTCTTGGCCTCAATTCTCTGCTCCACTGTACTCTGTTGTGCTTATCTCCACATTATTATATTAAATATTATGCAATTGTGCAATAAACTGGTGAGATAGGACAATAAAGCAGTAACTAGAGAGCAATTCATTACAGCTGGTGTTTTAAAAGCAATTAATTTAATTAATTGCTTTAGCTGAAAATTAAAAATATGTCATAACTGAAGAAAAGAGCAAAATCAATTATTTGGAGTATTACCTATATTACCAGTTTGATTTTAATCTGACCAGGGAATAATATAATGAAGAATAAAAGTTTGGAACTGAACAACCCATCTCATGCTCCTTTCTGATGCTCACTGAAGTTCTCACATTACTGGTCTATTCTCCCTCACAGCTTATGGTTCTGTAGTTGAGGAGACTACAACTAGTACTGTGGAGCTACTCTGTAGCTTGCAGACTGTTGCTGACATAAGACTATTGGTATTAGCTAGAGATGATGGGCAGCAGAACTGGTTGGTAGAGGACTGACAGAGGTTTCTGTATTTCATAATTTTTATAATTGTCACTCTAGCTTTCTGGAAAAAATGAATTTATTGTTTTGCAATATACTGCTATAAAAAGTTGGAAGCGATAAAGTGATTGGAAAGTAGAGCCATGACTCCTGGTTAAATTTTGAAATTCCATGGTGCAGATCAATTCCTGTTCGACCTGGACTCCTTCAGCACCTTTTCAACAGATTTACTGTGGTCTAACTATCTAATGCATCCATGGCTTTGGATAATCTACCACTCATAAACTCACACCCATGCCTTTACAGGGCTGTTTCCTGTCACCTTCAGGTACCTCAGGGGACAATTCTGACCATTGTCAGTCTAATGGAAACCCTGCAGCAGATTCCCTGGGCACACCATGCAGCCTCCCCAGTGACTTGTGCTTAAATGCACAGATGCCCTGGCCAGGTAAAGCTGGCAAACATCTCTTCCAAAAGACCTTAAAGGCTGCCTTCTTCCCTCAGGCTAGAGCAAAACGTTCCTGTGAGGACCCTTCTGTCTGCCACCCTTCCCTGCCTGGGGATACACTGCAGTACAAAACAGCTCGTACACACACTGTACAAAATCAGATGGTACAACCACTGAATTAGAAAGGATGAGGATGATTCAGCTAGTACAGATACCCAGCAGGCAACAATTCTATTTTCCAGCAAGTTTCAAAGATAAAGTAGGGTTTTTTGTCTTCTCACAGAATTGTTCAAATATTCTCAGGCTGTGGACTTCTGTTGAGGCTTCTTACTGCTCTGGGATTCAACTTTCTCTCTCTCATAGTGGACTAACCTGCAGGTCAACCATAGGCATAACAATGAAACTTCGTTCTAGATGCATAACTAACAGAAAACACAAAACTCTCTCTCTCTCTCTCTCTTTCTCTCTCTCTCAACAAAAACCAAAAAACAAACAAAAAACCCCCCAAAAACCCCACAACAAAAAATAAAACAAGCACAAAATCTAAGCAACCCTGAAAAGAGAACTTCTTAACTAACAGAAAAACATCTAGCTGACCCAGCCCAGGAAAAGATTCTCATTCCTACATTAGTAAGGGGTGATTGATTACGTAACTCTATTTTTGGCTTCAACACCCATCAGCTGTGAATTTATATTCACTTTATATTCATTCCAAATTTATGTAAAAACAAACACTGATTACAGCTTTCCAGTTTTTACCTACACGTGGTAGTCCAAACTACACATACCACTCATCTTATTTCCATATAAGACAACTTCACTGTGCAACGTTCTCTCTTCTTTTTCAAACAAACTACAATTACTGCCCTAATAACTCTCCAGTTTGACACTCAGTTTAAAATAACCATTAGAAGTGGCTATATTTAGAGAACAATCTGGTATTGGTATAAAGCCTCTCTCATGTTTCCACTCAAGCACACAAGAATATCCTTGGCCAGGAAAGAAATCCCTCTGTGAAAGGTCTTGTAAGAATTCAGATGCAAAACAATGACTGTATAGGAACTAGTAAAGCTTCATTCATTTGAATTCCTCGAGCTTGTTAGTGAACTTCAACTAAGCTTCCACAAAGATTAGCTTAGCACTGCCTAGCTATATGGATGCATATTTAAAATGTCAAAGGTCTTGAAAAGCTATAAACCACATCTTAAAATGAAGCATTCATATAGCTACATGTAAGTTTTTGAGGCTGTCTATGAAGATATTAATACCTGACAATAAGCACTGTGAAGCTCAATATTAACCTGAAGATGCAAACAGTAAGCAAACCTGTATGTTGAAACAGACTAGAAAACACACTCTATTCTGTATAGTGACAAATTTTATCATTACTTGTGCCCAGATTGTCATGTCTCTAAGGCCTTCCTCTAAGGAAAGAGGAGATCTGCTATATCCAGTTTTCTTTTAAAAAAGTATTGCTGCTATATTTGTTATGTTTTTAAAATCCAGGTACCAGGTTAGCTGCATTTGCAATTTGCATTTGGGTATCTCTGTATACTCTAGCACTCAAGGCAGACTTTACTTTCCTTGAGAACTCAGGAATTTACACTATGGATCACCATATCCAAATTTGTTCACAGCTACAGGAGTAAACTAAGCTGTAGCTTAAAGCCAGAGCAGTACTAAAAGTTCTTCATTTTCTTGCAGTCTGTATTGAGTAAATTTTCTGAATTGAACAGTTAAGGGTGACACCACCTTTCAGGTTCTGTAATGGAAAATTATTTACTATAGAGTAGAAGCAAAATATAACAATGGCATGTTCTTCTAAGGATTCTCACTGTTGTTCTACCATAATCACAGACGACAAAATTGACTGTCACCTGACACTGGGCTACACAAGTATGATTCTCCTGGGATAAAAAATGCCTCAGGAAGATTGTGAAGCATGAAGAAATGTGTCACCAGGTACCTGGTTTGTTGGTTTCTGCTCCTACCTAGAGCTTGCAAATGACTGTGATTGTTTGCCACAAGTGCTTCCATGTCTAAGGCAGGGACTAAACCTTGCTGTACACCAGACACCTGGAACTCAGGGGAAGGAGAGAAGAAGGGATTTGCTAGGAGCAGACAACATCAATAAATACTGATAATGAACTGCAGGTCAGCTTGAGGATAGATGGCTTAGGAGAATTAAGGACTCTATTTCCCAAACAGATGCAAGAGAGAGAGCACAGACATCTACATTTGTTTCATGACTTGCCTGAACCTAGTCTGATGAGCTGAGAGCAACTGAGAGTCAATATCCACTCATTCATCTGCTTCCCTACTGGCTGCAGGCAACAATGATGCCAATTGCCATCAACTCTCTCACATGGCCTAAAATGAACTCGATTCACTTTGGCCAAACAGCTGCAAAACTGTGGTCTCAGTCAAGGAGGTTCATGTGCAGAATGATCTGCCAAGAGTGATTAGATGGAGCACAACTATTTTGCTAAAACTTCCTCAGGATAAAACCATGTCTAAAACAGAACATGCCAAAGACAAGCTTTCAAAAGGAAATTACTAAAAAAGTAGGAAATTATAAACAACAGATCCTGTCACGAAATACATCAGAGTGCTCTACACTTTAACCTATCTGCTTCCCATGAAATTCTGCAGCCATAAGCATTAGAAACACTAGCCTCATGAAAATCTAGCTCCAAAGATACCAGTTAGTAGCAAATTCTCCATATTCTGCTTACAGCTACGAGATCATTCCTCTAACAGGATCTACAATAAACTCATTTCTTCTCTTGCATGAGGGGGCAGAGATTTCATATGTACATACATGTAAATGGATCAGGCATCTACACATAACATGAAACTATTCAGTTTAATTCTTAACTTGAAAGGGAACCAGAAATTCTTATGTTCTTTTACTATGCATGAAGATATCTCATAAAGACCACTGCAGAAGTGCTTTTTTTACTTTCAGTCAAAAAAAAAAGAAAATGCCACAGGCTCACAGAATAGTTGAGGTTGGAATACACCTCCAGAAATCATCTGTTCTGACCCTGCTGCTCAAGCAGGGCCACCTACACCCAGTTGCTGAGAACCATGTCCAGACAACTTTTAAATATCTGCAGGGATAGAAACTGCACAGCCTCCCAGCCACCTTCACAGTGAAAAAGTGCTTCCTAATGTTTAGAGGGAACATTCTATGTTGCAGTGTGAGCCCATTGCCTCTGGTCCTGTCACTGGGTACCACTGGAAAGAGCCTGGCTCTGTGCTCTTTGCACCCTCCCTTCAGGTCCTTCTATTTATTTATAATATAAACTTCCCCCTCAAGCCTTCTTTTCTCCAGACTGAACAGTCCTAGCCCTTGCAGACTTCACTCTGCAAGAGATGCTCCACTCTCTTAATCATCTTCATGACCCATTGGGCTCTCTCCAGTATGTCCGTGTCTCTCTTGTACTGGGATGGCCAGAACTGAATAGAACTCCAAACAGGATATCAACAGTGCTGAACAGAGGGGAAGGGTCACTCTTGAGCTTCTGGCAGCACTGCAAATGCAGCCCAGGACACCATTAGCTGCCCTTGCCACAAGGGCACATTGCTGGCTCGTGTACAACCTGGTATCCACCAAGGCCCCCAGGGCCTTTCCTACCTCGCTGTCTCAAATTAGGCCACAATATAAAAACCATGAGAAGTTCTCCCAAAAGACCCTCCAGTGCTCACAAGTCTTGCAGTATCCATAAAGATTTTAAGTAGAAGTGACTTTGCCTTACAGGTATCTGTAACTCTGTGAGGCCACTTGGATTCTGAGGCACCAGTCTCATCATCTAACTCTGGGATGTACTGACAGGTGTTAAAGTGGTGTTTGCTGCATTCCACAGTTCCCTAACCCAGATAAAGCATTCATCCCACCTTCTGACTCCAGCCTTTTCCTTCTGGAAATAAACACTGGAATAAACACTGCTTAGTAAATGTGAAAGGGGCCTGTGAAGGGAGTCACATTTTCATTGCCAGATCCACAAATTCATTAGTAAGTACATTGGACAATTAAGGTTTCCCATCTGTGTATCAGCTGAGGATTTCTACTGCAAGTGGATAGTACTTTGTGGAACACTTAGAATTTTACTAAAGAGAAGTGTTTACAGAGTAAATCTAAATTTTGTTTAGTGGATTAGAACATGATCTTTAATGTTGTTAATTAGTAAACAGGGAAATCTGCTTAGTCACAGATCAGGTATGATTGTCTGGCTTCCTTGCCCTCCAGGCATAACATATTGCCACAAATGCATTAGCATTTCCCTGGACTCCACTGTCATGCTGAAGCCTGCTCCAATCTTTTTGAACCATGAGGGATAGACAAGACAACAGTCTCACAGTATTGATCAATTGTTAGTGATGTAACATCCAAAAAATAAGAGCTTGTGAAAGATGGAGAAGTACTTCCTTCAATAGCTTCTTATCTCACTACGGTTTTGTATACAACAGCTGTAACCTTCCATTTCTGTAGCTCTTTATGCATTTTTAATATCAAATACAGTTTGTGAGCCAGGAAACTGGAAGAAACTTGGCACATCACAACAGTGCCTCTTTAAACATTTTAACGGTTTGCTAATTGAGAACTGTGAGGACACTGTTTCCTAAAAGACTTTGGGTAATGTTTCAAATGGAAATCTAATTGCTATGATTCATGGCTATTTTCATACTAAACTCACACAAGTGAAGTGCCAGAAACATGTAGCTCATACTTTATCAGAGAATATATCTGTTTAAAACAGCATTCAAAGCACACCAACACAACTACTAACACTTTTAGAGTGTCAAATACTGATCTTGAGCCACATTTGGCAAAGGAAAATGTGTTGGAGGAAAGGAACAGCCATATAGTATAGAAGATACCCTGTTAATCAAAGACATTATTTTTACTTATAACTGTAGAAGTCTTTGTCTTGATTATGATGTGAAGAAGGACTACAATAATCACACATTAATCTCTGGCTGTCTAGAGACAGTGAAGGATGGGGCAAAAGAGGCTTACTCTTTTCAATGGGAACAATAAAATTCTTCAAATGATATAAAGTATTCTAATCAGTCAATGCATTATATAAAATTACATGGATGACTGTGGACTTTTTCTGGCCTTCTGTAGCATAACTGCTAAAAAATATTATTAAGACAGTAAAAAACTCAAACATTAAAGGAAAATATCTCTAGTTTTTAGAGCATATTTTCTTGAAATGTAACCGTAGATGATTTGGCCCTATTTGGTCAGTTAAATCAGTCAAGTAGTTATAGCTTGTACTGCTTTTGCACACAATGCCTGGGGATGAAACATCTCAGAAGGTAATGTAATGGGAGAACTCCAAAAACACCAAACAAAGCCAACTAGTTGTAACTGGTTTGGACTCACTTTTTCAACATGCTTCCAAACATTTCTACTCAATAGCACCCTATACAATAAGAATATTAAGGCATTTTCAGGCTGATTCTATTACAGTTTTGAACAGTCTGTACCATGTGCAAGATGAACAAGTCTTCTTTACTAGTAGAAATGCTTCTGCAGTGTTTGTGATCATCCTTTCAGCACAAGTGCAAGCTTACTTTTCCTCACTACAGATCTTGACTCATGTTGGATCTTGACCAAAATTTGAAGTGAAAATTTCTTCCCTTCCCTCCAGAAAATGAAATGGCAAATGATTGGCTCGCCTCTTCATTTTTCAAGATAATTATGTATGTAGTGTAGTAGGTGCAACAACCACAAAGTACTGCATGACAGTGCTTTACTGATAGAAAAACTCATGCCATGCTGCATCTTGAAATTCCTGAAAGAAACTTAACTTCAATTCATTTGAATCTTTCATTCCTTTTCAGAAAGCTGAAAATATTTCTAGCAGTTTTCAGTGAGTGATTTGCATGTCTGTGCTTGAATTTAGCAAACTTCAACAACATCTGCAAGGCCAGGGGTTACATGCAAGTGATTTTTTTGACCAAGGTGATTTCACTGCCATCACAACTTTGAAATATCTTTTTGCCCTCCTTTTTTTTTTTTTTTTTTTTTTCTTTAAATTAAAGTGGCAAATTATCTGTTTTCAGGTTTTTTTCATGCAAAACAAAGACTGGAATATCGTCAGAGGTGCAAGGTATATTCAGTAAACATGAATTTTCTAAGAGTCATCCTCCCTCTCTTGTGGCCAAATTCCACAGCTCAGTGTAAAGTGTACTACAGCAGTTGTTGACTCTGCAAGCACTGAATCAGTAACAGCTGTATGTGAAAATACACTTATGAGAATGTTCCTATTCTGTTGAGAAGAGGAATGCTTTGAAACTCATCTCTCATGGAGTGACTCACTGACAACAATTTAGGCTTTGTTTGTTCCCCTGCTGCAAATGGAAAGGCCAGACTTATCACAAGTGTCATCATGCACAGGCAACTGCTGCTGAAGCTCTTGGTGGACATAAAGTGCTCTTCGCCGTCTTTCTTTTTTTTTTGTGCACAAGGCCTGCCTCTGAAGATGGGGAAAAATATGCCAATAACTGTGATGTGGGCATAGTTCAATAAAAATGCTATTATCCAAAAGCCTAGGATAGAAGTTATACCTAGGCAAGCAAAAGGTAAGGTTTCAAACTGGGATCATCAAGACAAGGGTTTGGCCAGAGCAAGTTGGAAAGCTCCTCACCCACAGAACTGCTGCTAAGCTGCCAGTGACAGCCTGTACAGGAAAACAGTGCAAAGAAATGAGCTGCTAACACAAGAGTGGTGGCTGAGTACTCAAAGTCGAGTGTACAGGAGAAATGGCACCAGAAGCAAAGGAAAACAAGAAGAACATGAGATTGTAAGTGCAAAAGAAGTGTGTGAGTCAGCCTTTCTTTTCGCCCTCCTCAGGAAGGACAGTAGTCATTCCAAATTCAATTACTTTGAATTTGTTAAAATGTTGGCCAGGAACACCAACATTTTAATTACCATGCCAAGGCAAAACAGGCCATGTTCCAATCTAAGGGCTTCTACCCTCCATCAAACAGCACTCGGTGCAGACATGCCCGGTCTACAGGTTTGGAAATCCCAAACCAGTAAGTTCCTGCGGCAGAATGAATTTATCAGCTGAGAACTTGCCAGCTAACAAGCACTGGGGTATGCCAGCCTGGCTCTGCTGCAGCTAGGTACAAGCTGGTGCAAGTTTCCTTGACTCCCAAGTACACAGTGATCTCACAACAAACATGTGAGATCACTTGTCCCATCTCAAGAACTGTACAAAGCCAGCAATGTTATTTTGAAATTATGTACTTCCCAATGTACAGGAAAGTACTGTAAGATAGATGGAAAGAAAACTAAGACTTCAAATGTGCTAATTTATTTGCCAGTAGGTTTGTAATGGAGCATGACAGAGCACACATCAGACATGAGATGGGTTTGCTGTGCCACAAGAACTAGGATTGCCAATTATCACCTGCTTCATTACTCTGCATATTACAACCACATGATGTGACATTCAAGATCAGAGAGCTCAGATCAAAAGAGGTCAATTTTAAGTCATATGGCACAGCTGTAAATACAAGCTATTTAAATGGTATGCAGGCAATGTTTAGATTTGAGATTCCTTATGCTGCTGCTCTCACGCCTGACTAATCTGATGGCCTACAAGAGCTGTCCTGTCTCTTGAAATTATTTTCCATACATTTTTAAGTGTAGCTATGTGAAAAATACATTCCAAAAGACAAACTTGAGTTTCCTGAAACTGTTGCTAGTGATGTTGCTTGCTCACCAGCTTTCCGTAAATTGTTACCTGATGGATGCCAGTTTGGAGTGTACCACAGGAACAGCGTCTTGGAATAATGTGGCAAAAATAGGCATATGCTTTCGGAACAAGAAAATAAGGCCATATTTGCATGTAATGCAATCTATTACATCACTCTCCTCAGTGAAATCGATCTCTTTTCCTTCAAAATACTGCAGAAAGAGAAAACATTATTTAACCCCCTAAAATGTGTGCTATTAAAATGTATCCTTGATGATACAAGATATGAAGAAATACATACTTCCAGAATTCTTGAAGGAAAGCAACACTCACAAAAATATGAATTTGGAGCTGTCAATTATCGTATGAGAGCTAGGTTCATAGAGCTGTATCAACTACCAGTTATAGCTTTAGTGTTTCAATGCCAAAAAAACTTATTAGGCAATGCATGGGCATTAAACAATGATCACTTGCTTTTTGGAGCACTTTGCTAATATAAACAATGTCTCTTCCATATAGGTTGCTGTCATAATAGACAAGTTTTTTTACCTAGTGCTTAAATCCAGGCAAGCAGATGCAGCATAGCAAACTCCATTAGGGCAGATTTAAGCTGACAGCCAAAATGCACATTATTTTTAGCACTATTAAGCTGATCTTTGTTAGAGTAGAGGGCAATGGAAAACAAAACATGCCCACAGTTCATACAAAGTGCTGTACAGATATTCTAAGCAAAAATATAAACATTGCCCAGAGTCACAGAAAAGACATGTCATAGTTATTGTGTCGAATGAAATTTGTCTGTAATAATGTTGTGAGCAGGATGTTCTTGCCATCAGGTTATGGACAGCTCTGTGCTGGACATGGCTAAGAGGAATGCAAAAAATGCCCAAACATTAAGAATGGCTATAATTTACCCAAGGCTGTGTTTCCTACTGCTGTTTAAAATGGGTCTGCATGTTTTTATGTATTACTCCACTCAGGATTACTGCCTATTACACACAGTATCTTCCTTTGTTTCAAAGACCATTTTGTATTTGCAAAGCATGTCTGTCCTCTAAAATAACTGTGCAATTTGGCTAAAGAAAATTTCAAGATTATTTGATGAATCTTACCCTGCACAGTTTGACAGTATGTATTAGAATGAACTGGTGTTTCCCTTGCCCACACATATGCTACTGACAAAGAAGCTGATTCTTGTGAAAATCAGCCACTATGCATCTGCAAAACTTTATGCCCCAAACTAACTGGACATGAACTCATGATCTGTACACCTGTAGCTGTTAGTAGAACCAACATGATATCCAAACTTCTCAACTATTTGCAGCTACTATAGTAGTGGTGAATACAGATGTGATTTCTAAATTTCCTATCCATTGGCTGAGTCCAAGAGTTTAATCTTTGTCTTATATTCTGAACGTAAAGACAAATTATCTTGCATTATGAATGCAAGAACATTTCTGAGGGCATGCCTACACCACTGAAATGAAAATGGACCACTGTGCTCTCTGTTTATTTATAGGAGAAACTCACATAAAGCTTTCAGATCTTATCACTGTCAACATACAAATTCATCTGTTGCTCATTACAGTACCAGGGTTACAATACGATGATCTCTTCCTAAGCAACAACATTCCTGTGTTTCCTGTGTAGTTGGTATCCTACAAACACATGAAACACAACATGTTGCACGGAATTTCCCATGCTACACTGGAAACAGGACTGGCTCATTAAGGAACATGCTGCCTCAAGCCTGATGCTGTACTTACCCAGCCTGGGCCATGACCTCAGTTGGGTGTGCTTCCCAGCCATAACAAGGCTCACTAGGAATTCATATCCACAGCTTTTTCTGTACGTTACATTTTTTCCTTGCACGGTATTTGTCTGCTAAAATCATTATAGTTCCAAAATGCAAACAGCGAGCTAGCCAGTGACTGAAAAAGCTGACAGTTAAAGAAAAGCACCTTGATATGCTTGGAGGTCCTGCTCCTGAATTCAGAGTCATGTGAGAGAGCTTGAGGCTTACAGAGGGTTTCTCTGAAGCAGAGGTTTTATGGGAGCACAGATTGGCTGGACAGATGCCTGAATTGTTTCTTGTGTAGCTGTTCCTACAAACAGCCACTTTCACTAGGGCCTGATTTGCTAGTCTTGAGTTAGGACTTCACTTAGCTATCCTTTGCAGCATTGAGTATTTTCTTTTGATATGCACTTGATTAAAATGGGCCCTAAAATGCCAGTTATAGGTATCAAAACTTTAGCTTAAAAAAAAATAAAAAAATTCAATGATGAAAATTCTAAAACTGAACAAAAATAAATAAATAAATAAAAATTATGCTGGAACTACCAGAACACTAAAGAGAAGCCAGAAACATTTAAAACAGCAGCTTAACCTTAGAAACATATTCATTTAAGTAGGACTGTGTAGCTGTAAACAAAAGCAAAACTTATTCTCACACTTCCTTTCTGTGTGCCTGGGACATCAGAAGATACTGGCTTCCTTGGCAACTGGGCAAAATACTTTCAAGTATGGAGTGGAAATTTTTGAGCACGGTTTTAGTTATATTTACATCACCTTGACAGTTTGGCACGAGACTACACTATTGAGAGATTTATAAGATGCAAGGACTTGCACTGCAAGTCAGGTAATCCCTGTGAAAGACCTGCTGAATGTTATTCTGTACCACAAATAAAATTTTAAAGCAATAGAGCAGCTTTGAAGCAATGCAAGGAGAAGTGGAGCAATTGAAAGCTAAGCTGTCTCTCCCGTTCTTAACTTCCTCTGTTGTCCCAGTAAATTACCACATGTGCATACACTGACCAGCAAATACCAGGACACAGTGCTGCCAAAAGGGGCATGGTTTCATAAAACAGAAGAATGAAAGAGCATCTAAGGAGGACTAGTTTTGCACACCTGCTGTGTAGACTTGATTGAATGATTTTCGATCACAGCTAGATTTAGCTGTGATTTTATGAATGTATTTCAGAGGACACTAATATAATGCCTTGTGTGCCAAATGTTTGCACAGAATGTCTTGCTATGATCAAATTACAGACTGCAGAAAAACTGTTTATAATGGAAATGCTGACAGAACTATGCCTATTATGAGAGCTGGTATACCACAGATCCTCCCAGAGTACAACAGTTCAGTTACATATCTCTGAAAATGAGATGTGCAATAACAGAAGCTGTGCAGCCGCTGGTATGTTTGTTTGTACAGTAACAAAAATTGTGTGCTGTGCACCAAAAAAAAAAAAAAGCAGGCTGCTGCTGATCCAAGCCTCTGGTGAAATGTCCTTATATCTTGAAGCACTGTAGTGTGGATGTGCACAACATGATACACACCCATTTCTGCAGGTTTTGTTCCCAGCAACTCACCCTCCCTTGGGGCTGAATCAATACCACTACCATGTGGCTCCCTGTAAATCACAAGGAGGAAGTAAATGCTGCTTTGCAGACAGATAGACTAAGAGAGCACAGTGCTAAGACAGCAAAGATGGTTACTAAATTTCCAGTAGCACCTTCAAAAATAAGGGAAATCTATGTATATTTAAAATAGATAAATAAGAAATATATATCAAATAGATGAGAGAAGGAGTAAGTATTTCAATAATGACATCTTTATAGGCTTTTCTGAGTGAGGGCTTTTTGTACATTCTCAAAGCCTACTAACTAATCTAAAAAGTAACAATGAAGGTGACATTTTGCAGAGGTGAGAACTGGGTACAAATTGGGGGGGGGGGGGGGGGAAATGGTTTTTCTCAACTGAGAGACAAGTGGAATACAAAACTGGACCAGCAAGTTTGAATGGAGCACTGATTAACGGGTTCTGAGGGGATGCCTATCTCTTTGTATCTACTCACCTCTTCATTATTCTTGGCACCTGTTTTAGGACTTAAAAGCTTTAAAAACACATAGTCTATTTTTCTGTGTGAGCACAGCTTTCACTTCATGAATGACAATTAGGTGAACACATAATCAAAATGAAATTATTTTATTAACCAGTTACAACCATGCCGTGTATAGTTTTGTTCATTCTGTCAAAAATTGGAGCCCACACCAAAAACTTACCAAGAAGTAGTTATGGTTGCATGGAAACTGTGCAGTGACTGGATTTTGTTCTCTTTTCAATAGCATTAGGTCTTGTAAATCCTAATACAACCTACTGAAAGACTTGGCTTTTCCTGCTGAACTGGAGGTAATATAAAACGGAGGAAAGTCTTAATTGAGCATGTTGTAAAGATACTCCTGCCAAAGATTGTCTCCTGCCCTGGAAATGCATTCACTTTTGGAGTAGAACCCAAAATATACTTAGAAAAAAAAATAATGCAGCTTAATAGGAGTGTATGAGATGTGATTTTTTTTTTTTTAGAAAGAAGATTAGATAAAAGACACCGCTTCCCAACAGAAAGTGAAAGGCAGAGAAAGAAAGGAGGCATCCTGCAGAAACCTGCGGAGATACCTGTGCCGGGCCAGTGCAGACGCCTCCCCGCAAGACCTGCCCATCAGCAGCTGTCAGGGGACTGTCGCCCAGCGGGGAGGAACTCGGCGGCGGCTGTTCCCCGGGGCAAGCCGAGCGGGCCAGCCCGGGGGATGCGGCCGCGGGGTCCGGCAGCGCCGTGCGGGGAGCGGAGCGCGGCGGGAGCTGCGCTCGGGAGCGGCAGCGCTCTCACCTTCCCCGTGCAGCGTCCAGGGCAGATGCGCGTAGTCCCACTGGTAGCCGCAGGCGCTGTCCTCGAAGGTGCACGACCCCGGCGAGAGCAAGGCCGCCCCGGCGAGCCGTAGAGCTGCAAGGACAAAACGAGCCGCGGTCACGGCGCGCTCGGCCCGCGGGCTG
Organism: Certhia americana; assembly: GCA_018697195.1. NCBI lineage: Eukaryota > Metazoa > Chordata > Aves > Passeriformes > Certhiidae > Certhia > Certhia americana. Next base: position 60,010,934 of record CM031878.1, read on the forward strand.
GGGGCCGCCGCCGCCCCCGGAGCAGCGCCCAGGGGCGTCCCGGGCGGTGTGGAGGTGTTCCCGGTGCCGCTTACCGTGAGCGGCGAGCAGGCAGAGCCGCAGCATCTTGGGCGGCGAGAGCGCGGAGTGCGGCGGGGCTGAGCGCAGCCCTCGGCACCCCGGCGGGGCGCAGGGAGGGCAGCGGGGCCGGGCAGGCAGGGGAGGGACGGGGAGGGCCCCGGACACCGCGGGTGGGCGGCCCGTCCCACTGCCGTCGGGAAGCGGGGTCGGCCCCGGACGGTGTCCCGAGGCTGGAGTGCCTCCAGAGTGGGGGGTGCTGCCTCCTCCCCGGGCAGCCTGGGGAAGAGTATCGCCCCCCGCACAGTGAATGTTTGCTTTTCAAGTGCTTTCTTGTGTTTAAGTGGTTTTTTTCCCGCGTTCCAGCTCGTGGACAGTGCGTGTCTCCTCCCGTCATTGCACACCACCACTGGGTACCGCTGGAAGAGCTGGGCTCTGTCGGATGTACTCTCTGTCAGGTGTTTGTGCGCAGCAGTAAGATGCCCGCTCTAACACATCTGCAGAGGACAAAGAGTCTCCCACCCCACCAGAGCTCCTGTGTTACCACAGCTTGCCCTTCCATCCTTCACTTCCAATAAACCTGCCCTTCCAGAGGACCGTGGCAGCAGGGTACCCTGGCACTTGTAGCTAAGAACGGTCCAGCAGCTGTTGAGATGCTCCAAATGTGTATAACTCAGGACTGGACCATGAGAAATGTCCAGTCCAAACACTGCCCATGGCAGAGCCAGCTTTGAGCTCAGACCAGATTGCTTGGTTGGAGTTTGATAGCCTTCAAGGCTGGTGACAGCACAGCCTGTCTGCATGTCTGCACCCTGGCTCCAGTCCTGGGCTGTTTTTGTGGGGAAAGTGTTTCTTCCTTGTGAATGCTCTGAATTTCCACTGCTTCAGCTGTGCTACTTCCTCTCCAACTGTGCACCACTCTGACAAGTCCCAATGCTCTGTTTCCTCTGTCCCTCTCCTGTCCATACCAGGACAGCTGCTGGGTATTTCCAAAGTCATCTCTCTTCTGGAGACTCTCCTTGCAGGACAGGGTCTGCAGGCCCAATGCCTCGGTGTGCTTCCCTCATCTTGCATCTAAAAGAGATTACATTGCAAATACTGAAATTCTGAATTGTTTGTCTATCAGGGCTGCAGACATAACATACTATTCAGATCTGACTGGTGGCACACAGTAGTACTTAAAATACAGACTTTCATTTTATTACCATGCTTTAATATCAAAGCATTCAGTGAATAAGACCACTAGAGACCCCTTTTATTACTCTACAGGACGATTAAAAGGTCTTCCAGCAGGAGATGGATATACGCAAATTGTTTCTAGGGAAATGACATTCATGTATTAGATAAGAAACACATTTTAATTAATGTGTATGGTTCTGATGGGTAAAACCCCTGTTGTAAAGTCTCACCTAACACACAGAATGAGGAGAGTTTGATCCTCTGTGTGTCCTGTGCAGATAAAGAATGCCTGCTTTTTAATGCTTCAGATTGTGTTAGAAAGTTTATTCTGGCCAATTTCAATATCTCCATGAATTAATTTCAGTACTAAGGCAGTTGATTAGCTAAATTTCTCCAGCAGCTTTGACACATGCCCATTTTTACATAGTATTGAGTATTGTGCATTATCCAGTATACACCACTTCAGCACAAATAGCCAGCTGATACTGGTGACTCATGCCCTCAGTTTTTTCCTTGCTGATATCCAAGATGTTCCACCCCTCAGCAGAGACTGCTAAGCTGCACATGTCAGTCACCAAAGCTTACAGCACCATGTGTAAACTGGTTTTTAAACTGGCCCCTCCAGCTTGCTGCAACCTCTCAGGAGCCAAGGAAGTAAGAGATGCATGAATGAGATGACATGAAAACTCATTACATTGACTGATGTACAACCTCAGAGCAGCCCACTACACTCTTTTCCAAGAACTGTGTAGAAGACATTTTCCTTAATAGTGAGTTTGTAAAAGCATTTTGCCCCTTATTGACTCATGTTTCCTGAAATCTCACCCCATCCTTTCCTGCTGCTGATTTAATTAGGTTGTCCTCTTCATATCAGGGAGCAATATAATCAAGGCCATGCTAACCAGGCAATCTCACAAGGGAAAACAAATGTCAGAAGCGTCATTAGCTGTTATATAGGAGTACTTGAGAGGTATAAGAGGCTTCTACAGATGGCAGAGTTTAATTCCGTAAGGACTTGCCCAGTTTGTTCCTGACCAGGCAGGAAATGGGTAAGCCACATTTGTCCTTACTGCCTTTTGAGACAGGAAATACAGGGATCTAGGATAAGGCAGAAGGCCAGTTACATCTCCTGTCCATTCCTATTACTAAGTGAGCTTGCTTTAAGTACAAAGTTAATCCACAGGCTGCCAGTTGACTTTTATTAATTTGATTCCTTTCATTTTTGCAACACCAGAGAGGCAGACAAGTAGCAATTTAAGTCTGAGATTTTCTGAATTCTCTGCACAGCTACAGATACTGTCCTCTCCAGTGCTTGCTTTGAAATCCTGGAAAATACACTTCATAAAAAGACCTCTTTGCATGCCTAGGCACATCCAAACTTTCCACTTGTTCTCAGACATTGGACACCAGTACTGTTCTCAGTTGGAAAAGGACATCAGGACTGGAAAAGGAAATGAGGTCTTGTAGTACCTTTCAGTGTTCAAACTTCAGTCTTCTCATATACATGTGTTAATAATATTATTCTATGCTTTATACGCTTTAATGCAATTACAATCATGCATGACACTTTACGTAGGCAGAAGTCCTGTCATCTTTTATTTTTATATTTTTCTTCAATAAGAAAAATACAAATAATTAGAGCCAAGCTCATCCAATCTAACTTTGCCTCAGTATATCCATATTTCTTATGACCTTTGCCCATTGTGTCCTGTGCTCCACAATTCCAGTTGATTCTGATCTTGCCTATGAGCCTGTTTCTGCAACTGCTGTCTTCTCCATTCTCTGGAAGTATATCGTGCTGTAGGAATACTTCCACTGGTAAGGTAGAAGGTACTAGCAGCAGTGGCTGTGCTGGACATTTCTGCTCCCATATGGTTTACCATCTGAGGGTAGGATAAGAGAAGAAATGTACTCATGGGATGAGCAGGAGAAACTCCTGGCAGTATTATTTAATTTTTCTGCTTGCTATCAAACTGTATTGTTAGCAGCAAGCTGCAACTGCCAGCTGAAGCACTGGGGAAAGCTCTTCTGCTGTCTATGGCATGAGCCACACATGCAGAACAGGTACATCTGTGTGCTTTGGGGGATGGCTCAGAGGGGAAATTTGTTCTTTCTGTTGAACTGATTCTGTATAGCACTTTGGAATGCCCTGCTCTGCACAGCCTGACATGGTTTACTCCCAACAAAGTGCACATGTTTGTCATGTTGTTCCAACATACTGTGTCTTGACTCTGAGTATTTACTCTTCTGTGCACTGAAGTTGCATCTACTAATTGATGTTCTGAAAACTACACGTGGGGACCATGGAGCTCTCACTACTTCTAGTTTGTTGAGGTTTGGTGACTGATCTTAAGGTACACCTGACTTTGTTAATGGAAATTGCAATCATCCCTGTGCTGGTTGATCTGATGAGGCTCAGTGAAAGGAGTCCTGCAGTGACTGAGCTTGGCAAGATCAGCTGTTGCTGAGGGTTGTGATACAGAGCCACAACAACAGACAGGAGGGGGTTGATCTGTTTTATGTGTCAAGTCAGCATTTTCTGTATATATGTATATATATATGAGTTACACATATATCTGTAAGTAGTGCTGTACTTACACATAACAATTTAGTTAGTGGCTCAACTGAGCAATCCTTAAAAAAAATTCATTCATTCTGCAGTATGCAGGCTACTCATATTAGGGAAAAGACTGGGAGGCCAATCTCAGAAAAATTAAAGCTGGGCATGAAGGCACTGCTCAGTAAAGCTGACTCTTTGTGAGGGGCAGCATAGAGACTACAGGAACCCTCTCTTGCATTAAAAGTACTTTCTTGCATTAAAAGAATCAGACTACTTTTTATAATTATTGTATTATTTTACTAAGATTATACTTTTCAGACGTTGTTTAATTCTCTGTAAAGGAAAGCCAGCTGTTGAACGAAGTGGGCTCTTGCTGTACATCATCGTGGTTTCATGAAGAAGAGTAAAAGGAACAGCCAAGAATTACACCTGCATGTGAAATTACTGAACAAGGTAAATACCAGTGATCTGTCACTTCGTAAAATCTCTTCTGTTATCAGCAAACTGCAACTTCCTCTTTCAAAAAAATAAAATAAAAAAATAAATAGGAACAAAAGAAAGACACCATTCAGGTGCCAGAGAAACAGCTACCCACAAAATGCTCAGTTTAATAGCTAATGAATGTTTTATAACATCTGAGTTCTATGATTTTTTTTTTTTTTTTTAACTAGACAGCTAGCAGATTATTGGAAATGGTTGATTCGCCATCCCTGGAGGAAGTTAAAAGACTTGTAGATGTAGCTCTTGGGGACGTGGTTTAGTGAAGGACCTGGCAGTGTTAGGTTAGTGGTTTCCAACCCCAACAATTCTATTATTCTGTGATCCTGTGACTGGACTGTACAGTATCTAAACATTGACTACAAGGCTGAGAGTGGGCCTGCTGGCCAGGTAATGGCTCCTGAAGGCCACTGGATATTGCTTTTAGCTGCAAATTCTGTCCTTTTCAGTCAATGGAGGGTGCTCAAGTCACTGATTTTGCAGTTGTTTAAGTGATGAGGTGTAAGTAATTCATAAGAATACCCATGTTTGACCCATCCTAGGGAATGCAGTTCTACAAGAGTCCCTTCTATATCCTCACACCACAGGCTGTGTGAAGCCCTTATAAAGGCTTTTCCTTCAGAAAGGGAAGCCAGTAGGTAGGAGCTGGAGTAGCACCATCCTTGGCAAAGCAGGAGAGCCAAAAGTGAGACGGGCAGTCTCACAGTCATGAGAACTGCAGATGAAAAAGTAGCAGTAAAAAAGTAACCTTTTCACATGCATGGATGTAAGTGAGTTTCTTGGCATAAATCCAAGCTACGGCATCTTACTTCACCAGCAAGAGACCGGAACCACCACAAGAGAAGACCTTGCAAGGCAAAGCTGAGCCCTTCTGCACTAGAATTCCCCAGATGCTTTGCTAGAGATGAGCAGTTAGGGAATTAATTCAGGAAGAAGAAGAAATATTAATATTTCATATATTAGGTTTGGGGGATCAATATTCAAGGAGGTTTTGGTTCCTGGACGAACACACAGAACTACAGTAAGATTCACGCATTTAGTGAATATTTCAGCTACTCAGGTGAGAACAGAAAACAATGCTTCATTTAAAGTTGTCCTGTAAGTGTCCAGTAACTGAAGGGTAATTATAACTAGATGAAAAAAATGCCTTTGCTGTTCTACATGAAAAGATGGGTTTAAATAAGTACAGATACCTGGTGTGACTTTTGGGGTGTCCTGTGCAGGTTCAGGACCTGGGCTCCATTGTCCTTGTGGGTCCCTTTCAACTCACCATATTCTGTGATTCTGTGAAATATGGAATAGGGACTACTTGCAAAAAAATAGTCTAAATATTAATTCCAACACAAGTATATATATATATATATATTTTTTTTTTTTAAAAAAAGGGATTCCCAGTACTCTGAAACAAGATGTACTAGAGCAGGCAGTTATACCATGAATACCAGTGTAACTCTAGCTTGCAAATTGCAAAGTTTTCCCATGAAGACAAAATTCCAGGAAAATTCAGATGGGCACAGGATGGAGTAGAAGGACATCATGTATTTTGAACTGGAGAGGTTTATCATTTACTCTGCAGAAACCTAGAGTTAGGATTTGACTTAGGGCCAGGGGAATCAGAGACCTCAGAACTGAAATGCTATTAACATCTTGCTCAGCCCAAAGATTGGGGATGGCAGCTGGGTTCAAGACAAAGACATAACTCAGTACACATCTGGAATCATGAACAGGTCCCATCCCCTGCAAGGACACCTAGTTTAAAGTTAGGGTCTGAGTTAGTTATCTGAGAACCACATTGGACCAGTGTCCAATAGGCCAAAGTAAACTGTTCTTTACAATATAAACACCTGTATTCTGCTGTAAATTTTAGCTCTGAAAATAGAAAAGTATTTTTTTTCTCAAAAAATATTCAAGTGCCATTATCCTCTTTGGACATGCCAGAATGAAAAAAAGAAAAAATTGTAAACAAAAATTTGTAATCCAGAAATAACAAAACACCATGGACAGTAATTTGTACCAGATACTACAGTATAGATGTAAAAGTAAATATAACATCATCTATAAGCAAAATAACATCACTGATTGTTTTAAAATAAGTAACTCTTACTTATTGTCATGAACAAAAGTCACTGACAACTGAAGAAAACCTTTTCTATGGATGGTGTCCCTTTTCTTTATTGGTTCTGTGCCTGTAACAATATACTTTTTAAGATTTCTTTGTGATATCAGCTGCAGAAGTAGCAGGGGAATGCCCAGCTGTTCAAAAGCTATTTCATGATACAGAGGACTGCACAATGAAAAAAAAAAATAGGGTTGCCATGGTAAAATATTATTTGTGTACAAATAAATGCCCTGCAGACATTTTCTCCCTCAGATGACATTACTTTTGCAGAACTTTGTAGAAAACAGAGGACAAAGCCAAATATGACGATACGTGCAGAGATGGAAAATGGGGGTGGGGGGGGTGGAAAAAGGAAGTGAGACAAGGAGAGGAAGATTTATTCAGTGCTGTTGAAAATCATTAGTGTCTATGTTTTAGAATTCAGTGAAGTGGACCTGCATGTGCCGTATCTTGCTATAAAGTAGCTTTCCAGGGGTTTATTGAGACTGAAATAGGATAATGAACCCCACTGTCAGGGCCAAGATTTCTGCCCAAAATAGTGGCAAAATCCTGCAAGGAAGGATTGTCCTTTTTAAGAGAGGTCTCCTGTCACAGGACTAGTTCAGCTGTGTCAGGACCTTTTCTGTCTCCTGAGTCAGCAAAGAACTAGCAGACACCAAGTCAGCAGTATATCCTTGGGGTTTGGAGTCCTACAGCTGGAAGTTATTGCACTCACCTGGCTGCTGGGCTGGAATTTTGTGTGGCTTGAGGTCATGAAGTATTCCACCTCTCAGCTGAGTATCTCTTCCTGCCTCTCAGACCTTTTTCTTTGCCAGCACTGGAACCATCTCTTCTGTTGAAACATGCTGAATAGAGCCAGGATATGTACATATGCACATTAATGGAAGACATGATCACAGCAATAGTAGTCACAGATGCAACATCAAATAGGAAGTGTGTGAGCTTTTTAAAAAAAACAAACAAACAAAAAACCCAACACACCTCCACAAAAACAAGAGATTTGACATACATATATGGCATTTTTGCCTGAAGGAACTATGACTGCAGTTTTACAAATTCATAACAAAGTGAAGAATACTCTTTATTTTACAAAAACTGCAAAAGAAATCTGAACACTTACTCAATGCTAGAGATTGCTGAGTGGCACAAGAAGTACAGCTTCACTTCTACCTCCAAAGAGGGTTGTACAACCCTCTAGCTCACTTTTTTCCTATTTGATATACAGCATAAATATATGGGCCAAGAGATAAATATATATTTAAAGCTGTACAGGCAGGTATTGCCACAGGGTACCCCAGCCCACTCACAGTAAATGCCAGCATTTCAACAGATTACATCCAACAAAGAAAAATCTCTGTAATGTATTGCTTACTTTGATTACAGGTCATAACTTGTTAGCTACCTGATGAAAAACCTGAATGGCAGCTCCACAGTGTTCCTGCACAGCCAACTGATGTAAATTTTAGCTCTGAAACCTTGTTTCATGGGAAAACTGGCCTTTTCTTTCCCTGCTACACCAATTTGTTCTTATCTGCAAATGTTGTGGCACTCAAGAAAATCTTTAGTGCATCATTTATTACAATGGTAGGAGAAAGGAAATTGCTGGAACAAGAAAGGAGAGATGAACACAGTGGTTGCTTTATTGCTTGGAATATTCCATTTAATTCCTCAGCAAGAAGGCAGCATGCTAATAAACTTCGATGTTTATATATTTAGTGTTGTTTAAATGTCAATTGGCATTTCATATCCTAGTTTTACACTTCAGTCTACTTCTTCCTGGTCTGCCTTACAGCTGGTGTGAGAAGAGTGTTGCTTCTCAAACTGAAATGTTACGTAGCCCAAGTTAAAGGAGTACAGGACCCAAATAATGAACATAAAGAATGCAAATCTGGGAGGTATACGAAAATCCCTGTATATTCCGTTCTTTAGAAGCCAATTTGCATGAAAGAGAGAGCATCACTTTTTCATTCCTGATTTGCTTTCCAACCAAAAAGTCTTGCCAATTTGAAAATCTGCAAGGACAAAATGTCTTCCACAGGTAAAAATATTTGTTCCCTAGGAATTACTAGGGACTGTTGGACATTATGAATGCTTCCAGCTTGGCAGAAGGAATGATTGACTCACACTGATCACCTCTAAAGAAAAAAATTGAATCTAGAAATTTTAGAAGTTCTTCTTCCTGTTTTTAAAACTAACACACTGCTGAGGCTATTTCTTCTAAAGTTTTTTACCTAGACAAAAAAATAAAAGCCAGAATTACACCCCTTCTTGTGGCAGTGGTTTTGCCCTGTCAGCTGTTCTGATCAGTGTCTCCAACAGTCTGTGTGTGCACCTTGGCTACCTCACACCAGTTAAATTGTCAGATGAGCTGGTAGAGGTCTTTGCACCAACAGCTAGCTGCACACCATGGTAAATAACCAAATTTCATTTGTGAACAAAGCTACAATTCTGTGGTTTTCTTGCAGCCATGTAGAGACAAAAGAGCAGTGCATGAGGATTACAGTATATGGCAAGGCCCAAGGGGGGAAATGACTAATAATTAATGACACTGGATATGAGGTTTCCACAACAATGTGCTGCCATGGACTGGGTCCTATGACTGACTTACACAATGCATGCATATGTTTTTGAGTTGTGTTCTCTTCTGGTTAGGAATTCTCCATTTTTAGTTCTAGCATCATGACAAGATGGGTTCAATAACTAGCAAGCTGACAGATCCCCTATTTCCATCAGTTTCTAAACATCGATTGTTACTTGTTCTGAGAATTGCAGGAGTGTCTAAACCGTTTTTTCCCAAGGTGAAATCTCACAGAGAGGTTTATGATTATATTGTGCCAACATCTATAGCCACCTAGGAAACAAACCAGAGTAAAGGTTGAGCTGCTCAGTTACAGGTGGGCTGACAAGATTTGGTCTGCTGCAGGGCTCCAGAGCAGGGCTCCCACACAGATCTTACAATGGTCACCGTGACCATGTCACACGTGACAACAACTCCATCAGCTTCTTCAGACTGACTGAGCTACTGCTCATCACTGTTCCACCTCCCCTAAGCAATGGGCTGTTCACTTCTTTGTCCAGACATAGCACTATGAGAAGGGAGAGCTGGGCATTGTCAACACATCGTCTTCTAATTAACTTTATATTGATCTCCTCTATACTTGGCTGATGATTTGGAAGTCATCACCCCAGCTAACAGCTTTTGAGTAACAGTATTAATTGATGGTGCACATTAGTCCCGGTTATATGACAGCTGACTGTGACACTTGGCTCACCTCCTGCACATCAGTGAAGCCATGGGCTGAAAGGGCCACAGAAGTGTATGGGAGAATAAATAGGAGCATGTTCTTCTGCTATTTGTATGACTTTGTGCATAACTGGCTAAAGAAATCTGATACTTATGTATTTAAAAAAAAAAAGAACACTTTCAAAATGGTTTGTCATCTGGGATTTCTCCCTGTAATTTCTTTATGAGTAAGCTCTTCTAAATATGCCATGAAATGTGCTTTGGAATATATTTTTATCACAGATCTACGTCACAAAATCTCAGAGGTTGGCAAGTATCTCTGGAAGTCACTTAGTCCAAACCCCTGCTCAAGCAGTATCAGCTGCAGCAAGTTTACCAGCACTGTTGTTCAGCTGAGGTTCTAATATCTCTAAGAATGGAGACTCCACCACCTGCCTAAGACACTTAGAACACTATTTAATTGTCCAAATGCCAAATTTTTTTAAAATTCTCTTTAAGTAGAATTTCCTATATTTCTTTTTTTCTCTTCCTGTCACTGGGCACCATTAAAAGAGTCTGGCTTTACCTCCTTTATTCCCCCCCATCAGATATCTGTACACATTGAACTACGCTGTCTTGTGGTAAGTGCAGTCATGGCTCCTCCCAACATGCATATTCCCAACTAATTTTTCTGTAAAATTAACATAAACAACAAAACTTCTTTGGCTTTTCAGTCACCTATGTCAGGAAATCATCATCATCAGTGGAATCCAGAAAATTCCTGAATTACTTGTGCTCTACTACGTAACTCTGCAGCAGATACCAGGGTGGCTGCAGAGCAGGTGAACGAGAAGTGTCTTCCAGCTGTCTGAAGACCTTATCTGAAGATCTTCAGATCTTCTCTGAAACAGATCTTTTTCCTAACCATACGTTCTGTGGAAGACACCTTTCTCAACAGTCCTCATGTGTGCCTGCCATCCCAAGACAGTGCTCCCTCCACGCACTCCTGCTGCTCCTTTGTACCAAGGACAGCCCCATTACATCACCCTCACAGCTTGTCCTTCCTAATGAATCTGCTTCCATCCATCACAGCACTCCAGCCATGTGAGCTATCCCAGTACACCAAGATGACTGCAGTGAGACTGTAACCCTGCAAATGCACATAGATTTGTAGTTCCTGCTGTTTGTTTCCCAAGCTGCAATAGATAATTAAATGGTAGTCGGTGCTTGCAACTTAAATTATGAATTCCAAAAGAGAGGGTGAAAAAAATCTCATTCTAACCTCTATTTCATCTTCTAGTATACATTCCTCTAGGAATAAAAATACTGTAACCAAGAAACAAGAGGTTGTGATCTTTTCTCCAGCTTAATCCAAAGATCTGTGGAAGTACTAGGCTTTAGATGGAAACAGCAAAGAACGAAAGGGAATAACTGAGCTCTATAGCAAATTACTTTAGTTCTCCCTAGTACTCCTTTTGTGGAAATCACTTTGTTTCAGTTTTAAGTAATCCCGAAAGAATATGTTAGGTTTGACTTCTGTTTTGGTGCCAGTCAGAGAAAGGTAGGGAGAAAGGAAACTCCATGCTTGCTTGTGAGACAGCTGTAAGCCAAGGAAGAACTTCTGGACCTTGAGAACTTACTGCAGTACTACAAGCTGGGGTGCCCCAAAGGGGTGGTGACATCTACACAATGACCTCGGATTGTGTCACAAACCTTTCCCACATGGACTAGAGGCTTTGTCACTTAAGGCAAAGGGAGGAGCTGTGCTGCTTTTGGGAGGTGGAGGAAACAGCTTGCATCTTTGTTCCCAGGCATTTCAAACACCTCTGTGGTGTTACCAGACATGGTCAATGATTTCATGTTCCTCATCCAAGGAACAGGCAGAGTGAAAGAAAATTATCAGAAAAAGGGATGAATGTAAATTAGTAGGATGGGCAGGGAGGTCTAACCTCTACAGGAAAACAGAGCCAGAAGAACATGAATCTGGCTGCAAGAACAAAGAAATCTGAGCACGTACTGCAGCTATTTTTCATGACTTAGGTATATATGATCCCTTTTTATATCAGCCGGCAAATTGTGATATTTGTAAAAAAACCAAACTGGCTTTTGAGCAATAAAATATGAAAATTAATTTCTGTTGTAACAGAAAATTTTAAGCTTGCAAAAGAAACTTGTGCCATAACAGTAGCAACTGTGAACAAAAGCAGATGGAGAATAATGCTGAATGGCAAGTTTCTTTATACAACCACCAGACGTTAGACTATCTTAGATAACCATAAGGACAATTTAACAATGCCCAGTTTTAAAAATCAATAGATCCTAGTTATTTCTGTAATTCAGTAACTTCTTGTTTACAGCTGCATAATCTGTACAAGATTTTCAATCAATTCACCTGACAATTCCTTCTATTTGCTGTTGTTTCCTTTGCTGCTACTGTTAATTTTAAATTTGATCTCTATGCTTTTCACTTGAAAAATCGTCTTATCCATTCCATAATATATTATGATACTGTACCAAAATTTTAAATGGCAGCTATGGATACCTCTATAATGTAAAAATCAGTCTGTAAAACAAAACATGAGTGATTTGAGCTCAGTTTAATTTTGGAGACTCTAGGAAAGGCATGCACACAATGTCAGGACCCCAGATTGAATGTAGGCCATCTGGTCCAACCCCCTGCTTTGTCAGGACCACTAAGAGCTGGGTGCCCAGGACCATGTCCAGATAACTTCTGAATATCTTCAGGGATGGAGTCTCCAGAACCTGACGGGGCAACCTGTGTCAATCCTTGGTCACCCTCCCAGAGAGAAAGGGTTTCCCACTATTTGTAGGGAATTGTCTGTGTTTCAGTGTGTGTCCATCACCTCTGGCCCTGTCACTGGGCTTGTCTGGAAAGAGTCTGACTCCCTCCTCTGTGTGCACTCCCCTCAGGTACTTGCACACCTCAGTAGGATCCTCCCTCAAGCCTCCTTGGAGCTCCAGGCTGAACAGCCCCAGCAGTCTCAGACTCCCCCTCTAAGGAATTGTAGAGCACACAGGGACTGAAAACATGACACATGGCCAGTTTTTATATCGAGCTCAGAAATCACTGCATTTTCCATCCCTAAAACGAGATGTTCTATTTGTGGCCTGACTGTGCATTGTGATTTCCTATTATGCTATGGCTAAGTATATTAAAATAAAAGACAGCAGTACTTGCTCACCAAGCAGTAAGCACAAGTAAACACTTGCAAATTTTGGTTGTAATAAGTATAGAATTGGTAGAAATAGAGATAAAATATCAGTATCTGAAATTATGGAGTGTGTTAAAACCAAAAGGGGCCATGATTAAAGGTATAACACCATACAAAGATGCTGACAAGCCTGAGGTCAGCTGAAAAGATTATGGCCAGCTTAGTACTTGGCATGGATGTGGCAGCAATAATGTAAAATGGTAATTAAAATCTACAGTGTGTATGCAAAGTGAGTGTATTTCTACTGAGATGAGCTGTCCCAATTTGAAGAAGCCAAAGGTTTCATGGAAAAGGCATGTGAAAATCTGTGCCAAAAAAGTATGCCATGATCAACAAAGTCTTCCTACTTGGAATCCCCTGATTCAGTCCTGCCAGAAGTTTGTCATAATTGATGCAGACAGCTTCACATAAAACATGAGTGTGAAAGCAGCAGCTATTCCTTTCTGCAGACCTGTAAGAAAATGTAGTAGCTATGAGAAAATAATAAGAATTTTTGTATGAAAGAGATTACTCAGAAAAAAATTACAAAACTCTTAACTGAAACATTTTTTGCTTAAGAACTATCTGTTTTGGTTTTCTTCAAATAAAGAAATTCCCAAACACCACCAGAAGTGGGCACTTCTGTGAGCTGAAGAATTGAAAACATCTGGTTTTAAAGACAGACACATATTCTTCAGACATTAGTGTAATTATACGAATCGTAATTCTAATCTCCAGTATGTTCACGAAAACAAGAGAAAGGCTCCCTGAGCAAGTGAAGCTACATTTCATGAGGACATCTAATTTAAGATAGAAATACAAGTTTGATGCTGTGAAACAGCTGGTGACCATCAGGCCTGTTGAATTCAGACCACAAACTCATTAGAGAAGGAACTGCTTCTTTGTTCATGGCTGGTGTCTTATTTCTTAATTGGCAGTGTTATACAAAATGAGAGCAGAAAGAAAAGCTCTGATTTTTGATAATCCAAACCAGAACTAGAATGACATCAGTTTGTTAGTGTTGGAAGCTAAACTTTGACATGTATAAATAACAGACATGTTACACTATGTCAAGCACTAGAGAATCCAATTGTGTTTGACTTTGCTGTGGTCACACACTCGGTTCAATACTAAAATTTTACACAACCTCCTGCTTTTAAAAATAGAATTAACCCTTCATGTTTCCCTTGTGGATTTCAATGAAGATTCAGAATCCCTAGACGAAAACAGAAGTGAAAAACACCAGTGCTGAAAAAAACCCATACTTCTGAAATGCTGGCATAGGCAGAATTGAATACTCAGCTTACTTCAACCTGTCTCATAGTGAAGTATTTCCCTGGTTTTGTTTGTAATACTCTCCAAATATTACTAACTAAGTCTTTCCATGGACAGTTCTTGTGTGCCAAAACAACAGACTGAATTTTGAAAAGGGAGAAAGAGTCTAGTAAAAGGCTAGAGAGTAATGAAATATTGATATTTATTAATTTCCATAGTAGATATGAGGAGGAAAAAGTAAAAAGTGAAAGAAAAAACAGGATCGGATGTTGCTTTCAAGAAACTGTGTAATTACTCAGTTGTGCTCCCATTGAAGGAAGAAAAAGTCTTTCACTTGATATTAATGTGTCAAGTTAATGCCTATTAAATAGGCATTAGAGATGCTGCAAACTGAAAAGATGTGTATCCTTGAACACTGTGCTGGAGACAAAGAGAACATTACATTTCATTTTACTTTGTTCAGTGTTATTTGGCCCTAGAAATAGAAAGACAGTCTCAACAGCATCAAAAAGCAAGAACATCTAAACACAGTACTAAAGGTATTTATTAATTCTTTTCTCTGGTTATGAAAGGTTATGAAAGGCACATTAGCTCATCCAGCATATTACAGTAGATGGTCAAGATTTCTTCATTCAAAACAGAAACAAACCAGTACTTTTAAAAATTATTCAGTGTATGAACAGGTTCTTTTCTTTGCCTCTGTGTGCATCTTTTTCTAAATATGTTTGAGATTAAAATTTTATAATATACTGTAAAAATCCACAGAACACTAGATTAAACATTGTCCTCCCTTCTCTTGCCACAGTATGTAGATTCCTGTTCAAATACCAGTTCAGCTGTAGGCAAAACAACTGCTAGTTCACTGGAGGTAAATTTAAACCCATTTCTTGTTTCTTTACACCCCTCTTTTCTCCATACCTGAAAGGTGCATGTAAGAGGCCATGGGTCAAATCCTAGTCTCATCCAATCATGCATAGAAGTCAGCAAACACCCATGAAATCAAGGCAGGAAGAATAGCACGCAAAAGAAGCCAAGCCTTTTAGGCAGGGGCACTAATCTGTCTGCAAAACAGCCTTGCACACTCTTCCCTTTTCAAACAATTCATGCACAGCTGTGAGAGTTATTTACCATCTCTGTCCCTGCTTGTCTTCAGGGCTAAGATTTGTTGGTGCAGGAACTTCTGCCCTGCTCCAGCTTCACCAGGTGGGATTGTGGATCACCAGCCACCCTACTGTATTCAACTGGTTCCTTGGCAAACTTCACTGCCCCTTGGGAATGGTGTCCCAAAGACCAAGCTCTGATTTGCACTTGACAAGCATATCTGTGTTAAAAGAATTTGTATTGTGTTCACAACTGAGGGCAACTTGCATTTGAAGCCAATGACTACATACACAACTTCAGACATATCCTGGGTTTTAAAAGCCTTTAATGCTAACCCCAGAACAATTGTCAGCATTTATAATGGTGATTTCTGACATGCCACTGGGGATTGTTTCATAATCAGAAAGAGAGGAAAAAGAACCACAAAAGTAAGAGTTTGGCCAGAAAAGTAGACCAAAGCAGATGGTTCATATTAACTGAAAGAGCATCCAGATTTGTGATTTTCTTTTTCCTTAACAGCAATATCAATAAACAAATTCAGAAAGCTTATAATATTTCTTTAATTAACCGTTCAATCACTTAGTCTCTTTGTATTCCTTAGGTCACCATCAGCACCATCAGCACCCATACAGACTAACTGGGGATAGGTGGAGATCTCACCCTGCTCTGAAGATTTTTTTAGTGGCAAATAGTGCACTAAACCAACAGGCACAGAGAAAACCCTGGCATACAGTATTAATGAAATGTCATGCCATTGATAGATTTTGCCTGTCCTAGCACAGGACATGTGGAATGCAGCGACCTCCTGGGACTGCACGTGGTGAGAGAAGCCACACACGGTGCAACGTGTGTTTGTGCTGCCTGTTTGTAAACATCTGTGCATTGAAACACCCAGATGGATCTGCCCCAGTTTCCCTTGCCCCACCTCAGAGCACATCAGCACAAGTATGTCCTGAGTGATGAACCACAGGAAAAGGTCCTTCAGCAAAGCAGGCATGACAATAAACTGTCCACTTACTCCCATGTACACTTCAGTGGCAAAGAAGATTTTGTCAAAGCAGCTCATCTATGTGCTTTTTTTTTTGTCCTGCACTAGTCCACTCTGTAACTAGGTCCCCAAGAGGTTTTTTTCTTCTTGATGCTCAAATTTCCACTTGAAGCCTAAAATTTGTGGCCACTAAACTGTTATCTCCAGGCTTGGGAGCCATGTGTCTTTCTTCTTGGGTGGCTTCCACAGTCATATGCTATAATCAGGATCAATTATGTATTTATTTCTGACAAAGAACAGCCACTTCTCAGGGTTTCCTCTGCCTCTCCAGACAGTGATTCAGTCAATTCTGATTCCTGTGTCCCAAACGGAGGAAGAATTCTTACAAAATAAATATGAGAAAATTTAGTAGACAGGATTTATTGGAAATAGTTCTTCCACACAGCAGGTCACAATATGGGCAAAATTTTTCATTAGACTGTTACTACTAGGTCATGAGAAACCCTCTGAAAATATTAGGGCAGCCTCTGTAAAAATCTTATGAAAGGTGACATCAGCTGGAGGTGACAGTGAGCATTAGACAGAAGAAGTACAAAGATGATCTAAAGAAGAAAGAGGGAGAAAACCGTATTTTTTTTCATACATGTAACTTTGTCTATGCAGTGAATAGAGAAGCAGGCTCTCACAGCCCAAACCAGTGAAGCACAGCAAAAGATGCACTCTCATCAACTTTGCTGGAGTCACAAAGCCTTCTCTGTAAAACAGCCCCACATGACCATCAAGTGCCTGAGAGGGTGGAGTTGCTCCTGCATCAGCTGGGCACAGGAATGCTGTGGGCCCAAGACCCACCACAGGGAGAAGTCCCTCCAGCTGAGTTTCCTCAAAAAAACCTGAATTATCAACATGCACAAAACCCCAGCTCCACGTTGAACAGCCCTTGACTGTAAGAATACCTCACCCTTGTAAACAATGGCTCCAGCCAAACAAAGACAGCCAGGCTGCACCACTGCTTTTCCTCCCAGGTAGAAACATATCTCCTCAGTTCTGCTCTGTTTTACATGGCACTCAGGACACAGTGCCTGGGTAACTGCAGAATGCCTTTCTGCAGCCCACTCTGTTCCACTGCACCCCAGCCTGTGCCCACACAAGAGCCTGTGAAGTCCTTGGTGTGTGGAGAAGCAGGAAGAGGTGTCTCCCAGGCCAGCATCTCAACAGACCCATCAGGACACAGCTGAGCAAGCGTTCATGGTAGCCACCAAGAAAGAGATTCCAGCCATATTGTACCAATTGACACAGCTGCTCAGAATATCAGGTATCAGTACTTTAAAAGTTTTATTTGTCATTATTACCAGATGTCAAAGGAATTATTAACCTAGATGCTAGTGGTATCTGAGATGCCTGCAGCAAGGTTATGGTGACCTATATAAAAGTCTCAGTTCACATTCCTGTGGTCTGGGATTCAGATGAGTTCTATTAGCAGACAATTTGTATGTTTAGTAAGTGTCTATTTGTTTCTAATTGTATTTGAAGCTAGAGCTGACAGACCATAACTACAAGACCTTTAAAAGCTCAGTAAACCATCAGAACAATGAAAAGGGCTTTACAGACATATCACAATTTCAACTGGAAAAATATGCTTATGGCTTGCTACTTTGTTTTAGTTTTCCCAGCAAATAAAAACCTATTCTTCAGTTGTTTTAAAAAGAGGTCACTGAAGTAACAACCACTTTCCTTCAACACCTCTTGAATTAGGGGGAAAAGAAATGAGGAAACAAAAGAGGCGGGGAGTAAATATTTCACTGTTGTTGTGATTTGGTCTGCACTTTCCATACTGTATAACAGCAATGTGGCTCAATAAATCTCAATGTCCCTTTGAGACAAAAGCTTTTGTTTTTAAACTTTCTAGAGTAAAAACTAACAGCAGGATGAGGATTTGCTCAGAGATGGCTTAGAGACCTTCCTGCTGCCTACACCTCTTCTGGAAGAGCTGTTCCTCCATGGTCTGTCAGCATAACCAGGACTCAGGAATGACCAGGGATAAAAGTCCTTCTCTGCTGGTTGCAAAGAAACAAGAACAGCTCTAGCTTGAGGCATGTTTTGTATCATCTTACCCATGTTTAGGTTGGCTAAAATGCACTTGCTACTTCCTAGTTTTGTAGAAATGGTTCCAACTGCTCATGTTAATTAGCATAAGAGTGCAAAATAAGTGTCAAGAGAGATTATGAGCACTTACTTCTATGGAGGATTTTTCTTTAGTGAGAGCTACAAACTGCAGCTAGGATGTTGTGGATAATGCTGTCAGACACATGGTGGGATTCTTGGGGCTGCCCTGTGCAGAGCCAGGAGCTGGACTTTGGCAATCCTGGTGGGTCCCTTCCAACTCAGGATCTTCTATGATTCTAAAAGTATGAATATTTGCTTGTAGCATTTTTTTCCACTCTTCTAACATTAAAAAAAAAAAAAAAATTTTTTTACAAATTATAGTAAAATACAAAACAAATAGGCCTAAAATGAGAATTTGTTCTTGATTCTTAAATCAAATGTAAAACTTGTTGTCCATATGAGAATAGCTTGGATAAAATAATATTTTCTTAACAATGTTGTCATTGTTATGCATTGTTGTGTATATATATATATTTACTGAAATTAACATGTAATTACTGTAATTACTGAAATCAACATGTAAGCTTTACAATATATATATCCTTATATATAGGAAGAGACAAAGATAAATTTTACTTAAAGAAAGCTTACAATTTTAGAAATCCACTTCCTTTTTGCACTTGCTTGGTCTCATTTAAAAATTCTTTTGTCAAACAGCTCTTCAATAACTATGCTCTTTTGACTTTTTCTCAGCTGAAACACAAAATTCTTCAAGTTCATTGTGGAATCACTGAAAACTTAGAGTCAAATGTAGGTTTTTTCTTCTTTTTTCCTTTTAAATCTCTGCATGTTTGGAGCAAGGGAAGAAGGAAAGCAAAAAGAGTATGCGAGAGGTCAGCATAAGAACTGAAAATTCTAAATGTTGACAATAATAAACTGTAGTTTTACTTTTAAATGGCCAAATGATACTTAGAATATTTTTTTTTTAATGTCTCCATCACTAAAATGAAAAATCAAGGCACAATTAACATTTACTCACAGCAACAGATGAAGTTAACACCAGAATTCTGTTCTGAGGTGCAGTGGAAAGCAATGTGTTGGAGAAAGAAGCAAGCATAATTAGAACAATGTGTATCTAGCACAAAATGCCTCAAGTCAAGAAGGACCACACTAACACCGTGCATATAAGAGAAAACCCCTGCACAAATAAACACTGATTTATTTGGTACAGCAGACCTCCCAGATACATAGCACAATAGGAAATACAGTTTTTTGGTTGGTTGGTTGGGATTTTTTTTACACTGTGGGAGGCTTAACATGGTTATCATCAGATGCTTGTGCTTTTATATGCCCAAGGTAAAACACAACAGCATGTAGTGCATCCCAGTAAAAAAAAGCTTTAATTTGAGTTGTACTGCCACAAACAACTGCAAAAATGGTACTGTCTGTTCCTTAGGAATATGTATATACACTTTTCAGCAGGTAACGTTCTTTGCTCTATGCTTAATGTAAGAATGTCCTGCTGTGCCCTTGTTTTTGTCCATCAGACTCACATGGCATCTGCTGCCTAACACAGCTGTCCTCATTCTACACCATTTATCAAAATATATTAACTTATTAATATAGTTTTCACTGTATTAAAATAAGAAATATTTCACGAAATTCAATGAAAATAATCTCTTTAACTAATCATTACTATAATTTATTTTTAAGCTATAAGCTAAAATTTATAGTTTTCACAATGCCTAATTTTTATATCTATTACATATTAATTTATAATACCAGCTTATACCATAAGTGATTTAATTGTCATTAATAAAACAGTAACTTAAAGAGCAATAAACTGATACTCTGTCAAGAATATTCAGGTGTGATTAAGCTCTATGAAAAAGAGAAATTAAACCTATGATGTAACAATGACAGGAAATTTTCAACTACAGATCCTTTAGGAACTTCATTGACAATCTAGAAGAAGACTAAGAAAATTATATCCTAATCCTATGCAATATTTTGTCAAAACCAGCATTCTATCTTTATGTCTCAATCTGATGTTCAAAAGATATACAGAAAAGATGAACCTGTAAACAAAATTCACACTTCTGCTGAAACCAAACATACCAATGGAGAGAAGACTGAATTTTATATTATTTTGCAGTCTTTCCCAAACCTTTGTTGACTTCTCTATTTCTTTTTGTTTAAAGTTTTTCACTGAAATCTGCCTATTTGATAAATGTAATTAGTAACTTAATTGCACCACTGAAATCCATACTTACATACAGAAGGAAGACCTGCCCCAGAAGATATACAGTCATCAATGGGCCTAATCAGACACTGAAAGCAGATCCCATGGGCTGTCCTAAATGATTTTAGCCAGGAATTTGTTACTTCTTTATTAGACTTCATGTGCCTGAAAACTTCATTTTGACACCCTAATCTATTATGCAATCCTCTACAAGTTAGTTTCCACTCTTCTAAATCTTCTACTAGTAAAATTATCTCAAGAAAGTGCTCACATGCTTAACGTGTATATTTTTTTCTGCCAAATTACCTGGTTTAACCAGTATGTTTTGTCTCTTATCTGTCCTTAGATTACCAGAGCTGAAACAATACTACCAGCAAAAGGGCAGTCAGTTCTATGCTGATAGAACTATGATAAATATGCTATGATACCCCTTTTTTTTTTTGCAGCTATGACACTCTTCAGCTATGAATTACTGAAATCAACATGTAAGCTTTACAATAGCACTTGTCACGACTTATGACTGATTCTGTAGAAGCTTTAGGTTTTATCTTTGCATGGGACAACCCTGTCTGTGTGTATAGTCTGAGAACAAGAAGGTGGAGAGCAGCGCTGTGGAAAGGACCTGGGGATCCAGGTCAGTGGCAAGTTGGACATGATCCAGCAGTGCCCTGGCAGCCAGGAGGGACAGGCATGTCCTGGGGAGCATCAGGACCAGCATGGCCAGCCAGCCAAGGGAAGGGGATTGTCCTGCTCTGCTCTGCACTGGGGCAGCCTCAGCTCCACTGCTGGGGACAGGTGCCACAGTGCCACAGTGTAAGAAGGTTATAAAGCTACTAGAGAGTGTCCAAAGGAGGCTGCAAAGATGGTGAAGAGTCTGAAGGAGAAGCCTTATGTGGAGTGGCTGAGGTCACTTGTTTTGTTCAGGAGAAAAGGAGACTGAGGGAAGACCTCATCACAATCTACAATTCCCTTATGAGGGGAAGAGGAGGAGCAAACACTGATCTCTTCTCTGTGGAGACCAGAGACAAGGCCCAAGGGAACGTCCTGGAGTTATGTCAGGAGAGGTGTAGGTTGACCATTAGGAAAAGGCCTTTTCATCCAGAGGCTGGGCACTGGAACAGATTCCTCAGGGAAGTTATCACAGCACCAAGCCTGATGGGAGTTTGAAAATCATTTGGACAATGATCTCAGGCACTGGGTGTGACTCTTGGGGTATCCTGTGCAGGGCCAGAAGTTGGACTCAAAGATCCTGATGGGCCTCCTTCAATTCAGCAATATTCTGTGATTCAATGATTTATTGGAGAGTCATTGATTTTAAGGGAAAAAATAGAACCAGAGCTGAAATCATTCTGATATCTCAGCCTTTTTGACCCAACTCATATTGAAATCAAATGACTAAGTAAGGTTAGGCAGGTAGTGACTTTCATGTGTACCTGATTAGTAATGCTCCTTTTTCCTGCTGCTCTATGTCACTGCAGAGCAAAGAGCATGTAAGACCTGGTTCTTATTCACTTTTTTGTAAGAGAATAGTTTACAGGAACAAAAATCGCAGCTGTCTCTCCTGGTGTGCTTGATTTGTCCCTATTGATAGTAGTTTTGTCATTAAGGATGCTCCCACAGGATTAGTGTCTATCATGTACTTAATGTGCACAATAGGCATGATGCAGACTCACCTTTACACTTGCACTTTTTCTTCTATACTGTTTGCAAACAGACTTTAGCCAGCTTAAACATAACAAAATTATCAGAGAAACAGGCTATAGCCCTGAAAACATACTCTTTATCATGATATGAGCCTAATGCAAATGTAACAAAACAGGAGCCATTTATGAAAGCAGGAAAGGCTTATTACATAAGCCTCCAACACAGCCTCTGCGAAACCCAAAATCTGAGCCCAAATGTTGCTTCTAGGTCCAACACAACTTCAGTTTTCTCCTGTTTTCTCCCCTTCCTGGATCCACTTCCAAATGGATTCAAGAAAGGAAAACAGAAACATAAAACTCTTACCTGCAGGTAAGAGTTTATTTTCAAGGTATGCCTTAGCAAATGCATGACTGTTAACATTCCCCTAAGATAGTAATTTCTTCTTAAGAATACATCTGAAGGTACACAACAGTTCAATATTTCTCCATGTTGGCTTACCTAGACTTATTTTTGTCTACAACTGGGTATTATAGAGCAATAGTTGCAAACTTTTTCTAAGTGTTTTGTTTAGACTCCATGAATTTGTCAACAGAAGCTATTTACACACCTTATTGTGACCTCCTGTTGATCTATGAAAATTAATGGATAATTCAAACACTATCGGTTTTCCTCATTCACAAAAACTACAGAAGTATGCAAATAAATAAGGAAGAAGTAAAAGGTGCTCCATCTACAATTGTGTGCATTGTTGCATTTTTCTCCCCTGTAACAAATTATTTTAATAACTAGGCTAGATCTAAAATACAGCAAATACCAGGTGAAAGACCTATGCCATACACAGATTTACTAAATATGACTACCACTGTGACTAGTTCAACTATAAGAAATCCCAAACAAATGAATACTAATAAGATGTTTAAAATTAAATATTACTGTTTTTTCTAGGTTCATACACAATGGAAACAAATATTTAACACATGGAGTATTTGATGGAAACTGGATAGTTACCTCCTCTTGGAGGAGGAACAATTAAAAATGTTCTACTTGAAATGTTACACTGTTTTTGTGGAAACTTAAGCCATGTTTAGAAAAGGCCAGTGACTTGACACAATCACATTTAAAGCTCTCAAGGCTTCATGTAAGTGCATTGTTACATGGTGCCTTCATATACAAAGAACTGCAAGGTAAACAAAAAGAAGAAAAGAACATTTGGAGTGCTTTCTCATCTCCAGACATATATTAAAAAAATTAGGTTCTACCTAATTATTAACAGCAGAATAATTTTTCTTCTTTGAGGTTTCAATTGCAGGGAAAGAAACCAAATAATGAATAGCACAATAATTTTTTAATATGAAAATCCCTAATAGAACCTACAATTTGTAACTCTGAGTGGTCAGTTCTTGGGCCCAGTATCCCAAAATAAAACCTACAAATTGTAACTCGGGGTGGGCAGTTTTTGGGACGGGAGCTATTGTTAGTTTAATTCCATAGAATTGAACTTAAGTCATCTGTGTATTAAAACCGCTAAAAATACTGAGAAAATACCTTTCCAAAAAGTCCTGAGAAAATTCCATTTACTGGGGACAAGATAAGAATTATTTTACTGTTTATCACCTTGACTAAACACTCTCCATTTAGTTCTGAGATGAGACAGTGGGGAAAAAAAAGGCAAAATTATCTGGCTTTGGTAACACATCTGGTTTTATGATGTTATACTGACTACAGCTGTAAAGAAAAAAGCAAACCAAACACTGGAAAAGTAAAAGAATTAAAATCAAGACTACATAATTTCAGAAAAATGCATTTTGAAAATTCTTTCCTAATAAGCCAAGGATTGTGGCTGCCTGGAGCTGGAGAAACATTACAAGACATGTTCTTGCTGGCCTTTACAGCTGGATGGGGTAATGCATACACCAGACTTGGGTACCCATTTAGGTAATAGTTCATTTAGGTAACATAGACAGATTTTGTATTTTCTGCAGTTGTCTGGAGTTTTCTAATGATCGTGACATTCAAGTTTGACCACCTTTGAATTAACAAGAACGTGAAATTTTGTCAACAGTCAAATAAGAACTGCTGCTAAGTCTACAGATTCTCATTTAATAAGAACCATTTTATTTATTTTATTTATTCTCTGTTGGCTTCAGTGAAATTACTTGTAAGGCATTTTAAGACACTCTGTCAATATGTCAGAATAGTTTTAAGACATAGCTGTCAATACTCATATCAGATATACATCTCTCAAATATAACTTGGTGATCTAAATATAAATGTCAAAAGAACCTTAAACTGATTTGGTGTTTAACTGTGATACGAATTTCTTCAACTCCTCAGTTCAGTACCTACCCCTGAAATTCTGAAAAAAGATTTACAAGAAAGGCTGAAAATCAAAAAATGTGGACAGCTATAATGCTTATGTGAGTCAGAGAAATGGGTGTAGTTAGAGGAAGACTCTGGAACATTTCTGAGGACACGTTCTTATTCTTAATTAGAGTAAAGCTCTTTGTTTCAGGTTGCACTAAGACATATTGACCACCACCTGTTTTACAAGAGTGAACTGCTTTATCCACGAGTTGCAACAGCCTGCATGTTTTCAACCCTGTCAGCCTTTTTTAAGTCCTCTATTTTAAGTGCATTTCCAGAGATGACTGAAAGCTATCCTCCAACATTCGCCTGCTGAAAAATTACAAAACAGGAGGACAAAGAAGAAAAATAGATCACACTTTTATTTGTAAAATGCAATATATGAGGTATTAAGTAATCTCTGACAAGAGTTGCACCAGAGCACCTGATGGCTGACATCCAGTTGTGGGGTTTGGCTGTCCTCAGCTATATTTGCAACTAAAAATCAAAGGAGGAGAAAACTAAAAAAGGAGTAAAATACATACACAGACCGTCCTCTGGTAGCCATACTCTCCTCTAGCACCTGAGTTTTCATTTAAACAGCCTTTCTACATAACACCTATGCATTTCTAGGATAAATATCTGGGAGAATCAGTTTGGAAGTCAAAATCCTTTTACTGCTTCATTTCCAATCCTCGAAGGCAAACTTCACATACTGCCAATCAAGAGCAGAATAAAAAGCAATTCTGAACTACACTATTGAAGTTTGTTACAATCTTTCCAAATCCTTTTCCTCTGCTATGAATATATTACATCATATAGATCTGTAATGTTCTTTACCTGAAATAATAAAAAGTAAAATCATGAATATTTTACTGTGATCTGGATGATAGCCTGAGAAAACAAGCTACAGAGTGTAAAAGACATTCTATCAGTTTTCTGAAAATTAATTACTATTAGTTTGAGATTCCAGACTTACTGCATTCCATCTGTTATGAAGAAATGTTTAAATAGTAAACAATTAATGATAGAAAACTGATATGAATCAAACAGTTTTTCAGGAATTTTTTAGAGGTTTACAATATTGCCTGCATTCAGGGAAGGTTGTTGCTGAAGACTTAGTAATACGAATCTGTCACAAAATATTGTTCGTCTTGCTTTCCACAGCCAGAAAATGGCATAAAAATCTGCAAAGCAAATTAAGCAATACCATCTTCAGCAAGCATTGTCTCATTTACTATTTAAATAGTTTTTTTCACAGTCCTTCCTCTCAAAATCTCTCTCTCTATATAGAAAGCTTTTTCTTTGAAAGAAACAGATTACACTTTAAACATTTTTGTATCATACAGTGTTATACGTATTTTCTGGCCATATGCATCCTCTCTTCCATGAGGCCCCCTCCATTAGCATGGCATTAGGTCAGGGATTAAAGGTCTGGACTGACCAGGGAAAATTCCTGAAAATTAAGTCCATCAAACATCGGATTGAAGGGTTCAGTTCCAGTTCATCATTATTATTTCAGAGGTCCAGTTCAGAGTTCTGTATCACACTGAGAGATAAATGTTCATTATGGTACCACAAATAACACATGAAATCCTCATTCCATTAGTGTGGACTTCTAGAAGTCTTAAATGTAATTTCCTTGTATTACATAATGGTAATAGGCTGAGAGAGGTGAGCTTGATAAGTGGTGATTCAAGTCTCCAAGGAAGCAGAAGAGAGCTCTCACTATTATCTTCTGGCACAGTGATAGAAAATCTGGTGGAATTTTTATGGAACATTCTGTAACATTTACCTCTAGAATTTTTTTTTTTTTTTTTAGTTTTCAGTTTTTCTGAAAAAATCTATACATTCTTCACAAAGAATGCCAGAGCAACAGGCTGACAGAAACCTCGTGAAGTTTAACCAGAAGTGCACAGCTCTGAATGAGTGAATAGCCCCTGGCAACAGCCTGGAGGTTGCTCAGCTGGGAAGCATCTTCCCAGAAAGCACTTGGGGGTCCCAGCAGACACCAAACATACAGTTCTTAAACACGTGAGGACTTCAAATACCATCTTCATCACTGCTTCATCCATTACCAAGCAAGTCTACAAGCAAAGCTATTTGGTGTAGAGAAAGGTGCAGTAATTTTATTTTTTTTTTAACACAGGACAGGGTCTGGACAGTATGCAAACTGCTGCATGTTTTCATGTTGTTTTGGTTTTAGGACTAAGACTCAAAAATCTTAAAAATCCACCAGCAGTACTCTAGACAGCATGAGCGTTTCAGCAACAGCATTTGCTTGGCACAGCCACAGAGAGGGAATGGAATCCATCCATCCATCCATCCATCCATCCATCCATCCATCCATCCATC
>CM031878.1:60037842-60048087 GCA_018697195.1 Certhia americana
CATCCATCCATCCATCCATCCATCCATCCATCCATCCATCCATCCATATCCATATCCATCCATATCCATCCATCCATCCATGGATCCCCGCAGTCCCGGGAGGGTTCTATCCCAAAACACCAGGATAAGGTGTCACCGCGCCCCCTGCTGTCCCCGGCCAGGCTCCGGGACCCGCTCCCGTGCTGATCCTGTTAGTCGTTCCTGCCTTCCTATCCCATCCTTTTCCTGCAGCTGCAGCCGAACTCAGGACATTAAAGCAAAATATGCGAAGTGCAGGTGCTTTTTACCACAAAAGCGTTCTCATTTTTAATCCCTTTTGTCTTCAGACTACATTAAAATGTTGCTGAGTACCCTCCCTGTCACACGGAAGCCTTGAGCAGCTGCTCCTCGAAGTAAGAAGAAGAGTTACTCAAAACCACAAACTCATAACATAGCCAAACCCCAGTCCTAAACGGTTTGAAAAATTAGGTTAAGTTCTAATATAAATCAGTTTTCTACAGCTGCAGTAAGAACTGCTGTTCCAGCAGAACACAGCTACCTGTTCTCTTCTTTTTTGCATTTAGAAATGGAAGTGTACTGCTTCGATTTAACACAAAAGGAATGCAGGAAATACTACATATCAGAAATCCATGTGCTATCTCCATTTGTCCTGGACTTGAGAAACTTCTAATCTATCCTTTCTGCAATGAATGTTAAGGGTTTTTCTATGAGTCAGATACTCAAATCTGAAATGGGGCTTTGTCAGCCTCACATGAGAAGTGAAGTCAAAACAACTGTGATGTGATCTCAATTAATGATGAAACAAAAAAAAAGGGTTCCCCCATTACACTTTACCACCACTCACATATTCCTAGCACTCAGGAAGGTGTTTCGTAAAATGTTTTGCCATGAAGAACCACTGTACTAATTGAATAAAGTGACAGTAAGTACGCCAGATCAGTAAGTCTAAGTAAGAATAACATAATTCCATAATTTTTTTGTTTAAACATTTATCTTCTGTAAAGAATAACTGCTAAGGAGTGGGTTAAAGTATTGTTCAGAATTCTAGGCAGACATTTACAGCATTTTTTTTTTTATGTGTGGAAAGCTTTTCACATTAAGCAGCAGTGGCTGTGTTTTATATTCATTACACAGGTTCAGTGCAACACAGAATCTGTCACTTTGGAAGCCTCTCGCACCTACTGCAGGTTTACTAAAACCTTTCATATTTACTATATTACTAAACTGTGTGACAGCTTTAACACTCACATAATATAAGCAAATCCAAACACAGTAAGTTATGTGACTTCAAAATAAAAGATGGTTTAGGACAGATTCTCACATGTAGATTAATTTAATTTGCATCTATGTGAGTATTAATGGAATTGAGTTTGTGAAGACGAGCTGGGGGAAGGGTTAGGAAGTCACCCACACACCTGATGTAAAAGTGCAGTCTTTTATTGATTCTATTCTTAAAATGCTCTTCAATTGTAGTTTTTCACAGGAAACACTTCAGAAATTGTAGAAGTCTGACACTTCTGAGTTATTGTGTTTCAGGTACATGAATGCTTCTAAAAATAAGAACGTCATTACATAACACACCTTTATAGTCAACTGAATAAAAATGACAGCTGGTTTATCTAAAGTTTTCTAGCAAAAAAATGTAAAATTAATAGGTGATAATGAATCAAAGTACGTTTCACTTCAGACTCAGCCTGTTGAACCAGTTTAGTTTCATTATCAAAAAGGTGTCTAATAGAACTGTACCAGCTTTCACCTGATACCTTAATTCACTGACCTTAGGAGATCCACCAAGTAATTCGGAATAAAAAAACCCAGAGATAGTCTCGGGGTGGTGTTGTCTTGGAAACTGCAGCCCAGCTGACTACAGTTCCTTGGAGAAAGATTTCTATATGAATAATTTCGTTTAGCATAACTGCATTGTATTTCTCTCCAGTAGAAGCAGAACAGTGTAGTTAGCTGGCATGGAATGATACAGACCTCATTTTTCCTTAATGACATTCCTGTGAGCCATCAGATCTGACCCAGAAAATACACAGCCATGTCTGCTAGATTTGAAATCCTTGTTTTCTGTACACAAAAAAAAAAAATGATTATTCACAGAGTGAATGTATCTTTAGTCTGATATACAAAGAGGAAAAGCTACCTACTTTAATTGAAGTGGATTTGCATTTAACCTTCTCAATGGAAAATGCACATTTAAATCTTATGTTTGCTGAACAAACTAAACCTAAAGAACATAAAGATGCATGGGTTTTTTTGTGTCTGTAGTTTAACTACAGACACAAAAAAACCCATGCATCTTTACAGACCTCACTTCAATTTCTAAGCAATAATAAATGACTCGGCACAACTACTTGCTTCTTCTGTACTTCCTTGTATCAAATAAATTCAAAGGAATCTCATTTATATCCTAGTCTTTTGAGATCAGCCTCTTGGTGCCAAGGAGAAAGATTAAAAAAAGTACAACTCACATTTTTGGAAAGCCAGAGTGAGACATTCTTCAGTTTCAGGATAAAGGCTAAAAAACAGCATTATTATTGATACTATTTTCCAACCCTCTCTGCTACCACCTTTAATTCATTTAATGTTTGCAATTGTATCTCATTACACTTGAGAGGTGGCAAGTAAAATCTATGCCTCCCCTTCAAAGCATAAAACCCCTTTTTTCTGACGGACAGTATTTTGTGCATTAAAGAATAAATAAGGTAAAATTTGTTTCCTGATCACTACACGAATACTAAACTAAATAGCAACAAAACTAGCTGTGATGTATGCAGCTGTAGCACATTTCCAGAACCATCATAACCCTTCTTTACTTACATTAATGGGCACATAGTAGAGCTCCTTCCTAGCAGCCCTTTAAACCTTCTCCAGATCAAAACTGCCCTCTCCTACTAACCACCTCCAAGAGATTTTGTCTTAATATGATATATTCAGAATGTGAGTCATCAACAGCTCCACAAAAATATCACTGAAAGATGAAGACTTTGAGTATGAGCAGCTGCAGACACTGAAACCACAAACATATTCTGGGACTCCCTCTATTTGCTTCCCGGACTTTGAAAGAAAGGTGAGACTTCAACCTATGTCTCCACATGCATTTTGCCAACATCTTCACTAAAAATGTGATTTCACCACTTACAGGATGGAGGAACAAACAAGTCCCTGATTCTCTTTAGCAATGCATGTAAATATGTGCATAATATGATAGTGCATGTTAAGCTACAGGTACCAGGGCTGAGTGTTGCAGGATCTGAAGGCTTCAGAGCTGTTATTCTCAGTAGCCTTCTGCTGATTATAAGTGTTTTTTCATTATCTAGCTTGACTAAACTAATTGAGGCTTGCATGCATTACCCTTAAACAAAATTGTTTCCTTTTATCAAGTCAATATATTTTTTAAAAGTTTCAATCTCAGACCAAGAAGAAAAAAGAAGGGAGTGAGGGTTTGAAAAAAAACTCTGAAAAAGTTTGAAAAAATTACTCCTTTGTATTGCAAGACTGCTATGAAGAAGAATTAGTTAGGATATGTAAATATACACCAAAAGGAAATCAAGTGGTCACAAAATTTTATTCTCTATCGTTCCTATCGTAAATCAAAACCAATGTTATTATATAAAAAATCAGTTCTCTCACATATAAGGAAAAACTCTCGAGACTGAACATGGTCCTTCACTGGAAAATAAGAAAGCATTCTAAAAAGCTGTCTAAAGTGTCACTTAGCAGTAAGCACAAACACTGAAGATATTCCAAACACAACACAAAACATGCTCATTTACAAAAACAACCATCCCACACTCTGCTACAATAGGAAGGAAAATGAAATAGTCGTATTTATTGCTTCTCTGAATCACTCCTTGATGATTTTAAGTAGAATCATGCTGAAACTATATTTATATAAGAAAAGCGCTTCAACATGGGTTTGCTGATATGGAAATTGTAAAGAAATCTCAACATTATTTTAGCTAACAATGAACTGGCAGTGTGCAACTAGCATTAAGCTAGTTATTTTTCCTTTCAGAGAGATTTTAACAAAATTAATTAGTTTTTCAGAGGGAGAAAAAGAGGAAAAATTAGCTGTCAGACTTACAATAATTGATAATGCAAGGTTTGCTGATTTGAGTGCATATGACCAACAATTGCTGTTTAAAACCCATGTGGCTCTTCAGGCTGTGTAGGTGTACTCAAACCATTTGATATTATATATATAAAAGTACTGCTGGAACTTCTCCCAGTCACAAGCAGGTCTTATTGAAAATGAAAATAGAGTTTGTTTTTACGAAAAATTTGGACATTAGTTAACATGTCAGGAACATGTTCACAATATTAAAAATTCATTTCTTAAAAATAGAACTTTTTATTAAATTAACATATTTTCTATTCAAGAGAATGAGGAATTCAATGGGTATGAGATTATTTCTTCTTGGCACCTCAAATGCATTTTTTTTTTTTATAAATAAGAAATGAAGAATTTGGAGAAACAGAGACAAACTTACATTCACAAATGACATTCATTATACCCAATGTGTAAAGCATATGGCATGTTCCTCAGAAAGGTTTTATCAAAAAAAAAAAACAAAAACAACCCAGCATATTTTAGAGTGAGGTTTGCTTCCATTCCTTTTATCTTTCATCCCTTGGAGGACCACATTTGCACTGTCTGTAATGATATTGTAACCATAAGCCCAGTGATGCTTATTGGCCACAAAATGAACAAAGCCACACCACATTTCCTACAGTGGTAAGCAACCTTTATCATAAAATATCATTTATTGCAGTAAAATCATTATATTAGAAGATTAAATTTTGATGCAATAACAACATACAATGGATTTCCCACCTGAACCTTGGAGCTTTCTTGGAGCAAAGCCAGAAGTACCTGACGATGCCTGAACACTGCTTTAACAGAGTTCTAAGACAAACCCGAGAGAAGTCAGTTCTCCCTGTACTGGGGAGGCCACATCTGAAGTCCTGTGCCCAGCTCTGGGATCCTCAATTCACAAAGGACATTGAGAGGCTGGAGTCTGTCCAGAGAAGGGCAATGGAGCTGGGGAAGGGTGTCGAGTATGATTTCTATGAGGAACAGCTGAGGGAGATGGGGGTGTTTAGGCTGGAGAAAAATAGGCTCAAAAGGACAACTTACTGCTCTCCACAACTCCCTGAAAGGAGGGTGTAGCCAGGTAGGGGTTGGTCTCTTCTCCCAGGCAATGGGATGAGAAGAAATGGCCATAATGCACCTGGGGAGAGTCAGGAAGAATTTCTTCACTGGAGTAATGGTGAGACATTGGAATAGGCTGCCCAGGGAGGTGATGGAGTCACCATTCCTGGAGGAGTTCAAGATATGACTCCTCCAGGATATGGCACTTAGTGCTACATTCATTTGACATGGTGGTATTCGGTCACAGGTTTGACTCTGTGATCCTGAACATCTTTTCTAACCACAATAAGTCTGGAATTCTGAGTCAGTGTGGGGGGGCTAACCAAATATTGTATTAAACAATGACTGAACAGCAGTCAATCTAGTACTTACTGCATGACAAATAATTGGCTTTTCTACAATACAGAAAATCTAAAAGGAAATTTTTAGACCTTTTTTAGATCATCCCTCGTTGTAGACATCAAATGCTGGGTAAGCCACTCTGTCACTCTAGAGAGGTCACTCTGAGAAGCATCCCTGCCCAAGACATCTCAGGGCAGGAGAGCTCAGTGGGCTCTGGTGACACTTGTAGTGAGAGGTGACACCCCTTTGGTGTGTGTGCAGGTGTAAAAGTGCACCAATGCTTCATTCCACCCAGTTCCAGACCAGACAAGATATTGTCTCAGGGCATTAGTCCCCAGTAGGATGTCACTTGTCATGACAAGCTGGCAGCGTTTGCACATCAGGGCTGATTTCAGCCAGCGCTGCTTGCCAGCATGGCTCAGTCAAAGTACTGTTAACTCCGACACCAAGGGTGCACCTGTCTCAAACAGCAACAATCTTTCTGTTTGCCAACCCAAAAAGCAAATGCATGCACAACAACTAAGTATAAAACCATATACACACCCACAACATTCTCGGATGTTGAAGAACCACCACGGAAAAATGTGAAGACTCATGCTTTTCATTGCATGAAAAAATGTGCTGCGACCTCCTGCACTTGTATCATGGCTATAAAATTTTGAAACTACCTTTGTAATAAGTAGAAAAGCAAGGACAGTGGTGATGCACTTTCCCTCGTGTTGGTCATGCAATGTGATCTGCTTAGAAAAATATTAAGCCATGGGAAATCACTAGGCCTGATTTCTCAGTGCCCATTTCCCATGCACTTGTTTCTACCCTCACAAAAGGGGGACAATTAGTACCAACTGAGAAGCATTTTCACAAAAAATATAATACTGGAATTAATTGCATTAAAATCAATAAACTTTTACATATAGCTCTAGCAAACTAAAATGGTTGGGGGGGGCACAGAAACAAGTCAAGATTATGACATGTTTCACAAGGTTGGCCATGAAGAAATTAACAATTACAGTTCACACCTGGTGAATTGGATCTAAATTGCAAGATTTTAACCTTTTAGGCATTTATTAAGGCAAGTTTAATGCACTGTTTGTTATGTCACTTTAGATAATCAGAAGGACATATTATTCTGTACCCATGAGAGAAGAAGTCCTCAAGCAAATTGTTCCCAATACTTCTGATACTGCCCCAGATGACATAGGATTGGATTACTCAGGGAAATTTATTTTCTGTGTGTAACACAGAGATAATTCTTAAGTGTTTAATTACCGAATATTTTCTACAGTGAAATCTTATCTACAGTGAAATCTAACAAGAGTATTTTCTTAAAGAAATTATTATAATTTCCCCAAAATTACAGCAAGTAAGCATTCTTGGCTGACAATTCAATAATCAAAAAAGTTCCCAAAAGCTACTACAAAGTATTCGGTGCAATATTAATACCAATGCCCACCTTACAAGCTTTGACAGTGTATATAATTGCTAAAATTTGCAATTTAAATATCTTTTATTATAACATTTAACTAAGAATAGCAATTAAATATTCAGCCCTCTTCAAAATGTATGCATGAAGTCATAAACAGTACATTTTCAGCTGATTGCACAATTCTATTCAATTCAATTTTGCAACTTTTAAGTACATTAGTAGTTTTCTATCAATTTCCAGGACTTTAGGAACTTGGAATTATAATCTTCACTTGTACCCAACACTAAAGCTAAAACACCACCAAACCCCAACACATCACAAACCTGAAAATTAGACTTTTCACCCATAGAGTATTTTTGTCATGATTAATGACATCTTAGAGATGATTCATTTAGGTCTAGCTCACCAAAACCTCTTAACAGAATTAAAACAACAAAAACCCAACCCAACCCAATCTCAAAGCTAGAACTCTTTCAGTCACTGTATTCCCAGACTGAACTTCAATTTTCTCCTTTTCACAAATGTGACTCAAAACCGTACACAGATAAATTGCACAGGAGAAAGTAGAAGGCAGTGAGCCAGAAAACGTATACTGTCCATTATATAAAATTGACTTAGTCCTTTTCAGCAAGGCAAAATTAAAATTTCACGATTATGCTAAACACAGCAATCTAAGTGATTTTGAAAAGAGTTTATGTTTTTCAGCTAAAAATATCTCCCAATACTCACCAAGTGTTGCAACACCTTTCCTCATATTTGTGTTTTTGCTTATTTGACATCCAGAATGTAACAGTTTGCTTCAATAATTTTAGAAACCTCACATCATATAAACAGTGTCTATACATTCTACAAAGTGAATGAAAACCTGTAACAGGACAGACATGTAACACATTTACCTGAAGCCAGCATTATTTAGCCTAAATTTTTCCACTTAATATATGGACTATTAACAAGGCCCCACAAAATGTCCCATATAGCATTTTATTTTTTTTTAAATTATTTTTAAGAATATATGGAAAGGTCTACCGGGCCTCTTGTGGAGGGGAAGGTAATGATGAACCAGAAGATAATGATGGCATTGCAAGCTTTCAAATTAGAGACAAATCAACTATGCACAGTTAATGCTTGTGAATACATTAATTTCTAATGACAAGTAAATACATAAGTTACAGTCCAGAATTACAATCGCCTGTTTGCATTCAGCTGTGAAAATAAGCACTCCCATGTCTCTTGGGAGTCAAGGTGAGATACTAATTTTGAAGATATTGCTGACTTAGCTGGGAAAAATAAGCTTTGCTGAAATCAGTTAAAATTCAGAGGATGGTTAAGAGAGACTGGATTTTAGATAAGCTATCCCGGATCTAATAACTCATTGCCTGTCAAGTTTATGTTTGTGTAAGCTGGGCTTGTAATGAAAAACAAGGGAATTGATCAATAGACCCCAAAAACACAAGATGATTGCAGACCCTCTATCTCTAGAAACAGTCTTGGGAACAGGAAACTATAAGGTTTTTCCAAGGAGTCATTTATCACGTATCCATCAAAGGATGAAAGTTTAGAACGAGGAAGACTAGTTTTACTTCCTCCTTTTGGTGACCACTCCCCACATAAGACCCCCAACTCATTTCAGAGAACAAACTACACATGCTTAATAGCCTTTTTGTCAATTAGCAAGCAAAGAAGAGGGGGTGACAGGAGTATGAATATGCATTTGTATTTTGTGTATTCAACATTTTTGTGGATAAAAGGCTTTGTAATTACATGTGATCTTTGCAGTGCGTATTAGGGAGCTATCCCACGCAGCTGCCCAGCCGTCAATAAACATACACTTTCTAACTTAACTGTTAGAGAGTCTTTTGTCCGTCACACTTGGGTATCGATATTAGACCGATATCCGTATTTTAATAAGTCAAAGGGAAGCTCTATGCACACAATGCTTATCTCTTAAAGCTCCGTGCCCTATGGCGGCTGCTGCCGTGACACACGGAGCGCCACAGCACGGAGCGCCACACCACGGAGCGCCACACCACGGAGCGCCACGACACGGAGCGCCACGACACGGAGCGCCACACCACGGAGCGCCACAGCACGGAGCGCCACAGCACGGAGCGCCACACCACGGAGCGCCACGACACGGAGCGCCACACCACGGAGCGCTGTAGCGGGAGCCGCTCCCGCCCGCCGGCCGCGCCCCGGCACCGCCCCGCGCTGCCCCGGAAGCGCTCCCGCCGCCGCCTGCGGGAACATGGCCGAGTCGCCGGAGGAGGTGGCGGTGCTGGTGCAGCGGG
Organism: Certhia americana; assembly: GCA_018697195.1. NCBI lineage: Eukaryota > Metazoa > Chordata > Aves > Passeriformes > Certhiidae > Certhia > Certhia americana. The sequence goes on from CM031878.1 coordinate 60,047,057, forward strand.
TCGTGAAGGACATCCGCAACGCCTTCCAGCGGAACCCACACATGTGAGTGCGGCCGCGGCCGGGCGGCGCCGAGGGAGCGCTGCCCGCCCTCCGGCCCGTGCGGGGTGCGGGTCCCGGCGGGGCCGCGGCCGGGCCCAAGGTCACGCCGTGAGCGGCCGAGGGTACTAGCCGGATCTCCTCCGGGTGGCACCTGGGATGTGTTGTGGCAGGGCGCCGTGTCCCTGTCCTCGGTGCTCTCCTGCCGCCGCGGCTTCTCCCGGACTCACTCCGGGAGCCTGAGCCGCTGCAGCCCGGTGCGGCCACCGCCGGTGAGACGTACCCAGCCATGGAAACCAGCGAGGGCTCCACGGTCTGGAAGCCATGAATGTATTTTCAAACAGAAGTTGCTGAGTGATCTCTGCCTGTGCTCGATGTTCGGCAGCGTTAAACTCACCTCCCAGTTGGGATGGGGCTGAGCCTTCCCGGCGGCTGGGCCAGCCCTGGCGGAGCGGCGGGAGGCAGCGAAAAGGCACCGGTGTGGGACAGAGCTCTGGGCATCTGTCTGAAATAGAGCTCTGGGCATCTGTGGGGGACAGAGAGCTCTGGGTATCTGTGTGGGACAGAGCTCTGGGCATCTGTCTGAAATAGAGCTCTGGGCATCTGTGTGAAACAGAGCTCTGGGCACCTGTGTGGGACAGAGAGCTCTGAGTATCTGTGTGAAACAGAGCTCTGGGCATCTGTCTGAAATAGAGCTCTGGGCATCTGTGTGGGACAGAGAGCTCTGGGTATCTGTGTGGGACAGAGCTCTGGGCATCTGTGTGAAATAGAGCTCTGGGCATCTGTGGGGGACAGAGAGCTCTGGGCATCTGTGGGGGACAGAGAGCTCTGGGCATCTGTGTGGGACAGAGCTCTGGGCATCTGTGTGGGACAGAGCTCTGGGCATCTGTGTGAAACAGAGCTCTGGGCATCTGTGTGAAACAGAGCTCTGGGCATCTGTGTGAAACAGAGCTCTGGGCATCTGTGTGGGACAGAGAGCTCTGGGCATCTGTGT
>CM031878.1:60048097-60227771 GCA_018697195.1 Certhia americana
GTGGGACAGAGAGCTCTGGGCATCTGTGTGGGACAGAGAGCTCTGGGTATCTGTGTGAAATAGAGCTCTGGGCATCTGTCTGAAATAGAGCTCTGGGCACCTGTGTGGGACAGCTCTGGGCACGTGTGTGAAATAGAGCTCTGTCGCTGGTGGGAAGAAGGCTTAGGATTGAAGCCTCCTGAATTTCACCTTTGCACAGAGCAGTGTGGGGAATGCCACCTTCAAATCCGTATCTGGTGGTAGTATCTGAAAAGCCAGTGCATTTGTGTTGTTTTGAGGAAGGCAGAGTGACTGTGAAAATGCAAACCACAGTAATTGTTTATAATGATCAGATTTATCCAGCAATCTGGGGGGCAGGTAGTCTGTTTTATTCTTCAGTGTTGTTGACCAGCCTTGAGACCCTGTTCTAGGTGCCTCCCATACTTCTCAGAATATATTTCCCCAGCCTTTAAGACACAAACTAGGGAAGTATATTTTAACCTATATGCAAGCTCCATGTTGGTTATGGCAAATAAGGTAGCACATAATGAATAACAATTTCCTAATTTAAGTGAGGTGTATTTGTGTCAACTGGAAACTCTGGAGTCTCTGAGGTGGTGGCCTATTAATCTGTTCCAGAAAGTGATAAGCTAAACCATTGCATAGGAAAATTTTATGGCACCTAATTTATCCCTTTGCTTAATGAGGGAGTATTAGAGTAAATACCCTCATTTTTCTCTAAATGTAGTAAGCAGTTTGGGTGGGTGGCCAGGTTTTAAAATGCGGCATATGGATGCTGTTTAAAAAAAGGCTGTGCTTTGCCTTGAAACTTCATTTTCAGGGTGTGAAGCATAATGTGCTGTAAACGGTTAGTGTTTATGAATGAGTGTTCTGATATTTTCATAGTTCCCACTCCTCTGCCAGAATTCTTTCTTGGTAGCAAACTTTGAGATGGTGTTTTTGAACAGTTTGCTGCTTTTGCAATTTTGTTTCATAGATGCAATCTCAGAGATAAAAGTAGGCTGCAAGAGTTGTGTGTGCTGAGACTGATGCACTGTGAAATGCTTCAAGTGGAAAAGCACAAGCTGCTGCTAGTTTGTCCCTCAAAGTAGAAAATGTGTCAGTTTTGTCTGCTAGATTTCTGAAGGGGTTGAATACACTTGAAATGGGACTCTGCAGGTCAGTGTAGGCTGTGGGCTCTTTGCTGTGCTGCCTCTGTGCCTCGAGAGACCAAGCTACAGCCACGCTGGCTGGGTTTGTATATCTGCATCTTGTCTTCCAGCTGCTGTTCCTGACAGGTGGAATCCTGAATTAAACGTGCTACAGTTCCAGGTTTGAATTATTTTACATGGGAACTGCCTAGCTTCACTGAAAATAAGGAATCTGCTACATGCACGATGTTTACTTAACATCCTTGCATCCCCTACTCACCTCTTTTCCAGCATTTATTGACCCTTGTCAATGGCTGCTTGTACACCTGTCCACTTAGCATCTGTCAGAATGAGTATTTTGTTTTGGTAGGTTCATAATTTCGTAAGTTTTAAAGTGGGATCAGCACTAAAGAGCATGCAAAAATAAAATTTTAGACTAAATGTAACATAGGATTGATGTTTCTCTTTTTTTCCATTTAAGTGAGATTTTCGTCAAGACTATTTTTTAAAGATGAGTGTCTAAATATGTAACTCAAAATTCTTTTGCCTTTTCTCTCTGATAACTCCATTTATTTTCAGCTGGATGACTGTGTCCAGATGCTAGTTTTCAATTTCAATTTTGTAAGGCTTCTTTTAAATTTACAGGGAAGTATTTTTGCCCAATCTTCCAGGTACAGGTTTCAAAGAAGTCACATCTGTGAGTTATCCTGCTGGAACTGAACAGATCATCAAGAGTGAGCAGATCAGTGTATACTTTCTCTTGGAACGTTGCTGTTCCTTTACATGTAAAGCAAAGCAGAAACAGATGAACTTGTCAAAAAAATACATTAATTGGGCGTAACTGGCAAGATGAACTCTTAGATGATAGCCCAGCATTTGTGTACAAAGTCTGAGGATACTACTTTGCATTCTACCAAGAGATGTTGATTTATTTTAAAGATGATTTTCCAGAAAAGAAATCAGGGAAGGTCCCTCTACATGGAGTACCTAAGGACCCATAATGGTAATGTCACACTAAATGCTTCCCCCGCTAGCTGTACTGTGGTATTACGGTTTTGTGACAAAGGGAACTTTTTTGTATTATCACAGCTTTAAAATTTTAAAGCAGATTGGCTAGTGTTTATTGAACAGCTGACTCAACAGACTGGGTCTCTTGAAGCAGGTCCTGCAATGGCTTGTCAGTACTGTTCTGGCAAGAATGTCAGTACTGCTCTGTACCTTAGCCTGGCTAAGGTTTGCACTGTGGACATCCAGATCTGGGTTTGGCAGCGCCAGGGTCTGCCAGATGTCATTTTGCACATCCTCTCTGGTCTCAGCTGAGGTTGAAGAAGCTCTGTAATGGTGGAAGATTTCATGACAACTCACCTGAAACCTTCCTCTACTTTCTGATTCTTACCACAGTGTGTTTCAGGAATATGAACTGATGTGGTGTCCTGTAAATATAGAAGTAATTGTGAAATTTTTGGAACATGACTGTGGTGCCTGCTTTGAGGAAAGTAAATGTAAGAACACCGAATAACTTCTAAACTTCAGGAAACAGTGTCAGAAAATTGGGAAATCTTGGAAGAGAAATTGAGACATACTTTAGACTAGTGACACAAATACCAATGAAAAGCAGCCCTCAGCTGGTGTCTCCTTCAGTATTGTGAGCGTTTTGCACCTGTCACTTGACCTAAATGTAGGCCTTGACCATTCTGCAGTGAGTCATATGAATGGGCTCCACTTCCATCCTGTGTCCAGGGGTGTTTTACAAGGTCAGTCACTTCATTTTACCATCACCAATTCAGCAGTGTCTGCATGTGAGTCCTGCTGCAGTCTTGCTTTGGGTGTGTGATTCTTCAGGCATTCTTGAGTAGTGTCTCCTGAGAGACTTGCTCTGTTACTTGGTCCTTTTGCAGATCTGAGTTACCTTCAGAAGGACAAATAGATGGTGCCCTGAAAAATTGTTATGTGAGATAGGCACCTTGCCTCAGATAAATTTGGCATTGTGAATTCTGTTGATTCTCAGCAACATATTTTCTGAATCACAGGAATCATCAAAAATGGTACAAAATGTTGGAGAAAAGATTGTTACCCGATGACAAATCCTGGTTTGCATCTTCGCAAAACCTGAGTAGTTACCAGATAAAGCATCTTTTGTATTACACTATGCAGTGGATCTAGTCTTCTGGTGATTTTGGCTACCAGCATGCATTCTGAAGTGTTTCAGGCTGACTTGTCAGCTCTGTGCAAACTGTACCTGGGCTGTCATGTTGGTGTGTGCAGAGCAGCATTGTGAAACTTGGCTCACCCAAGTCAGACTTGTTGCATTTGGTAATAAGCAAAAGTGTGGATGTTTTTGTGGGTTTTTTCTCTCCTTGCTGTTTACCTTTGGTGTACTGTTTTTAAGTTACAGCTGGTAAGTTCTTACGGTAATTCACAGAATTCATTAGCCAAGCAGTGCCTGAATTATTATCATTGATGATAATGATATATCAATTATATATCATTATCATTATCATTAGTATCATTGCTTTTGGAGACTTTCATGTCCCTGTATGCCAGGCCAGCCAAAGTTTGCCCAAGGACTGGGTTTAGCATTCATAAAAGAAAGACCCAGCAATATGTATGAACTTGAGGCTAGTAAGATACTGTGTCAAAAGAAGCAGACTCTAATGTCATTTTAATTTTAATCTCGCTTCTTGAAGAGTTTAGCCTGTGTTAAATGGAGCAGCACAGATAAGGAACTTGGTTTGATACCCATTTCTTGCTTTTAGTAGGGCAGGAGAATGCTTTTTTTCTTCTGTCTGTTCTCAGCTGACCAGGGAAGCTAAAGGGACCTGAGTGTGTGTTTGGAGACAGAACCACATGATTTGCAAGTGTTTTATGTTGAGTTCACCTTACCTACGTTTTTTGTGGCTTGTGATGTATGGAAAATGAAATCTGTCTTCTGAATAAGCAAATACATTCTTAAATAAGCACCCTGTGCCACTTTTGATTACCTCCCTAATAGTCCAGTGAGGACACATAACTAAATCAGCACACTCAGAGTACCAAGTAATAAATTTTATTTAAGATAATTGAGTTGAGGTTGAGGAGCTGACACTCAAAATGTATCTGTAAATCTTGTATTAAGAAGACATAAGATGGAGGATTTGTTTTCTGAGATCACAATAAATCTTTTTTATCCTGCATTAGATCTGAGGATTTCCCTCTTTAGCAACAAATCTTTCCATTGAATGGGAGTTAGTGGAGAAATGATGCATAATGAAAAGTATAAAATTATGTTGCTTTCTGTCCAAACAAGTGTGAATCCTTGATGAGCTGAGTTTATTTTTAAGAAGCTGCTATTCAGCATGCTAGAAAAACCTGATAGAAAAGTAAAATATGGTATGGCCCATTGAAACTAAAAAACTGAGTCTCTTCTGCTTTGTTTGCAAAAGCTATTATTTATGTCTGTTGTTTTAAAGGCTTAAGTTTCTTGTACAGAGTTGTCATCTAATCAGACCATCCTCTGTGTCTCAAATCTTCCCCCTGTTGATCGTGCATAGGACAGTGAAAAATGGGATATGTGAAAGTGAGCATATTCTTCCGTGTGATCCTTAGTTTCAGAGCACCTAGTCATGCTGCTGCAGGGCACAGCTGGGTAGCTCTTGGTCAGTCAGGTGCCTGTACTAGTTAGCATGTCCTGTTTCTCTTGCCAAAGCAGTTGCTACAAATCTGTTGCATATTTATTACAAAACCAGGGTTGCTTGTGTTGATTCAGCTGAGTTAAACTGCTTGGATGATAGTCTAAAAACAGAAAAAAACGGGGCCTTAATCATTAAGGGTCTTTGTGAAAATGAAATAAAACTTTACAGATTACAGATTTCAGCAAAGACAGGGGAAAAAGATGATGGAGTGTTTGGTTGGGAAGCGTTGCTGCCATACTCTAGTGAGAAAAATAATTGTCACCTACTGGAAAGAAACTTAATTATATTTCTTTCTTTTTTTTTAAGAGATGAAATTGGATTAATACCCTGCCCTGAAGCCAGATATAACCGGAGCCCTATTGTCCTGGTAGAAAACAAGCTTGGTGTGGAGAGCTGGTGTGTGAAGTTTCTTTTGCCATATGTCCACAATAAACTTCTCCTCTACAGACAGAGAAAACAGTGGCTGAACAAGGATGGTAAGTTCTGAGTTGGAGAAGAGTATAATACGTGATTTTTAGTGCACTTTATTTTTTTTTAAATCGTAAAATCATTTAGTTTGAAAAAGATTTAAGATCAGAGTCCAGCCACAAACCTGACACTGCCAAGTCCAGCACTAAACCATGTTCCTGAGTGCTGGTTTACATGTCTTCCAAAATGCCTCTAGGGATGGTGACTATACCACTTCCAGGGCAGCCTGTTTCAATTTTGACAACACTTTCAGTATGGAAATTTTTCCTCATATCCAGCCTAAACCTCTCCTGGTGCAGCCTGAGACCATTTTCTCTCATCCTATTGTTTGTTACCTGTAAAAGAGACTGACATTCAACTGGCGACAGTCTCCTTTTATGTAGTTTTGGAGAATAATATGGTTCCTGGAAGCCCCCTTTTCTCCAGGCTAAACACCTCCAGCTCCCTCAGCTCTTCTTTATAAGACTTGTGCTCCAGTTGCCCTTCTCTGGGCTGACTCCAGCACCTTGATGTCTTAGTGAGTGCGTGGAGATGGTCACTGATGTGATCCTGCTGGCCATGCTGGTGTGATCCAAGCCAGGATGCCCTTGGCCTTCTTTACTGGGGACACTGCTGGCTCAGTTCAGCAGTTCATGTTGGCTTGTTCTGGCTAACATTCCTGGGTCCTTTTCCACAAAGCATCTTCCCCCAAGCCTGTGGTGTCACATGGCGTTGTTGTGACCCATGGGCAGGACCCATCAGAACCTCATGCACGTGGCCTTGGCTCGTCAATCCTGCTTGTCCAGATCCCCCTGCAGAGCCTTCTTACCCTCCAGCAGATCACTCCCACCAACAGTGGCATAATCTCCAAACTGACTGAGGGTGCACCCAACTCCCTTCCTAATGCCAGTTTAACCTGTTCCAGGAGAAATGGTGGTTAGCGAGGAGAGCTGGCTTTTGATTGTGCATCTTAAACAAGTTTAGGGTCCTTTGAAAACAAAATTTCTTCCTCTCATGCCCAAAATGGAAAGATTAGAGATAGATAATTTACTTCAGTGAGTTATTTGAAGAAGTGGTGTTAGTTACAGAAGGAATACAGAAGGAATTTTCTCCTGGTTTTTTGAGTCAGAAAGAAAATGTGGTGATATATATACGTACTGTAAGAAATGAGTGTGTTTCAGATGTAGAAGTACCAGAAATCATTACTCTCTGCAGCTTGGTAATTGTAAAGCTTTATTTCCTTTCTCATGTCTTTGTTTCGCTTTGGTTTTTAGTTTAACTTGCATGAAAAATTCTTTTTTCATCTTTTAAATGTTCTTTAAAAAAATTCACAATAAAGAATTATGAACAGGTGTGCCATAGGAGGTATTTGGCTGCCATAAGGTGTCCTGTTCAGAGTATGAATGAAAAAGAATAACTAGCTTATGAAACAAGTTTTTTGTTTATTGTTGCAGCATCTTCTAAATAGCAGTTGGAATAAAGAATGTTCTTATGCTGGGCTTCTCAGTTTCTTATTTTTCTTGTTTTCTTTCTTTTAGAGACTTCTTTCTAGTATCTTTTACCTGATATGGTATTTTTCACATCCCTCGGAAAATCTGTTCTGTTGGAGAGCACCCTGTGACCACTCACAGAGTTCAGATCTTTAGTATCTCATGTACAACTGGGTTTCAGTTTTGGACTGTTACTGTATTTTAATTTTTTTCTGTTTACGTGTAATTAACCCATGCCATAAAGCACTTGACTGTGTCCATTTTGCTTCAAAATGTGTGGGATTGTCTTCCCCTCCTGAAGCGTACCAAAGAGCCACCATTCACTTGGTGGATTGCAGCTATAGCAAAGGCAGTCTCCCTGGCTGCTTTATGAAATAGTGAGTTTAAGAATTACGTTTTAAATAGTGGGATACTAGCATACAGCTGGTGCAGACTCTAGCATCTAGTCATAAGTAGCATGATGTAGTGCTTGGTGTTACTACTAGGTAAGTTTTGAGAGTAGGTCTGTCTGGATCAGGAGATGATGTCTGGTCAGTAGCATTTCTCCTTTGATACCTACTTTTCCCTTCTTTAGTGTTTTATTGTTGTGGTCTGTTTCACTTTGAGTGGATGAAGCCAGCTGTGCAAGGATGCTCATTAAAGTGTAGCATGCAGCACAATGAATTGGTGTTGATCAGGTCTGTAAATGTGCACTTGAGCTTCTTTTGCCTTGGAGATGTTAAAAAGAAAGAACATTGAGGTCTTCAGTGGAGCTTGGAGTGGGAACATTCTTCAGGCAGAGAATGTTAATGTTGTCTGCTTCTGTCTGCCTGATGGTAGGGTCTAGATTTGCTAAACACCCTTTGATTTGTTAAACACACTGATTCCTTATTACAAACGTATGGGTGTATAATGCCAGCATTTTGGAAAGAGTAGTGTGAAATGGCAGGAAAGGCAACTCATGACAAGGAGGAACCCATTCTCCTGACAACACAGAGTCTCCCAGTGCTAGCTATATACACCTTGGGGGTGGTAGAGTAACAGTGCACTGGCTTGATCCTTGGAATTAATTATCCTTAAAAAGAGTAGCTTAAAGAACGTGAAGTGTTTTCATGTGTTGCTGGGTGTGACTGACCCATTGATTGTGTTTTATTTTTGTCTGACAGATGTTTTGTGTGTGTTTGTATCATTGTGTTTCCCACGTTCCTCCTAGAGATTTGATATCATGCCATTATGTGATTATCTATTAAGAGTATTTTGTGGAATTTATAAATTTTATGTTGCCCTTTATTTTTTTTATTTTTACATGATTTATTTTCTTGAATGTTTTTGCTCATTACAGATGTCTTTAAAAGACTTTCTTCTTGGGGGATGTGTTTGCTGACATAAGTAACTTCCATTTCTCTTGCTTTTTGTGGTTTTATGGTTGGACCTATTAAGACTGGGATCTTTTTGGTAACTACCACCAACCTGCTGCTACTGATTTATTCAGTTCTAATAGAAACTGGTGATTGTGACATCATTCCAAACTTGAAAATTGTAGTGTAGATGATTACAAAATTCAGTAAGCAGAGCTTTAATATAGGGAATATAATTAAGGGAATATAATTAATGTTGACTGACATGTAGCTAAATACAAACTCTAGCAGCATTTAAAGGGTTGAACCTACTAACACAGGCAATCTTAGCAACACCAGTGTTTCTCATTGCAGTGCTCTTGGAGGTCTGCAGTAGGAGTTTGTGATGTGTATTGTAACTACAAAGCAGATCTTCAGCAGAGATACTTCCTTTTTGGTCTCAAGTGTTATTGTAAAGTCTAACCATTGAAATTTCCACACAGAGAAAAACTTCTTGTTTCAAGCTAAACTACGAACATTGATATCTATGTCACATTTTGTGTGTCTGAAGACAGCTGATAGGCATTACCTGTGTGCTAGCACCCTGCTGCAGTCACACCAGTGCAGGTGTGATGCCATCACACCTGCCAGTTCCACAGGGACGGTGTCTGCGGGCTCTGCTTCCCTCAGAGCAGAACCCTTCCTCTCAAAATGTAGCTCAGAAAACTCTGGCAGTGAATACTGCAGTAGCATGGGTTTTAGACTAGTGCCTGCAACTTGTCTTCATTTTGGAAATGAAAATCCATTCTGCTTTGTCTCTTCATTTACAAAAAATCAGTTTCAAATGTGTGAGAAGAGGTGACTTGCAGTATTTTTATATCTAATGAGGTTTTCTGTAACTGTAAGACACAGTCAGGTCCTTCATGTTAAAACCCTCTCTGTAAGGACGTTTAGTATGTTTTACCATAATTGAGTGTTGCTTTTGATAAAAGGTTTGAGCAGAAACTGAACTGCAGTGGTGGAGAGGATGAAAGTGGAAATCTTTCCCAAGTGGGCTTAGAGACTTTTCTAAGGCATCATAAGTAGTCTATGCTCTCAAGAGATGTTATGGTTTTCTCTTGACTATTATTAAGGATTGGGCTTCAGATGGCTTTTGTTGATGAAAAGTGTATGCTTGGAATTTGGCAGGGTAGTTGTTTTCTTTTGCATCTAGTAAAGATTTGTAATCTAGTAATCGATCTAGTAATAGATTTGTCAATTACAGGTATCTCTGCTCACCTCTGCTGTTTTGTTTGAGTCACTGTAAGCCATTGAAAATAGTACAGAGGAAAGCAACAGGGTGCTGATTTAAGTGTCTGCTTTCAGATGTACTGTCTGATATTTTTTCTGACAGGAAGAAGGAGGTGCTTTATAGTCATTCATTGACAGGTTAGTGACACAGATGTTTACTTTAGTTAGAGTTTCTTTTGGATACTTAGAATCCAGAATCATTACTGCTACTCCTGCTATTATTTGAGTTTAAAAATCTAAATTTTTCAGTATGTTTTTGTTCTTTTGCCAATATTTTTTAAATGTATGCATGCATACTATTTATGTTATGTCAAGATGGTTTTCTGAAATGGTTACAAACTACTCCCAGAATATCTAAAAACCTGGATATAGCCATATTCAAGCCTGAGCTAAAACTGTATTGTTTATTTGTCCTTTTGCAGTTGGGGAGACTTTATTGTGCAAAAGGACATGTTCAGTGTGAGCACCTGTAGTAGTTTGCCTGAAACATACCTAGTTTAAAGAAATTTAAAATTGTAAAAAAAAAGATGTTGGGTTTTGTTATTGACATGGGGGAACCATTTCCAAGTACTATCATCGTTTGTGCCAGATCTGTCATAAAACTTCCTATTAAAAAGTGGCTCAGGGGTTACTAAATTGTGTCATTTTTCTATTGAAAAGTGGCTTAGAAGTTACTAAATTCTGTCATTTCACATATCTGGCTCAGAATCCACACTTCATAAATCCTCATGTGTTACTTGCATCAAAGAACATTGATATGAGAGAATTGGGTATTACTTGAAGATTTTTCTTTTATCTGCATCTTTCCTTTGATAGTGTTCAGGATGAAGTGAACCTCTGTAGTGGGAAAATGGACAAAATACAAACAAATTCTGTTTTAAGTTGGACTTGATTGGGTGCTGTTAAAGACCTTTGAGATTACCAGAATGGTCATCTTTCATTAACTAGAAATCACGACTAAACAAGCTGTATTGCTCTAAGGAGGCTTTGAAAATCTTTTCTGGGAACTATTCAAAGGACTGAAATGGGCTATAATAAACTTTTGCTTGATGTGCATGTAACACAGGCACAGTAGTAGTACCTAATAATTACTAAAACTGTTATTGTAGGTAAAATGGAATATGTACATGAAACAATCACAGTTGACAATTCTAATGGTGCCTCCTTATAAAAATGACGTTTTGGCAAAGTTCCAAACTAATTTTTGAATATAAAATTGAAACAGTAGCCACAAAACACTTATCTGATGTTTAATTTTATGTACGTATGATTTTGTGTTTGTGAGTAATCCTGGTTATTTGAATTGGGATAGTGAGCTACATAAATTAAATGGCTGTTGAAATACTTTGCTGACCCAGGAACTGGGTAGACCAAGGAATAATATTTTTACATTCAGGCAGTGAATTAGGAAGAAGCTTTGCACATAATAGAAATGTTTATTCCTTGACAGCATGGAGGGGTTTAACTAAAACTTGTGAAAACAGAAAGTTAGTTCCTTGAGACACATCAAAGCATTACAGCTTAGTGCAAGATCAACTGTGCACTAAAGAATTCCACACCACACCCTTCCATCACCCCTTGCATTCACATTAACTGCACTAACCAGACATCTGTTTCCATGAGATACCATCCTTTTCTTTTTCCTTCAAGTAATGAAGTACCTCTTATTTGCTGGAAATCACCTGAGGTAGGATCTAATTAGTATGTTAAATGCAGGGTGATTAGGAGAGCATGTAGCCAAATTTAATTGACAGTAAAAGCTTGGATAGTCACATTCAGTTTTTATGGCATAGTTAAAAATAAGTGTAATATATAAATTTACAGTATACAGTGCTTAAATGCAGGGATGCAAGCAATTTTTTTTTTTTTTAATTAGTCTTAAAACTTCAGTCTAAAGCGCTTCACAATGTATTTAAAGTGCTTTCAATAATTCTCATTCATAGTTGTGGTGGTTCATTTTTTAGGTACGAGTTTTTTATAGTGTGTGTATTTTTTTGTAACAGTATGGTATATGGCAGCCATCTGCAACTCAGACTTGTTCTGAAATAGTAGGGTATATTTTTACTTCTCTATAGTATTTAAAAATCTTTGGGTTTTCTTTGAAATGTTCTCTGCTTCTCATATATAGTGTGTGGTTAAAGTCACTGCATACTTGGGGATTTTATATAATCATTTTTCCTTGCTGAGGGCATACTCAGTTCATTATTTTAAGTAATGAAAAGTGAGGATATGGCAGATCTTGCTCCCTCTTAAATTAAGCTATCATTTCTTCTGGAACGAGAGCAATATTTTACAGAGGCACAGCAGCCTGTAGCAGAGAGGCTTTGAGGAATGGGAGGAAGTGAGGGACTGCAGAGAGTGCTGTTTGCAAATCATTACTAATCTTAATGTCTGTTGTTCCATCGTTTCAGAACTGATAGATATCACGTGTACCCTGCTGCTGCTGAACCCCGACTTCACCACTGCCTGGAATGTGAGGTATGTTGCACTCAGAAAGTGGCATCAAAAGGCTTAGGGCTTACGTGAGTCAGCTAAAAGCTTTGTTTCAAGTGGTTGTTAGTGATGCAGCAAGAACTTGTCATCTAAGAAGTGCTGAAGGAATGTTAAAAATATATTCTTTCCAAAAACCATTGCAGATGGTTTGAGACTGCCCTTTTTGGTTTTTGTTGGGTTTGGTAGGTTCGTTTGTTCGGGGGGTTTTGTTTGGTTGGGTTTTTTGTTGCTGTTTTTGGTTTGTTGGGTTTTTTTTAATTTTTATTACAGGCTGGAGAATACAATGCTGCATATGAAGGCATGTTTGCACACATTTTCAGGGTGTTTAAGTCCCACTGAGCTACCATTCCTCTTTCCTCCTGCCGTTAATGAGGATGGTGCTCAGCTGATGTCTAATTCACTGTTCTCATTTTTACCTCTCTGAGTTCTTTTGAAATGAGATTCCAGCTCAGTTTACTGTCATTACTAATGCAGGCTATCACAGCTCAGTAGATAAACTGCAAGAGAGGGATAGAAGGTGTCTACCCTTTATTTTGAATACAATCCTCTCCTTTCTTGTACCTGTTTGGTTTAGTATAGCTTCATCATTGGTCAAGCTTCAGAACTTGTCCAGGAGTCATAACGAAGGAGGAACAGGAATTTACCTCCTTGCTCTTCAGGAGGTGCAGAAACAACAACTCTTTACAACTTTGTAATGTTATAACGGCTCTGTGAATTTCAGAGTTGAAGGAATATTCTCTTTCTGGTGCCCAGGGAAGACTGGAGACAGTCTTAAAGCTGCAGTGTCTGAAGGGCTAAAAGGCTGACAAAACCATGATAATCTTCAGGAGTGCATTAATGGAAAATAGAACTTCTGTAGTTACAGTGCACTATTGCAGGTGGTGCATTAACAAAATGACCTAGAAAGATGATGGCTGGGTCTAGTTGTCAGCCCTAGTTACGGCAAATTCAGCATTTTCTTTTTTCTTCTTTCACTGCTGATAGAGTTCTGAAGGATTGTGCTGTGTTCTGTATCTTTCTGTCTCTCTCATCTAAAAAAAGGGGGATAAATGTAGTAGCAAGGGGTTTACTGTCATGAAAATGTATAGCTTGTGAGTAGCTTTGAAGTTATAAAATGGAATTAGGAGCTTGTATAAGTACTAGAGCTGTTACAGTAATCTCATGGTACTTATAATTGATTTTTGGTTTATGTTTTTTGGAATTTTTTTTATTGCAAGTGCATTCATCCATATCATTCTTGTTCTTTTTTTGTGCCTGACAGCTGAAAAAGTTAGCTTTTGTGTGCATGGGAAGAGTAGTTCAAAGTTGTAAGAGGAATTTAGAATGCCAAGGAATATGGATGAGGATTGTTTTCTCTTTTATGGTGTTTATGATTTACCAAAACATACAAATTACTACAGAAGTTGGCCTTACTCCCTGAATTGTTGACTAGTGATGTACTAGTCAGTCTTTGAAGCTCTGTTAAGCATCCAGAGAGACCTTGTTGCACAAGCCAGTCAGTATCTGTGGAAGTTACCAGCAAACCCTCTCTAGCTTTGCTAGAGGATCTGCTTTGCTGAATCTGACCCTGTGTTGTTCTAGGCTTCTGCTAGGAGTTTGCTGTTCTGAAGGGGAGGCACTGTACTTATGTTGACATATGTTTCAGCATATCTGAAATTCCAGGTCAAGCTGGCCAGATGTGTGACATAATCAGTCTCAGAATAGAGGATTGACTCTGTTCTGTACAGGTGCTGGTGATAAGTCCTTATCCTAGGGTAGTCCAAGCTAAGAAGTAATTGTATGAAACTTGTACTCTTCTTGCAGAGCATGGTGGATCTGTTGTGGGATGGTTGGTTTCTCGTTGCTCAGATGATGTTTGTCATGCCAGGTTCGTTGCATTCTCCGTACACAAATTCACTGCTTTATTTTGAGGGAAAAAAAAAAATCATAGACTTTTAAGTAGCCCGAAAAATATAAAGTGTTCTAGTTTACTGAATAACAGCCCTCCACACAGTGTGTTTCTTCTTGTAATTTATTCACTCTTTCATTGTAGACAGGGATAATCCCTTTTTCATATGTTGAATTCTGCTAAAAGCTTCAGAGATTGTGGTTGGCTTAGTAGTACTGAACTTGAAGATAGAGGAAGAGAGAGAAAAGGAAATCTCCTAGGAAAGGACATAGGACTTGGCAGAGCCAACTCAGAACACTAAAATAGTGTTGTGGGAGACAAATGAGCATTTCAGCTCAGGTCACAATCATAGAAAGTTGTATCTGATTACTGAAGTGCAGGAGAAGACAGAACTTTAAACTTGTTATCTATGCCAGGTAGGAATAGATGGTCTGCCTTGACTTTCTAGCTATTCTGAACAGTGGTAATGTGCCTACTACATACATTTGTTGTTTATTTGTTTATTTAAATTAGAAGTGACTGGAAAGTTACAGAAAGGCAGAGACTATAACCTAAACCCTGAGACCTGAGCAAGAAGTAATTGTATGGCAGAGAAAGACATGCTAAAGAGTAGGTGTGTCACTTCCTAGGAACTGAGAGAGATACCCTTGTTATACTGAATGGGATAAGAGATATCTCTGGTTGTCAGTCCTGAATTCAGTTGCCCTATTTTTAGAAATTGAAAAGTCTTGCAAGTTAAAGTGACCAAAATTATTATGTAAGTGATTGTAATTTTCATAAATGCCTTTGTTCTTTCTGTTATACTTCCTGGCATGTACAATTGTTGAGAAGACATTAGGCGACAAGATGCTCTGAAAAGTCACATTTTGCTTTCATATACGAATGACTTCAAAGGTATTAGCATAAGGCAAGTCAAAATGATTTCAGAGTATCTTTTATGGGAGCTATAATCCTTAAAGCTGAAACAGTATCTGTGATCCACACGGGAAGAAAGCAAGCTAGAAATTATATATCCCAAGCTGGATAGAAATTATATATCCCAAGCTGGATCCCAAGCTGAAAGAGCTTAGAAGAGGTTTATGTGGGAGTGTGTGGTACTTCAGTCATACTAGTGCTTGCAGTCCTTTGTGAATGGGAGAATCTCTCATTTGAAAATAATTACAGCTAAAACCAGCTTTTCTACTGCAGCAGTGAAGGTAGATCTTGTCTGTACTGTTCCTCAACTTTGCAAAAGAGGAAGTTTACTGTAAGAGTGTATAATAGTGAGGCTGGTTACTTACAGTGATTGTTTTAATATAGAAAGAGCAATTTCTTGAAAGTTCAGGTTTTGGGAGGTAGGTGGCCTGGTATTCTAAATCTTTGTTAAATATGTACATGTATTTGTCTTAAGTATCAGTCTGATCTAGGCTGAATTTTCATTCTGTGTGTGTGGTAAGTAATTTTTTTACTAAAACATCACCTTTTGCATTCCATTAATGGGGCAGTTGTCCCACCTGCTCCAGTGCTGACCCTGAATCTTTCTTTTGTCTGCTTTCCAAATTTGAGTGCCCTGGCACAGAATGGTTTGGTCAGTTTGCCATTTCTGGTTGGTATATCTGAACTGCCTGTTAACCAGCTAAAAGCATCCAGTCTGAAACATGCCAGAACTTGGTTGAGATAAAAATAGATATTTCTATATTTTCAGTAGCTATCAGAAGCAAAACTTCCATAAGGATTTATACATTTCCCCCCCTCTGCTTCTATTTTCAGTAATATTTGCTTACTGTTAGTGTTGCAAACATTAGCTTCTGACTGTGGTTATAAGTTTAAATTACATCAACACTAAGCCAAACTACCAGATGGAGTCAGTTTCCTACTAAAAATTACCAAGTCAGACAGAAAATATGTACTCACAGAAAGGAAACAGTATTTGAAAACTAAAAGTGTGGAGGAGTGCTATTTGTAAGAGCATTTTCAGATGTACACAGTGATCTAAAGGCTTAAGTTCAAGAAGGGATGTTTATTCATATATGTAACCCTATTGGTAGTTGACTCAGTAATTTCTGAGTAGATTTGAGAACTAATAGGCTGTATGTGTTCAGATTAAGATCAAGTTCTTTGTGCACATATGTATAGTACATATATATGTATAGTAGAATGAATTAATGCACTAAAGGGGTTTTAAACTCTTGTAGTTTGACAGTGAAGTTCTGTTATTATGCAAAGGAAATGCCATGCAATTTGTTATTGGGATTTGCTTTCTGTTTTCAGGTTACTACTTTTATTCACACAGATTTATTTTATCTTTTGTAGGAAAGAATTAATACTGTCTGGCACTTTAAATCCACTTAAAGATTTGCATCTTGGAAAACTGGCGTTAACCAAGTTTCCAAAGAGTCCAGAAACATGGATTCATAGGTTGGTTTTCTTTGCCTTATATTGACTCTTCAAACATTTTTGCTAGGGGTTTTTTATTTCCTGTTCGTGGGTTAAAGAGAGTCATAGATGCAGGAGGACATTTAGAAATATATCAGATTCTTTGAGCCAGTCATTGCATAGTACTGTGCTTTGGCTTTTGAAGTTATCTGTCTATATTCTACACTTAGAACTGAAATCATATGCACCTTTTCTGCTGCATAATTTTTAAATAAACTTCAGAGGGGGGGTTAAATTTCCTTAGAGGTTTATCATATCTTGCAGCACCTGAAAAAAGATTATCAAAATTCTCAAAATTCTCAACTTGAACTTTCTGATTCCATCAATTGTAAGTATTTGAGCACTCTATGTTTCTCCTTCCTCTCCAACTTACAACTGTATTGCTTGTCTATGGGCATTTCAGAAAGTGAAGATTATTTTAAAGCCAACCTTTATAAAGAAAGCTGGGTTCTATTCCAATTCAATACTGGTCTTTTTGGTTTGGTGAATTAATTTTTATAATTTCTAACTTAAACTAGAACATTCAGTCACCAGTACTGGATATTAAAGTAACAGATCACATGTTTGTAAAATTTGACTCCAGAGTTACTCAAATGCACAAGGCTAACCATCTCAGACATGACTGACCATAAAATACCCGTAGCAGAGCCAAGTGAAGATCCATTGCTCAACTTTAAAACAAAAAAACCTAAAAAACTTTGTACATTTGTGATCTTTTTTCATGATGGAAATAAAAAGATAGGTCAGCCTTTTATAGACAGCCCTGAAGAGATTTAAATGTAACACATTAGGAACCAGTTTGTATTGTCTGCCTGCAACATGTCCAGCATTAGGGCAGCTGTAAAGTTGATGCTGCTTTAGGGGCTTCATGTTCTATAAAGAACATTACAAAACTTACTGACTACATGAGAATTTTTGGAAATGGAAGTTGTTGGTCAACTCTTGTTTTTCAGTGCATTCATGAACTTAAAGTCTCAAAGTAAACGTAGCAAGCAATGCAATATTCCAAGGTGTTTCATTGATACAGCAGCAACAATGACTTTCTGCAGTATTGATTTTTAATTTTGATATTCAACTTCTTTTTATCATCCTCATACTACTGACTTGTGCTGCTTGACGGCTTTGAAGCAAAAGTTTGTAGTTATAATGGGAAAAAAATCTTGCAGTTTGTCATAGTTTGCCTTTTTTACATGGTAGCTAACACCAGAAAAGTAAGATATTTTTGCATGTTAATACTTCTGAACCTAGTGCCATCCAATCATTATGATGATCAATATGTTTTTATCGAATAAGTCAGAATGTTAGGTTCTTTATTTATTTTAGAAATAGTAAAAAGTTCTATCATTTCCATGCAAACTTAAATTAGTAGTATATTTTTAGTGTCTTAATTTGTTTTTCTTTCTTACTTGTCTACATCAGAAAAGTGCATTTGAGGGTGATTGCACAAATGTTTGGCTTGGATTGGGACATGCTGAACGTGATTGATATGTGTTAAAAAATACGATTTACAGAAAGATTTCTCTGCATCAACATAATGGTTAATTTTGTATTTCCTGTTCCCCCATGGTATTAAATCTCAGACAGAAGATGCAGTGGGCCTATGAATAAAATTCAGTAAAACATAACCAATTTTTTTTTTTTTTTTTCTGACACATGGCAGATATACTCAGTGAAGATGTCAAAATACGTATCATTCATTTTGTCTGATGACCTCCTGCTGTATATTTTGGGGGTTCAGATATATCTTGTCCATATACAGTCAATATATCTATGGATTGTGTAGTTGTCACTTAACAATCCTTCGTTTGTTTGTACTAATTCCAGGAATTCTTAGAGCAATAATAACATTCAAAAGTGAAAGTGGTTTCAAATTAATTGGAAGAAATTTTGCATAAGCACCAAATAATACCACGATATTCAACAGTCTCCAGAAATACATTTTAAATCTTCTGAGGTTGTGATTGCACTGTCTAGAAAGTAGCACTTACTTAATTTTATTGTTTTTTTGATGCTGTAACCACAGAGACCATAAAGTCTGTATTTTTTCACTCTCTCCTGCATATATAATTTATCAGATTTTGTTTTTTATAAAGCATGCTCATTTTAAGAAGCTGGAATAATTACAGAGTTGAAATAATTTGTCTTTATGTTTTTACTCAGAAGTTGGTGCTAATGAAATAATACATATCTTTTGTTAAAAGAGTGACTATGAGTCATAGTCACAGTCACTTTTGAGTTTTTTTGCCTAGATTATTTTTGAATTTTATGTTTCTCACATAGCTGTGGACTAAATTTAAAAAGTACTAAAAGGCGGTGTTTGGATCAAAGACATTTTAAAAAATTAAAATCTAAGCCTTCAAAGTTACCGCATTTCATAAAATACTTTTACACAGCAGTCAGAGCATGGTTTGCTTAGCTGTACATCTTTATTTTAAAAAATGGTGTATAGGAAGTGTTCATACACTGCTTGTAATGTTCTGCTGAGAAATACAGTCAGTATAAAATTACATTCTTTTAAATTATCTTTAATATTGTCTTCCAATGCTTTGTCCTTTTTTGATAACTGAGTGAAAAAGATACAGTGTAAATAAAACCCACAGGTGAATAAGCATATTATGAATGTCTTCAAATGAGAGAAACAGCAAATGAGTTACTAGGTTTTTTTTAATATGTGGTTAACTTATCTATTTTTTATATATATATGTATATACATAATTTTACATATGGCTTGCAAAATAGAATTCTCTATTTCAAGAAGGTGAATTTATTACTTTTATTTTATTGATTGATTTCTTTTAACTCTAGGTTAAAAGAAATTTTGACACCTTTGAAAGTAGCAATTCATTAGTTTTGGAACCAATGTGACCCAGTATGAAATAGGATAACCTCTGTGTTGCACACCAGAGGATGTCCATCTCTCCAGAGCATTCCACACTAGACCATTGGAATTCCATTGACATGGGCTGCTCTGCAGAAATTTGCACATCTGTAATCTGTTTTTGTAGAACTGTTTTATGTTGGGGTTGCAGATGCAGCATTGAGGTTGCCTCTAAAAATACTACTAAAACTTTGGACAAAGTAAAACATCTGCTTATCTCAGACACATGAAATCAAATATGTGTAATTCATCAGTAAAAACAATTGTTTTGCTTATACCTGTAGCCCTTGAAACCATAAGCCTTTTGGACTTTGCTACTTCTGGTGATGTACAGAAACCAGTTTGAATTGTGGTGTGCAGTACTGTCAGATGTAAAAGAGACTAAGGAGAGTTAATTTTTTATTAAATCACTTTTTTCTGTCTCACTTCGGCTACTTCATTTTAGTGCTGTGCAAGACTTTAAAAGAGGAGCCCATTAGAAATTTCATGCATACTACTTGCACTCTTTCATAAATTTGCTGTTTCCTTCTGGTTTTTTTTTTTTTTTTATTATGCCATAAGTAGCCATGATCACTTAGAGTGAGAAAACTGATGCAGCTGTGTTGGGACTGTGATGATCGTATCATAGCTTTTAGCATGGAAAGTGTTCATGTGGTTGTTTACTACTCACACATTACCTAGCTACAGTGTAGTTCAGAGAATAGAAACATTGGAAATATTTGATTTATATAAATGAAAAAACTTTTTTCTCTTAAAATTGCTCTCTCACCATTAACACTTTACATCGTTTAACCAGACGATGGGTGCTGCAACAACTAATTCAGGAAAACTCCTTGCCCAGCCTTGCAACTAAAGGAAACTTGGGAGCAGCACCTGTGGAGAGAATTCACCGACTAGTGCAGGAGGAAATGAATGTCTGCTCTGAAGCTGCTGGGAGGTATCCAAGCAACTACAATGCCTGGTCCCATCGCATCTGGGTTTTACAGCATTTGGCAAAGCTCACTGTCAAGGTATAATACAATAGCGAATAAATTCTGACATTTTCTTGTAAAAAACCCCAAATACTGTTTTGCAAAGCAGAACATATTGTATAACATGAATGAAGAGTATTAAGTGAAGTTGTCAAAGATGGCTAAGAGTGTTTTAAGAAGGTGGGCAAAATCTTGCAGGGAGTATGTTTTGCATTTTTCTTGCCAGTGTAAGCAGGTTCTGCTCAGCAGAAATAACACATTTTTCTTGCTTATGTACAAAATTCTGTTTCTCTCTTCGTACTTGGTGTTTACATATGTGTGGGAAGAGTATAGATCCACTATGAGCTGAAGTAAGAATGGGCAATTAAGTAATTCTTCTGGCACTAATCTTGAAATTCCTAGCAGAGGAAAAAGGTAATATGTAACAGATATTATTTTGATAATGTAATATCATTGTTTTGATGCCCTTATTCAGCTTACCTGTGGTTTCAAAATATTGAAGGTTAAAGTAAAGACAGCAGGAATTTTGGAGAAAGCATAGTAGTACTTGCAATTAATTTCTTCAGTTCTAGCAGTATTTTTTGACAGCATTTACTTTGGGAGCTGATTATTTCAGGGACAGCAGGGACACTTTATGCAGTGTTGAATGTTTTGCATCTATAACATCAAGACCTGCAGGAAATTGAATTAGTTAATGTGTTATGGTCTAAAATTATATAGGCAGTTTTGTAATACTATGTTTTCTGCGTGGTTAGGTGAGTTCTTTGTGAATATTAGGGTGATACAGTGACACGTCTAACTTTTAACCCTTCTAAAAGCAGCTGCTGCATTTTACCACTTAGGGTTGTAAGGGAGAAATTTACTGGACATTGTTGAGTCAATATAGCCATTACTTTTATGCCCATTGCAGAGACAGGGCAGAATCTGGACTCATCTGCCTAGCAAGTTTATATGAAAAGGTGGTTTTCAGAAAACTCAGAAGAATTGCAGGATTGAGATAGATTGGAGGTTAGAAGTTAGGGTTAGAGGTCTGTATTAATAGAAAACAGGAACTTTAGTATCTTCAAGAGCATATTAAAAGGTGAAGGGAATTAGCACTGTTAAAGAAACTCAAGGTGTTTTATGCCTTAAAACAAGGCCTTTTATGCCTCTAAAAAGCTCTGTATCCATGATACTGATAACAGTAGTCTGAGGATCAGGATTACACCTTTGAGTGCTTTTTGCACTCACTATTCCTTACTAATGTAATTAAAGAAAAATAATTACATTGAAATAGAAATATTTCAATTCCAGTTGCATAACTGGAATTTTTCTGCTGAGTTTATTCATTGTCAGTTGGGAGTGCTTTTTGTGACAAAT
Source organism: Certhia americana (assembly GCA_018697195.1). Taxonomy (NCBI): domain Eukaryota; kingdom Metazoa; phylum Chordata; class Aves; order Passeriformes; family Certhiidae; genus Certhia; species Certhia americana. The sequence continues at coordinate 60,069,446 of CM031878.1, forward strand.
CACAAACATGCCTTTGAAGGAAGTATTTTAAACTGGTTTGATCATTCCAAAGTCCATTTACTTTGCCTCCCATCCTAATTCCCCTACTGATCTATTTTTTTAGAATGAAGATTATGGAAGTGATGCTTTTTTATAGAGTTGTCCATTTGGTTTCTGTTACCCCTGGCAAAATTTCACTGGTGCTGTTGTTCCAACACCAATGTGTTTATTTACCTATTGGGAAGTTTCTGCGTTGACTCTAGGGTTTTTTTTCAACATCAACAAATGCATCTCATCAGAGGGCCTAGTAGAAGGTGTTTGGATAGAGGAAAATTAGGAAAAAGTGTGGAACATAAAAGACAGCAAGAAACTTGATAAAATTTGTCTAGGTAACTTTAACAGGCAGAATTTTACAGTGATTATTTGCAAGATGATGCAAGGAAAAAAGCAAGTAAGAAGGAGAGCAGGGGGATACAGATTTTCACAAAATACACAGATTCTCACAAAAATAAGCAGGTTCATAGAGTCACAGAATGGTTTGGCTTGGGAGGGACCTCCGTCTTATTCCAACCACCCTGCCATGTGCAAGGATGCCACTCACTAGATCAGTTGCTCAAGGCCCTATCCACCCCAGCCTTGAATACTTCAGCAGAGGGGGCATCCACAACCTCTCTTGGGCAACCTGTTTCAGTGCCTTACCACCCTCACAGTAAAGAATTCTTTTAATATCTAGTCTAAGCCTGCCCTCTTTCATTAACTATCTTGTTCAGTCACTATATAGTCACATAAAAAAATCCCTCTCCCTCCTTTTTGTAGGTCCACTTAAGTCACTGAGAGGCCACAGGGAGGTCACCCCAGAGCCTTTTCTTCTCCAGGCTGAACAAGACCTGCTATCTCAGCCTGTCCTAATGGGAAAAGTGCTCCAGTCCTTGGAGCGTCTTTGTCACCCTTCTTGGGACCTGCTCCAACAGGTCCACGTCCTTACGTTGGTGACCCTAAAGCTGCATGCAGTGTTCTGGGTGGGGTCTCACCAGAGTGGATCAGAGAGGCAGAATCCCCTCTCTCAACCTACTGGCCGCACTGATTTTGATGCAGCCCAAGGTGCAGTTGGTCTTCTGGGCTGCAAGTGGGTGTTGCTGGCTCTTTTCCAACTTTTTATCTGTGAGAACTGCCAAGTCCTCTTCAACAGGACTGTTCTTATTCATTTCCTGTCTGTGCTCACATCTGGGATTACTCCAGCCCTGGTGCAGCACCTTGCACTTCAATTTGTTTAACTCATGGGCCCATTTCTCAAGCTCATCCAGGTCTCCCTTTGTAGCATCCCGTCCTTCTGCTGTGTCAATTGCACTGCTCTGCTTCCCATCATCTGCAAAAGTGCTGTGGGTTTGTTTGATCCCACTATGTGTGTTGTTGATGAAGATACTAAAAAGCAGCAGTCCCAAGACAGACCCCTGAGGCACTCATCACCAGTGTCCACTTGGACACAGAGCTGTTGACACTCCTCTCGGGCTGGATCCATCCAGCCAGTAACTTACCCACTGAATAGACCTTCCATCAAATCCATCTGTCTGAAATATGGAGATAAGGATGTCATATGGAACCCATATCGAATGCCTTACACGTCTATATCAGTGACATCTGTTGCTCTTCTCTGGTTCTCCACTGCTATCACTGCCACAGAAGGCCACCAGATTGGTCAGGTATGATTGCTGGCTGCCTCATGTCACCTCTTTGTCTCATATGTGCCTTAGCATATTTTCTGGAAGGATCTGCACTGTGACCCTGCCAATCACAGAGGTGGGGCTTACCGGTCTCCAGTTCCCTGGCTCTTCCTTTCTCCCCTTTTTAAAAAAGACATGGAGCAGTGTTTCCCTTTTTCCAGTCACTGGGGACTTCCTCTAACAGCCATGACTTCAGATATGATGGACAGTGTTTTGGCAACATCAACCAGTTGTCTCAGAACTCTGCCATGTGCATCTTCAGGTGTCATAGACTTGTGACTGTTCAGCTTCTTCAATTGGTTCTGAACCTGCTCTTTGTTTATAGTGGAAGGGACTTTGCTCCCCTCCCACAAGAATTTAGAGGGTCCAGGATTACAGATAAGTGAGAGGGAGGCCTGACTGCCTGTGAAGACTGAAACAAAGAACACAGTACTTCATCCTTCTCCATGTCAGTTGCTACCAATTCTTGCTTATCAGGGAGCATACACTCTCATTGGTCTTTTGTGGCTTGTGCACTGACACAATCCCTTCTTATTATTGTTTGCACCTCTTGCCAAGTCCTGTTCCAGCTTTGCCTTAGCTTTTCTGACCCCACCCTTACCATTTTTTATAGGTTGTTTACTTGCTTAGTGTCTCACGTTCCACCTTCAGCAATTTCTGTGTTTGAATATCTGAAAAATATGATAAATTTCAACAAGATGCAAGTCTGGAGCCATGCTGAAAAATTGGCAGATCAAACAGTCACTGATTCTATAGCCATTTAGTTCTTGCAAGGTTGCCTGAAATTAAGGAGTACCCTGTATTATTTAGGGCTGCATTTCTGCTGTTATACAAACTTTGCCTGTGGTTTGAAGTGTACAAGGAAGCAGAGGCCCAGAAACATAAATTGTATGTTGTATTATCATTTAAATACGACTTCTGAAAGTAGGTTTAACATTAACAAAGCTGCTGGCCTGCTTTGAAGGATTTCAAGAGGTAGGCTGTGTAATAGGATTTTGGTTATTCTTTTTCCTTTGGTTTGATAATCCTAATGCTACTGCAGACTGCGTCTCAGATCAGGCTCTGGAAAAAAGATTTGAAATACTAGAGAAGAAAGTTTTGGCCCTGTAGGAAGGTTTTCTCACAGGATATAGATGTTTCTTCTTTCTTACACCAGACAGTCAAAACCATTATCTTCTTTCAGTATAGAAATTTCAGTTTGTTCTAGCTGCAGAATTTGAATGGCATTAGCAAGTTTATGTAGTGTTTAAATTGTGTTCATTAACATGAATCAAGTATTTGTCAAGAACAGATTGTTTGAAACTAACATTTCTGGTGTTGGAGTACTTGACTTGGAAAGCCCAATTTCAGCTTTCTCATGTGACACTACAGTTAGTTAGGGGTTAGATCACAGGCTCCAGATACCTACTAAAAGGTGGGTGCATGATTAGTTAGAGAACTGGGGTAAGAGAGTGGTAGGCATATAATCTTAAAATTCATACACCCCATGTTGTTTCAGTGAAATTGTGCAGATGGAAAAATAGGATGTCATTCAGCAAGGACTGGCAAACTTTTTTGTATTCTTTAGACTGGAATACTCAATTGCATAATTAAAGGATGGATATTGACTGATCAGACCCTACAATAAAACAAGAAAGCAAACAAGCAGTGGGGTAATTGTCATGAGGCAGTACTTCTCTTGAATGATGCTCAGAAGACAACATGTTCATGAAAAACAAAGTAGTTTTTCTTGTAGCCATCCACAGTAAGGCCTTGGCATTTTTTTAGGTGACTGGGTCTTCAAAGGTTCTAGTTTACGTGAGTGGACATTGCTGTATTTATCTGGTTATCCTTAAAGGTTTGTTTCCCCAGTTCCTTTTCGTTTCCCTGGTGTCCCAGACCAGGGAGAAAGTTTTGAACTGCAGTTGTGGTTGGAAAAGTGCTCTAAAACAAGCAATCACATGGTCAGGGAGGGTAAGAGGGAGTGCAGACCTAGAGGATGAGACAAAGGTCACTGAACACACATATTACATTCTGGGGGAGGCTGGCAGTTCCATGGTAGTCAGCTCACCACCAAAGGTGGAAAAGAGGTTGTCAGGAGTGGGGAGGGAGGTATTTTCATACAGTTTCTCCTTTCTTCACAGAACCGTAGAAAAGGGCTCCCACAAGGGCTTGTACTGATAGAGGTGGAAATGGAGAAAGCTGGCTTTGTAAGAATTCAGACATTAGATGGCTTTTTCTTTTACTTCCAGTTGTTAGAAGCATCTTCCACTGGTACTCTGAGATTCGTAGATAGGAGGCTCTTGTTTTTTGTAGATCTCAAGAAGTTTTCATGGGAACCTTCTGTGTTGCCTTTTTAGAAGAGGTATTCTGGTTCAGGTAAGGAGTGATGCTGGGAATAATTTTGTTCCCTTTGTACAGGGAATTAATATGCACAATTAAGATATTCCCCTGTAAATTTGTAAATATAAATGTTTATATATTTCAGGTGAATGAATTGGATTCTTCCAAGGTCTCAGTTGAGCATGAGTGTGTGTAGTATGAATCACAGCTGAATAAAGGCTGATCTAATTTTTCTGAACTTTATGTTATTCTTAATAGACTTCTAAATTTTGAAGTTCAGAAGTTTAAAATATTAAGCTCAGTTCCATGAAGAAATCTTGTGGTTTAAAGTGCAGATCTGGGCATGGAGTTTTAGTCCTCATAAGAGCCCTGTGTGTGGACTGTTACTTAATACTGCGCTTCAGTTTGCTGATCTCTAAAGGGAAGGTGATGCTGGTGTCTTTTGGCAAGATTTAGAAAAACATGTTGACTATCTTGGGTAGAAGACACTGACACTATTCATGTCAGCATTGTATTTGCTCTGATTTCTTTTAGAACAGATGCCCCCAAAAAAGCTGTTTAACCAGCCTGGTGTGTTTCCATGTTTTTCTTTGTGGGAGGCTGTGGCTTTTATGCTGCCCTATCTAAAAAAGACTTCCACCTATGACAGTTGTTTTTCATCAGTTGGTCCCATTAAGTGATGTAGGTAGCTTAGGAGAAGAGGTTAAAAGCAAGAATATACAATATGATTATTAAGATTACTTCCGAAAGTCTTTAGAAGTAAACGAAAAAGGTAGTTTTGATCCCTTTGGATACTTCAAGCTCTGGAGGAGAAGCAGGATGAGGAAAGAGGTTAAGGCCTGTGAAAAAAACCAAACCACTGGCTCTAGCAGAGAAAGGAAAGCAAAGTAAAAGCTGTGTCTGGGAGCCAAACTTGCATTTCTCTCTGGAAATGAATTTTGAAGGTTTAAAAGCATTCAGAATTAAGAGACAATTCACAGCAGCCAGCAGTGTTAAAAAAAGAGCTACAGTTGGCAGTTTAAATATTTACCAGAGTTGTCGTGAAAGCGTTTCTAGAGGTTCTTCAGTAGAAAAAATCAAGCAACCTGATTATGGTCAAGTACTTTTATGTTTCACAGGCTCTAGGACTTTAAACAGACATAGTGACATGGTGTGAATGACATAATGACATAGACATAATGTTATGGTGGACATTCTCTCATGGAAAATGAAGGTGTAAATTAAGTTTGGGATTTTTTCCTTTAAAGCAACTCACCCACCTTGTGACACCCACAATCCACTGAGTAAAAAGAAAAATTCTTAAAGCTAGTAGCAGTGTAGCGTGAGTCTCCTCTAAATAGTATTTATTGCTAACCATTTTGAGATTCTTAAATCACTGCTTATTTTGATCAAAAGTTGTTTGGGTTTTTTTTTCCCAGTCATCTTGTGGGCAGGCTTCTGAAAAACCTGCCTTTTCACAACTTGGAAGAAGTACTAATTTGTTTTCTGCAGGAATGCCAAAATGCTTTTCAGCACACAGTAGAAAAGGCTCAGTGATAGTTTATTTTTCTGTGTATTTTTAAACCATTACCACTGTGGCTGAAATCCCCAAAGGAGAGGTTACCTTACTACAGAAGCAGTAGTGGTAAATTCCTCTTTTATACTGGGTGATAACTGTCCCTGCATTTTGTTTCAGGTTCTCCTTGATGAACTTTCATCCACTAAATACTGGGTATCCATGCATGTCTCGGACCATAGTGGATTTCATTACCGCCAGTTCTTACTCAATTCCTTGATACGCAGAACAGTGACTGACAATAACATCCTGGTACAAAATCAAATGGTAAATGAACAAAACCCTAGCCTTCAGAAGGAGGAAGAGAGTGCAGGGACAGAAGCTGCCTGTGCAGAGGAGCAAAGTGTGGATCTCCAGCGCCGTTTAGACGAAGAGATGGAACTCTGCAGTGAACTGATTGATAATTACCCAGGGCATGAAACCTTGTGGTGTCATAGGTAAGAAGACTTGGTCAAAAGAGTTTCCTTCTTATTTGTGGATGATTCTTCACATGATATTTCCAAACAAATTGTTCTGGTTTTAGGAAGTATCATTCAATAAAAGTTATTTAAGCTACTGTGTATTAAGCCTTTGGAAAGTGTTCAAGGGAGTAATCGGAACTGTTGTGTGGAACATTTGATTTGGCTTAAATGTCTTGCAGTGTAAGTGCCCTGTAATTTGTGCAAGAGACACAAGATGCTTTTAATGAGCCTCCTAACACTTCAAATGTTTAAACAACAAGAAATGAACTAAATGTAGATGTAAGATTGGCTGCATAAAATGTTTGCTTTACTCGCTGGGTGCAGGTTCCTGACTAGGTAGCAGTAGATTTTCCAAAGTGACATGGAGCCCTTTCTGGTAGTACAGTGTGTGCAGACACAACAGATTTTGTGTCTGTGAGAGAAATCTGGTGGGACGGCAAATGATTTAAACAGTTCAGTAGCAGCAGCTGGTTATTTTCAGTGCATGACTGACTTCTTTTTTTTTCTTCTTTTCCTTTGAAGAAGGTGTGTATTCTACCTTCAACAGCGCTTAAGCAACAAACTTCCTCCCGTGGGTGCAGTGGTATCATCTGTGGACAGCAGTGATGAAAGTCTGAATAATTCCCATCACAGTCCTGCAGCAAGTCACATGGCACAAGCTATGGATGTTGATGGTTTGAATGAATCCAGCAGCAAACAAGGTTATACCCAAGAAACAAAACGCCTGAAACGTGCTCCTGTGCAGGACTCTCTTGGTCCAGAAATGGAATACCGGTTTGTTGATAAAGTATTATCAACTTGTAGGGATGTGGACCAAGCCAGGTTTGCTACTGCCTATAGGAAATGGTTAGTTACTTTTCTAGGTCAGTGAAGGAGGCATTTAAAGCTTTCAGGATTCTTCTCTTAGTGCAATATTCTCTTTTCAGACACAAATGCATGTCTTGGTTGCAAGTATTAGCTAGTTCTGTATTTCTCTCTCTTTTGATGGTCAGTCCTAAAGGTAAATTTCAGATGTCCGTTGAAGAACTGGCATACATTTTTATTAAGCAAATGCAGTTTGTTACTTCATCTCTCTAATCAACTCTTATCACTCTTATCAGCTTCCTACCATGACATTTTCCTTTTTTTTTAACTTCTGCATTAAGGTGGACTCTGAATCATTTGACTTAAAAAAAAAAAAAGGAGGTAAAAGAAAAAAAGTTTGAAATGCTTGTGAAGCAGAGTGTCTGAAAAAAGAATGGGAGAATCTGTCAGCATCAGCTAAACCTGTTCCCAATTTGTTCCTGTATGGCATCATGCTAATACCTAATTGGATACAGACTATATTTGGTGAGTGCTATTATTTTTGTATAGCAATCTTTGGTAGAACACCAGAATACAGTGTTTCTTTCTGAGGGCTCCAGTAACAGTTTTGGAGCTGTCATGCCTTTTACTGTTACAACAGCGTTCTTGTTTGCTTATTAATTGTCATGTTGGCTTGATAGGAGGGTCTGTAAAGTTGAAATCTTGATAAGCAGGTACAGGAAAACATGGCAGAAAATAGTTCAAACACATGTTCACCCATAGTCAGAGCTGTATTTGGCAGTATTTTTTTTAAAAACAGACTGCTTTACTTTCAGTTCTTACTTTGTGTTTATTTCTTTATTTTATGTCAACAATCCAAAATTAATCACTCTTGATACTCATTTTTGAATGTCTTATTTACACTACAGATTCTCATCCTGCTAAATCACACATTTGTAACTTGCACTTAACCAAGACCCTACTAAGTCTAATAATGGATGGAGTAAAAAGTAGCTCTTCTGACTCATCATTGAGACTATACAGTTTAAAAAAAAAAAAAAAAAAAAAAGTGACAGCAAAGAGGGAAGCAAACTCTTCCCTTTTTGTTTTTTTTTTTTTGTTTTTTTTGGTTTTTTTTTTTTTTAAGAGCTTCAGTTTTTATTTTTGTTGGGTTTTTTCCCCTGTTTTACTCTTAAGGAAGAGCTCCACTCCAACCATACATCTGTGTTTACATAACTATTATTTTTAAGGGAATTTGAAATCAAATATGAATGGTGTATTGTGTCATTTCCATAGAGCTTGTCTGTAAAAGGGATTTTTACACTAGTAGAAATGTGCTGGTCCACAGAGCCAGGGGAAACATTCTGCAACTGTAGAAGTCTATACAATGGCTGCCTTGCCTCTTTTAAAAGCATACTATTCTCTGGGGGCGATTAGATTTTCAAGTGAGCGTCCCTGCCATAATTGCTCCTGCCCCAAATGCCTCTTGACCGTAAGTTTCAAGATGCTATTTCTTTTGGGCAGAGAGAGAAACAATGAGGGAGGAAAAAACACAGGTAGCCTGCTCAAAAGGTGTCACTTTGAATCAAAAAAGCTCTCAAAATGTGAAATTCCTGCACTTCTAAGTAGTTTGATGAATGGAGTTTACTCTTGCATTTCAAAATGGAAACAGACCACCTCCAGTCTTTGAGAGGATGTTCATGATTCATTTCAGGCACAAAGTAGCTAACAATGACATTTCTAAATGTACACTGTTCTGTTTACAGTATAAAGATAAGACTGATCTAGGCTTGAGCATCTCCATGTCAAAGCTTTGACTCAGAGGGTATCCACACCTGCCTTTCCATAGGTATGGATGTATTACATGGTTGTTAGCTTTGAGGTGCTATGGGATGCTGTGGTGGTTTGGTTGATGGTTTTTGTTGCAGAAGAACATAATTGTTGTCTGAGAGAGGTGTGGAATTGGCTTGGGAGGATAGTTTTGTCATAAGGTATTGCCTCAATGACCAACAAATGGGTAGCTGCAAGTACAAACAGGAGTCTGAACTTAAGTACTTAACATCAGCAAGAACTTTTACACATCACAGGGGACCTGATGTTTATTGAGTGTGGATGATACATTAAAATATGTGTAGTAGCCTAGATCAGCTTGATTAACAGTATCTCATTAATGACTCATATGAACCCAGAAAGTGTGGAGTCATAGGGGCAATGTATTAAAGATCAGGTTCTTGGTTCCTAGATTACGTAGTAATGTATTTGTGTGTTCTGTTTACCTTGGCAAAAATTACCTGTTTATGAAAAAATATTAGTAATAGGAGCAATTCTGGAAGTGGGAGCATGATAAGAAACATTTCTTGAACTGTGGAAGGGACGAGAGTCTCTCTTGCACTGGAATGACTGAGGCTTTTAGAAGAAAATACTAATATTAGAATCTGACTTGAAATCATTATGTAGTTCTTCCAGACTATAGTCTGGAGCCTTAGTTAGCATTCTTAGAGCTCTGCTGTGGAAGTTCTGTGCTTTTGAATTTGACATCATAAACATTTAAGCAGGTGTCCTCATATACATGAGTGTAGTTCCTATTCATGTCAGCACAAATGATGCATTCTTGTAGGACAAGATTTGGTCCTATGTAAGTGAATAGAGTTGTATTGAATTTTAGTACTTGGAAAATGTTCTGAGAACTCTGATTAGAGATGGTGCTGATATTCTTACTGCTTTTGCAATACACTGATGGCTGTAGTATAACTCAGAAGTGTGGGTTTTTAAAGTCTGCACCTGATGGAAATATTCCCCTGCGCTCTATTTTTTAAATCCAGTGTAGAATAGTTACATTTAGGAATGTTTGCAGACCTGAAAACTAAACAATGAAATTAAACCAAGTCATATCTTTCTGAAGGAAATAAAAACAGTAAGTTGCTAAATCTGAGCTTTAATTTTTTAATGGTAACAATATAAATTATATGAAAGAGGAAAATAATACCTAAATTGCTTCAAACTGTCAATGTCCTGAAGCCTTATGCAAGAAATGATGGAAGTATTTCTAACATATGGCATTAAGCTCAAAACTGATGTGAAGTTCTGGAACTATGATCTTTGCAGCATATCTGTCTAACCACTTGGTGTTAACTGCAGAGTCCCGTTGGGCACTGCTTGAAAAAAGAAGAAAGCGACTTTAGGCCATTGGTAACGTACTGAGCACGGCTACTTTACATAAGGCACTTCAGCTTTTCTGTGTTTCAGAGAAGAGAGACTAAAAATTTAGTCAGTGAACATTCCTGCAGAGCAAATGTCCAGCAGAAGCTGCAGAATACAAGACTGTCACTCTCTGAAGTTTCTTCAAATATAAAATCAAACTCTGTACATCTTTAAACATCTTCATGTAAAGTTCAACATTTTTCCTAATTTTGTCTTCTGCTCTAGTATGTGTCATTTGAATTGATTCTTTTTGTTCACTGGATTAGTTGTAGAAATTAGTTTTTACTAGAAACAAAGGGTTTCGAGGAACAAATGTAATTTGAAACTACAGAATTAGGAATAGAAGGAATCACATTTTTAAGTGGTAAATTCTGAGCTGCTAAATTCAGTAACTGTTATTTCACTGGCATTTCATTTGTCTCGTGTGTTACAGTCACTGGAGAAACACGCAGCATTAAAGATAGCTACAAAAACAAACTTGTATGAAGTTATTGGGACACATTTTTATAGCTGCTCTGATTAATATTCTTAATGTACTCATATTTGATGCATATTTGTGTTTTATTGACTGCTTACATATTCTTTATACAACAAAATCCATGTTTCATTTAAATAGGGGATAAAGTAACTTGTCAGTTTATACTATTTGATTAATTACCTTGTATGTAATTTGCTTTAAGATGAATAAGCAAAGTGATAATATAGTGAGAAAGCGTAGAATTTTGTCTTATAATCAAAATTTCTGGCATTTCCAGTTTTGTTCTAGTGCTGCTTAATTCGAATGTGTAGTTAGACTTTATGGATGGGAGTGATTTTTTTTCCTAAGTAGATAGTTAATGAATTTTTTAAATAGTACTGTATAATATTGATGAACAAACAAAGGGTTTTGGAAAGGTTTGTCTGCATAACCAGACTCAAAAAGCATACTTATTCAAAAACATATAATACACTGAGAAAAATGTGAGTACCAGAGAATTATTTAAGTTGTGAGTCTTTAGAGATTTGATGGTTTTAAGTTTTGGACAAGTTGTTGTTTGCTTAGTTTTGTTTTGCCTTCTGTAAGGGAAGAGTGCTTTTTGGTTTTATTTTTTTTAACCTAGTAGGAGGTGAACCATTGCACTTAAAATGTTGGGAGAATGAATTGTATCTCGTAGAGCAATTTTGGAAAAAGCAGTGAACTGACAGTGAAACATAGATGTCACTTCTAAATGCATCTTTGCACTCATTGGGTGATGAGAGATATGTGTAATTAGATCTTACTGTTTTATCAGTGTCAGATACAAAGAAAAGGGTGTAACTCACCAATTCTCAAATGCACTTAACATTCAAATTAGTTTCAAGGGAAGTTCAATGTCCCTGTCTGTGATAATTTTCCCTGTGTACTCAGAGGTATGTTTCTTCTCAATCTCTTCTCTGTTCTTCCAGCCAGCAAAGAAGAATGTAGCAAAGCGTTGGTGAGGCGGCCTAATTTTGTGTTTGAGTAACTCTGACTACCTCCCAAAAAGTACTTTGACTGATGCCCTCAAGTGGAGTTCATCAGGCTCAATTATTTCAGAACCTCGTGCTAGGCCTATATTCTCTTTCAGATGTGAAAAGCAAGAGCTTTATCAATGAATCCACCAAGTTTTCCAGGGAGAGTTTGAAGGAAAAAGGAAACAAAAATCTTGTAGTTAAAGTTGGAAAAACTAGAATTAGCATAAATTTTCATTTGTCTTTTCCTCTGAAGAAGCAACTCTGTTGCTGAAAAATGGAGGAAATATGCGTCCAGGGAATTCCTTATATTAAGCTTTTGTACTGCAGACCTGACACTTCCTAGTGGCTTTTGCTTAGTGGCTAATGTTACTTCTCAGGGCATAGTCTATTGTAGTGAATTAGGGTTCATTTTTATAGTTTATAATTATTGATTAAAAAGAAAAAAAAAAGCTAAACATGTAAAAACTGGCTTTTAATTTTTTTTTTTTTTTTGTCTAGCATAGTATTTTATAATATATCCACATGCCAGCACTGTACCCAGAAATGTACAGTAGATCTCACCATCTCATCTGCTTCATACTGTTATTCTGTGTCTTGAATTGCTGTTGCAGTCTTTCAGGAAGCTCCTGACAGTTGTTGGATTTATTCTCTGAGTTTCCTAATAGTATTCAGTAGAGTAGTTAGTATCTCAAAGTATGTTGTAATGATGGGGAAGCTTTATACAGAATCTGTGTTGATGCACCACAGGTCTTAGATTCAATATTTAAAAACCTTTTGTTAGGATTCTGAGTGCTAAATCCTTTTTGATAGCTATCAGACTCTTACATGCAACAGAGTTATTGTGGAAAACAGAACTCTTAAATGAAGTCTGGCTTGTTAAATATCTTTATCTGCACCATCTGGAACCTGTTGTACCTTTTACTGTATGGACAGAGGAACTCACAATGAGGTCCATGTTTTCTTCACGTGATGTTGTCTGAAGGGAATATAATTACGGTTAAACAAAGAGCTTCTCTTGGGTGAGGTACACCTGTCTGTTCATTGTGAATAAAGTTACGAAATTAATACATCATTAATACGGTACAATTTACTGAATGGCTGCATGTAATGAGTAGATGAAAAGAATGTAGTTTTTTTAACCTGTTGTTAAAAAAAAAATTCACATAAATGATACGAGGTACTAGAATTAGTTTTTAGAAAGCAAAATATACCTACTGTATTCATTCCCTTTTGTACCAGTTTTTCTTTTTTGGAATGGCTACATTTAAAACTGGGTAGTCATCCTGAAAGGTGTGCTTGGGAACACACTTTACTTCATATAATCTCATTACTTTCATAAAATCTAAATAATATATGTCTTAAATATTTTTAAGTAGCATTAAGATCCAAGGTAGTGACAGCACTACAGTGTTCAAGTGAGCCAATAAACTAATTTTATAACACCATCATGTTCATCAAAGTACTATTCTATGTAGGGAAATGTTTATTTTATCAAGATAAGTGCAAAAATATTTAATTCTCATAGCTTTCTTATTAGGGGGATATACAACTAGTTTTAAACAATTATATTTTGCAATATTTTTTCTATGAAAAATTCTCAGATGCACAGTTGTTACCATTGTAAATTTTATGTAGATTTCCAAGATAAATTAGATAAATCATAAATTTTGTAGCAGAAAGACTAAAATTATGACAGGACAGTAAGACACTGGAAAGTAAATCTGTTATGGAAAGTAATCTGTTAAATGACCAATCTTCTACAGGATAGTGAATGTAAAGCATTAATTTGTTTTTCACTGGTCTTACTTGGTCATAGGAGGAATTCCTGTCAGATGGGGATTTTTTTTTTTTTTTTTTTTTTTTTTTTTTTTTTTTTTTGGTAATCAGTAGAGAATTTATCTGTGAATAAATTACCTATATTTATTCTCCCGCAACAAGTGTGCATGTATGTGTGAATGGATGGATGGTGGAACTGTATTTATGTCCTGTGAACACTGCAAAATCACCCACATTTGGCTGTCTGCTAACAGACTCGTCCATGGATGACCTGTCCTGAGTCTTGAGTCTAGCAGGTTTAGGTTGTCTGCTGAAAGCAGTGAGATTTATTGCTTCCCCTCTTTGTCTTAATCTGCTTGATTATCATTATACTTTGGCAAATGCCTGCACACACCGACCAAATCATTAGTGGTGGTGTTTATTCCAAGTGCTTGTAGAGAGTATTTGAGACTGTGAAAAAGACTGTAAGGTCTTGCAAGCTGGGAAAATTTGGGGGTACTCACTCAATACCCAGGGGATACTTTTCATGAGTCCTCCAGAAAGGAAATTGACAGGCATGTTTTGGATGAGTGCTTTAGCATCACAGGAGACTGAGAAAAGTACAACTAGTGACTTAAATTGGTATTTAAATACAAACAAGTAGTCTTTTTGGTACTTTGTTTTCAGTATTTTTCACATGTTCTTTTTGTAAAAATAACTCACATAAATATTTTTAGAATTACTCTTCATTTTGAGTGTCTTCTGATTTTGAATTATTGGATTTGAGAGCTTTCCTTAAAGGAAGCAGTTTTACTGTAAAGTGCTAGCACCTTTCCTGTTTCCTCATAGACAATGTGATTCATTCCAAGTGTTCTCAAATGAGCACCTGAAATCATAGGGTGTTACTGAAAGTGTTGCTCATCATCCTAAATGCAAAGCTTGAAAAAGCTGCTCTCATATACTTCTTGTTTTCCTTTTTTTTTTTTCTCATTTTCTCTAACTAGCTGCTAGGTAGAATGAATATGTAAGGAAGACCACAGTCGATATGAGCAATCTTGGCTTACTTAATTTGGGTGTTTATTAGTTCAGAAAGGAGCAAGTAATAAACTCACCAGGGTCCTTGTATAGAAGTAATTTGTATGATCTGGTTATTTGCTTGTGATCTGAATGCTTTTTTTTTTTTTCACATCTATTGAAATGAGTTTCAAAATTCCCACCAACTTCATTGACTTTGGATTAGGCCACGCTGTGGAGACAGTATCAGCCTCTACCTGAGAGCCATGACATATTTAGAGTGATGAATTGGAAGGGATTTGTTTGTCTTTCACAAATGGTTGTATTTATGGCTTCAGTTACAAAAACCATTGTGGTGTACAGTCATTCCCACTGTGAAAAAGGAGCCATTAAGGTTGTGGAATGTTAGAGGTTTAAAGGGGCAGCTAGAGAAAAACTAAGGGTACTACAGGGTATCAGTAGCTAAGAAAGCTTCCTTTTCCCCTGGTTTTTTTTCCCTTCTGTTGTCTTCTCTCCTTCTCTCTTCCTTCCCCACCTCCTGCCTCAGCTCAAAACTCCCCGTTCTCTCCCTTGCCTCCATGATTTTTCATCTTTTCTAGTGGCAAAAAGTCTCATATAACATACCTGTGTACAAACTAGGATAACACTTCAGTTTTCAAAGTTGCATATCAATAGCAAGTAGATACCAGTGCTCGAGGTTTGTGCAAGATATTTAGGGATGACTGGTGAGGTTTTAAGTGCTGTGTGACAACTGATGCAATATTCAACGGGAATGTCTTAATAAACAGTGGTGGATGGCCTGCGTGTTGCTGTTTTCCAGGTGTGCTGTCAGCATTTATGGTCAACAATAAACTGCACATTTGTCACCCTTCCATCTCCACAAATGCTTGTCACTAGCTAACACCTAATCTGCTTTGTAAAATGCATCTACATAATGTTGATTTGAGATATTCTACAGTTATTTGTTGTTATCTAGTACTAGATAACTCCACCATACCTGTAGTCCTTCTTCAGTGAAGCCTGGCCAAGTATAGATTTTTCATAAATCTGGTTTCGCTGTGAAGGGAAGTCAAAATTCCACCATATAAAACATGCATTTTCCTGATGTCTAGTTAGAAACATAGAAGGGTATCTTAGCACTGTTTTCCAGTTGTGCACACTGAGTTTTACCTTGTTTATCTCAAATATTTTGTATTGCATGTTAATTAAATTTTTTCATATGCTAGTAGTACAAAATTACTTACAAAAGAAAAAAGAGCACCCTTACAGTTCTAACTATTCTATGCAGATGTCTTCCAAAATTTACAGGTACAATTTTAGTGGTGGTGGTTGGTAAACAGATTTTTTTCACTTATTTATCAGCAGACTTGTTTTTATATGTATTAGTGACAAAATGGACTAAGCACCGCTGTAAGTTATTGTATTTCTGTAGAAAATGGAAAATAGTGTAATATTGTTTTTTGTTAAATGTTGGCAGTTTATAAATAAACTTTTCATCTCCTAAAAAAGCTTTGTTTTCTGACAACACTGAACTCCCATTTTCATTCATTGTGGAATGGACTCTCCTCATAATTACAGCTAATCTCTTCTTTTGACAGGAGCTTCATCTTCACTTGTGAATTAGGTGACAATAGCAGACTTACTTTTGGTTCTTTTAAATGTTGACACTGAGGCCTTATTCAAATGCTTTCCTAGATCTTTGTTGAAGCTTAGCTTCTAAAAGGACAGAGATGAACAGGAGTTAGGGTACTTCTTTCTGGCCGTAGACATCTGGCTATACTGTCTAGAGTTTCAGAACTTGGACAACTGATTGCTACTTATGTTTCTCTAACTTTTTAACATTTCAGTGTGATGTCCTTGCCTTTTTTAAAAATTTGGAGTCAACCAGAATAGCTCATGCCAGTCTTTTCAAGTTCCATACCATTTCTATGCTGTTACAGTTGAAGAGGAAGCATTTCACAGATATTAAAAGCAGGTAATTGACCTCTTGCATTAGAAAATATACCTTCTTTGATTCATATTAAAGGTAGATATAATATAGAAGTGCTACTATAGATGGTACTTTGATTCCAGTTGACTGCCTTTAGAACATAAATTCTGCTGTATAAATTTTATGAGAATACCTGAAGAACAACCCTCCCTAATCTGGTCCCTGATCTGGACTGGATGAAAAGATACTTCAGGTATGCTCATTTTTGTAAACTTCCTAATGAGGCACATACAAATACATTATCAGTTGGATCCATAGTGTTGATCTGCAGATAAACTCTTCAAATAGTATTCTACTTCATGTATAATTCTATGATTCTATTTATGGAAAGTTGTAAATTTTTTGGCAGAACTTACTTAGATGTTTAGATCTCTTTCATAGACTTGAGTGAATGCTGCAGTAAATTTGCTTCCAGTCATTTTTCAGGGCAAAAAGTCGCTCTATAAAGAGTTTTCATTCCAGGCTGTAATCCAAATTATTCTGAGGTTCATTTACGTAATTTATTTAATAAATAAGTATTAATATGTAAGAACATCAAACTATGAAGCCTGTGTTTGGGATTGGGTTTTTATTTCATTAAGCAGTGGCACTGGGATGTTTCAGTGTAACAGCGTATGAAAAAATTCTTTGAAGTCAGAGAGTTGTGTATTGCATGTACATTATAAGGTGGAACCATAGGTCCGATATTTCTCAAGTTTACTTAAAGGTTTCTAGGATTGTCAACTTGGTATCTTGTTCAGATATACAGGGAAAGAAGTTAAAAATATGTCTACATGGTCTTTCTCTTCTGCTTGCACTTTGTAATAATTATTTGTTCTTTGACATAGGGCTTCTAGTCTTCTACTGTTTTCTAGTTCCAGTAAGTCTAAATCTTCCAGAGCTACTAATACCATTTTAGAACTCCTTTGCTAGATACCAGAAGGTGGTGTCTGCTTTTCCAGAAGTGCAGAGTATCTGGCTGTTAACTCTAGTGTGTTTGGGATTCTACACCTCTGAACCACGGATTCACCGCTTCTTTTGTAACCAGACATTTGAAGCACTTAGAGAACTACTTTTCTGAAGTGTCCAGTAAAGAGGTGAAAAAAGAAAAGAAGTGGAAATGTTAATGTCAAGAAGTATCAGTAGAGAGTGGGTAAGTTTGTGGGTCACAGCGTGGAAAAAAACAGAAACAGTTTTTTTAGTTTTTTGTCCGAGTCTTGCTATTACCTGTATGAGGTATGTCTGACACGCAGACCTGTTGACAAGCTAGGAAAGCCGTTCCTGGGGGAAGATGATAGCCTTTGGAGGTATCATCATTTGACACTGGCCCAACACCAGGCACGCACGAGAGTCACTTGCTCACCCTCCCCTGCAACAGCTGGGCAGTGGAGAGGCTGTGTGTGTCTCTGCATCCCCTGTGGATCCCCACAGGCTGTGGGTGGATCTCTGCATCCCCCGTGGATCCCCACAGGCTGTGTGTGTCTCTGCATCCCCCGTGGATCCCCACGAGCTGTGGGTGGATCTCTGCATCCCACGGGGATCCCCACAGGCTGTGTGTGTCTCTGCATCCCCCATGGATCCCCACGAGCTGTGGGTGGATCTGTGCATCCCCTGTGGATCCCCATGGGCACAGCTGCTTCATCATGGTCTCACCACAGCCTGCAGAGCAATCTCAGCTCTGGCACCTGGAGTACCTCCTGCCCCTCATTCTGCAGTTGAGTGTCTCATTGTTGTCTGCATGTTGTTTTCCTCACGTGTTCTCACCTCCTCCTCTTTTCTGGCTAGAAGCAAAACTGCAATTTTTTATTTTCTTCTTAAATATGTCATAACGGAGATGTTACCACCATCTCTCATTGGCCCAGTTTTAGCCAGCAGCATGTCCATCTTGAGAGCCATCACATATTGGCTCTGCTGGACACGGTGGAAGCTTCCAGCAGCTTTTCATGGGAGCCGTCTTTGTGCCTCCCCTGCTACCAAAAACCAGGCCCTGCCAATACAAAAAAAGCCAATACAGAGGGCAAGTGTTTTTCAGATTCTGTAGTGGAGTGTGAAGTTTTCAGAAAGGGAGAGGGAAGAAGGAAGGGAAGTGGAAGAAATTAATATTTCTATTAATATGAGACAGCTTTTTTTTTTTTTTTTAATCTTTAATATATTCTCAACTCTGACATGCCCTCCAGTATATTTTTTTTATGCTGAAATACCCTTTGCTTATAGCACAAAAGATGAGGAAAGCAAAGATTTTTAGCTGTGGAACCTGTGAATTTTTACAGGTCTTGCTTTCTTTCACCATATAAAGTTGCTTGTTTAAACAGAGGTATTAATCTGCCTAACAGCTCTGTCTGATTGGGAAAAGTGATATAAATGAAGTTGCACTTAGTGGTTTCTATGGCAGTTAGTCACTACCAAGTCAAACAGAACATACAAAGAGAAAGATCAATCTGGGCATTATTATCCACTCTGAATCTAAAAGCTGACATCTTTTAACACATACAGGCATGAAGCAAAGTAAAACTAAAAGGTATCTGAGTTCTGTAGTGTCAACGCCAGGTTTGCATGTCTGGGTATGCATCTTTAGCTGTTTGGGACATGACTTCTTTAAGCCAGTGAGATTTCTCAACTTCAAACAAGCTGGTGAAGCCATGAAAATTAAAATAGCCACTGATAATCTGTTGATCTTCATTTCTTTCCTCCTTGGGGTGTCTTCACTACTGAAGGACAATATGGCTTTTTCTTAGGAAAAGGGGAAGAACCAACTCTCCATGCATAACTGCAGTCTTTACAAGGTGCTGTCTGGCTGTGTTTCATGTCTGGTTCCATTTACCCCTTGCTGTCTACCACTGTCCACTGCCTTTCCCTCCCAACTCCTGCACACCTTTCACACCTCTGCACAGGTACATCAGTTGCCTTGAACTCCCTGGACCCTCAGGTTTGTGTCCTCATCAGTTGCAACTTTTCCAATTTGCCCGTGTTTTTTAGCAACCCATCATTAGGTTTGTTTCTTGTCTTTGCCTCTGTTAGTTCATCTGTTGGGTTTGTGTCTCTCTGTGCTGTATTTGTGGCTCCCCCTTTATGTCTTATGCCCTTTGGTATTGGAAAGGTCCTTGATCAGTAGGTACATATAAGGGAGCATAGACTCTCTCCCTTTACATATCCTTGCACAAACAGGTTTGCCTGTTTACAGGAAAACTGAAAACCTTCCTTCAGTGTAGGTTTTTTTATCCCATGACAGCTTAATTCTTTACTTCTTTGAAAGAAGTCCTTTCTTTCGAGAAGAAATCCTTTACTTTCAAGAAGTCCTCAAATGAATAGCTTTATTGGTTCCTAGGGTCCCATGAAACACAGGCTATTCAGTTGGGTAGTGCTTGAATTGAATTCATACAGAAATAAAAGTTTGCATTCCAGCTGCTCATGAGATTTGAGCAGTAGTTGCAGTAAGACAGTGCAACCACAAAAACAAAAACTGCAACTACTGCTTGAACCACGTAATTGGAGGTGAGTGTGGCAGAGCTGAGACGTAGTTTCTAAGTGACTGTAATGAGGATGGAAAGGGAAAAACATGAAATATAAAGTGATAGAATTTATCAGAATATAAGAATAAAAAGATAAATTTATAGAATTTATTTAAGTCCTTTTGTCTAGAAGGACTTTGGGTTACCTTGGTCAGCAGTTGGTCTTCAATTGATGAAGAGAACATACTTGCATTAATGAAGTACACCCACTGGGTTAAAAATAGGGATGCAGACTTAAATGCTTATTGATACACAGCAGGTGAAAGCTGGCTGCACTGAGTCATAATTAGGAACATGAAAATGAACTGTGAAAGTGTCAATTCTTTGCTATCCCTGCTAGCAGAACTAACCACTGCAAACTTACCAGCTTGTGGGTTAAACCTCCAGATGGCTGGCACTGGAACAACCTGTTGATGGCTCTGCACATTGAGGGGAGAGAAGGGAAGATGCATATCTCCATTCCTCTCTGATTAGGGGTCTCCATAAGGGAATCAGAAATCTAAAGTATGTCTTTCTTTAAACTTGGAGGGCAAAGGAGGGGATGAGAAACCTACTGTATGTACACAGAAAGTAATAAGGGCTAGCCACCCCAAAATAGAGTAACCACAGAGCATGAGAAACCTGCTTTACCACTGCATGGAATGGAAGATGGACCTGTTTGTCTGGAAACCTCAAGGTTGATATCCTTTGTGAAGGGTAAAAGCTACTTTATGGCTTCTGTGAGTATGGCTATGTCAGTGAAGTTGAGCCTTCCTATATCTGCCCATATGGTAACTAGTTTGCAGATATTATAATACTTCTTTTTGTCTCCATTTTTTTTCTTCTAATCAGTGAATATATTTGTTTGGAGTTTTTGTTTTGTGGTGCTAAAGGTTTGATGGGAAGAATAAGGAGTTTGTCCCCACCCAGGCCAGGAAGTATGATACATTAATTGTATTGAGTATGATACATTAATTAACATTAACATACTCTTAAATATGCTAAGCAGCATGGTGTGGCACAAAACAGAAGTGATTTGTTTTGATGAATCTTTCCCAGCCAAACAGGATTTAACTCTGTTTTGGTGTTTAGCACCTGACTGCTGTGACTTTTGTTCTGGATGGTTTAAGTCATGTCATGTATTGTGAAAGGGCTCATTGGTTCCACAAAAGCAGATGATTTCCCTTTCTGCACTGCTCAGTGCACCACAGGTCTTACTAGGCACCCAAAAACCAAGGAACAGTCGATGTGCATTTATTTAGCAACATGGAAATTGTTAATGCATGGTCATATATGAATCCTGTTGAGGAGGCATCAGGGATGTGGCTCTCTGGTCTGGCTCTTGGCCTCCATATCATATTGGTCATCCAATCAAGGAAGAGAAATTCAGTCTGCATGGAATTTTTAAATTCTACTTTGAGTGATCTTTGTACTCATATGTTTTTCAGCAATACAAGTATATATATGCATGTATATATGTGTGTTTTGTGGCTGCATTTTCTAAATTCCACAAAACCAGTATCTGGAAAGCATTTGCTTAATGAGTAGTAGACCTAATATTTACTAATACTGCGATGTTGTAACTGCAGCAAAGAATCCATGGCATTTTTGTGATATACCACATATGAGCCACAATATTCAGCCTTGCATATTGATAACTTCCGTGTGAACATATTTCATCCAGAAAAATATTTCACAGGTTAATTGTTTATACTTCTGCCTTCCACAATTCATTTAAAAAGCTGCTGTTGAAAGTAATTTCTGCACATACCGTTTTCACTGCAGCCATTGCTCAGGAAGGTCTCTAACATTTCTGTTTCTGACAATTTCCCTTTCCATGCCTTTAGTTACATAGTAATAATTAAAACACAGATGGTTTGCAGTTAGTGGTGTCTTAGTATCTATGAAGCATAATCTTCAATATCAAGAAATAAAAGTACAAATAAATCCAGACTCCATTTTAATGAAAGTTAATACAAAAAAAAAGCTATTTCCTTCACTGTTAACATATTTCAATTTATTCTGATGGTGATAGGTAGTAAAACTATGGCAACAAAAAATTTCAAGAGATAAATCATAAAATATACTACCTTCAACTAAAATTAAGATGAAGAAAAATTAGGAGATTGCATGTAATCATAGGCGTTTGTTACATCTTTACAGCACAACTTGTAGAGTATTTAAAGGAACTGTGCTGTGAACAATTTAAATCTGCCTGTACTCCCACATCTCTTTTAAGACTGACAAATATGTAGACCTAGGATTTGCTCTTTCTACCGTTTTCCTTCTTTGAAGACAAAATCATTACATGTGAACACAGCTGTGTATGTCCTTTGAGCAAGGCTGAAATTTCCTCGGCAAGATAATCAAATCAATAAACACATTTCTCTGGCAAAAGCTGCCTTTCACCTTAACTTGGTTCATGTGCTAATTCTAGAACATTTCTCACCTAACCATCCACTGACACCTTTCAATCATGTGCACTGCCCACTCTTTTCACCTCTCTAGATGGCAGTCATTCTTCAACCTGACCCAGCAGTCTTACTTAGCAAGAGCAAAAGATGTTAATGCATGAAATCTTCTTCCAATTCACTTTGCTTCGCATTTGTTGCTGCCATCTATCATACAGTGACTGATGTTAGTTCCCCACTAAGTAAAGCTTTTCAAAATGGAGGATATAAAAGGGTCTTTCTACAGTGAATATAGCAGATATTTCTGAACTTGGTCTAAACAACTCAGCCTCCTGGGCTAATTTGGCAAAGAAGGAGGCTCCATTTTCAGCCTTCAGTTACACTTAACATACAGAAGTCCATTTATTGCTATGCTTCACCATCATCTTAAAAAACAGACTTCATACTAATAGCTCTTACTATTTGAATGAAAGCAAATACAAATGTATATGTAAGATTAGACAGACCATTGTTTTAATTTAATCTGTTCCTGTTGTTTTTTCAAAGAACATGAAGAATATTTCAGTTTTCCATAAGGCTTTGTTACCAAATTTTACTCATCATTCAAACCACACACAAATATCCCTGACTGCTATGACAGTGTCTCTTGTGTTGGCTCTGCTAAACCTTGTTTATTTCACTTGCTTTGTATTTGAGTAAAAACTCTTGACTTTTTTCTTACATTTGCTCTCTTGGTCTGAATATTAACTGCTAGCTGAATGATCTTCTCATTGGTTTGGAGTAAGTTAAGCTGGGTTGGGTGTTTTGTTCTGTCATTTTGTATTCACAGTGCTTTGACCAGGACACTGACTACCTCAGATTTGTATTATGTTCCTACAGCATTCTCATCAGCAAGGTATCACAGTATTATTAGACTGACACATGAAAAAGGATCACATGCAATTACTGTCCACTTGAAAATAATTTAAAAACAAAAAAAAAATCAGTTTCACTGGCACTTCTCTTTCAAATGGTTTTGAAAGGAGCACTTCCATACTGCCAGGCAGTGTGATGAGGCTTAAAGTATAAGTTGCAAAGTGTTCAAACATCAGGGGATATATTTCTTGCATAGTATAGCTACCACTATGACATTGCTTCAAAGAGCAAATGGTAAAAGATTGCGCCTGATATCTGTGACAAACATCTCAGTGAAATAACAAGACTCTCAGTACTTTCTGAAAGTCCCTATATGCAAGCAATGCTGGATTCCCTTTGTTAGCAGAAGGGAGCTTATGCTTCTGAGGATCCTTGGCTGGGTGTATCTCCTTTTGCTCTTTCTTGGACCTCTTGGGGTTAATAGTAGAAGTGCCTCAACTAAGACTGAAAATTTGCTGAAATCCCAAATCAGAAGGACAGTAGTGCCAAATAATTAATTTAAAATGTGAAATTACAGGCAGAAAGCCCTGTGTCCTGATTCCAGCCAGGACAGGATTAATTTTTGCAGTAGCCAGGACCTGTAGGTTATTCCATATTATCTGATGCCATTCACAGGGGCAGGAGGAAGGGGTCTCTTCCAGTCAGGTAGTGGGAAGCAAGTGGTAAAGGGTAGCATTGTTTCTGCATGGTGAACACATGTGAATCCTTCCCTGCTCTTGTACACTTATTAATATTGTTGCTGTTACTGTTCATTATTGCTGCTTGCAGTAAATTGTTTTGATCTCAACCCCTGTTCCTTGCCTTTTGTACTTCTAGTTCTCCTCTCTAGCCTTCTGCAGGGATGAAGGGAAGAGAGGGGGCAGGGGAGTGAATGGGTGGTGCATAGTTTGTAATGTTTCAGTGCCAATACTAAACTGGGGAATACCATTCCTAAACCATGACACTTTGGGTTAAAAAACTGGACCTGAGCCTACTTCTAGCTTGGTTTTGCCAAGCACTTGGGCTGATCACATGACTGATTTCTATGGCACTTCATTCAGAAGTTTCTGACTCCAGGAACCTGCCCACCAGTGAGGACACATTTGACTTGCTGCTGAAGTGATGAACAATCTTTATCAGAAAAAAGTCTAGTCACTTCATTAACTATAGAATTAGCTTGGGGTTTTTTGACATTCTGTAAAGCAAGCACCCCAACTTTTTGGGAACAGTGACTAATGTTTGAAACAGCACTAGAAAACTTAATGTGGTGTTGAATCCCAATTAATTAGAGGCTCTATTACTCATGTGCCATAAAATATAATCAAAGATAAGGCAGAAGTCGCCTTTACAGAATAAAGTGTTTGATTTCTTCCCATACTACCATAAAGACTACACCTATCTAAGTGATAAAGAAGAGTATTCTCCTTGTGCAAGTGGAGATTGCAGTAGTACTTGGAGGTATGTTAATATATTCCCTGTTATGTTAATGTCATTCCCTGACATAGAAAAACACTACCTATGGAACCTAAGTGTTTCTTATGCTGCTAAGGAGTTTCAGACAGATTGGATGAAGGCACAGTGAAATTTTATATGGGAAGTCAGAATAGTTGACAGAATTGGATTTTTGTGCTTGGAAACCATAGATCTGATTCCATGCTATTGACTTAGTTATTTCAGACCAAGAAGCTAGTATAGAAGACAAGATGCTTGAGTCTGGAAGACACTGTTCATAAAACTGCCTTCCTTTAGTTCATTGGTCCAGTACCAGAATTTGAAAACATTTTGTTTTCTGAAACCCACCTATTTCAGTACCAGCAAGCATCCCTGAAACAGCCTCCTCTCTTCTAGCAACAGGTAATACACACACCACTAGAGTCACTGATTAATGCTTTTTGAGATATGAAAGCTGTAATCCTAAGCTTTCAGACAGTAGAAAGCATTCATTTCTGTCCCTTCTGGGTCTTGAGTTATCTGACCTTAAAAATGTCAAGCTTGCACTGGCCTTTTTAGTCTGTGAGAACTGTTTTGCTTTTGGCCCAAGCCTTAAAGATTAAACCTAAGATCATTGCAATGTCCAGTTTCTGAAAACACACAGAACTGACTAGATTAGTAGACTAATGTAGGAAAAATGTGTCTGAACTGCCATGGCCAAAGCTTTTATCTAGGCTAATGCGTATATAAAATATATAAATAGCAACACCTCCGTTCTCTCTTCCCGCCCTCCCTCCCATACAATGAAAAAATTGGTTCAGTGTAAATAGCACTTGTTACCTAGCAAGATTGTCTGAATATGCCAGAAGCTAGCTCATAACTTATTTATCACTGATTACCACAGCCACTTACAAAACTGTCACCCTCAGAAGGTTAAAATTTAATATCCAGCACAGTATTGATTCATCCACAGCACTACTTCATTTTATAAATGTTTCAGATTAGTCTTGGTGTTTTTCCTACTGATTTTTAAGTCGGTTTTAATTTTCTATATTGAAATTTGACTAAGTAATGATGATCATGAAAACAAGTAAGAGCCTGAAGGTCAATGCTAATGCAGCATTAGCAATACTAATACTGTTGCATTCTAGCAGCATCTGTCTCTTCAGGTTCACAGACAACTAATGTGCTAGAATACCTGTCATCATGAGCTGTGAAACACATGCAGTAAGTGGAGGTCTCAGAGAAAAATGCGTTTAGGACATGGAATTTTCTAGGATATAATTTAGCAGTCGTTGAGACTGCTATTGTTAATCCTTTTAAACGATAGAAATGCTAACAGAAAAACGTGGCTCGGGGGGACCCCTAGAGGTCACCTGGGCTAACCTCCCTCTTAGAGAAGGACAAATTTAGATCACATTTGGGACCAACGCCTTCATTGTTCTGAGAGGAAGCACAGAGGGAAGGAACTTGGCTGCAAGTGAAATGTTTTATCTAGCATAACTCCTCGAGGACTGATAGTTTTGGAAATCTGTCATGTGTTTTCTGTACACCTTAAGTCATGGTAGCCAAGGGCTATTCCAGGGCCATATATGCAGGAGGTAGCAAAGAAGGAGGGAACAGGCACGGTCTCCAGGCTTATTTATTTTTGCTACAAATCTTAGGTTCCTCCAGAACAGAATAGAAAAATAGTGATGAATAGAAACTATTAGCATAGGAGGGAAAGAAATTAAGTGTTGCAATGTATTGAAAACAAGAGGAAGGGACTTTGGTAGCAGTTCTCTAAAGAACAAATGACTTGTGTTACCTTCACTTCTTCATTCTTTTCAACATTTTTTTTCATACTCATTTTCGAAGTCTTCATCTGGAGAATACTGAGGCATTTTTGCATTGGGCATTTAAAAATGCAGCTGTGCAATATGGAGTGACTGAACTATGTCATAACAGGGGAATAGGTGTTGTTACCAAGAACGAAAAACTCTCTATCCACCAGAAGGGTGAAAACAGAATTTGAATCCAAACTAACACCAAGTTTGTCATAGTAATTAGTTCAAAACCTTTATATGTAGATTATTTATGATAGTTTGGAGTGGGGTTTGCCTAGACACTTCACAGATGTTTAACACATTCCCTGAAGAGATAAATTAACAATGCTGTCAAAATGTACCAATTTAGGTTGCAAATACTACGGTTTTTTATTAGTTGTTAGGCTTTTTAAAGTCCCCTGGCCTTTTTTAAAATGAAAAACTGATTAGGTGTCAACCTGGCTGTGGAAAAGAAAAGGTGTATTTCTTCTAATAGTTTATTTTGTTTAAATACTATAGAATGCAGGACATTCTCTTGAGGAATTTAGGATTTTGTTTGCATGTGTGGAATCACTGAGGCACTTACAGGGAGCAGGAGCTCGGAGAAGATGGGGGATAGCTTACAGCCAGACTACAGATGGAAGCTAAGGTCCAAAGCTGTTTCTGCATGTGAACACGGGAGTAAGCATTTTGGGAAAGAGGCACTGCCCAGCCCTTTCTAGCACGGCAGCAGGCCGCCCTGCAGGCTGCGTGCACAATTCGGGGAGGTGTGCTGCCCCTCGCTCTTTGCAGCTTCTCCCCCAGTCTGGAGGACACCCGGGGCGCGCTGGCCGCGGTGCCTTGGCACACGCACCCTCACACCTCCTTCTCGGCAGTGGGAGCCTCCTCCCTCCCGGGCCACCGGGGCTGCGGGGCCGGTGCCCAGGGAAGGTGAGGCGGACAAGTCTGTGCCTGCAGGGCCTCCCTTGCGCCCAGCTGCCCAGGCAGCCGGTCCGGAGGTGCCGGGGCCGAGCCGAGAGCCGCCGGGCGCTAAGGAGCCGATCCCGCCGATCCCGCCGGGGCGGCACCGCCCACGCCCGTCGGGCCCAGCTCCCGCCGGGAGGCAGCGGCAGGGAGGGAGCGAGGGAGGGAGCCAGGGAGGGAGCGAGGGAGGGAGGGAGGGAGGGAGGGAGGGAGGCAGGGAGGGAGGGAGGGAGGGAGCGAGGGAGGGAGGGAGGGAGCGAGGGAGGGAGGGAGGGAGCGAGGCAGGGAGGGAGGGAGCGAGGCAGGGAGGGAGGGAGCCAGGGAGGGAGGGAGGGAGCGAGGGAGGGAGCGGGCGCACTGACGCGTGAGGGCGGTGCGGCGGGAGGGGCCGGCCCGGGCGGTGCTGGCGGCGGCAGGAGGAGGAGGAGGAGGAGGAGGAGGAAGATGGTGGCCGCGGGAGGAGCGGCCGGCTACTGGGCTTTCCGCCCTGCGCTGCACCGCCGCCCTCGCCGGAGCCGCCCTGCCCTTCAGCAGGTGCGGAGGGGTCGCGGCCGGGAGCGGGAGGGGGGCC
Organism: Certhia americana; assembly: GCA_018697195.1. Classification (NCBI taxonomy): domain Eukaryota; kingdom Metazoa; phylum Chordata; class Aves; order Passeriformes; family Certhiidae; genus Certhia; species Certhia americana. The sequence continues at coordinate 60,097,242 of CM031878.1, forward strand.
TGGCTGCGCCCCCAGCGCTGCGGCGGTGGCGGGGAGGCAGCGGGCCCGCAGGCTGGGTGCCCTGCGCGGGGTGCCGGCCCTGTGCCGCCCGAAGGCTCCTGCCCACAGCGGGGTACGGGCGCTGCGGCGGCTCCTGCCCGGCTGCGTGGGCGGGCGCGCCTCTCCGAGCCAGCGGGGCAGCTCTGCACCTGCCGAGGGCTGCGGGGAGCGGCCATGACCGCCTCCATCCATCCCAGCCTCCGGCGGGGCATTGCGGGCTTTCCCTCCGTGTATTTATTCCATTATTTTATTTGGTGCGGGTGGGATGCGTGTAGAATAATGCTGTGTGGAGCCGTGCATAACCTAGTGCACTGGTTTGCTGGTTTTTATTTTTTAGTGGTTTTTTTTGGTTTTTTTTGGTTTTTTTTTTTAATTTTTTTTCCACGCGCACCTTTCCTATGGTTGAAAGGAGAAATGGAAGGGGGAGGGTGCAGTGTGGGGATTTCGCATCCGGCGATCGAGCGGTCGCCGTCACAGCCGGACGGTCTCAGCAGCATCTTCCGTGGGGAGATGCTGCCGGGATCTGCGGCCGCGTTCCGGTTTGCAGCAGGGAACCCAGCGGGACCTGGATTTCCCCATCCTCCCCGTGGAGTGTGCTCTCCACCCCTGGGCTGGAGGGAAGGTGACATCTGCTACCATCACGTTCTGGTTTCAGGAAAAGGAAGGCGTCTTGATTCTTTTTTTTTTTTTTTTTTTTTTTTTTTTTCCCGTCCCTGGAGAAGCAGTTTGATAACAATGATTGCCTGAATTACAGTCGTGGTCAGTGCAGCCCTATGCACTACATCTGCTTTCTGTAAGGATCAGAGTCAATAGGAGCAGTCTACCAAGACTTGTTTTGCTGCCATCATAAATCTCTAAGAGAGATGAGGCTGTGGGTTTAGGATGGAGCAGTACATCTTTTTGCTTTCTGCTGTTTGAGATTTTTTGGGCTGTGAAACTGCAGTTTGGTTTAGAGAGTGCACTGCAGATCTGGCGGTTTCATAGCTGCTGAGGAACTAGAAGGCAGAGATGTTTGCCTGACTCTGCATACATTAAGAGCGAGCTAATGTGGGTGTAGGGCAGATCAGCCATGTAGCGTTTTTCTTGTCTTTGACGTGCGTCACGTTACACCAGCTGATAAGAAAAAATACACCCAGGTGGCTGCAGTTTTGTGTCTGCTCTGCAGCTGTGGCCCATGGGGTCCCAAACAACTTGCCCTGCAAAATATTCCAGTCATAGTATTCCAGGTTCTGCTGCATTGCTGTTAAATCTGGACCAGCTGCACCTGCCTTTGCAGCCCTTTTTGGGAACAAGCACGTGATGTCTATTCTTCCCAAAAGGTGATGGTGACATGGAATATGTTTATTCTCTATGTGCTGCCAAACAGAAAGTGTGGTACGTGTTTACCTTTGTCTCTAATGCTGTGGGGGGAAGGGGCAGGATAGGCTGCCCAGAAATGCTGTTCAGGAGAGAAGGAGAACAGTTACCATTGAATTCTGTGCATTCGTGCGTGTTTGTACAGAAAAATTAAGTGTCTGTTGAATAATAATGGACGATTACAGGAAACTCTGCAAAAGCAGAACATTTAGTGTTGTAATGCACCTTGGGTGAATGTTGAATGAGTGAAATGTAAACACTAGTGAAAGACAGCTTTCCTTCCTCGGAAAATGTGGTCTGAGATTGATATATCAATGAGCATTTAGGCCGAACTGATTTCTGCAATGTAATGGTGGTTCAAGGTTGGCTGCGTACTGTGAATCACGTAATTCATTGCTCTGACTTTTGGACATTTCTAGTTGTAGCTTAAAATGATACTTCTATTTTACGTTAATGTATTCTCTTCACTTAAAGTAGCAAACTTTCTGGCTACTATACTGTTTTCCAGCAGATGCAGGGCGAGCCTATTGGAAGGCTATCAAAAGTCTTTATGGATTATGTCTCCAGTTAAAAAATGTAAGAAGGCTGGGAAGGTGATTTGGTACATCTAGGTAGATAGAAAAGATAGTTTTGGTATGTTAAGAGGGACACATGCTAAAGCCTTTTAGCATAATCTTGTTTGGTTACTTAATATAAAATCCTTTTCACAGTTTTCCTGAGTTGTTAATTTAATTCTCAATCCTTTGTTTATGACAAGTTTGCAATTTCGTATCTGTTGGGAAGGGAATGCATTCTGATACTTTTTTGTGTTTTTTTTTTTTTTTTTTTTTTTTTTTGATTTAATAGAATTGCCTTTGTATATTTAAATCTGGGAGCTAGTGTCAGAAGAGATCTTGTGATACTGGATATGGTGGCATCTTGAATGCCAAATGTAAAAAACTTGTAGTCCACCATGCCCTTGTTATTTTGGGGCAGGGAAATTGGGTGGATTTTTGAAGATAAAAGACTTCTTATAAATCTGAAGATTTTGTTTGCTCTATGGTGATGTAAGGACTCTGTTACACTTTGAATAAAGGGAGTGCTAAAGTTTGGGTCATCCATCTAAATAGCAACACAAATGAGAAACCTGAACTCTTCGCATATCAGATTTGAATGGATTTTAATTGGACCAGGAGCCAGCTTCTGACTTATTTGATAGCATTTTAAGCCACAGTCATAATGCAATGCTTATCTTCTTAAACTTAAAAAGCCTTCAGTATGAGGACTGTGTGCAGCTTTGAAACATAGATAATATTTCTTTTTATGCTTATCAGCACTAGAGCCAGAAGAAAAGTCATGAGGGTAAAAAGACATGGAATCTCCTCAGCTTCTTGGTTTTTTTTTGTTTGTTTGTTTTTTTAACAGGCCAGTGTGGCTAGTCATTTGCAGTGGTTTTGGTGATTGGCTTTAGATTGTGTCAGTGTGTGGTAATGCTTATGGGCAGGCAAAATTAGGGAAAACTAATCCTAAGTCCAGAAAAGGTGTCTGGGAAAATAAGCACCATGTTGCTGTATATATTTGGGTTCAGGGTTAGTAACCAAATCTAATGAGCATGCTAAAAAAAAGGAATAATAATATAAAGTTCAGAACCTTCAAATAGACAAAATAGATGAAAAATCAAGCTGAGAGCTAAAACTTTTCACTTCTATCTCATGCCGTAGATACTTCAAATTCAGCATTTTTTTTCCCTTGGCACATGAATTTTTGCTATGGATTTTTATGAGATTATGAATTAGAAGTATCAAACCTTTTCTCTTAAGATCTAAAAAAAAGATAATTAAAAAAATATTAGAGGTGCTTCAGATAGTTTAGTACAAGTTGTCTATAGGCAGTGCAGCTTAATTAATTAAGTGTTAAGATTTAAGATCTATTACCACTGACTTAAGTGAAGCCTTGATGAACGCTTTTTTAAATGTGTTTTTCTGGTTTCCTAGAAGGTGAAGATCCTGCTTAATGAGAGTTCTAGCAAACAACCCTCTGCTCATTTATCTATAATAGATTGCCAGTAAACATATTGGGTAGGGGTTAAAGGTTTCTGAGAAACAGATTGATTGGTTTTGCTTCATATGATGATTGATTTGGTAAGTCAGCTTCTAAGAGTGGTGTGATAGAATCGCTCTGTTTCCACTGGGTGCATCGATGTTCTTCCAAAAATCTGCATGTTTGTTGCTTTACTGAAGGGCTTAGGGAAGCATCTTTATTTGCTGCTTTCACATATGTAGGCACATGATGATAATGTCTGTCCTAATTCTGAAGAAATAAATATAGAATATACAATAGGTGCATGACAGCTGTGGATGGCAGAGGACTTAGCTGAAGATATGCCAGAACCACAGGAACATGTGTTTCCACGCTAAACCCTTTCTGCTAGAAACCATCCAAACTGACAGGAGGGGAGGAATGAAAGTGTAATTCTGTTTCTAGGGAGTTCTGTTTCTATGGAGAGGCTGCTAGGCAGGTGGCATCTCACCTGGTCCATCGTGTCTCCTGTGGTGATTTCTGTCTAATTAAAAATACATACTGGGAAAAGTTTCCATCACCCATGAGCCTGTGTAAGTAACTATCTGTGGATAATCAGTGGGGTTTTGAACATCATCAAGGAAACTGAAATAAATGTATTAGAAGTATTTAAAACAATATCTAGTCGTTGTGAGGTAAACCCCACTGGGAGCCTCTGTCTTTCCTGTCATTTAGCAAAAGGAGGGGATGTTCTTTGATGTTTAGCCAATTAAAACAAAAAGTTCAGAACGTTGAAGTATTTTTTTTTTTTTTAAGCCATATACCTTCCCCTTGTGTTGTCCATCCTGTTCTTGGGCTGTTTGGTCTGTCAGATCTTGTTCACACGCCAGCAGTTAAGAATTGCTTGCATCTTTCTGATGAGCAGTTCCATAAATGTTGCTTTCCTTAAGAAGATGACCAACTTGTCACCCATCTGAGAAAAATGTGAGCACAGGGAGTGAGAGACATCATTGGAAGTCTGTGAGTTAGTCACACCTGAATTTAAGGCTGAATCCTTTTAGTGGTAGTTTCTTTTTTCAACTAATTAAACTCTTGTGAACCTTTTTTGTGTATCAGGAGCATGCCTGCTGAATTTAATTTTCAAACTTTGAACTCCAAAAGATAAACACAGGTCAGAAAAACACCAGAATAGCAGGGCCATGGAAGCTACAAAACTTGCCCATTTTGGCAAATATAATTTGAGTGACTGCCCTACACTGATTCACTTTTGCCTTTTTTTTTCCATTTTGGGGGATGCATGTCAGGGTGAGAAATGCCTTTCTGTATGTATGTGATTAAGGTGTTGGTTCAATATCTGGTATTTTTTGGTTTGGTGTCATATTGATTTGGTTAAATATTTTTATTTCTCTGAATTTTCACTTCTGTACATAAGAATAACTTTCTGATCATTTTGGTGATCATTTTGATTTTTAAATTTTTTTTTTAATAAACATGTTTTCTCAAATCTTGAGTGAACAAGAACTTATGGTCTGGGTAAAACGAAAGTTTTTTTGAACAGAAGGAAGAGGAAAAAAGTAAGAACATAATGAAAGAATTTAAACATGCATGACTGTGACTTAGTTTTCCTAATATATGCTTAAGTTTGATTTGTGAATTTTTAAAATTTTATTTATTTATTCTGATGTGCAAGTTGCAGTTTGTGCCAACAGTCTGTTCTGGTGGGACTTTGATCATGTTTGAAATCTTGGTGCTTTGGAAGTTTGAAATGTAACTCTTTAGAGTAGAATAAATTGGGAGAAACATTTTTGAAAGGAGAACTGAGACTAAAAAAGCTCTCAACAAAGTCAGGTGAAGAAGTACAGGGTAAAAAGCTCTTGCTCTAGGTTTTTCCCAGGGTAACATCATCAGAATGGTTAAACTAATGCTCTTCAAACCCAAAGAACAGGCAAAACCAGTAAGTTTTTTATATATTCCTATCCCAGGTAAATGTTAAGAAGGTGAGTACTGCTTCCATTGTTAGAAGAGGAGATTGGTACATTTTTGTATTATGTGTGTGGGGAGCTTTTCTTAACAGCTTTCTCACACCATCTTTTTTATGATCACAGAGTAATTTGAATTGGAAAGGATCCCTGGATGCCATCTGATCTAAGCTCTGCTCAAATCAAGTGACTGAGACAAGGACTGCACATGCCATGTTTGTAGCTCTTGGCTTAACCAGGGCAGGAAACTCTGAAGATGGAGTGCTGTGTCTCCCATGGATGTCAAATACCAGCTTGTGCAGCGGGTTTTGCCAGAGTCCTGGTGGGGTGGGATATGAGTGCTGGATAGAGACCTTCCTCCAGCCTGCCCTCTTCATCCTCTGCTGAACAAGCTGCCCTGCAGAAGGCTGCTTGCTTTGCTCCTGGCTTTTGAGGCAATGGGAGTGTAGGGTGAAGGGCATATACCATGTAAGGGTAATTGTAATCTCCTCCTGATGGGTGACATTTTTATGTCCATTTTACCACTGCCTTTCACCTTAGGAAGGCACTGAAATACAGGTGCATTTGCTATATTAGCCAATTCAGTGATCAGATTTGTTTGTTTGGGTTTTTTTAATTGGATTTTTAAGATGGTCAAGATGGAGGAAATTATTGCCCAGAAGTTTAGAAAATTGTTTTCTTGGTGTGAATTCATTTTGCAGTGCTTTTGAAATTAGAGCACTGTTTTTAAGAAATGGAAGATTTATTAAACAGCATTCCTAGTTTTCCTATTCTGTGTGCAGTGCAGTCGTATTTAACTTAATGAGAAAATCTCTTCCAGTAATGCTGTGGTGACCTGATACCTTATTGTATTAAATAAGAGTCAGTGCAAACCCAGCTTTTAGCCTTGAAATTCCATTATATTTTTAGTGGACATTTTGCATAACATTTCCCCAAACTTGGTATCTATTTCTGATACTCACAGCTATTATAGCTTTTGTCTCAGAGTGATAAATAAGGATGAACTCAGGCTTCTGCTCTTGCTTAACAATTATCATTCTGTGCTGATAAATGATGAATGTAATCCACTTACGAGATTGCCACAGCATCATTCAGATTTTTGGCATCTTAATTTTATTTCCTAACAATGAGAAAATCCCAAATTCCTCAAAATCTTCCTAGTGTAGGACCATGCTACAAGGCTCATGGGAAGGACACGGTTGAGCTTGATGCTGCCTTGGAGGGGAGATGGGCACTAGCCCGAGGGGACAGCGCTGTACTTCATAATATTGACTCTGCATTAGCTTCAGGCTAATTACCATCCAGGCTTTAGACTTTTAACTGCAGCTTCGTGGTGATTAGTCTGACTGCTTAGCCCTAGTTTAAGTCATGTCCAGGTCAGGCAGTTCTAATGCTTTTTTGCATTGTATTTTCAATGTGGCACTCTTTGGCCCGCACTGATTCTGGAATCAGCAGTTTTAGTTGCAGATAAAGTTGAGTGTGGGCTTACCATATCCTTACTTATCTTCCTATTTCTTTACCTCAGTGAACTGTAAAGACTGAATGTCTTTATTTCAGCTTAGGTCAAGTTGCTTTTGAAAGCAAATTTAAAAGCTACATGAAACATTTCTATTTTGAGTAACACGGACTTAAAACTTTGATTGACAATACATCAAACATATTTTGGATTAAAATTGAACTACATTACTAAAAAAACCCCCAAACAAACTAGTATTTCTCATTAGGTACAGGCTTGGTTATTTCTGGGTTTGAAGTCAAGATAACCCAGCATCTTGAACAAAATTTTTGTCTCAGGTCGAAGTAAGTAAGCTGAAAAGAGAAGAAATATATTGGTTAGGATGCGTGTAAGCTGCCAGTGTAATTGTTTTTCTAGACATAAAGTAGTCACAGTAATGTACTGGATGACTTTTTGGGTTATATTGATTATCCAGGTGCCATGGAGCATCAGCTGATGTCTTCAATTGCTCTGCATATGACAGTGCCTGTGTCACTGGGGTTGTGGTGTTAGCTATCACTGACCAAGGACAACAAAACATTTCCTATATATAAATTACACCACGACACCTAAAGGAGATCTGGTTCTCTATCAGACCCTCCGTCAGGATAGATTTCCTCCAGATAGCAGATAGAAGCAGTTTAAGCTGAATGTCAGCCTAGGAGTATAGTTATGTGAAAAGTAAGTACTAAAGGCACAATTGCAGCTTGTATACAATTAGCATTTCTAGTAAATTTTCAGAAAAGTAGAAAGGTCACTTCTTCAAAACTGATTGACCTTTGGTGATTCTCTAGGAATTAGAAGTGGAGTGAACAACCCTTTTGTGCATGGAGCAAAGACAATTTTTATATGTCACATTTCTGTTGTGTAAATTCATATTTTACTGAAGATACCTTTTCTTCAACCACTTTATCCATGAAGATAATGACTAGAGGGTAATTTTTTTTTTTTTCTCCTTCCAGGATGTAACTGTTGAAACCTGGACAGTTCTCATCTCAGTCTTGATCTTCAGTATTAAAGTCTGTATTATGATCTTGTAAGCAGTGGCAGCCATAGGCACTGTAGTGCAAGTTCATATATGTACACCATGTATGATCTGTTTAGCAGAATAGCATGACCAACGTGACTCTTTTACATTAAGAAACAGGACTTCTTAATTTGTATGTAAAAGAAAGAAAGGGTTTTAGCCACCTACCCAAGAACCTTGTGTTTTTAAACAGCAGTGTGTAAAACAGTCCTTTTAGGGCCATTGGTCATTTGAAACACTTAGGATTACATATACTTTTGTAGGAGTCTTACACCTGAAAACCAAAGGGTGAAATTACCAGGAAGGGATTCACAGGGTGGGATAGAGATAGGATCTGACTAATTCAGTTTCTTGTGATGGAAAGAAGATGATCATGTTTTTTTCAGTTAGTTAAAATAATTCCAAACTCAATCTTAAAGTTTAGTAATCATATGATCTGTAAAGACTGTAGAAGACACAAAAAGCCCTGCTCATCTGCTGTTTTTATAATATTCCCTGTCTCCGTTATTACGCTCAGTGTATCAAAAATCAGGCACACACCTCCCCCCCCCTTAAAGACTAACCTCCTCCAATCATGTGCAAATCCACAGTCACTTTTATTTACAATGCCTGTTGAAGACTTCCCCTCTCCAGTGTATGACAGGAATCCCATGGCTTCTTGCAATATCTCACCCCATTACTACGGTGTACTAGTGTACAAACCTTGGTGGCCTCCTTTGTCTGTGTTAACTTTTCAGATGTAGTGACGTCCCAAACAGTGGGTGCAGTCCAGATAAAACTCACCCCTTTGGAGAGGCTTCATTAGTCTTCACCAGCCACCTCTGGGCATTCATGCTTAAATGGGAAGACATTCTTGCCAATGCAAAGCCGTCATATCTTCGAAATATGAGATGTGCTGTGAAGTTACCTTTAATTCTTTGCATTTAGTTTGAATAGCCTGTAATGCCGGTGGGTTTTAGGGAAGAGGACTATACCTGCAGAGAGGAGTTGCTCAGTGTGAAGTAGCAGTCTGTTCTGCAGCCTCATGGAAATCCCACCTGTTTTCCTCTTGTGCCAGCCGATGAGGAAGAGGCCTTGCCCTGGGCAAATGTCTGGTCTGCTCAGACATCAGTCAGTAGGAAATGCGAGTTCATAGTGGGGAAAATATGGAAACAGAGCAGTCTAGTTGATTTTTTTTTCTTTTTCTCTAGGAAGACATATTGGGGTGTTGAAAGTGCAAAAAGTATCAGTCATCTTTTCTGGCAGTGTCCAGGAGCTTGAGGCTGGTGACAGAAGCAGATTATTTAGGAAAAATATTACACTTGTCTGAGACTTTCAGTTGTGCATAGTCCATGTTCACCTGGTCAAAATTCCTGAAGCCTTGCAAGCACTGTGGCTTTCGAGATCAAGTCCAAATTTTTTTAGCATTTTGTTTGAACTGAAGTTGTTGGTACAGTGATTACACTTTGGCAGGGAAGTGATTATCAGCATAGGTTTTCCATGTTGGTGCCTGTCACTGCTCTTGAAAGTTACATCCTATTTGGAAGAGAGGAGTGGGGAGGGGAAGAGATTTGTATAACTGGAGCATCCATCTGGTGCATTTTGATGACACAGCCTGTTGGTGCTTTGTTATTTGCTGTAACCTAGGCAATGCCAAATATGTAACAAGGACTTAGCATACAATGTAAAAAGCACCCACTGTTGTGCCTGAATTACATATTCAGACTGCTGTAATTTAACTGGTCCATTTATTCTTGCACATTTGTTTGTTAAGTGAATCTTTTGAAGACCTTTGAAGATCCAATGACCACAGCTGTTTTAAAACAACATTCATGAAATAGAAACTTTTTTTAACCAAGAGGAAGGAATCTCCCAAAAGGTCTCTGTCATGCTTTCATTATCCAAAGAGCAAATCTTCTGGCTGCAGTCCTGCCTGAAGAGAAGATGTATGGACCAAGTATACTAAGCTTCAGGGGTGTAAATCTGGAAGCTATTTTCTGCTGAGGAAAGGCTAAAGCATTAGAAGTCTAGGCTTCCTTTCTGTGACTCATCAGCTGTGGTCGGCTTTCCCCACAGGCAGTAGTTTCTGGATTCTGTTGTAGTGGCTCTCAAGTTCTGCTCTTGCTGATGGTTATAGCCTACCAAATAAGCACTTACACTGGGAACTGATGAGATTTTTGACACTTTCAGTTGTGAGGAGGCATTTAAGTGTTAGAAGCAAACATGGAGTGAAAATATACCAGTTTTGATACACATTTTATGAGATGGCAGTGTTATTGTTGCAGATTTTAACCTGAAGGATTCCGGATGGTAGGACTGCCTTTTTTGTTTCCAGGATTATTTTTATGATCACAGATTCTTCAGTCCCAGACCCAGGTACCTTAGAGGAAACCTTCTTCTGTGCTAGTTATAATTTTATTTTTCCTGACCATAAGTGTGGCATGTAAAAATTGAATTTCTCCTTCTGAGGCATAGCTTTGTCACCACTTATCTCTATCTGCATGGCACTTGACATGTGACAAGTGAAACATAATTTCACATCTGTATTGTATTTTGCATCTGATGTGTTTTGTTTATGTGTACAGTTTTGCTGTAGGTACTTCGTATTTTGCATGCCTTTGAACTGTATGAGGGAGATGTAGTCATCCTTTTTCTCTTCTCTCCCATCTGCATCTGGCTTGTAAGTAACGTCATAATGTTTTCTGTTTGTTCTTCTTTGTCCTGAGGAGATTAATTCTTCTGGCTCTAAATGTAGCCCTGTTCATGACTTCACAGTATGTGTGGTGTATTTCCCAAGAAAAAACAATGATGTAATATATGGATGGATTTTTATATGCAAGGGATCAAGGTTAGAAAAAAGCCTTTGCAGATGATCTGGTGAACCTGTGTTGGAGGTTTGGGGTGAGACTGGCATTTAATCTAAAAATGTATTTTTCAGAAAAAGTCACCGTCCTTAGCTCTTGAAAATTATTGGACAGTCATAGACAGGGTTAGTGGCAGTACCTTAGAGCTTAAAAATTGACAGATGCTTAACATTCTGAACATGGTAACAGCTTGGGAGTCCGCAGTTTGGAGCCACTGGCTGAGAGCATCTAAATAAATCTTTTATCATGTAATTCTGAAGACTTGGCAGTGGGTGGTGACCATTATGCCTAGCTCTCATATGTCAGATTCAGGGAAAGTCTTTCCTTTTTCTGTGGCCTTGTGAATTTATGGTTGAAGAAAGAAATTTTTCTTAGTTTAACATTTGCTTCTTTTTATTAATACTAAATATCTTGTTGGGATGCTATCTCTGTGTACATGAGTAAGATGGTGTTTGGTTTTCTTCTGCCCTGCTAATAAAAGTGTTTAGTGAATTACAGGAACAGAAGACCTCATTGTGCCTGGCATGGACAGTTTCTCCTGTTCTTGTCTGCATATCAAGTGCATGGCACTTCTGTATGTCTGATCAGCAAATGAAGTTATGCTGTTGTTGCTACTGTGATTCTACACGGCTTTATGTGAGGGTTTGCCTGGTTTATTCAATTTATTAGGAACAAATGCATTCCTGGACTCTATCTCCATTTTACTTGGTAAACCTTATGCCGTCAAAGAAAGAACTGCAGTAATTTTGGGCAGAAATTGGGTAATTATTCTACCCCGTGAAAATGGAATTTTGTTTCCAAATTTAAGAAGCTTTTTCTTTCTTTTTTCCTTTTTTTTTTTTTTGTCAAGAAAGAACTGCAGTAATTTGGGCAGAATTGGGTAATTATTCTACCCCGTGAAAATGGAATTTTGTTTCAAACTTTAAGAAGCTTTGCTTTTCTTTTTCCTTTTTTTTTTTTTTTTTTTTTTTTTTTTTTTTTTTTTTAAAAATTTGTCAATCTTTACATTGAAGCATGCCAGAAGTCCCAAAGGTTTTAATGTCCTTTTGAGAGAAAAAGGTTTCACTCTGCAAATTGTTTTACCTGCTTGTGATGAGAGAGAACAAGGAGTACAGGAAATGATTTAGGCACTAATGTAGAATCTGAAGCAGGTTTCTAGTGTTGAAGCTAGTGACTTGCTGTTGAAGCTGTTTGCTTTAAATGCACTTACAAACTTTTGAACTCTGCCTCAGTTTTGTGCATTTTACGCAGGTTAGTTTGCTTGTCTTATAAAAATAACACAAAGATGTTCACAGGGCAGGAATGATGTTTAATAATTTGAGATGAACAAAGTATTAGCTCCCTTTCGTTAATAAAGAGGAATAATCTTACCTTGTAACTTAAAAAGCCCTGATAGAGAAACAAAGCTATGCATAGTAAGGAGGATTTAACTGTGAATGATATAGTGAGACAGAGAAAGAACTAAGCATTGGAAAGAAACATCTCAACACTGATGTCTACCAGACTGTGAAATAATCTCCCAGGGAGTGTGAGAAGATACATTTTCAGAGTAGTGAGTTCTCAGTGGTGCAAGGGCTTACTGTACAATTGCTCCCTACAATACTGGAGGGAGCAATCCTCAGTTTGAACAATCTCTTTCAAAGGGATTTTCACATAGTTTTGCTTTTTACAATCCAGGATGAATTTGTCCTTGAAACTGATTAAAGCAGCTTTTCTTTTCTTTTTCTGTTTGTCAGTAGATGTAGTTTTCTGATGTTGTTTTCTTCCATGAGAACAACAATTTGATAATGTGGTAAATTATATTGAGCTTTAGTTTTGTTCTTGAAGCAGCATTCCATGACTCTTTCACTTGTCAACCTTCTTAGGGTGATATTTCAAGTTTGAGTAATATACTGTAAATTTTGGGAATGTACCTTATCTGTTTGGTCTTGCAAACAAAGATCGGGTGTTTGTAGTATAATTGCATATGGCTGTGCTTTGTAGAGATTTTTTATATTCCTCTGAAGCTGATTAGAATGTTTTTAGCAAGGGTCCCCTGTACCAATGGATCTATCTTTGATATAATTTCAAACATTACTACCACAATTTGTGCCACTTGCCTTTCCTCCTTCAAAAATAGAGGGGAAGTAAAACCTGTAGAAAAATCAGCTTTCTTGTGTAAGGACCAGTAGATTCGCAGTGAGTGGCAGAGGGAGTGCAATCTAATGCTGTAGGTAAAAAGAGATTAGACAAAAATAGTAAAAATTGGGCAAACACCCTCAATGAAATAATTACCAACATGTGAAGAGGGTTAGTTAATTTTTTAAAAAGTGGTAAAAGAGAGATGGATGTTTCAGAGTTAAAAGTGTTGGGAAAAGTAGTTGTGGATTTTGTGAGAAACTGTAATAGTAATGATGAATTCTCAGAAGCACTGCTAGGGAATAGGTTTGGAAAATTCTTTATGGGATTTGGGAGTTAATATAATTGAACAGAAAAACCTCTTTTAGCTCCTGATGTTTTGATTTTCTTTCCAGGAAGAATGTAATTTCTAGCTGAAGTGTCTTTGACTGCCACAGCTGCCTATTGAAAAAAGGTGCTGTGTGTTTGTACACAAACATTTTTATGAAAAGGTGAAGTAGATATTTTGGTTTCGAGATGCCTTGAGCTATTTCAGAACATTTCTTCTTGCTTCCCCAGACGAGGTTCAAGCAGTGCTACCATAGCCCTTAAGATTCTTGTTGTCCCTTCTCTCCAAATCTTTTTTCCCATGCTCTTAAAATCTGACATTGAAGCGAAAATGTTTGTTAGTAGTACAAGAATTACTAGCTTTTTTCTGTAGACTATGGCTGTTTCTGTAATCATCCTGGCTTTCATTTTGCACATTACCCATCACTCTAATGCCTTCAGCACACATTGCTGCCTTTTGCATAGCAATCAGGGATCAAGGCTATCACCGCTGAGTGAGTGCAAAGTTTTGATTGCACATGAGGTGACTGGAGTTGTATGAAACTGATGTTGTGGGTTTTTTTTTTGCAATTCAATTCTGAATTGCTATTCAAAATTGAGGAAATCACTGTATGGCATATCACTGAATTAGCCAATTCCTTGGATGTATTTTGCTTGCAAGTATTGAGCAGTCTAAGAGATTGTACATTTTGTTTCTTCTTTCCTTCCTTATTCCTCAACTTTTCCAACAGAGGGATTTGAGTCAGAGCTGAAAAACTACAGTTTTCAATAAAGGAGCTTTTACAACATGTATTCAGCAGTTGCTGATTAATTTTATATTTTTACAATCTTTTTCCTGCTTTTGAAATCTGTATGAAATGCCTTTTTTGACAGACCTTTCTAGATCTTTATAATTGGAACTATGGCGAAGTAGTGTACAGAAAGTTGTGTGGTCCCCATAGTCATGTGCCCGTGTGGGTTGCTGGCTCTGGTGGGATGCCCCAAAAGACCTTCTGCAGCCCAGATTTATGATGTGAAGCCTGTTCAGTGAAACAAGAGAAGTAACGTGCTGTCCTGGTCACCTTCCTGCCAGCTGTGGTTTATGACTACTCTACTTGTGCTGTGCTGTGTGAGGCATATGAAGGCACACCAGAAAATCCCCCGGGAGTTGTCAACTTTTGGGTTTCATTCTGAGGTTGATAATAAGTTGCTGATGTTGCTGCATTTGTAACCCAGATCAGAGTCCTTGAGAGCGTGGTGAAACAGGCGGGCAGCTCAAGTGCAGAGAGTTTGTGACTTCAACCAGCGTACTAATAGTGTTATCTTTATCTTTTCAATAAATACAGAACATGTAATTAAAGAGCTTCTGGAGCTTATTATTAAGGGATTTCACAGTGTGCCATGACGTCTGGTAAGTTTTACTAAAGCTTGAACAAAGGTTTAATTTGAATGTGTATTATTTGAAAAATGGTACAAAACCTGAAAAATACCTTTTCTTTGTTTCCTGTTTGTGTAAAGCAACAATAAAAAGTAATGCAGGTGACATTGCTGCTTCAGCATTGAGGGAGTAAGGGCAGAAGTAATGAATTGATAATCCTCTTTGTGTGGGAGATGACTTTTTAATTTAAAGTAGCAGTTAGTTTATTTTGATAGTAGTTATTACATTGTATAGTTCTGTTTACATTTTCACTAACTGCTTGCTCTTGAATAGCTTGTAGTAAAGCTCTGTAAAACCTTTGTTAAAGCAATGAATAGGCTAGCTGAGCATGGCATTGTGGAAGCCCTGGATAACAGCTGAAGCTCTGCTTTTGAGCCTCAACATACAAAATCTCTGAGGTGGAAATGAGCGAGAGTGAAAGGTATTATCAACAGCATATTTTCTGAGCTTAGCTGTATCTTACTTAAATGAGATTTTTTTCTCCTGGGGATCCCAGGATTGGAAATTCTTAGATATTTGAAAAAGTATGAAATAGAAATGTCTGAGAGTCTTAAAAGATCTTTTGACTTAGCAGGTCTCACTGATCTGCTTCTAGCACAACTAACCAAGTCCCAAATTGTGATTTTTGCCTGCTCCAGGAATCTAGAAGAAACAATGTTTTTAATGAGGAGAAAACAATTCTGAGGAATTTGATTTAAATCTCTGTAGTTTTGCTCTAATCCTACCATTACCAGAAAACTGTATTCAATTTTGTGGAGTTACTTTTATTTGGAATAAACTGGAGGTCCTTCCTTACTGTGTAATCCATGTTTGTTACTTATATTGTCAAAGGCTTACTTGGAGACTGAGCTGAGGTGGCACAGAGGTGTTGTGGAGAATATGCCCATATTCTATTTGAAAGCAATTTTGCCATACAAGTTCCACATTTCTGCTCTTTGGTTTGGTTTTTTTTTTTTTTTTCTCCTTTTCTTCTGTTTGTTTTGTTGTTGTTGTTTTTTATATTGCTCTCAAAAAAAAATCTGTGTAACTAACTTTTTTCTCCCCCTTGTGAGCTGCACGTAAACTCTTCTCTTCTTATGTTTGCACTGTGCTAGCATCAGAATGGCTTGGTTGACTTAGGATTTTTTCAAATTTTTGTTGAGCTCAAAAATGAAGAAACTTTGAAAAATTTTGTACACTTGTTTGTAGGTGGGGAAAAATTACACACAGAGAAATCTATAGGAGAATAGACATGCTGAAAAAGTAGACTGTTTTCGAAATACTGCTGTTAAGAAAAGACTTTTTTAGGCAAAATGGCAAAATGACATTACTGCTCTTCCGTCTCTTTCCCTCTTGTTGGTAGTTTTAATTCTATTCTTGTGGTAGGAATTTGCTTAGTTAGTTTTTAACTTTTTTTACTGCTTAATTTAAAAACAGTGAGCCGTATATTAAAACAAGCCAACCCAACAAAACCCACCACAAATAGAAACCCCACTAAAACTGCAGAAGCTAGTAAATCTGGACTCCGAGCAGCTGCTTCAAGGCAATTTTTCTGTTAATAAGGTATTTTTTACTGTGAGCAGTTAAAAGTTGTTCTGTAATGTAGAAAATATTAGGCTTTTCCTCATGCTTATGAATATTGACGGAATTAAAAAAAGAAAAAAAAAAACCACTTTTTTATCCAGACTATATTTGTGGGAATGTAGATAGATTGAAAACATTTCCTAAAACAATAGTAATTTAATAGTTTCTGTGTAAAAGACTGAGGTGTTTTAAATTGTACATCTTTACAATGTGGATGTATTTTTTAGATGTTGTAGAAACTTTCAAAAAATTTTTAATACTATCTTTTTTGTTTACTTCTAGGTTTCTGCACAATTTAGTTAGTGTTTGTGGCATTAATAAGAATCATGACACTACACTACCTTGTGCAGAATATGTCAGGGGACAGAATGTATAGGTTAATACAAAAGCCAGCAGTGAAATCCTGTGTGTGCTTTTGGGATGAAAGAAGCACTATTCAGTCTTATTTTCTGGCTATTTTTTTAACTTCTCCTGGGAGGTAATAGCTGGATGGGAGAATGGTCTTTCAGTGAAGCAACACTGCTGCATTTCTGTACTTGAGTTGTACTCTTGTACAGTTCCTCCTATGCTTTATCTTTTGCCATCTGTCATACTTGCCCTTTATGGTCCTGTCAGAACTAAGAAAATTTCAGTAGGCAGGTTGCAGTCAGTAGAAGAAATCACTCCTGGAGTAAAGCCGAACAGGAACATCATTTATTAAAGAAATGATTGCTAAGTAGATGGAGTCTGTACACAGGGAAGGAGCTGAACTATTGGGTAGTATGATGTTTGGAAATTGTAGAGAATATCATATATTAGATATGCAGTTGAAAATGTTTCAACAGGCAAACCAAATATCTTCCCATGTACGACCTGAGACCACATTGCCTGCTTCCTCCTTTGCCCTGGCATCAGCACCTGGCAGGAGAAGGTGGTACACCTTCTGATCCCTGCCACACTGGTGTAGAACTGTGTGAGCGCCAGGTATTTCAAAATCTGAAGCTTTTTCAGTACCTTAAATATTTCAAAGCAGCAGGCTGTCTGGTCTACTCACTTTCACAATACAGTTAGTTTATGTTTGGAGATGAGTGAAAGTGAACTTATGGAACCTGACCAACAGTGGCTAGCACAGTATAGACAGGAAAGTACTGCTATGGGGAGCAACTTCTATGAGAGGATCTGGGAGATTTGTCTGGTCCAAAGCCAGGACTGGTGAAATGAAGGGATTTGGGATCTGTGTGATGCCCTAAATACAGCCATGGTTCTGTAGTTCCACCCATACTGTGGAGGAGAACACTCACAAGAAATCACACAAAGACACAAGGAGCCTGATTTTTGTAAGATTCATAAACATTTCATAGGTCTGCTGTTCTTAGACTGGTCTGTTGCTTCCTTGTCCACTCCCTATATCCTTGCTAGACACCTCCCTAGAAAGCCAGGAAGTTGGTCGTGAAAGAGGAGAGGGTAAGGACAGGGTCACTCCAAAGACCTGCTGAGCTGTGGGCCTGGCACACCACGTGTGATGCTGCTGGACCTCACCCTTCACCAGCTGGGACAATGAACTGGGATTGCTTCTGAAGCTTTAAGAAAGTCCATTGTCTTTGGGATTCTTATAAAATAAATTAAAAATTGGCCAGTGGCTGAAAAAGTTAAGTGTGAGAAATAAGCAAAGTTTAATCACTTAAAACTATTGTTTCTGGATTAGCAAAAGAGCCTACCTTCTAGTCTCTTTAATCACAGGGTGTTTTTTACCTGTGTAATATTATTTTTTGGTTGTAATCTTACAAGCTTGAGTGGCTCTTCGTTTTCTTTTTGGTAAACAGTAAGTGAAAATCAAGGGCAGAATATCTTAAATCTTTAATGAAGATTTAATTATGTCTGGATTTTTGTTTGAGTGATATCAGCTTGAATAAAAACCTTATGTATACTTCACATACATAATTGACTCTCCACAAAACTGCTTATGAACAGATAATTATTTTATTGTTTATGTGTTATAAGTTCATTCTTGCTTATAGCTTTGGTGATTTGGTATTTGCATTCTCCATAGGTCTTTAAAGAGTTGATGCTATATGAAGTACAGAATTTCAGTTATGTTTCTAAAAACAGAATTTAAATGTTTTGGTGTTAAACCCTATTTTTTATCATTCTCTATAAGCTAAATGTCAGACCATGATTACTTCATTTTGCTTTTTTTAACTTCCTTTTACTTTTTCTCCAAGACTTAAGTTATGATTACTTGAATAAAATATTACTGAAGGAGATTAGCAAAATCCTTAGAGGATTGTTTTTAGTTTCAGCACTTGTCATTTTGCAGTTGCAGTAATCTTTCATTAAAGGTCTCGCAGCTAATAGTAGTTTTTTATTTGCACAAACAATGCTTTTACATTGAATGAGTTTCTCAAGAGAGTGGTTTCAGTTACTTTAGAAGAAATACAGAACTTTGTGATAATCAGACCTTTTCTTTTTTGAACTGTTTTCATGACATTTTTCAATAAACGTTTGAAATAACTTTGAATCCTTGCAATCATTATCACTATTATGTGATTCCTGCTGTAATCATGGAAAATCACGGGAAAATCATGGAAAATAATGGGCTATAGAGAGGAAAACTCATCAGTGAGAAATAAATTTTCAAGACAGCATGCTGATTTCATGTATAACCCTTTCACTGTGATAAAGTAGAATTTAGACCGTCAAAGTTGATATATTAGCACTTCTTAGTCTAAAGGGTTGGCATTTTTGTTTCTGTTTTGTATTTTGTTTTCTGGCTTGGATATTATTGTCTGAATTGACAGATGATTGACAGATAAAGTATTCTTTGTCATGACTACATCAAGAGATTTCCATTAAAAGCAGGTTAAAGATGTTAGAATGAGTGAAATTGCACTACGTTACTCCTCTTTTGCTTTTTTAAAGAATTTTAAAGATAGGGTTTTATTTTATCAGTATATGACTTTTTATTCTGTTGACTTCTACATTTTTAATTTCAATTTCTGAGTGAGAATTATTTAAAGACTGTGATTTATTTTGGTGATTGATGTTTTTTACATGTTTTCAATTTTTTTCCCATCTGGTAAACATGAGCAACAAAGGTATCCTCTTACTATGAGTTGAGTCAACTTTTTTTTTTTGGTGATCATTTTCTTTTACTTTAAATTAAATATTTTGGTTACCTTTGTAGAAGGTTTCCTGATAAGCCTTTGGTTTAAAGCTATTTATTTACTTATTTGTTTGTTAGTTTGTTTGTTTGTCAGTGGGGAGAGTCTGAGTGGATTCCATGTTGCACTTCCTTTGAAATTCATTGTAATCTCAGCTGTAGGACACAGAATGCAAACCACAGAGAGGAATCTCATTGTTGAGGTACAAACCTGCATCAAGGCAGACTTTTCGCGATTTTGACATTAGTACTCAACATTTTCACTAGAGGTTTGAAAACTGGAGTGGAGAGGCAATCTTGATCCACCAGGGTGCAGGAGGACAAGAAAACAACTGCAGTTAGTGCTCAGAGAGAGCCAGGGAGTTGCCTTTCAGGAGGTACCAAAGCAAGGTGCATGGAATTGTGCAGAGGGAGCAGCTGGATAAGCAGCAGATCTGCCAAAATGTCTGCCAGGTTGCAGCTATTGTGAGAGCTGGCTGTGAAGTATTGTTTCAGAAGGGAGGTGCTGTACTGAGAGGAGGAATATAACCTTAGGGGAGGCACAAAGGATGCTCACTGTGGGCCCAGGTGGTATATCCTGTTTGGCATGCTGTTCTGCAGGGAGCTGGTGAAAGTTTGAAGGAGGGTGATGGAAGTCTCTAGAGGACAGACTGAGTGAAGAAGGAATCCCCACTGTTAAGTGGGGATTGTTTAGGCCGAAGGAGTGATGGTGTTTACAGAGCACTGAGAAAGTATCTGCAGTGAAGAAAGAGGCAGCAGGCAATCTGTTCTTCCTTTTGCAGGACTGGGTATAACTAACCAGCTTGCACTGAGGTGGTGAAGAGTCAGATGAGAGCCTGGGAAAACTGGCAGCTGTAAGAATATTGAAACATTCAATTCTGACTAAGTAGCCATAGATAAATACACATAACAGAAATGATATCATTATCACTGATGCTGACTTCAGGGACAGGCACATTGATATGGTTGTGTCAGATGGCATCTCAAGATACGACTCAGTGATTGCTGAGTTTTTGGTGTGCTGTCACAGAACTGCAGTTTGATTCGTTTTGTAAGCAGGGGGGTAAATCAATCTGCTTGGAACCACTTCCTTTTTTTTTTTTTTTTTTTTTTCCCCCAAACTTGGTATTGTAAAGCTATTTTTGGTTTTGCTCTCCACGCAGTATTCTTGCTGCTTAGTTCCAATTTGGAAGAACAGACCTCAAAAATAAATAAAACCATTTATTTTTAATGAAACTGCTGCTGACATAATGGGAAAATATATCGACATTCTCCTCTGAAAAGAACACAAACTGAACTTGGCAGTTTCCAAGTTGCCCTGGCAGTTGTGTGTGTTGGACTGACATTGCTTATGTAGCTTTGGATCCATTGTAGATTGTGAGGGCTGTACCCTGTACCTGTACCCTGGGGGAGCATCAAGCACATCATCGCCAGCCAGGCGAGGGAGGGGATTGTCCTGTTCTGCTCTGCTGTGCTGGAACAGGCTCCCCAGGGAAGCGGTCATAGCATCGAGCCTGACAGAGTTCCAGAGCATTTGGACAATGGTCTCAGGCACATGGTGTAACTCTTGGGGTGTTCTGCGCAGGGCCAGGAGTTGGACCTCATAATTCTGATGGGTCCCTTCTAATTCAGCATGTTCTGTGATTATGTGGTTCTGTTTCTTGCCTGATCAGGATTTCTTCAGGTATTAGAATGAAAATTGATTTAGTAGTTATAGAAGATGGTTTAGAAGACACAGAATTGCCAGACATAGGGATTTGAGTGTCTTTTGATTTGTCTGAGCAATAGAATTGTTTTAATTAATGAAGTGGTAATTCCAAGTGTTCACAGAAAAAGTGACTCCTTCATAATATTCATACAGTTTCATGACCAACTCCATCATTATTTTTCTCTTTTTACTGATTAGATTTAAATTTTAATCTGTAGCAGATAAAATAAGAACCATGTAGAACATACCAGTGGCTTTGTCAAAATTGTAACCAGGGACTTCCAATATGAAATTTAGATGTTGAGCTGAAATGTTATGCCTTACCCAGCAGGTATCTGTAAAGGGGGTCTGTTTACAGTTGGTGATTTTAAGGGAGAGCTGTAAAAACACAACGTAATGGCTGCTTGTTTACTGGTGGTTTAAACATGTTAATTTGTATTAATTCTATATTGAACATTAGCTTAGTTAATAATTGTAACACATCTCAGCACACTCTGCAGAGATAATGTAGGGAAAGTGGAAGGAATATGTCTTTTTTGCTTTTCAAGTAGACGTGAAATCCCAGAAAACTCAGATCGACTGATCCTCTCTCTGTCAGAATCTGCACTTGATTATACATATTAAGTATTTTCACCTGACATGCATTCTGTGTGGTTGATAGTATGAGAAGCTTTGATTTATAGTGGAGCATGAATTGGATTAGATCACATTTACACTGTGAGCTCTGATTATGAATTCTTTCCTGCCACTTTCCTTTTTTTTTCCTTTGATTGCAAATTCTGTGATGCAATTTAAAAGGAGACTAGATGTTTGCAAATTAATAAAGTCAAAGCCACAACTCAAGGCTTCAGTAATGAATTCTGCAGGCAGATATTGCTGTTGCTCAGATTTCCTGAGTCTTTGTCTCTAAAATGAGCTCTTCTCACTCTTTCTGCTGAGTCCTTCTACCTTAGGGATAATGTCCATGATGATTCCCAGAGGAAGCGAAGAAATTTGAAAGAGATTGGTTTGGTGCAAAATGCTGTCCTATATCTAAGTAATTGAGAATAGCAATATAATTTGATTCATGTCACAAATAGCATGCTGGGCCTAAGAGAGCAGAAATGGAAATTGCTTATGTAGGGAGAGTGAACTGCAACACGTTGGGTGCTAATATAATACACAAATCCATTCTGCTCCAATTCTTACACTATGCCTCTCTGAGTATTACAGGGGCTGTAAGTATGAACGAATGGCTGACATAATCAGTCTGTCTCAGCATTTCTGTTTGTTGAATTTCCCTCCAGATTGTACCTCGGCACAGCTGGCTGCCTGGTGTGGTATAATGTTTGTAGGGCTTTCAGATGGATCAGTGTAGTTAAATTTATAAATGGTTACAAACTGGAATTAAGTTTCTTTCAGAGTAAAAAAGCGAAACAATAATGTGTTAAATAGCACAAAGTAAATGAGTGCTTAAAATAAGCAGTCAGGAATTATTCTTGTTCGAGACTTGGGTTACGCACACTGGTAGAGCCTTCAGTGCTGAATATATGTAGCTATTGCCTTTTGACTAATGTGTAGCAGAGTATATTCTCTGCCCTTGTCCATGAAGATCTGTTTACAGCATTTAAAATTGATGCCTAGTTCTTAAGCAGTAAATTCCAAGATGTACTAGTCTAGAGATCATTGGAGATATTTTAAAATATATGGAAGACAAGCCAAAGAATGAAATCTATGCAGGCAGCTATTTCATTCCTCTGAGTTTTACCTTTACCATGATCCTACCCTTATGGGTCCTTATAGGTTTTCATAAATTGTTTTGCAAATTCTGTACTTCTCTTGTCTAATAACCTTTATCTGAAATTTTATTTTTTATCCTTTGGGGTTTTGTGTTCAATGCTGAATTTGTACATAAAATATGGAACAGAATGGTCAAACATTGCATTCAGAAAAATTGTCCTCAGTGGTTATGCTACCTGCCAGTGTGACAGCAGCTTTTGATCCTTAATAGTTAAAATGTAAGCTGCATTTCATATCTGCATGTGCATTCAGATCTGGGGCTGTCTACTGAGAAAGCAGATGTGGGTATGACAGCCTGTTGTTTGTACCTTGGATCATGTGCCATCTCTGGGGACAGGATGCAAGTTTGCCTTATGAAGTAGCAGTCTGTGTTTCAGGGAGCCACCTGGTATGCTGCCTGTTATAGTTCCACCAAAGATCAATCCCTTGGGTTTGTACATGGCTAGTTGAGAACCTGGGACTGATACCTGTGACTACTGTGCAGAGGGAAAGATCTGATCCTTTTTTGCAAGAGCAAGCTCTCCTCTCTACGGAATAAGAAAATAAGTTACTTAAAGCAGATAATTGTAACCCTAATTCAACAAAGTTGAATTTAGCCATTAATTTGAGACTGGTATCTGTGAGATGGTAGGATTTTTTAAATCCTATATCTCAAAGACTATGTAGTCTTTTTCAGTGAGTTGCAAGATGGCATTGTTAATGCAAAACTTATGTTTGGAAGTTTTACAGCCTTTCCTATTGGTACCCCTCTCTGCTGAGTTGAGGGGACTTAATAAAATCTAATTTTGAATTCTAACAAAAGAAGGATTTGTGACATTGAAGAAAAATTTTCCAGCATGTTTTTGAAGGAAAAATAACTGGGATATTAAATATTTTGTATCAGATGAGAAAGCCTGTGGCCACTCCTGGCATTCTTGTTGAAGCCCCGGCCAGTTTTCCTTGCAAAGTGATTTCCAAGGTTAGATAAGCAGTATACATGGATTAAAGGTGCCAGTCTGTGTTCTGGTCTATGATCTTTCTGAAAAGAATCCGGATCTGCCCTGCAGTGAGTGGAACAGCTCTACTGTGAAACTGCTGGATTGATCTTGGCCACTCGATGTCCTTCCTGTAATATGTAGAAACATTTACTAGGAATGTGCCCTCTTCTTGATGCCCATGTGCTTCAGCAAGACGGCAGCAAATAGAACTGCCCAAGCAGTCCTAAATGTACAAACTGAGAATTTATGTACTTCTGCTGAAAAATTTAGCATCTATTTCAAACACGGAAGTGCATTGCTTAGCTTGGCCATCAGCTGTTTAATACTTGGAGGATATTATGATCTTGCATCACAAAGTAACTCAACTCAGTCCCTCCATTTGTAACATCTCATAAGCACACCTTATTTCATATGCTACCCAGTTTGACTTAAAGACAATAAATTAATTCTGTTCCTACCTTCCTGCATGTCCCTTAGGGTGTGGAGAGAATTTGATAGTACATTTTATAGTTGCATGAATAATCTATATTTATATATACTTAAATCTCAGTCTGCTACAATATGCCTGATTGAAAAATTCACAGTGCATATCATTAATATGCTCAAGAGATGTGTTTAATTTAATTCCTGTGTTGTGTGCATTTATGTACTAAGTACACATTTCTCATAAATTCTTCCAGATTATTTTCTTCAGGAGATTTGGTTCAGGATGACATAGTTTCTATACTAACAAATTTGGTGTTTTAAGAAGACTGACCTTGTTTTAATTTTTTTACCCTGCTACAAAAATAAAATAGATTAAGGAAATAGATAGTAACTGTTTCCTATGCTTAAAGAAACTGTATTTAAAAAACCCTGTCTCTTCCTCTTCCCAGTCCTGTGTTATTTTAGAATTCCTTGCTGATTCGAATTGTCTTTTCATTTCAGAATTTACTGTAAATAAGCACTGATTAATTTTCTCTTCAGTCTAGTACCCTGGTAAGTTTTTGAGTCATGCTTTTTGCACTAAAGGAGAAATTTTTCTGTTACTTGCCCACTGTCAGGAAGGAAAGAGTTAGATAGAAATCAAGAATTTCTGAGTGCTGTCCATGTTCTTGAATCACCTCTTTCTGCCTCAAAATCTAAATCAAATCTCTAATCAAAACTCTACAAACTTGAAGCAGTGGCACAAACTTTATAGTAGAAATCACTTAACCATTGCATCTACCTATTTCTTTCTTAGTCTTAATGGAGAAAATTGGATTATTACATTGCTCCCAACTTGTTATTATGTTTTTTACTTAATAATTTTTTAATCCACAGTAGTATGAGTCAACCTGATTTTGATTTGTCTTGGTAGGAGAGCAGTGCACTGCTTGTGTATCAGGTTTGTTTGGTTTAATGCTACATTATTAGAGAAAAATAGACCCTGCTGGATTGGGCAATCTGAGGAGGGTGAGGCTGCTGCTGCTGCTTCATGACCCTCAGATTTTATCACACAGCCTCACTCATACATAGTATAAGAACATCAGAAAACATAGCTGTGTGAATAGTTTTCTGTTGCTGCCAAGATTTGACACTCCTATCTTTAGAATGGAGACTTCAGACTTAGCTGGTGCGAGCTGTTAAGATACTTACTGATTGAGTAAGCAAGTAGAGCAGCAAAATAGTCTATGCAAAATAATCTATAATATGTGCAATCAAATATACAGGTTTACAATTCCATAATGATGCAGAGTGCAGATTCTGAGGAATCACGTATGTGATTATTACTGAATTGCAGTTTTCTAGGTACTGAGGTGTAAATTCATTTCTTGCCTCCTCGTCCCACCCCCAAAACCCAGAAAACTGGAACGAAAAATGTTAAGAACAAAAACCCGACTAAGAGTCCAGCATGTCATCCAGAGGGGTTTCTTCCATCCTCCTTGTGGACTTGAAACCTTCTAGAGGCATCCACACACTTACCAGTGGAAGACCCACCTTCCTTTATCTCACCTTGATTTGGCATTTTATTCTTTATTTGACACATTAGTCTCTGGGTTTTTTTCTGAGTTTGGGCTCAGTTTTTTATTCACCTTGTATCACCTTGTCTCCACCAAAACTTCAGAAGAAAACAGCCCACTCATAATTCCCAGTTTTACTATTTTGCTACATCCATACTCAGATTTCATAATTTATGTTGTTCTGTGGGCAACATTAGCCTTATACAGTATTGTCAACAGGATTGCTTCAGTGTGGGTGGCTTGGCAGTCCAAAATTCATGCCTTATTACCGTATTAGAATGCTTGGGTTTGATTTACATTTTTCAATTACCGCACAGAATTTTTCTGTTTTAGATCTCTACCTAGATCCAATTCATGATGGGGTTCTTGCCATCTGTGCTAGAGCATGTGCAAGAGCAGCAGGATATCACCGTGGGCTGTCATTGGTCCTTAGAAGGGTCTAAGCTGCTGTAAGGCAGTGTACTCTGAATTCACTTCTTAAAATTTCCTTTACATGCTATCCATTTCTTACTGAAGTCTTTCTGTTCAATTTTCTAGGAAATCATGTTATATCTTGGTGAAAGATGCAGAGCTGAAGCTCTTGGTTTTCTTGCTGTACAGATGCCTATAAATTTTTTAATAGGCAAGAAAAGCTTGTTTTTGTGAAATCTGCAAATCGCCAGCATGCAAGTATAGGGCCAAAAGGTTTTTTACAGATGTAGATCTAATTGGGTGCTTGCTGTGGTTTTTGTTTTTTTGGACTGCAGAGACTTGAGAAACATTTCTGTAGTGATATATTTGCAGACAGAATCCTATGCGTGGATCTGTCAGTCTATTTGGAGCAACACTTACTGACATGCTACTCTGAGGTATACTAGAAACTATTTTTTACCAGCTGAAGCTTTTAGGAAGTGCTTTAGTTGGTTGGTTTTGTTATTTGATTTTCCTTTTTCTGAATTAATGCATAGTCACAGAATAATTCCCTCTTGTTATTAAAAGAAATGCAGACTCATTGAACTGTTTAGGAATAGATTTGAAGGGGAAGCTCATTTCCCCTTGCAAACTGGGTAACATTATTTCTGAAAATATTGTATACTGACTTAATCTCAGTGCACCAGATACCACATATTGGAATAAGAATGAGTCTATGGGTTTTAGTCAAGGAAATTGTTTGTTTGCTCCAGTTGCATGAATATATCGATGACTTGCAAGTTGCACCAGTGATTCTTTATCCTGTTAATGAAAAGACCCTTCAAATAAAACCTAACAACTTACATGAAAATAATTCTCAATAAACTAGCTTTATCAAACTGTAAATTGTTTTGTAAAAACAGGTATTTTTACTACAGAAGACAGATATAATATATTATTTAATTATATATAATATATATATATTATATAATATATTATATTATTAGTATAACTGAGAAATTGTTGAATTCATCAGGTATGAACATCAGTTTAGCATTTTTTATGGTGTGATATTCCTGATAAGACAAGCAGAGCTAAAGTCAGGATTTTGGACTTACGTGGAATTCTCTGCCTAGCTCCAGAGGATGACAAGAAACTTTTACTCACTAGTCAGTAATGTCAGACTAAGTTGTTAGTATTATCAGTGTTATCCTCTTGGGACAGAAATAGTATCTGTAATACTATCACTGATAGTGGGTATTCTCAGTAATACAGTTTATTTTTAAATAATCGGATCAGTAAAAAATACTAAGTGTTACAGTATTATATTCTTTAAACAATATAAATATATATTAAACAAAATAATATATAAGGATTAATATTAAAATAAATAATATAACAACTGCTTTAGTTACTAATATAATTACTATTTATTATATTATTAGTAGTATTATATCTCTATAGTGTCTGTTTTTAGGACAGTATAATACCTGCTGTTCAGTAGTTTTCTTAACTAATATGAAACTTACAGAAGGAAAGGATAAAATAAATATGGGCTCCAAAATATTTGATTTTGAATTCTGAAAGTTAATTCTAACTTTGGATTTCTTTGTAATTCTATTCAGGCAGAATTAGACTTCTTTTTGTAATTCTATTAAGGTAACACTTTGTCTTCTAAGGCAGCTGAAGATAACAAGTACTAAAAAGCATCTCTGAAAGATTTTGGAAATAATAAAGATTGTGGTATTTATGTTCTGCAGCATCCAAAAAACCCAGAGAAACCTTATTTTTAAAAATGCAAAGTATTCTCCATAGCTGTGTTCATGATACTTGCAAGAACCACAAGTGTCTATGGTGGCTTGTCTATATGTCTATGTCAAAAATATATGCTATTTTTGAATATCTTATTTATTGAAGACATAATGGTTTTGCCGATCTCATAGGTAGAAACCTGTGACCTTTCTACATTTGTTAGAATGGTGTCACTCTTAATGTTTCAGCGTCTTGTGACAGAAACTGTCATTAGAACTGGAAGTCTACAAAAGTAGAAGCAAAGGGCTCTCCATTTACATTTTATTTGAGACAGCAAATTTACATTTTATGTAAGACAGTAAAATAGACAAGAGTGTAGATGAGAATTTTGAGGATTTAAATTGCTGATGTTACTGTGATATAACAAGCCAGCAAGGTGATTGCAGAGGGTATTTTGATTTATTGCTGCAGAGTAGTAAAATGGGCTTTTCAGTGCCAAGACAGCTGGAGGATTGAGAAGATCAACAACATGCCTGTCTTGGTTTAAGATTTAAATTTAAAGAGGTGGAGACTTATAAAATAAGTTGCCAGTAAGCAGAAATAGGAGTAGATTGATGAGGGTCAAGAAACAGCAGTACTAACAAGCAAAACTGCAACAGGCAAAAAAATAACAGTAAATAAACATGAGATACAGAATTGCTAAATCTCCCAAACTCCCCCAGAACACAGAGAAACCTGAAATGACGGAAATAGCCCTTCCAAGGTGGCACTTGCCAGAGGGAGACAAAGGGAAAATGGCTCCAGCTCTCTTTCCCAGAATGGTGCTGCCCAGGAGGCAAAGGGAAAAAAGATGGCCACAAACCTTCCCGGGGTAAATCTTTTTATCAACTCATAAGAAGTCAATTTTCCCCATATTTGTGTTAAAGAGAGTTGAATATTCACAGAATTCACAGAATGATGAGCTTGGAAGAGACCTTCAAGTTCATCGAGTCCAACCCATGCCCTAACACCTCAACTAGACCATGGCACCGAGTGCCACATCCAGACTTTTTATAAACACATCCAGGGATGGTGACTCCACTAACTCCTCAGGCAAACAATTCCAGTACTTTATCACTCTTTCTGTGAAAAACTTTTTCCTAATATCCAACCTAAAATTCCCTTGGCTCAGCTTGAGAGTGTCCTTTCCTTCAGTTATTTGCTGCCTGGTAAAATATATCAATACTGTTTTGGAATATATTTCAGTACTATTTTTTCATTGAGCTTGTGGTGGTGGACTGACCTTGCCTGGTGGCCATCTCCCTGCCTCTCTCTCACTCTTCCTCCTCAGTAGGATACTGGGGAGAAAATAAGATGGCAAGGTTTGTAAATTGAGATAAAGAGAGGGATGTCCAGTTACTGTCATGGGCAAGGTTGATTTGATTTGGGGAAAATTTATTGCCAATTAAAATAGAGTTACATGGTGAGAAACAAAGACAAAATGTAAAGCCACTCTCCTTGCTTTCCCCCTCACCTTTTTTCCATGTTCAACTTTATTCGTCCATTTCTGGCTTTTCCATTTCCTCTTTGCTGAAGTAGGGCACTGCACCCCATCTCGACACTACACCCCATATAGAGCAGCTGCAGCTCAGGAGGGAAAAGTGAGGTAGTTTCTTCTTAAATTATGAGTCAGATTTGGCAAATGTTCTTACTGTGAAGCTTAGAGCCTAGAATCAATTATGGCAACGTGCAGCTGAAGAGCTCTGGGTAGTCTTGGGTTTGCTTAGGGGATGCAGAGTTGAAGGTTTTGGAGTTTGGCAGAAGAGATCAGTGATACTGCCTATGGCTCTGGGCAAGGGTCTTTTGGTGAGGTGACAGGAGAAATGCAGACCTTGGGACAAAAATGGTAAAAAGTGTGATTTATTGGAGAAAACAAGCCCCCTAGCTTGGTAGGAAATCTGGGGAAGCTAATGTGCTTGCAGATGGTCCTTCAATACGGTCATCCGAGTGCTTAGGTCTGTGGTTGGCAAAGCCCCAGCACCAGCTGGTGCTACAAGTCTTGGTCTGGACGTGGTCTTCTGCTGTCCCTGCTGCCAGCTGAGCTCTCACAGAAGGCACCCATCTCCACCCATGTACATGTATAGAGGGGATTGCAGGATATATGACCTAAAAGAGTTATTTGTGGGGTGGGCGAGGGAACAGAAACAGGTTGTTTCTCTGTTTCTTTAAGTCTATTATTTTGCAGAGTTACTCTGCCAAGAGAGCCGCAGCTGCATTTTCTATTAAGCAGAAATGACTCTGAGGTGAGGAAAACTTGGACCACGATAATACAGAGGCCAGCCTCTCTGAGACATGGGAAATGTGTGGGGATAGGACTTTGGCATGAGCCAAAGGAGATGTCATTACTGCTCATCAGCCTTTGTCTGCTCTGTTCTGTAGTCACTCACGTGCAGTTTTTCTAGTCACTGCGGTTGTGGGGTACCAACAAACTCTCTCTTGCTTATTTTCCTTAAATGTGTTTTGGTAGCTTAGTTCTTTGCAGCAGGTATTGATCATTGATTTTGTGCTTGTTGGCTCTTCTTCATTGCACCTTGAACATCTCAGTCTGCTGATAGTTTTTCGTTTTCTTTTCAGTATAATATTTGGGTTTCCTGGATGAGCCCTCTAAATATTTGTCTGCATGCTGTTACTCATATAAGCTGTAAAATAAATCTATATTTGGCTTCTCAACTTGCTTGGTTAGCTGAATTATGATTGTTACTTAGACTCTCAAACCATGCAGACAGAATTAAATAACTTAGTACAAAACAGTGTTTAGGTTGTTTTAGTTTTTTTTCTTAGGTTTTGTTTTGTTTTGTTTTTTAATTAGATTGGGTTGACTTTGGTTGGGTTTTATTTGAACCTTTGAGGAAGAAAGGGGCATTCTGTGTTTGAGGTTTTTTGAATAATGAATTGGTTTTTCTGTTGCTCCAATTTCTTTTTCTGTTAGGATTTTGCTGTTATGTTAGGTTTATCTATTTTGCAGCTATTCGTGTGCATTTCTTAGCTCAAAACCTCGCTACTGTCAATTTTGGTGGCTGTTTGGAAGAAATCTACTTTGTGATCTCCAAGTCTGCTCCAAAGTGTGTACTGAAGGACAGTCAGTGGGGACCATCACAAATTGCTTTCAGAAGTGTACTTCAGATCCAAGCTGAAACACTTAGGTAAACCCACTCTGAGAACTGAGAAACTCTGGCAACTGTGTAAGACAATCTATTCAGTCTTGCAAACTACAGATTTTCTTTCCACGCTCCTCACCTTCCTCTCTGTTGCCATTTTTTCCAGACTTTTTTTCCCTTAGAACTGATGTGAGTTAGAAGTTCAGAGAGTTTTCAGAAAAGCCAAGCCTCTGTTCATAAGCCTGAAAGGTCCATCACTGTTTTCCCAGGACTAATTTTAATTTTTTTAATCATGGTTTTAATAAAATTTTTGAAACGTTCAGCTTGTAGTGAGTCACTTTTAGTTCCAGAGTTCGCATGATGTGTATTTTGGCTCAGGATCTACACAAGTAACTGTCAGCAGTTTGAAAACTGGCCTGAACTTTTAAGTCTTGAAACTTGGTTGTCTAAAATTCTTGCTGTTTACCAGCTGCATTTATAGATAAAAGTTGTTCTATTCAGGTGACTGATTTAATGTGTTTAGCAGTGTGTGGCAGAAGACCGTTTTGGACTCTTTGTTTTTAGTAACCTTTATAGCAGAATTTCAGAGGACTGTAAGGAAGAGTATGTTGTGTTAATATTTTAAAAAGTGAATTGAATGTCTAATACCTGTAGCATGGTAGTTAAACGTAAGTCCCTTGTAGGATAATGGAATGGACATTGTGGGTTGACAAACTGAAAATTGCAGGCTTTTCTAAGTGGTGTATGCTGCAGTTTAATCAAGCAAGAACTTAGGGGTTCATAATGGTTTTTGCTTTTTAGGAGATAGAATTTACTGATCATCATGGGGTTTACAACTTCTGTAGAGCTAGAAGTTTACTTGTCCAGAGAAGTTTGTGTAACTTAATACTGACAGTAAGCACATGACTGACTGATTTGAAGCACAGTGATGAATTCTGTAGTAAAGTGGTCTTAAAATAATGCTGTCACAACTTAAAAAGCTCTGAGAAATATATAGTTCTTCTTTATTTTCATTGCTTTTAAGATCTAGTTCCATGTTTAAAGTTAATTCAGTGACTTCCTACCTTCATTTTAAAGCATGAGAGAGATCACATCCTCAGTACTTTTTGTCTTGGATTTAAGAAACTAAAAATGAAAGGATACTGTAGTATAGCAAAGAAGAGGGAAATCAGCATGTGCATTCTTATGATGTCCTGTATGCAAAGCTCAGGTATTAGAAGAGAGGTCAGACTGATGCTTTGCCTGATAGCAGAGACCAGGACATAGATTTTAATTTGAGTTAAATACCACGGAAGAGTGGAGCCTAGAATAACAGTTACGCGTGGATCTCAGATGAGAAAGACATTCTGTTACTGGAGGAATGGTCCTTCCTTGAAAAGGAATTAAAAAAATAAAAAGAGTAATTTCAAATATAAGATCCCTGGAATTATATAGAGTCCCCCTTATCTAATGGTTTAATGGATCATTTAAGAAATACCTTATCTTCTCTTTGTAAAATATAACAAAGCAAAGTAATTAAGGCTCCTATTTCCTGTAGAGAAAGGGTTATGGGTGCCTTTGAAATAACTTGACTTAATAATAACTTCTGAGAATAAGTGGAAGGCGCCACTGACATTCAATCTGCAATCAAAAAGGAGAAAAATACTAACCAGTGAATAACCAAAAACTTTAAGTACTTCAAGTGTTGAAATATTTCAGCATTGTTCTGTTTTTCCTTTAATTTTATCCATGTTAAATATGTTTTACCTTAGAATCACCCATTTTAGCTGCCACTTTTCTCTGCTGTAATTCTACTGGTTGGGTGTGTTAATAATATAAGAGGATTTTGTAATGTTTAGAATGCATAATAAAATATTATAATGGAATATGCACTTCTGCTAAAATCCAAGTATTGATATGTGAAAAGAAAAACTAATGTACTTTTACAGAAATGTGAACCATCTGAATTCTTTTGGGTGTCCTTCCTCTTTCAAAGGTAGACAAATGCACTGTGGGACAGGGTACAAATAGTTTTTAAAACCAGGCAACTGCCACATTACGTGTATTTAGAAAACTTCTAATTTATGTTCTGTTTTGCCTATGACTTTATTTTTAAATGCTGTTACACTATATCCTTTTACCTTTTGCCTGTATGTTCTGACTAGTACTGGTCTGTGTGGGGGTTCTAGCCGTAAATACTGCATAGAGATGTGAAAAGTGTGCTTGGATGACTCTCCTCAGTTTTCTTCATTTTATTCAAAACTCTCCTGTGTGGCTGTGTTCTGGTCAGTTTGTTTCCTTAGCAGGTAGAGACTGGCAAGCATATGGGAAATGTTGTGCCTTTTACAGAATGCATCTGCTTTTGATTTGCATGACCTGACAGTAGTGTGTGTGTTCTTGATTAGTTAACTTGATTAGCATCAGATAATTTTTTTTTTTCTAAGCCTGATGGGACCCCAGTGGCTGCAACCAGGCATCACACTCATTTCCCTGCTCAGACTGTAATTTCTGAGCAAGCTGCACATCTGAGTACCCTATGTACAGTGCAATTGCTAATACTCCTCAAGTTCTGTTGTGAGCTGCAGATGTGGAGAAATGCCAGCCTTCATTAGGGTTTAATTATGTCTGGGGAGCAGATTTCATGTGCGTTGCCTTGGAGCAGCTATTTCCAGTAACAGGAATTTGCTTGTGCTGAAAAAGTAGGTCTCAGTCAAGATCTTCCTCAGCTCAGAAATGAGTGATGTTGATATCCTCTCTGTTTGGATGAGTAACCCTTGTCTTGTCAGCTCTGGGGGGTGGCACTGCCTGTATATTGCTTTCAAACTGATGGAAGGCACAGAAATTGTTAATGTTAAAAACTAGGAAAAAGAATTTGGGGAGACTGGGGCAGGCAGTCTGGTGAGGCCAGTCAAATCCAGGTAGGTGCTGATCTAGCCACTCAGACCACTTCTGCTAATGAGTGGCTTGTGGTGCAACTGCTTTAGTGCTGACAAGTAGCCACAGCATTTCAGAAAGGTTTTAACAGTGGAAGATGTGCTTGAGAGTTTTTTACCTCTTCCCTAAGGACTATGCTTGGAAGTAAATACATGGCATCTTCCCATACGGTTTTGGAGATGACTGTGGGGCTTGTCTGTGTGGTAGGGCACTGTAACACAGCTGCCAATTCGTGAGAAAATACAAGTGGCAGATCAGTTTTCTTTTGAGCCTTTGGAAACTTGTGAGCTGGACTGTGTAGCTTTGATTTTCTTTTTTTATATGGACTGAATCAGCAGCTTCTGCTTGAAATAGAAGTAGTAAAATGATCTGCAAGTGTTAGTAGAAGTTGATGGTCAGAGATGAGATTGGGCTTATTATGTGGGCTAAAATGGTAACAGAAAATAGAGTAGAAGAGAAGGCTTGTCCATGTAGGGAGGAGGAAAAAGTTAATTTTAATCTCCTGTAACCTACATCCATGCATTCCTGTTTCTTCCTCCTTTGCATCTGTTATTTTGTACTTCTACTTTCTACTTTCATACTTCTTGTTTCTTGTGAGGTGTTTTTTCTCCTGCTATATACCTACAAGTATAGCTCGAAGACTGAATCTGTTGAAGTAGCATTTAATTCCAGGAATATTGCAGTTTGAAACCATTAAGGTTTGCCTTCCTTTTTTTTTGTTTGTTGTTTTGTTTTTGTTACTTTGTGTTGTGACTATAATATTTAAATGGCGTACCTTTGTTGGTGGGATTTCACTGTACCTTTATGAGTTCTTGCTAGCCCACAGCACTTAACATGCTCTTACTTAATTTCTATGAATGGAAGCAGATACCTGATGTCTTGCTGTCACTCAGGAAGAAGTAGTAAGAGACAAACTTGCTAGTACTTAAAACCTCTTTCTCAATAATGCAGTCCAGATATATATCAGGTCCTTTAAAAGCTTATTGTATTGTATTGTAGATAGAAAATATTAGCTCAGTTGTTCTGATTGGTGAGTACTTGCATGCTCATGACCAAATACTTGGGTGTTTTAGCTACCTCATCTCTCTGTCTGGCTCATACTTCCCCCCTCTGGATAATACCTCCACATCCTACATATTGTCTTTGACAATTACTTTCTCAGAGAAAGGCTTGGAAAAGTCATTGTCAAAGATACATGTAGTAAAGTGCAAGTCTAATAAAAATTAAAATTAAAATAATAGCTGTCTATTTTGAGGTGTTTCCTTTTCCTAGTATAAAAATAGGGTGGAGGGCTAGGGTTGGGGGACTGTAATCCAGTGTTTTTGGTAACTATGTGTTACAGTTTCCAGGCAGTGGTATATTTTTCAGTACATGAAAGGCAAGCAAGTTCTGTATCCT
The DNA here is from genome assembly GCA_018697195.1 of Certhia americana. NCBI lineage: Eukaryota > Metazoa > Chordata > Aves > Passeriformes > Certhiidae > Certhia > Certhia americana. The sequence goes on from CM031878.1 coordinate 60,132,579, forward strand.
GTCTATCCCAGTTTTCATGCATAATTTAGGTATAGCTCCTTTGGAACTTGTGAAATAAAATTAATTAAAGGAGGATCAAATATTTTAATTCTATGCTGTCTGAACCGTGACTGCTATTCATGAGGAAATATTCTTAGCTTGAAACTCTCAAGTAATAATAAGTCTCTCAGAGCAAATTAGTTTTTTGTTTGAGTGGCAGAAGTTATCAGGGGTTCTGGACACTATTTCTGTACCCTTTCCATGAGTTGAAACAGTGTTCTGTGACTCAGCTGAAGTAGCTGATCAGGCTGACAAACTGGCGATCTGGACTCCACTGTCTTTTGTTTAGCTTGGTATTCCTTAAAGCTGTGTATTTGCTGAAAAGCTTTCTATCACATTCTAGCAAACCCTTCATCTTTTCTTGAAGTGGTCTCAGCACCATCCAAGTGTTTCTGTGTACCTGACACAACGTGTGGATTGATTGCAAAAAAGAATTCAAAGAGCTAGAATTCAAGACACTTGAAAATTTTGCTTCCTGTAACAAAATTGATGTTTTGAGGAGGGAAAGTTGAGGGGGAATTCAATGAATCCTCAGTCTTGCTTTTATCCATGACAGTTGTATCAAGACTGTGCAACACTGGCCTAGAATGCAGCTGAGTAAGACTGTTACATCTAGAAAGGTTTGATCAAGTCTTTATGTGTAGCCAGAGGAAAATCCAAGGGTTCTTGGGACATAAGTGTTCTTACTCTGTAAATAAGGCTTGGGACCTTCTTATTCACCTTGAAGGTAGCCATGTCCTCCAGTCTACTGGGTCATATAATTTGATTGTATCTGCATTTATTTATATTGCACTATTAAAAACTCTTAAGGGGATGGGAAGGGTATTGGGCTTGCTGGACTGATTTCTTTTTCCTTTTGGTAGGTTAGATCTAATCCCTCTTAGTTCAAATAGAAAAAATATTCTTCATTGCTATAAAAATGTCACTAGTGTAAAGATAATTTGAATTCAGGATTCATCATTAGGGAGTCAGCATTTTCTGCTATATTCTTTGGGACAGTTCTGCCCTTTTACGCAGAGGAGAAGTAATGGTAAATTACAAACAGTCATGAACTTCGATTTGGTATAGATGCACTTTTCATAGTTGTACTTCTAAGAGCGATTAGTTTGACATTATGATACTGATTTTAAATGCTGTGATACCCTGTCACTGCTTACATACTATTTAAATTTTTTATTCTTCTTTGAAAATTGATTTTCTTTGTAGCAATGATTTGAATACCGGAATAATAATTTCAGCATTCAAAGTTTTAAATTATCTGTCTGCTAATTAAAGATGCAAGACCTAATACCTAGGAGTAAACCCAGCAGTAATGTGTCAGAAAATGACACCAGAGTGAAAGAGAACCCCAAATTTCCTTGGTTTAGCTGTTAATAGGACTATTATTTAGGAAGCTTAATCATTTTGGTGGTGACAGTAGTTTTATTCCCTCAACCAGTTATGATCTGGGATTTACGTTGTATCTTTTAAAGTGTTTTTGGTCGTGTGTGTCTAAATCGTTGCACTTCACTGCAGAGGTTGCCTGTGGTTCATTGTCAAGATTTTTCTCTAGTGCTTTTGGTTAATCTCGTCTGTTTGGGCCATAGTATCTATTAACCTTCATCTGGCTTCCATCTGTGTCTTGCCTCTGTTTCTTGTGCAGGCAGTACTTCGGTGTTAGCTGGTGAGAAGGATCTGTTCTTTTTCTAATCAGAGCACTCCCCATCTCCAGTACCCTAAAGTATTTATGAGATCTGGTCTGTCTGCACTGAAGATTACTGAATGGTTTTTCTTGCTCAGGAGTATATTTTAGCTTTGAAAAAGATGTGAATTGGAAGGGGAAAAAGTGTAATGTGTTTTGAGTGCTCTTAATGCTGCTAATTCTAAGTCTTTCTTCAATTAACAAAAGCTGTGAGTTCTTGCATGCAGAACAATGTTGTGCATGCAGCTTTTTTGCTTTACAGTTACTGTAAGTGTTCACAGTTTTGCAGCCTCATTATTATGAACCAGTATGTGTGTGTGTGCGTGTGGTGGGTTGTTAATGTCATTTTCCAGGTGCTGCTTTTGCTGACTGGCAAGAAATATAAGTTTCACAGGTTTTTTATGTAAAGCTGTTTTGGATGAGCTTACTTAGCACATGGCAGCAGACGCAATGAGGTTTCTCAAGCAGGTTGCTGTTCAGAAAAGAGAGTTACCTAATACAGGAGGAGAACTCCTTCAAAGTGGACATTGTATATGCTGATAAATTTTCAGAAATTTCCTACCATTCAAAGGAAAAAAAAATTAAGGTGATTCTCAAAAGTCATCTGTTTGCTAAAAGACTGTGTTGGTTTTTTGAGAGGTAGCTTGTTTTCGTATGTTCTGTTGAGATCTGTACAAGTGAACCAAAAATTGGTGTATTGCTGAAATTAGGAAAAACAGAGGTGCTTTCTGAAATTCCTCAGACAGTGTGCCAAGAAGACTTCCACTTGAAGTGGGATGCCTTTGAAAATTCAGTCTGAGGCCTCTGTATTCTTAGTATCATTTGGAGTAATGTGTACTAATGTTAAAAGAATAGCAGTTTTTCATGGAAGGCTTGGGTACATGTGGCTGAAGTATTTTAAGGAAGACAAAACTGTTTTTCTCTCACACTCAACTGCAGAATAAGAGGAGACAGTTTATGCCTCTTATAAATGCGATAATTACAAAAAAATAAGATGTATGTAAAAAAATAGATTTGTGTAAATACCCCTCATGACGATACAGGCTGGGTCTGGTGGGGAGAAGTAGCAGATCTGGGACAAGGCCCAGACAGCAAAATAAGGGTCAGCAGCACCTGGGGCAGTGTGAGACAGACATGATCCTGAGAGCCATCCCCTCTGCTCAGAGTCTGCCACGAACCCACCTGGGTACTGCCTCCTTTTTGAGTCCCTGAGACAGGGATAATACTGGTGGGAAATGATGGGAAGTCACAAGAGACACAGGAGAGGCTGCAGGACCAGGGCTGCTTCAGCTGAGGGGAGGGATAGCTTCCATGTCAAAAGCCCACGGGGTGGGGGAGATGGCAGCCAGGCTCCTAACAGTAGTGTGTGATGGGAGGGAGGGTTAGTGGCAGCTGAGACTTGCTGAAACAGGGGAAATTGAAACTGACTAGAAGAAAGAAACATATTTACTGCAAGAAAAATGTCCAGCACTGGTGTTGGGGCCCAGACAAGCTGTTGACATCACCAGTCTTGGAGGTTATCAAGCTGCAGCTGGATAAGGCTGTGAGAAACCTGGTCTTAGCTCAGAGTTGGCTGTGCTTTGGGCAGCGTTGGACTGAAGACCTCCTGTGATCCCTTCCTGAATTATGCTGTTATCCTTTATGTGACAGAAAAATGCATTTGTGTGTGTGTGTATGTGTGTGTAGCCTTGGTCCCGTGTGGCACACACTTTGTTTTGAGACAGTAGCTATAGTATACAGACATACCCAGAGTGTGAGCTTTTATTCAAGTCAACATTATACTGTGGAAATACGATACATAATGCTCTTACAAAATAAACTCTTCAAGTAATATTTATTATAATAATAATAGTAATAATAATAATTGTTTCCTGTCTGTCTGTCTGCATATACAAGAAATCAAAAAATTACTCATCTGGACTTGGGTAAGAAATAACAAACCAAATTGGAGTCTGAACACTCACACTTTCACCTTTTCTTACTGCGTATCTTTTCCTGAGTAGAACTTGGCAGGCATGTTGTGGTCTTGCTCTGAGATGATAGTCTGGTGATGGTAGATGGTGTTTTAAAATAGTAGAGAAAAATTCTTAAGCTTCCAACTTTATGTTGCTTAAGGAATGTATGGATATATTAATTTTTTTCTTCTTACAGACAGGAAGGTAGTTTAACCTTCAGCAAAGAGTCAGTTGCAGTAGTAATCAACCTCTAATTTCTCTATTGTGGAGACAGATTCATCCATCAAGTCCTGTGTGCAAAGCTAAGAACGCTTACAGAGCACTTTCCCAAATGTTTGATTACCAGAGCACAGCTGCTGTTCTGGGTAATTAATATGAGACTATAATATCATTCAGATGGGTGCTGTGTCTATATTTCCAAGGTCGGATAACCTCTTTTGCTTATATTCTCTTTTGTCTGTGGCATTTTATGTAGGTTATTGATTTTTGTTTGGTTGCAGGAAATAAAGTGCTTTTTGCAGGTCTGATGGGAAAGATCAGCCAGACCTTGTATTTGCTTGAAGAAAGTGCTGCTAAGGATAAATAATAAGTGGGGTTTAGTAGTCTTCCAGCTACCATGTATAAACAGGGATTTAGTAACTTCTAAGCCCCAGTCTTAATGGATATTCTTTAATTCACTCTCCTAAAGACTGATTGTTAAACAGTAAAATAAATGTTCTTGACTCAGAAGCTTACTTTTTGTTGAAGGTTACTGGGACTGAGGTGACATAAGGACAGTCATTCAGTTCAGATTTCTATGTCAACTTATTTTGAAACAACTAAGAATTTTTTCTAGAGTTCAAAATAAATAATAAGTTACTGTTTTCAAAATTAAAAACTTGAATTTAATTTACAGAAGGAAAGGCAAAGAGAAGAGTGTTTTTCAGTAAAAAGCTTTTGTAAAGCTTAACATTTCTTCCTCATCCCTTTAAAATATGCAAGCTTGAAGGTTTTGGGATATTAGTAGTTGAAACCAAGCTGAGAGAATTCTTTAAAGGAGAAAAATTTCATGTGTGGAACTTTGGAAGCTCTAACTTTGTCAAAGGAAAACAATAGGTCTCCCAGCTGCTATTCAGCCATATTTTGTTTGGTTTTTAATCTCTCTAAGACAAGATGCTGTCTGTCCATAAAACTCATTATGTTGCAAGCATATATTAAGACTTCTAAAACAGGATAACATATTTTCAACAAGTAGTAAATACTTTGTCATAAAATTACGGTATTTAATATCTTATTTGACTTGAGTAATCTTCATGTAGCTGATTTTTTGTCTTCTTTTCTAAAACCATAATTAAGTTAAAGATGTATCAGGATGCATGTGATAAAATTTCAGAAAGTGGATCATTATCCTGTGTTTATCTGCAACTTCATTTCTTTTGACTAGCATTACCCTTTTTCTGTGGGTGACCAGTGACACTGAGCTACAAGTCAGGGGCTAATTGAACACAACAAACTTAAGGTAGATTTTTTAACCAGCCCTCTATTTTAACCTAATTCTGTCTATGCGAAAAAGAGTGGAAATTTTATAACAGACTTAAGGAGAGTAGGCCATATTAAAGAGCTGTCCCAGCCTGACCACTCACGAGACTCTGACAGTCACACTTTCTACCACCAGAGACTGTCACTGCTGGGAGGGAAGCCGCCTTCATGTGGCCACTCCAGTGACCTGATGGGTCCCCAGCTGACTCCCACACATTCTCACAGGATCAGCCTTGTTTCCTGGACTGTTTGACTCCAGGTTTTGCTTGGCAGAGGGTTGTCTCTGCTTGGATGTGTCTTTCCATAAAGCCATTTATTCATGGTGCGGTAACACAGGAGCAGCTCAAGCTTTGAGCCTCCAAGGAGGGATCCTGAACAGAGGAACCCCTGGTCTCCTATCCCCTCACAGTCCAACTGTGCCAAGGTCTCACTTTCCCTCTCGAGTCTTTGGCTATGGCCATGTCTCAGTGTCCATCCTGTCCATCCACCTTGCCAGCTCCAGCAACTTCATGTCCTGTATTATGCAAAGAGTTAGCATTTCCCGGCCTCTTGCCTGGGGCCTCCCACACAGAGCTCAGTCTGCAGCTCACACTGCACTGAATGTATTCCTCTGCTGTAATACTCCTTGGGGAGGACTTCTCAAAGAGCTGTTGCATCTTGGCATCCTCACTCTTTTTGCGGGATAAAGTGGAAAGCTGTCCAGTATTGTTTTTCTTTTTTTCTTATCATATGCTGCATAGGGGGAGAGTGTTTGGTTTATAATTTTGGTGCACACCAGCATATACACCTGTATTCTGCCCATTCTTTCCTAATGTCTTGGAAATCGTAGCTGGAAAAGACCTTACCTTGTCACTGAAGCCTTACTAACATACCTTCATTAGCTGAAAAAAAAAAAAAACTGAGTTTTTTCATAGTTATTTTGAAAAGCGATTAGTTTGTGTACAACATCCTTATAGGTCCACTTAATAATGATTTACTAGCTATTACTTTACTACTGTAATTTTTTTTAAGGATTGCTTTGTTTAAAGGGCTAAAATATGAGATGTAACAAAACCAAGGAGTGTTCACTGAGCTGGAAGCTGCACCCTCTTGATTTCCTGTGGAAGTATAGTGCAAGTGACTCACACCTTGGCTTGCCTGCCTGTCAACTTTTCTAATAGAGAGCAACTGAAATTGCTGTTGCTTTCTCATCAAGGGAAGTTATTCCTGCTGCTCTTCTGCACAGAGCTCATTTAGTCAGCAAAGTTCCACCTGAGCCTCTTTCCCTCAGTCCTTTTGATCCAAGTTCTATTTCACATTCAAATTAATTTTTTTAGTTGGCAACTGACACATGTTTTTATAGGTCTTTCAAGTTAGCAGTCTTTCAATAGGTACCTTTTCTTTTAGTACTTATCAGTAAGTCATAAGCTGGAGCTGTATTTTATTTATGGATATGTGGCTTGATTTAGGTGCCTAAAGGATGTTACATGTCCTCTCTATGACACTGCATCTTCAAAACATAGGGTAAGGTTCCAAATAGCTGAAGCTGTTTTATAAAAATAAAACCTTATGTGCTAGGTAGGCCTTCTTCTGTTCACTGCAATTTTTTATTATTGGCAGACCTCTCTCTAGTACTATTATAACCTTCTGAGATTTTGTACTCAAAGTTAGCAAGGCTGAGTTGCCCCACTAGTCTCAATGTGGCCATGGTTATGAATGTTAGTAATGTCTTCTCCATGTTTTACAAAAGAAGCTGTCTTAACCGATTATTGGTAGATTCCAGAAAGATAACTGTGGTGCATGTAGTTGTCTGCTTCTCTAGGGAGAAGAAACAGGTGCTTCAGATGTACTGCACCCTGAGAGTGCACTTTTAATTTCTACTGGTTTTTTAAAAGTGCATAGGGTGACTAGTTCACCTGAAGATATACTGAAGATGTATTGAATGCTTACTGTCATGTATCTAAGCAACTGCAGACTCCTGTGACAGGACTAAATCTGGTGTTTTGCATCACGGCATCCTTCCTTTGCTCCAAGTTAGGGATCTGTGGGGTGAGTTTGCTGTAGAGCAAAGGTGAAATATTTTTGTCATCTCTGCCATGGTTCAGCTCCTGGCAAAAACTAGCTTTTCTAATGTGCCAGCATCATTGCAGTGCCGCTGCAGTGCATACGGGCATCTCCAGAGGGTTGTTTGGAAATGATACTTCGACAAAGAATTTATCCATGTAAGGGAGAGGTGCAGTCCCCAAGGGTGTTATTGTTGATTGCTGCTGTTGGAGATCATTTGCATGGGAGATCATACTGTTGTGCTGTCTGTTACCTGACTGCAGAGCTGAGTCAAATGTTTGTCTGCTAGGAAAGAAGGGTGCGTTTTGTTGCTTCTCTTTATTAACTCCACTGTTTTATTTGAAGTAATGTCAGAGTTGTTTTTTTTTAATTTATTCTCAGCTGTGATCGACAAAATGTCAGCAGAATAAGTGACCTACTCTCCAAAACTTGCCATGAACCATTTGGTTGGACCACCTGAGGGGGAGATCAGTGAAGAGCCAGTGAGTGAGTCAGTGGAGGCTGACCTGGAGCACTCAGAGGTCGAAGAGGAGCAGAGGTATGTGGCTCGTTACCCGAGGCACACCAACAGCAGCCACGTGGGCCTGTCTGGGCAGGAGGAGGAAGGCATGTTAGCTCGGTCAGCCAGCACTGAGAGTGGTTTCCACAATCACACGGATACTGCAGAAGGGGATGTGATAGCCACAGTGGAGGACAGTTACGACATCGAGAGAGTGCAGGAAAATGAGGATGAGAGTGCATATGCAGTGCAGTATAGGCCTGAGTCCGAGGAGTACACAGAGAATGCAGAGGCTGAGCATGGCGAGGCCATTCATAACCGAACATTGCCCAATCACTTACATTTCCATTCCATCGAGCACGAGGAAGCCATGAATGCAGCCTACTCGGGTTATGTCTACACACATCGCCTCTTCCACCGAGGAGAGGACGAGCAGTATGCTGAGGCTTATGCTGACTATGGACTGCAGGAGCATGTGTATGAGGAAATAGGAGACACACCAGATCTTGATGTTAGGGAGGGCATCCAGCAGTATGAGCGGGAGAGGGAGGAAGCTGACAATTACCGCAAGGAGGCACTTGGTGCCCGCCTTCACCATTACGATGAACGGTCTGACGGAGAGTCTGATAGCCCTGAAAAGGAAGCAGAGTTTGCACCCTACCCAAGAATGGATAGTTATGAACAAGAGGAGGACATTGACCAGATTGTAGCAGAGGTGAAGCAGAGCATGAGCTCCCAGAGCTTAGACAAGGCAGCTGAAGACATGCCAGAGTCTGAGCAGAGTCTGGAGCATGGTCAGGCTCTTGTCAGTGGTGGGCATGAAAGTAATGGCCAGCTCACATCTGGTTCTCGAGTTACATCCGGCTCGGGAGAATCTGTGCAGAGGTACAGCAAGGAAAAAAGAGATGCAATTTCACTGGCCATCAAGGATATTAAAGAGGCTATTGAAGAAGTGAAGACGAGGACCATCCGTTCTCCTTACACCCCTGATGAACCTAAGGAGCCTATCTGGGTGATGCGGCAGGACATCAGTCCATCCAGGGATTCTGACGACCAGAGGCCACTAGATGGAGATGTGAGTACACAAAGCTATCACCTCTAAGGTTATCTGCATTTAATTCCTTTTAAGTGTGTCGTACATATCAATGAAGGAGGGTGCATTATATTCTTGTTCTGTGTCACTTCTTGAAAAAGTGCTTTGTTTTAAATTTGTACTTCGGAGAGCATTAGAGAAGTAAACATGTATTATCAAATTGCCAGATTTTTCTTTATTTAATACTGCTGACCCCAGGTATGCTGTACAAGAATTCATCACATTAAATGTCTTTTCTGAAACAAATGCTGTTATATTTTTTGCTGCCATAATATATTTTAGAATAGTGACCAAACAGTTTTCTACTGTCTATCTTTGTGTTCATTTGTTAACTCTTAAGTTTCTATGTTTCATGTTCAGTCACATAATAGTCCCAACAGTTCTGTCCAAAATCTGCTAATACTCTTTATGATGGCGTCATAGATCAGATTCATATTCTAGAAAAGTTTCATGTCAACTTGCAGTCTCTAGAAATATTTTGTGAACCTCAGTGTATTACATTATCACTGTAAAGTGTATTTACAGCAACCTGAGTATTGTAGGCAGTTGTTCAGATTTAAGAATTGGCATTTCTGAAATTGTGTACTTCTGGCATGAAGTTTAACTTGGATCAGGATTGTCTACCAGGTTGTGGTTCCAGCTATCTTTAAGGTAGTATTTACTTCAAGTTTTATGAGTTTTCTGAATTATTTTATAAAATAAACTCATAAGTAACTATTAAATGGGTACTTTTTATACCTGATATGAAAAGAGCTGGTAGGCTAAATTTACTGACCAAAAATTATCTATTACATGTCCTTATTACGTCAAGGGCAAGTACCTGCAAACATTGCTCCATTCCTCTTTATTGCTGTGGAATGATTTTTGTGACCTTTTGTTAGGTTTTTTATTTTTGTTGTTTTATGTTTGGTTTGGCTTTTTTTTTTGTTGTTTCTGTTTTTGTTTTTTGTGGAAGCATAAGTAGAACTTCTTGTGCGTTGTTTTGGTATTTTAGGCTGAATTATTGGAACATCCTAGGAATGCATGAGAATTAGACACCTCAGTTACTGCAAAGCAGATTCAGATGTTGAAAAAAGATCACATGCCAGGTAGATCTGCGACAGGCTTCTGATTCATTTATCCATCTTCAAAATCAGGAAGGCTAGTATTCTACAAATGGGAAGAATTTTTTGGAACGTGGTTTTTGGGGTGCTGGAAAAACATGCAAGCTGATTGTGACATATAGCTTCCAGATTTTATTTTTCCTGCAAAACTGTTGGAAGCATAGTGATGAGTGTGTTGTGGGTTTTTTCTTGATTCTTAATATTAATCTTAAGAAAACCTAATTGAACTTTAAAAAAGCCCAAATAAACAACTATATTGCAAAATTTACTTCTACAAACATTTTAAAAACTGTCTGTTACAGAGTTGATTTGCAGTCATATGAGGGAAGAAATCTTCCCAGATTGTTTTGTGTGGGAAACCTTATTTTTAACTCAACTTTGGAAATTTACAAAACTAAACTTATTTCTGTCCCCATTTCCAAATAGATCACGTTACTCTTTTTCTGTACATTTTGTTTACCATATTGTCTGTAAATGCTGTTATTGCTTGGAGGATCAAAGGAACTTCCAGTTGCTTCCTAACTGATTGGCATTAGGTACTACGATGGTCTTGGTGACATTAGGTTGAGGATCCTGAGAGTACCGTGTTCTTCCTGAAGGTGCTTCATCTGCTTTCCAAAATCCAGGTGCACCCTGCAGAACTGAACTTTTCTGAGATGTGCTGATATGACTCAGCCTGGTATGTTCACATAGTGAACAAAACAGGTGTTTTTATTTTTTATTAACATCTCTGCATTCATGAGATGTTAAAGTACATAGAGGTTCCCATTTTTACCAGAAATTTAATTTCTCATTCAATATTTTTCAGACCATGTCAGATAAGAACCTGAGTGAAATTTTCAGGGCTGGCTGAAATCAAAACATTGATTTATATTGACAGTTAGTATAGCTCAGTGAAGAGTAGTTGTAGATGTACAGGAGTCTGTGTTCTTGTAAGGAAGAAGAAAATTGCACAAATAATTTAAAAGATCTCTGGCAGATTGAGGAGAAGATTTATTGTAGAGGGGACTTGGGACTGAGTAGGAATTTTGGTTTTCCCTGAAGAGTTATGTGTTTGTTTAACTGGATTCTTTAATTTAGAAGGCAACTCAAAAACTGTCTGCTTTCTTTAAAGAAGCATTCCTAGAATTGCTTAGGTGTAAATTCGACAAGAATAGCTTGTGTTGACTAAGTGACTGTAAGTGGTTGACGTAATAAAAATATAGTTGAAGCTCATTCAATCTAATTGTAAATTGTTCTTCTGTCTCCCTCGAGGAAAAGGTAGGATTTCAGATGGGGGCTTTTCAGTGTAACCAGTATATGCCAGAGATCTTTTTCAGTCTGATTTGTAGCATTGACCTGAAGTATGAGTGTTTTTACCTTCAGGCAGACACCATTTTCTTGCCCCGGAAGTATCAAAATGCTGCAGATAAATAATGCAAACTGGGTGCTTTTTTTGCCTTCGGTTATTTTGCAGGTCTACTTTGAAAATTATCATCAAGTTGTTTTTTAGCAAAACAATTTTCTTTTAGAGATAGACCTTACCTGAATTTTTTTCTAATAATATTGTGTTCTTAATCATGTGATATTTAAACTTGTAAGACTTCATTTAGATGCAAACAAAAGTCACTTTTTATTTAGCTAGAAGCTGTCCACTGGAGATCACTGTAGCCAGAAGAATGATTTGTGGTTGAGACTCATTAAATACAACATCCTCCTTTGCCTTTTTTCCCAAGAAGGTGACTGCTACTCCCTAGTGCTGAGCATTTGGGTAATAGATCCACAGCAGAATTCTTGGTAGGATGCCATTTGGAGGTGTCCAGAGACTAATTTAAAGAGCTACCAATTCAGAAGTAATCAGCTAACCTGTAGCTAGGTGTAGTTTGGGGCTGTTAGGAAAGACATGCAATGACTGACAGTAAAAATTATATGGATCACTGCATCTATGTGTATTTTAGATGTCCTGATTCTGGTGTTACTCACAGATTAATCTACCAGGATTATCAGTCATTTCTGAGTATTTCTTCTCAAAAGAAATGTTTAGTAAGGTGTATGAGAAAAGTAGCTTGCTCACTGCCCATGGACGATCCTGTTGTAATAAGTCCTGAGGTAGGAGGCAGGTAAATAAATAAATAAATAGTTTAAAGAGGCACCTGTTTAATATTTAACAATGGAGAATATTAGCTGCCATGTGCCTTGTGCACCCTGGTTTAATGATGCATGCTTTCACTTGAATGGTGATCTGGACAGTGAGTTTGTGGGGAAGGTGTTGTACTTGTGTATTTGATAAAAGCTGAAAAACCCTCAGTGTCTTTTGAATAAAGGCAGTAAGAGTGTTTTTTTGACATTTGCCACACAAATGAGATGTGTACAATTGACATGTATTTCCAAAGTCTGTTTATCAGAAACCTTTCAAACCAAAGCAGATCATAATTTGGATATGGCCTCGTGAGGATCCTATTTTCAAATACAATAGCAGTTACAGCTGCAAGAAGTGTGGCATCAAGAAACTGACCCTTGAGGGAGAAGGCTGTGGAACTGCATTGTTGATTCTTGTGGAACAAGATTGTGTTTTCTGAGTGTGAAATGGAGAGATTTTGTTCACCCATAAAATCATGGAATCATGGAATAGTTTGCGTCGAAAAGGCCCTTAAAATTAAATTTATTCCAACCCACCTGCCATAGGAAGGGACACCTTTCACTAGACCAGGTTGCTCACAGCCCCATCCAGCCTGGTCAAACACTTCCAGGGATGAGGCAACCACATCTGTGACCAACCTGTTCCAGTGCCTCACCACCTTCACAGTAAAGAATTTCTTTGTGATATCTAATCTCTACCTGTCCTCTTTCAGTTTGAAGCTATTCCTATTTGTCCTGCCACTACATGCTCTTGCATACAGTCTCTCTCCAGCTTTCATTTAGGCACCTTTCAGGCACTGGAAGGCTGCAGTTAGGTCACCCAGGTCCTTCTCTTTTACAGGCTGAACAATCCTAATTCCCTCAGCCTTTCCATCATACTGAATGAAGTTTGTAGCTGGAGCTATGAAAAAACTTAAGCATAGACTTCGTAGTACACCTGTACCTGAGAGCAGTGGAGCAGGAGACCCGTTAGGAAAATACATTCTAGGTCCACACAGTTACCTCACTGGAAGGGTAGGCCTATATCCCGTTTAGGTAGTTCATACTCACCATTCTTGTAAGATTCTCCACAGGAAACCTGCTGTGAATGTGCCTAGCCAAGCATAGAAATTGTGGTGTTTGAAGGTCTAACCAGAAGATATGCAGTGCATGGATCTGGATTTGAAGATAAATGTTCATCCACATGTTCAAGTGGAAAGGACTGCAGTTTCGTGTAGTATATAATTCAAAATGCAATGAAATGTTCTGGTGTTTAAAATACTTGGAAGAAAATTATCTTTGTTACAGAGCTTTGAGAAGAGTAGCTTGCTTAGTTGTGGAAATGCAGAAAACTACTGAGAAAAGCAATGAAGGGCTCAAAAAGTCAAGTAGAATTTTTGGAGCTATGAATTAAACTGAATAGAAGCAGGCTGTCTGCTTCAACTCTGCCATAATCAGAAGAAAACAATGGTTTGGAGGTAGAAATCATCCATTTAAGAACCAATTACCATGACTTTTTCCTGAGGTCTGTTCACTTATAGATCTGAAAGCCAAGGCTTTCAGGACATGATTTGTTTCTTCATGCTAAGACTTTGGTTTTGCAAAGCCTTGTCACTGGGGTTGATCATCTCTGTTCCTCTGCAGACATTTGAGATGGTGGCATGTTAGAATAAACCCTAATATAAAGTAAAAATCATGTATATGGGCAGTTTAGATCTAGAAGTAGAAATTCAGAGCTGAAGACAAGTCTTCCAGGTGGAACAGAACTGAGCTGCATTATTTTGCTTCTCTGTTGGTTTTGGTTATGTATATTTTATTTCAACCTTGCATTCTCAGTTGCAGGATTTTCTCAATTTTGATACCTCTGTTTCATGGAGATGAATTTACTTCACTTTTTCCACAGCAGGAGTAATGTATTATTAAAAGGCAATAGAGAAGTCTTTTAAATAATTAAGCAGGATTCAGTAATAAATGAACTAAGGGAGAGAAGAGAGAAAGGAAACAATTGAAATAAAGATGAGTTCTTATTGGCAATATATTGAGTTTTTTTCTGAGCAGATCTTTTAAAAATGTTGGTTGAGCACACAAACTGTAGGTCAGCTTTCCATCATTTATGAGAGACCCAGACTTATGTTTATGCAGGAAAAAAAGCCCCAAATCAAAAATCATTAAAGAACCACAGCAAACAAAAACAAAATGCATTTTATTTATTAATCACACAGAAGAAAGCTTAAATTTAGCAATTAGTTTGCTTGCAGGCAAATACTTCCAGATGAGTTACTAGCTTTTAAATTATGGTGAGCACTGGATACGGAACCCCTTGAATAGTGTTTTGTTTGATTACATTTTTTAATTATAGAAAGATGAAAGTAGCTTGATTTTTCTGTGCTGTTAAAAACTAAATCATCACTTGCTATAGTTAAAATCTTCTGCATATACAGGAGGAATCCACAGTGATTTTTTTCAGACTGATACATAAAACTGCACTGGAAGGTGAAGTGGAGGTATGGCAAAGGAAGTCCATACACAGAGAAGCAGCCAGCACTGGGTCAGATCTCTCAAATGGGATTGTTTTTCATTTTCTGGATGGTGGCCACTGTCAGGAGGCTCTGTATTTGCTGGACATCATCACCTGGATCAGGGGAAATTCCGTAAACCAAGACTTCCCAAACTTCATTTGTTCTTAGAGTTGGTCTGTGATCCTATGTGATCACTCCAGCATGTATGATCCATTGTTATTTACCTTAAGCTACGTACAAAACACCTGCTTTGTTAAATGTGTACCTAAAACTGTTGTACATGGTGTTACCTGCATAGTCAGGAATAATTTCTGTTGACTACCAGCAAGTGTCCTACCCATAAGCAAATTGGTCGTTTCTGTGGCAGCAACTGCCTGAGTCAGCTGCTGGATCAGTCAGAGTCCTGACCCAACAGCTGCCTGTTTGCAGAGCCCCTCACTTCAGATGCTAACTACCCAGGGTGGTAATTAGAATGATAAATTACCAGTTTTTTTGGGCACAGGAAGAGCCTATTGGGGGAATCTCTTTAGGCTGCCTGAAATTCCTGTATAGAGAGGTCCTATAGTAGGTAATCAGATGTGTTGTTCTGAATGAGCAGTTCAGCCAGTAACCTTGTCTCAGGTCACCTTGTCCTGTTGTGTATGCACAGTCTGACAGGGGGCAGGTCCTGGATCACCCAGCAAACTGATGGGTAAGTGCACAGCATACGTGCAGAGGCAGCTATACCAGAACTACAGTACAAAGTTAAGTTTCATCTATATGTCAAAATTACAAATTGAATTGTTTAGGTTGTGCCACAGTATGCAAGGATGTGTGAAGTGCTAAGTTGTTACTGATTCGTGGAAAAACACCTTGTCTCTCTATAATTTTTTTTGGAGCCCACCATTTTTAGCACTATACTTAAATTTTCAACAAAGACAAACAATAATCATTAGCTTTTAGCTTCATTCTTTATGGGTTTTTATGCCAACTAAAACCTCTGGTCTCAGTCTATATTTTAGTGAACAGAATTTGAGCTGTACAGATGACAGAGGACACTGCTGTCACATAGTTGTCCTAAAATGGGAGATTTACTGCCACAGTTCTCCTAATAAAGGCTGTTCTTGTGGTAGAATGCATCTGACTATACTTGCATGTTGGACCTGAAGATTCCATAGTGCTTTGACCTTTTCCTAATGTATATGGGTTCTTTTCAGAATGCCATCTCTAAAAGTAAAAAATAATAAAAAAATTTAAAGTTGTGCTTATCCAGTTGTCTCCTGAGCTAATGTACAAGGAGACTTTGCCATACCTGTGCCATAATACCTGCAGGCAGACATTAGTGTCAAGCAAGTAATGCCCTGTTGTTTAAGTGAATCTTGAATTTCTGAAGCATTTGTTGATTTGTCCACACATAGGGTACTATAAAAAAGCTCTGAATAAACTACCGTTTTCAAAACAAAAAATGACCAGTGCTGTTTAACATCTTTGTGAATAACATGGTCAGTGGGATTGTGTGCACCCTTAGCAAGTTTGCCAACACCACACTGAGTAGTGCAGTGAACACAGTGGAGGGAAGGGTTGCCATCCAGAGGGACATGAGTAGGCTTGAGAGGGGGACCTGACCTGTGGGAGACCCATGAAGTTCAACAAGGCCAAGTGCAAGGTCCTGCATGTGGGCCAGGGCAATTCCAAACACAAAATGGAAGAACTTACTGAGGGCAGTCCTACAGATAAGGACTTGGGGATACTGGTCAGCAAAAAACTTCTTACAAGGGAATGTAGCAATAGGACAAAGGGGAGCTGCTTCAAATTGACAAAATAGGTTTAGATTAGGTAAAAAAAAAATTCTTCACTGTGGGAGTGGTGAGGCACTGGCACAGTGTGCCCAGGTGCCACATCCCTGGAAGTGTCAAGCTGGATGGGGCCTTAGGCAGCCCAGTGTAGTGGAAAGTATCCCTGTCCATGGCAGGGGCAGTAAAATTTAGATGATCTTTATGGTCCCTTCCAATATAAAAGATTCTATTACTCTATGATTCTATGATTTCATCCCCTCTGTCCTAGCCTTGTACACAAGCTGTACTCTCTTCAAATGATCTGCTGCTAAATGTACAGAAAACAACACTGCTTTTATAAAGCAAGAGCTGGTGGTTATATTTGAAGATGTTTCAGTGTCACTTACATGTCTCTTCATAAATGTATAGGAGACAGCTGGATTGACCTGGATAGGTTAGATGCAACACAATCCTCTCCTTTTACAAGTTCTGTTACTAAATCCTTCTGCACAAGGGCAAGGAAGGGTTCTCTGCTGGAGTGGGTTGTTAGTTAGAGTCAAACAACACCAAAATTGAGATGGAGAATTTTTGGATGTACCAGGCTGAGTATCGTAAGAAAATCGTAAGTAGATATTCAAGAGAAAAGGGGGTAGCTGTCACTTTTTTTATTGCTGCACCTAAAAAAAAAATAAATCTAATTCCATTGATAGACCTCTACGCCTAATAAAAGCATGCATCATGTGACCTTACTTTATTTGTTCTGAATACAACTTTGTTAGGCTTCTAAAACTTGTTAATGGCAAATGGCAGTGAAACAGTCGTGTAAGCCTTTATTTTAGACTTTGTTTAGAACAGCTGTGTGAATTATCAATCCACTATGATCCATCAAAATATTTCTCGTTATTGCTGTGACTTCATTCTTTCCTTGTAAATTCCATACAGTACCTCTAAGAATGCATTTTGTTATCAAAGAGAACTGAGTGTTAATTCTTCAAAGACAGGACTTTTCTATACAAATGTTTCCAAGGACAGCTCTCATGTCATGCAGCAGACTTTGTAAGATGTTTGATCTTTGGGTTTGGGTAGTTCTGGTTCTTGGTTTGATTTTTTGAGTGGTTTGTTTGGTGTTGCTGTTGAAGGGTTTTCTCCCCCAAAATACTTGAGCAGACATTCAAACAGAGCATATAGAAAGCCATGTAATAACTTTGTTCTGATACTTTGTAGATGAAAATACCTGAGTAAAAGCACTTACAGTGCTACTGCAGTAACTGTTAGTACATTTCAAATGATGCACAATTTCTTAAAGCAAATGGTGTGGTTTAAATGAAATCATTAATCTTTATACTTCAGAGTGTGAATATGAGAGTTTTCAGCCATTGTAGACAGTGCTTTTTTATGTGTGCATGTACATGTTTGATACTTAAATAGATTTATTTGTTTCTTGTTTAAAGCTCAATCCTACAATGTCTAGATGTCATTGTTGTGTTGATAGTATTATGCACCTTTTAAATTTATCCCTAATGCAGAAATACTGCATAAGAATGTGAGCACTGTGGAAGCTCTTCCTTTTGTAAATAGGAGTTCCCATTTGCAGTTGCATCACTGTGGCACTGCTGACTGGTAATTACACAGCAAGTTGAGGGAGCCGCTGCTCACACACTCTCTGTGGCAAGTAGCTCTTCAGTCTGATGGTGCAACCACATGCCAGCTTTCTAGGAATTGTTTCATGGCTTCATCTTCTTTTGTCTTGTAATTGTGATTCAAAGTACAGAGAGATGCTCTTTCACAGGTGCTATCTGTAAAGAATTGCTTCTTAACTCTTTGGAAGCCTTTATTAGTTAACTATAATTTGAATGCTTAGTTATTATCTGAGACAGAGGAGTGTCTGTAAAAAGAAAGAAGCAGAGAAGGGAGTTTTGTGTTCTTGTTTCATTTCATATCTAAGGGAGGCTGAGAGAAACTTAGATGTTTGGATTTTTAGGTGCTCTTGGTTCGGTTTTTGTTTTGTGGATTTTTTGTAGACTATTTCATAGAGCTCATTTTTTCAGCTGCAGTAGATGCAGAGGGTGGAGCTGCTGCCAGCTCAGACCACTGGAAATGTGTTCCTTTTCTGGTATGACTCATTGGCTCAGCAGAAAGCTATGTCATACTGTTTATGAAAAGATAAGATTAGCATTTGGCTTTTTTTGCCATCACTGATGAACTGTTGAGCTGGTACTCTTCCTGTGTTAAAGGAGAGTGTAGAATGCCAGGGATATTGGGGTAAATACCCAGCTGTAGCTAAATGTTAAACTTCCCTTTTGAGGATTTCCATTTTGGCTTGGGCAGACATGTTTTGTAGGTATCTCCTTAAAATCTGCCTTTAAAAATGCCTGATGGGTTAAAGCTTTGTACTGTCTTTCATTTCAGTCCCCTTCATTGATTCCACATCCTGTGTTCTTGTGTCACATCCTCATACCAGGGCCCCCTGCTCTGTGCTTCAGATACCTTCCTACAGCTTTTTCACATCATCAGCATTCATTAGGAACTGTCTATGATTAGAATATCCTTTCCCAGAACATTCTTCCCCTTTATCAAGGTACTTGCTGATCAATCACATAGACAGTTGCTCCACTTAGTTGTTTATGGAAAAAGGAGAAGAATGAGGAAATCTGATCTAAAGAGCATGTATTGAGCTCATAGCATGAACTGTTGAATATTTTCCAACTAGAACTAGAAATATTTTCCAACTGTAACTAGAATGAGGAATCCCAGTCCTTGATTACACTGGTATTGAATTGTCATTTAATATATTAATAAATTCTTGAATACATCAATATTACTCTGCACAGTCTATAAAAGTTGTTTACTGATATACTGGAATAACATTTATGGACAACCACTGTGGCCTTCCTCTGCTCAGATGAGATTAGTTTAACACTTCAGGTTAATAATACCTGAGGGCATGTGTATTTATGGGGAAATTTCAGTCTTTTCTTCACTTTTCCCAGTTTCACAACTAAATAAACTTTAGCTGAATCCCTATGTGCTGCTTAAGGTCAATTCACTTGTTTCCCATCACAGCTTACTCTTAAGTGACTCTTAGCTTTTTTTTTTTTTAGAATGTCAGAGCATAGGATGTAGAATATGAAAGAATAATTCCTACATCATGCACTCACAATAACTTTTGGTTTTCTTGCTATGTCTAGTCTCCATCTCCAGATTCCTCTTCACCTCGAGGTGCTGAATCGTCAAGCAGGCAACATCACCAGGATGTCTGCAGTACAGCAGAGGCTTCCACTAATAAAGAGGTAGAGTAAAAGCTTTTTAAAAGCCACAGTCTTGTTCAGGCTGCTTATGCTTTTACTTTTCCTTGCTCCCTTGTACCTATGCAATCCCTTTTCTTCTCTTTTCTTTCTTTATGCTTCTTTACCTTGTACTTGCCCAGCTATCTGCCGGAATTTCTTACGTACTGAAGACTCTTTGTCATGGCACTTCTGACTCTGTGTTCAGCTGTCACTAAATTTGTTTAACAGGCTGCAGGGTATTGATTTACCAAACAGCCAACATCCCCTCTGATGCAGAGACAAAATAAAATTTTCCCCCAACTAAGAAAGAGTATTTCTCACCCAGATGAAAAAGTGCTTAAATTAAATTAATTAGGTAATTAATTATGCTGCTTAATATTTTGTCATTATAGAAACTGGCCTGCAAGTGATTCTCAGTCAGAATTCAATTCCTGACTTCTGTCTTCTCAGAATAAAGTACATAGTTTGGGGTTTTCTCCCCTCACTTGGTAATGCTTTAGACTGCAGTAGTTACTCACAAACAAAATAAGTGTGAATAGAAAATTATTGCTCATAATGTGAAAAGAAAATCATTTGATGTAAGAAGGATTTGTATTATTATGGAGTGGCAGGTTCTGTAAACAGAAAAATCTGCAAATATTTGGTTTATTTGCCCTTTTTCAATAAACTCGAAAACTATCTAGAAATTACCATAACAAAATACCATATTGTTACTGATAGCAGTGCATGAGTTATCTTCCAAAATTAAAAACCTGTTCTACTATAAGTGGATTAAAAATGAAACACTAGTTAAATAATCCATTTGTTCCTTTTTACTTTTGCAATTATCAAGGGATAGGAAAGCTTGTAATATGTATGTAATTGTGCCCATCTGCATTTGCATTTAGAAAACAATGAAAAATTTCAAAAGAGTGAAGAAACCCATAGTTTTTTATATGCTGAAATTTTCAGCTGTAGGTCATGCCTTTAAGTTTTCATCTCCTTTACTCTTAGCTTATTAGAGCCTTAAGCATTCTTCACTTTGTCATTATTCTATATTTTAGTTTATATCAATAAACTTGCCCAAAGAAAGAAAATAAACAAAACACTGTTGATTTCAATTGTTAGAACGTGCTTACACATAGTTACAGAGGTGTTAAACCAAGGTTACACTGTAGGATGTATTAGTTTCTCCTCAAATGGGGAATAATTCCTGCTTTAGTATTTCTAATGGAAGAATAAAAGTGATAAAACAGACTCATAATTTCTGGATTTTTAGGTCTTAGAGAAACCTTTTTATTAAATATAAATTTATAATACCAGATGGCAACAAGATTATTGAAAGTAATGAAATATTAATGACATTGATACTTCATTATTCATGGCTATGTAAAATTAAAAGGTGTAGGTTTCCACCTATTGGTAACTTTACCTGTTACTTTACTCTTCTAGTGGTTTTAGTAGAATGCCTTTCTACATGGATAATGAACAAGAAAAATGAAATTTGTGAGTGAGAATAAAGACATATGTGACGGTGGTTTGCACCACTCTATTCTGAAAATAGCTTGCTAGTTAGAGTGGTGAACAGTTGCTATATCTGTATCATAGATTTTGTTCACTGCTTAAAAAGAAATAAATACTTTGTAAAGTATATCTACATGTGAGCTGCCTCTTGTGTGTAGGGGATTTGTCCTCTATGCTTGCCAGATCCCAATGTTTGAATCTCCCCTTTAGCACTACATCAGTAGCTATTGTAAACAATTGGAGTCTGTATGGATAGGTGGTTCAATAGGAGCATTCATCTGAACAGTTGAAAGAACCATGATGTGAAAAGGCATGTCGACATCCTCACAGCAGCTTAAATGCATTGGCGGCAGCAGATCATTGATTGTGGACATCTTTATCAATGCTAGTACAGAATCTGAGGGACAACATTCTTGGATTCTCAACACAGTTTAGTAATTTTCATAGGGAATGAAAAGAACTTATGGCCTCCACAGCCTCAGCTGTCTGTGTCACATGCCTTTTGTTTTTAATTCACAAATTTTATTTTATAGCAAGACATGCATTATTGGTTAAAAACGTAACTTTTTATAGCAATTTTCTGTATCTTACAAAGGAAAACTCTCCTTGGTTAAGTTAGTCAACCTGTTATACAGCTGTCACCTTTCTAGTTTTACCTGGGTCTTGCACTAGTACACATACCCTGGTAAGTTGCCTGTCATAAAGAAAAATAATTCAGTATGTATTTCCATGTATATCATCTGGAAATATACTGAAAATTATTGAAGATTTTATGCATTATTCTGATCATGTGTATAGATTTTCTTTTAAAAGAATTATATTAAGCATTCATTAGAGGAGTTACTGTTAGTGCAATCAGTTATAGATTCATTAACTATCCACTTACCTGCCTATGATAGCAGCAGGTATTTCAATATATCCATTACCAATTATATAGTGCCAAACATAGTTTTGTTTGATAAATTTTTTGGGTTTTTTTGGTTTGGTTTACATTATAGATTAAACAAAGTGGTGAATCTCACTCACCGAAAGCTGTAGCCTTCAGGTGTCTGAAGGGTTAGTCCCCTAGTCTTTCACAGAAAATACCAGTAGTATGTATGGTATTACTTTAGTGTGTGTATTTACATGTACAAGCCAAGACTCCATTTATTCTTTCACTATTTATGTAATTGGTGCTACAAATGTGTTTTTGTGCTAAACATGGTGTACAATTGGTGGTGAGGTCATGGTGAATCCAATTATCCCACAGAAGAGAGGCTGCTCCCTAACCTGTTAAAGTCTACAAAGCTTTTTGTAGGCTCTGTTAATGTGAAGGATACATCTAAAACGATTCCTAATGAATAACTGTATTTTGTTAATGATGGTTTCAGTCATGAATTGTAACAGTAAAGTGCAGTTTTTATGTTTCTGTACACATTTGTTTTTAGATGGAAGATCTAGTATCTTTGAGGCGCTATGTACTTTCCTGCATATTTCTTGATAATTAAAAGTAGAGCACCTATTGGTAGATAATTAATGCACTAATGAAGACCAACAAGTAAGTGAAGTCTGGGTTTACCATATTGTCTACTAGATAGACACAAATTAAACACATTGAATTTATTCTATTAGGTGCTTAGATTTTGAACATGCTAGATATAAATATTAACACGTGGTGTTGCCACTACCTTTACTAATAATGATGGCTGATTTAAGTTTGGTGGTTTTTTGTCATGGAATAATTTTTAATGCATATTTGTGCATGCTATGTTCTGTTTGAAATCCTTTTTGTCTTAATTACAGTCCAGAAAAAGCTTGGCTTCATTTCCAACATATGTTGAAGGTAAGATAGTTCTACAGTTTCTAAACCTTTTTTTCACATCAAAAAAAATCACCTGTATTTATAATGTATAAAATTTTACTTATATTTGCTGAATAGAAGAGCTTCTAGGGTCAGGTGTACTGATTTAGATTAAATTGTGTCTAATTGAGAGCATACGCTTAATCCTGTGCTCTTTCAGAAATTTGGAAACACGGAGCTTTTAGTTTCTTAGTATTTCATTCATAGTTGCTGTATCAGTTGTGCTGGGTTTTTTCCTTAGTATCACTTAAGGCACTGCTTTCTTTAAGTGTTTGCACAACATATAAGAATGTGTGTGAACAAGGAAAACAGACTAAGCAAGAAGAATGTAGTGCTCTGTCCAGATCTGATTTCAATTGGCAGGCTCAATCTAATCTCAGCTGGATTTATTGGCATTCCTGCCAGTGAAAATCTGCTTTGATTAACAGCTACTTGCCTATTAATTAAATCTGCTTCCCATCTCAGATTTAAGGTTTCAGAAGGGATGAATATTTTCAGAACAATGTGAAAAAACAAGTAACCTGTCACATGAATTGCTGTTAACTTTTGTACAAGTCTGCATCCTGAGTATACTGCAGGAAGAACACAAGTTGTGTGCAGTTATGACAGAAGCAGAATATAAAGGGGTTTTTAATTTTTTTTTTTCACTTTTTCCTTGACAGTGGTTGTTCCATGTGCTTGATGAAATTTTAGAAATACAGTTGTTGTAATACTTTATTTGGATTTCCTTGGATTGCTTTGCAGTGTACTGTGTTTAATTGATTATGTCATCATTTTATTTAGACTGCAAATTGATCATTGTTTTAGTCTTCAGAGTATAAGCTGCCTATTTTGGAGTCTCTGGCCATAATGTCAGTTAGTCCATAGTGAAGCATTGGAATTTTGCCACAGTGAATGATCTCAGAATTTAAATTCATCACTTATTGGTAGTCCTGACTGTCAAAGGCTTTTAAAAATAATTATCTTTGCCTTAGGAAAAAAAAATTCGTAAATCAAAATTTTCTTGGTTCTTGATCCAGCACAAAATTCCTTAAAATTACAAACGTTCCATTTTTATGCACTAGCTATCCAAGGAAAATTTTTCCAGCACCTATGCTATGCTTCCACTGGGGTACTAGTTCTGTTGTCAGAGATAATGGAAGGAGGAGATATTCTAAACAGCAGTGCTGTCTGTGCATTCACCTCTGATGCAGTCAGAGCACATACCTTTTTTGGGTTCCATATGCCACTTTCTTGGAGTCTTACACCTTTGCCCATATTTTTTTTCTCATTTTGATCAGAACTTGTACTATAAGGGGTTTTGCACCCTTTGTAGTAAAGTGGTAAGAAGGCCTTGATGTGAAGAGTAATAAATAGCAACACTTAAAATGCTGTGTGATTTCTGTGTAAATATGTAGTACCTCCAGATGCATGAATTTCCCTAAGGAAATTACTCAATTTTTTTAGGTCATGTCATGCTTGCAAGTGACTTGTTCATTTTGAGAATTTTCCAGATACATACTGCCTGAGCAAACTGCACACTGGAGATGAGCATTTGAAAATTACTAGTCATAAATTTTTGTATTTAAAGAAATGATAAAGAAGACAAGCCTGCTCACAAGATTTATACATGTGCTTCTGTCTGTTTCAGTGTGATATTTATCTCCAGCTTGCTCTTTATTATTTTAATCATAATAATGTCTTGCTTTTCCTTAAGGCCAAAGCTACCCATGCTCATTCTGAGGGGTTCCTTTATCATTAGAACAAAACTGACATTCTGAGTAATTTGAAACTTAAAACCCCACATCACCTTATAGTTCAATATATCCCTTGATTTTTCTTTAGAGGAAAAAAGAAAGACAAATATAAACACAAGTGTTTTATGATAAAATATGAACATATTTACCACGAGCTTTCTTTAATATAATTTGTATTCTCACTTGTCTTTAACAACAGTTGTTTTCCCTTTCTTCTAAGAACAGGAAGTTTCTTAGGCTTACCAACCTCCCTTTTGGATCATGACAGTTTTAACATGGTATCAAAATGGAACATTTTCATGAATAAAATTTTTAGATAAAGCTGCCAAACATCAAAAATCTTACAAATTGTAAGGGCTGCTTTGTACCATTGCTTGGTAATGAACACTTTTATACCCCGTCTCTTTCCAGAGAACTTGATGGGTATTGGATCTCTAGGGATCTGTGGACCAAGAGACTTGCTTTGCCATCAGGAGAGCTTGTGCTCTATGTATTTAATAATTTTTATTTAACTAATTTTTATTTAACCTTTCCACAGTATCCTTGTTAAGACTACTATTTTTAAGGGTCTGTGGCATAAAAATATTGAGATGTGTGGTGTGTGTAGAGCATTCCCAGGGAGGTTGTTCTGCATGTTGCACCGACTGTGGTTAATCCACAAGCAAGAAAGAGTCTGATGGCTGCTATGAAACTGAACCTTTCCTCTTTCTGCTTGTGACTGTTGGGCTCAGAATTGCCAGGCTGTTTTTGGGGGATGAGGAGCAAACAGTGCCTGTCCCTTTATCACAGTGAAAAATCACAGTATATTTTGCTCCAAGCTGATCCCTACTCACAAAAGAATGAGCTCTTGTGAGAAACAGGCTGGATTAACAATTGTAGCTTTTGCTGGAGAGGTGTTGTACTGGGTTAGCATAGCAGGTTTTCATAGTGGGGTAGCTACAAGGGTGTCCTCTCTGAGAAGCTGCTGGAAGCTTCCTGCCGTTCCAGTAGAGTCAGCACCAGCTGGCTCCAGGACAGACCACCACTGGCCAAGGCTGAGCCCATCACTGATGGTGGTAGCACCTCTGGGATATTGTATTTAAGAAGGGGGAAAAGTCTCTCTTCATCATAGCAACTGCAGCCAAAGAAAGGGTTGGGAATGTGTAAAAGCAGACAAGGTCAGTGGAAAAGGAAGGACCAGAGGTGCTCCAGGTGCCAGAGCAGAGATTCCCATGCAGCCTGTGGTGAGGAAGTTGTGCCCCTCCAGCCAGTGGAGGTCTACAGTGGAACTCATACCCACAAGCAGCCCCTGGAGAACCCCATGCCAGATCATGTGGATTTTTTCCAAAAAAAACCAGGCTATGATCCCATGGAAATCTCAGGCTGGAGAAGGCTCCTTGCAGGATATGTAGTCCAGTGGAGAGAGGAGCCCACCTGGAGCAGGTTTGTTGGCAGGACTTGTGACCCCATAGGGAACCCACATCAGAGCAGTCTGTTCTGGAGGATTGTCTCCCTTGGGAGGTATCCCATTCTGAAGCAGAGGAAGAATGTGAGGCCTCTTCCCAATGACAAAGAAGGAGCATCAGAGGCAGCATGTGATAAACTGACCACAGCCCCCATTCCCTTGTGCCTCTGGGTGCAGGAGATAGAAAAAATTGAGAGTAAAAGTGAGTCCAGGAAGAAGGCAGGGATGGAAGAAGGTGTTGGAGCATCTGTTTTTATTTTTCATTAATCTACTCTGACTTCATTACAAATAGATTAAACAAGTTTTCACACAAATGGAGTCTGCTTTGCTTTCTTTCCCCATGAGACTTTTGTTGTATTTTCTCTCCTCTGCCCTTCTGAGGAGTGATAGAAGGGCTTTGGTTAGCAGGGTCAACCCACCACAAGTTTTGATATAATTTGTTTGGTGTTTTGTGCCTTTGAAAGTACTGGTTGCCTTTTTGTCATGCTAAACTGAAGTATTTCAGAGGAATATTTGCAGCAATCAGGTGCAGGCTCAAGTTGTCAGAGTTCTGCTGTTTTGCTGTGTTTCACCATGACTGCCTTCAGTGATGGCTTTCCTGTGTTACAGTTCCTGGACCTTGTGATCCTGAAGACTTAATTGATGGAATCATTTTTGCTGCCAATTACCTTGGTTCAACTCAACTCCTTTCTGATAAAACTCCATCCAAGAATGTGAGAATGATGCAGGCTCAGGAAGCTGTCAGCAGGATCAAGGTAAGGAGTAATTTCTGGTGCTTCTTGTATGGCTTCCTTTTGATTGTGGGTATAAACTTCTTTCTTATGCAGTGTTTTTTTTTCAGGTGGGGTTATTTGTAGTTTCAGAACAAAAAAGTTCCTCACCTTTCTGTCTACAGAATAAATCATATATTCAAATACTGCTTTTGGAACAAGACTAATAAAGGGATGTTACCAGGTCATTTTAATTCCATATGGTAAAACTTGTGCCATATACACTAAACCAGAATCTGAAGTAAATGGTGGTCAAAGTTATATATTATCTGTGTGTGGAGGGAAAACAGGTTAAGGAAATAACTAGTAAGTATTGCAGCTGCTTCTTGCTTGGCAGTCAGTGGAACTGCTGCTGTGGTAATGACTGCAGTAATTTTTGACTCTTGTAGATGCTTGTTTCTCCACACCTAACAGCTGAGAGCTGATTAAGAAACAAAAACAAATAAAAACAAAAACAAAACAAAAAAAAAGCCTGTAATGGTATAGAGAAGTGTGGAAAAAATAATTTGTCCTGAAATCTGAAAAATTTTGTTTCAGAAGGGAAATTCTGCCTGATTTCTGTACAGGCCATTCCCAGCAATGTTAATAATAAGTTACAATTATGACACTGTCAGCTGAAATTGAGGTGTTTGGATGAAGTGTTGCATGGTTGTACAGGATACTGCAACATTCCCACTACCCATACATGACTAGTAGGCTAGTAGGCACCCAGCTTCATCTTCTGCTTTTTCAGCTAATCAACACAACCTACTCTGGGAACTTTTCTTAGTTTCATAGCTGTGTGTTTTCTTTTGTGTATTTTATTTTGGGTTCCAACTCAGATTAGGTGTGCAATTGTATAAAAGGGAGAGGAAGAGGAGAGAAGGTTATCAGCAAGACCAGTAGTATTGTCTGTTAAGGTTAGCTGATGCTTCCTACTCTTGTTGTTCCTTCCAGTGCTTTCCACAGCAGGTGTTCAATTTAGACTCTGTAACTTTGACGCAGAAGCTCCAAATAGAGCCATTGAGGCAATTTTCAAAAATTTTCATTTTGCTAGTGTTCAAATGCATAAATTCTTGTAACCTTGTCTCTGAAAATCATTAACATTCTCATGTTTTAGAAAAGGCAGTAATGTAGCCTTCCTGTAAGAGATTATCCTCCATCTCTGTAGAAGTTTTTACTAACTTGAACTACGGAGCCTTTTGCAAAAGAGTGATTTATCTTTGTTCATTGGAGACTCTGGATTAAGTGACATTCTCTAAAAGTACATTTCATACAGCTTTTTTCAACCATGGCAGGTCTTGGTGAGTTCTCCCCAAACTGGCAGTGAAGAGTTTTCCTTATGGAGTCTGTTTTTTAACTGCTCTGGGCAAATTAGGCTGTTCCCTTCTGTTTACTAGTCTCTTTCTGTTCCTTCCTGATGCTTGGCTGTGTGTTAGAAAACTTGTCTGATTTGAATGAACGGGAAATTAAAGGGAAGGGAGAGAAACAAGGGTTTTGATGTGGCTGGATTTGGAGGGATACATTACTGGAGGGTGTAAGGAAAGATTAGCATCAGCTATCATAGGAAATAGGTATCAGGTGTGGAACTTGTACCTGGGGCTGCACGGGGAGTTTGCAACACCTAGGAGGTAAAGCTTGTATAGAAATACAGATTAGAAAAAGATTGCAGGGATATGGTAGACAAAAACGGAACAGTAGTGATTCAAACTAAGCCTAGGAGGTGTAAGAGTGTAGAATCTTTCTCTGATACTAAACACATTTTGTAGAAATTCTTTAACAAAATACCATTCTGATGATTCTGTTATACCTCAGAACTTCTATGCATCAAAGCAGAAGAAATCTGTTCAATGCATTTCACTCATAAAGCCCCATAATTTACGTATCTATGTAAATCAATAAGCATGCATATGCTTGCTTACAGTATATTTGTCTCAGGCTTGAGGCACAAGTGATTGCATTTTTGACCTGGTAAAACCCTAGCTGTCATTTTTAATTTTCTGAAACTTGGTGTATTTCTGAAAATTACTGACTTGTATTGTATTGTATACAGTACCTTTGAACACTTCTTGGTTTCAGATGCTTGGTGTTCAGTGGACAGTTACTGCTTCCTGCTTCCTAGTAAAGCTCCCCCTGCAACCTTGGGCTCCTTGGTTTATGAGGGTTGGCTTTGGCTTGTTTTGTTGCTGTTTGCCATTAAAGCTAAACGTTTTCAGAGAGAAATTCATTATGAAAGATGGACTTCCTGCCATATTCATCACTGCATCAGATATTCTACATCCCAGATGTGTAAATTATGGCTAGCACAGTGACTATGAAGCTTGTGCCCTACTCATGTTTGTTTTCAGAGTGTCATACTTGTTGCATGTCAACCATTTCTCCACTGTTGAAGAAGACAAAGCTTATGAATTAAGAATGACCTTTTAAAATAATCAGACTTGAAGCTGAGTATTAAAAAGGGCTTTGTTTAAGCTCTGCTATTTATACCTTCACATAGGTGTATACGTTTTGAATTTATTAATCAATGAAGTGCTTCTGTTTAGCAGAGCCTACAGACCACATATTCATTCATTTGGAATGTGAAAAAATGTTGAAAACAATTCTCCATGCTTCTTTTTTAAAGAAATATTTTTTCAGTTAAAAGTACAAGAGTTGTGTGTTTTCTTGCTTCATCTCTGAAGTCCAGCTAGGTTAAAACAGATACTCTGCTTTGAAGGTGTTTTTCAGATGTAGTTAGGAATATTTCATTAAGAAGCACTTCTGGCTTGCTGTGTGGCAGGTTTGAACATTTCTACGTAACACCTGGTTTCATTTCTGAGTATAATTTGAGATAGAACCCATATGTGTATATTTAGTTTAGTATTTCACACATTTTCACACACTCAGTGTTCTCTCAGTGCTCACTGAGTTGTAGAACATTTTTTGTGGATACTAAATGGATTGAATGAACTCAGGACCTCTTCAGTAGCAAAAGCAGAAGCTTGTTGGATTTTAATGTTTTGTAATTTTGGAAATTGGATCTATAGAAATAAATACATTTCATTTACCTTCAATGAAAATCCTGAATTCTGTCTACTAAAAATAAATAAAAATATGTAGGTTAGGTGTTTTCCTTTTGTTTTCTTCTTCTAGGAATAAGAAAGAATCTTTGATTTGAGTTAGTGAAATAATGTAGTGGTGAAGAGGATTTGCCTAATAAAGTATCTTGCATAGAATTATGCTGATTTTTTTTTTATATGGTTGTTCATGGACCATAACTTCTTTTGTGACATTTCTGTGCAGTGTTAAGTCACTTATGAAAAGTGTTTTTTCCATATCATTGCCTTACTTTTTTGAAATATTTGAAAGTAGTTCTTCAATATGCTGCCATTTGAAGAACAGAATTTTCAGTAAATGTAATCATAGTGTAGTTTGATAAATTGTTGATTCTACATTGTAAAGCTGTAGCTCAAGGATTTCTTTTCCCACCATTTTCTTCATTTTGGCCTGTGCTTTTCTTCTTTTGGGACATCCATCATTATAAAGTTTGGGAAGGGTGAGAAAGAAAAGCTTGATTTTGGAAAGCAGTCTAAATGTTCTATCTCAGGAGTGTCTCCTCCTTGCCCAGTGTATGACAGGCAGCTGTTATTCAAGGTAAAGTATGTTATTTCTGAGTATTAATTTAAATTGAGAGTAATGTAGTGAAGAGCCTGCCATGTAAGGCAGTTCTAATTGTTTTGCAATAGTTTGCAGTCACCTGTAGCAAAATAACCTGCCAGGCTAAAAAAATACTTCTTAGTTTGAAAAAGGTGACTAGAGGCTAGTTTGTGAAAGTTTCTATTTATAAATAAGCAGCATGGTGTAAACTTTTAAGTAGCTGCTTTGAGATTTGTTTAGATCAAACCTGACAGATTTATGAGCATCTGTAGAAAATGTTTGATGTGCCTCATAATTAAGGCCTCCTACTTTCTCTTCATAAAATTAGTTAGTGCTGAATCTGTATGCAGCTTGTAACAATAAGTCTCCTTCCCATCACAAGCATACCTGTAAATTTAATTAGCAGAGAGGCTGTTAATGTTGGAAGTTAAGGGCTAGCTGCCAGCATGGTGAGTATTTCAATCCTTCAGTGAGCAGGTCTGTGAAGTTCAGTTCACCATTGGTTTGAATGCATGATTGCAAGACTGTAAAAATTTTGTGTATTTGGGTTGTTAGTAGAAACCTCTTTTAAGGTGTTTCTTGAGCTGAAATATGTGCTCCACTGCTTGCTTGAAAAAATGTGACAGTGTAGACATATATTTATGTAGGTGTCACAGGAAAACTTGTTGACCAGAGACACTGTGTACATTGGTACGGATTTATTACTTCAGAAGGACAAAATGAAGGTGACAGTTGCCTTCTGTCATTTTATTTTTCCAGGAAAAGGTAGCATAGTGTTTGGGAGTTTATTTTTTTGAAGTTTATTGAGGTATGAGATCTGAAAAAGCTGTAATAATAAGGCATAAAATTTTTCTCTCACCTTTTACATTGGTTTGCCTTTAAAAGAAATAATCTCATGTTTTACACTTTACTGTAAGTGAGGGGAAGCTCTGTTCTGTTTCTTAAACCACTGTCCCCCTCCACCCCCAAACCTCAAAAACAATTGCATACAAAATAACCTTGTTTGTTGCAAGTAACATTTTAAGTGGAAAAAAAAAAATCCTTTTGTGTTCTTCCTGACCTTTTTGGTGTTGTTGCTTTTAATTTCTTAAATTAATTGTGTTATAGATGAAATTTTATAATTTTCTAAGCTGAAAAGAAGGAAATTAATCTAAGCAAGGACTAATTTAGACCAGCTAGTAGTCTGTTAGCCCTGACATTAATTTGTAGATTCCTGCTTGACTTGGAGTCTCTGTAAGTTCTTCTCTAACTGTTCTCCTGTCTCTGTTTGTTCCATGCTAAGCAGATGGCCCAGAAATTAGCCAAAAGCAGGAAGAAGGTGCAGTACAAACTCCATCAGCTTGATGTTATGCTTGTTCTTTTGTTTTCTGGGAGGGTTTTTTCCTTTCTTTTTATTTTGTGGTTTTATTTTCTGCATCCAGCAAGGTTTTTTCAGATTTATTTCTGAGCTACCATACAAGTTGACATATCTGGGATATTAGTTGCCTGATTGGCCATTTTTTGTTGCTTATCATTAGCCATTTCATGTTAGAAATAGAAGAAAGATTGGATTTATCAAATGGTTGGAGGCAGTACCCAAAATGCATATTAAAGAATCATGACTGACAAGGCAAAGGTTTAAACATCGTAAAATAATGGATAAAAATGAAGTGTAGGTTTCTTTTAGTTTTTTTAAGGGTTTTTTTTTATGTTTCTGTAAAACTGCTTTGTTTGACTCACAGAGATGTCAAATTGCTGGATGCAAAAAACAGTTTATGTCTATACATACAGTAGTATACTGAGATTGACTCATCTTTGTAATAAGTTTTGTTTGTGGAGCTCTCAATTACCTTTTAACAAATGTAATTTTTAAAAATACTACAAAAGTTTGCTTACTATTAACAAAATATGACTTCTAAAGTGGGTACTTCTTGTAAAGTTGTCTGACTGTGAAGTTCTTCTTGCCAGAACTGCATTGTGAATAGCTCAAACAGAACCTCCTGTGGTACAGGTTTTTCCATTGGTCTTGGCAGCCACTGCTAGCCCAAATAGAAATTCCTCAGGCAGGAGATGCTGAGGAGATGTTAGGCCTTTCTATGGCTTGCATGAAAACCTTATTAGAGATGGTATTTATAGTGTGCAGAAAGTGGTAAAATCATACTGCTTTTCAAGAAATCTTTGTAGTTCATGTTGCAGTCAGGTATAATTTTACTGAATCAGAAAAAAATAACAGGGAAGCTTTTATGAGGTTAACATTTTTTTCAAACAATACCAAATTCACTTTCACATATATGATATAGTTTCCACATCTTTGTGTTTACCTTTTGCTTCTGCAGTCTAATACTCTATCCTGCATTGCTGTTCTGGTGACTGTGTCTTAGTGCACCCCTGTATGTGAACTAACATCATTATTAGTAAGTGTGTTACCTAATGTGTTTGACTCTAATCCATTTATTTGTAGGCTCCAGAAGGTGAATCTCAACCCATGACTGAGGTGGACCTCTTCATTTCTACACAGAGAATAAAAGTACTGAATGCAGACACACAGGTATAGACGTAGACACCTTTGTCAGTATTGTTGGAGTCTTTGGAATGTCTATGGAATAGACTTTCACCTACATGTTAAACTTTCTCTTTAAGATGTGCTGGCTCTTTCCCCTCTAATCAAAAAGCCATGGTCAAGAGCCGTGTCATACAGGCAATTATTCTGGTATGTCTGACTGTAGAAATAATAAAAATTTGTGGCTGAGATAATTGCAGTCAGCTTATGTCTTCTGAGCCATGCTGCATCAAGTACTGGTTGTGCCCAAGAGTAGCCCAAAATGTTTAGCTGCAATAATTTGTTCATAGTCCTCTACCCATCTACATATGTCCAGCATATGCAGATTCTGCAGTTGAGGTCTTGATGTGCTTTTCCACAGGAAAAAAAAGCCCTGTAAAACTTTCTCTTCATTTTATTTTTGGGAAGTGAAGCTCTTGGTTTCTATTGGTATCTCCCTTCATGCATGACAGGTATTACAGACATAGCAGAGGTCTTACAGCTATTCGTGTGTTTTGATAATACTAGATGTGCAATAAGAACTTAGCTGGAGCAGCTGCTTATGTTGGTTTTCTTATTCCCCAGGAAACCATGATGGATCATCCCCTGCGGACCATTTCTTACATTGCTGATATAGGAAATATAGTTGTTTTGATGGCTCGTAGGAGAATGCCACGCTCTAACTCCCAGGATAATGTGGAAGCATCTCACCCCTCTCAGGATGGAAAGAGGCAGTACAAAATGATTTGTCATGTCTTTGAGTCTGAGGATGTAAGCAATTACATTGTCTTGTGATTTTCTAGGAGTGGAAAAAGTAAGCACATTTTGATAGGCCCAAAGTCCATTGTGAGTGGTCCTGTTTGCTTTTTTTAACTGCAACCAATATTTCATGTAAGCAGAGGAACTTGCCTGCAATTTATATGTTGGGACCTGATGTGTCACAGGAAATTGGTGTTTATACAAATGCTTACCTTTTTTAATCTTCTTAAGTACCTTCCAGTAACAGTGCTAGGAGGGTACAGTTGCTTCAGGTTACAAATACCAGCTCAAATTTTGCGAAGAGAGGGAAAGTCTATCAGAGGTGCTTATTTGCATAGGGAAATTCTAATCCCAAGTCTTGCATTGAGAATCAATCACTCATACATACCCAGAAGATGATATTTTGTTTTTCAGGAGGTTTGTGTTGGGACTGTAGTTGCTGTCATCATATCAAAAATCCAGCAAAGAAACTTTGTAGTTTCAGCAATCCCAAAATATGCTGAATAGAGACACAAATGACTAAATTTTAATCTATAATGCAGTTAAGTTACTTTACATGGACTAAGTTACCTTACACAGGACTTATCTCCTGTCTTTGCAATCAATGTGTATAACTTCATGATTTTATGTACGTTTTACAAGTTAAAGTAGTTTCAGTTACTTTTTAGTAACTGAAAAGTAAAATCAAATTTGCTAGATTGAAGTGGTTAGATATGTAGTTTTTAGGATCATAGTCAAGTTAGCTCTAATAATTTGGGAAACTAACATACTGAGAAGTAAGTGAAAACATTGGTTTATTATAAAATACTCACATGTCTTCCAATCCACAGTGATCAGCAGGACTTTGAGATGGGAGGGTTGTCTTGAATAAGGAGCTGATTTTATGTAATGATTTTATGTAATCTGTTCTAAACTGGTGTCTGAATATATTGTCTGATTGCACATGAGTGTATGTACATGACCCACTGCAGAAGTTAAAAAGTAAGGACGAGCACAGATAAAAGTAATCCTGGACCAACACTGGCAGAGTATAAAAATTCTGGATTATTAAAAAAACCCCAAACATGTAAACTTGATTTGCAAAGCCTTTTAAGAACTGGCGTGCAATAGAGTAGCCAATGTATTTTTTCCTTTAAATCATTTGACATGCTACCCACCTTGAGAATATTGTTCCTGAGTTTCTGGTCACAAGTTTGGACACTGCTTGCTCTTTTACAGGCCTGTTGAAAAAGCAGAAATCAAACTGAAAGGTGCCACAGTCCGAGGCTTATTTTCCTTCACCATGGGGTGGTCTGACCCCTTGCATGATCCATAGTTCCCAGATCTATTTTCTAGGCTGCTGGTAATACTTTGCTAGCTAAAATTTGAGCTTCGCAGTCTATGGTTGGTTTGGATCAACCTGTATTTGTGTCTTGTGTGATCCTCTCTATGCCTGTAGACCCAATTGGCCTGGAAAATGCCAGTAAATCCAATAAAAGCATTGCTCATTGATAGGGAAAATATGCTGAGTAACTGCAGATTATATCAGCTCTCCTTTGTCATGGTATATAGCTCACAGGTAACTTGCAAAATTTATCTCAGATACTGAAGTGACTAGAATGGAAGCACTGTAGCACCTTGTTAGCAGGTGAAAGAAATGAAAGCTTCAAAGATTTTGTATCTGCAGTAAAGTAATATGGACTGTTTATATTATAAAACTTGTATTTTCTTCTTCTGGGACAGCTGGGTGCTTGACAGAATCTACACAGTAAGTGAAACAGAAGCTGTAAGCCTGCGAGGAGGGTGTTGGCCA
This sequence comes from Certhia americana, assembly GCA_018697195.1. Taxonomy (NCBI): domain Eukaryota; kingdom Metazoa; phylum Chordata; class Aves; order Passeriformes; family Certhiidae; genus Certhia; species Certhia americana. The sequence goes on from CM031878.1 coordinate 60,168,144, forward strand.
GAACATGTCTCTGCTTGGATGAGTCTTTATCTGAAGAGGGCAGCATCAGATTTTCAACTGTATTTAGAAGTGTACCTTTAAATGAGCTGAACCTCAGCTATGTGTCCAAATGCCAGGTGTCTAAGTGGGAGCTGATGTCTTCCTGGATTGAAGATACATGTTGTATGAATGTGAAGTCTGCACTCTTCATTTAGGTTACTGAGTTATGGAGGTGCAGTTTTCCCATTTTCTTGCTGTCTTACTCTTGCTGTCAAAATTAGGTTGCTCTTAGCTTTGGTAATATACTACCAGTCTACGTATTGGTCTTCTCAGCACCAGCAATCATGCTGTTGTCATCAGCAGGTTTAGTGCTAGTATGAGCTGTTTAAGATACAATAAAATTTTTATTTCTATGTTGGCAGTTGGTCCCCTTTACTAGCGACGAAATTGGACTTTAAATATGGCCATCAGACATGTGAAACTACACCTGAGCAGCATTCATTCATTACCAGCACTCTGCCAGGCCTCCACACTGCTCCTCCGTCTGTGGAGCTCTCCATTTCTCTTCCCTGCCTTAGCCACAGCCAGCACTGTGTTTTAGTGTGCATCACAGCCACCTCCTGTGCACCACACAGTGCTCACTGCATGAATCGCTCCACCTATACACAGCAAGTATTCTGCTCCATGCTGTGCTTTCCTCTCCTGCCTGTTACTTGTCTAACCACAACACAGGCATCCCTCTGGCTTTATTTGACACGCAGCTTTCCCCACATCTGCCTGCTGCCCAGTGTCTCTCCCACAGCTGCAGAAGTAAAACAGCTCTTGGTGGGAGCAGTGCAGTGTGATGAGCATTTGGTGACTTTGGGTGCAGACAAGTCTGTGGGAAGCTGCAGGTGCAAAAGGCTGCCTACAAAGGACAGAATGAGTAGGAATGAGGCAGAGAACTGGCAGGATCATGTGAGTTGGAAGGATGGAAATATGTATAGGGGATAGAGGCTGAAGGTGGTAGCAGGAGAGGCATATGACTACTTCAAGGGCTTGGTCTGGTCACTATTTGTTGCCTTTTTCCTATTTTATCTGAGGCTGAGGTAGGGGTAGTCACCATGAATGTTCTAAAGGATGGTAAGAAAAGTTGGAAATACCCTTTTAAGTGTGGTTGTGTGTTTCATAGTAGACATTTTCATTTTCACTGCTGGCATGACAGAGATTGACATTGCCTCTGCTGGAAGGGAGAGCCATCTGGGAGCAGCATGTGCAGGAGGAATTGTAGGTGCAAGTCGCCGTCACTGCAGTGGCTCTGCCTTTTCACTTTTATCAGTAGTTCTTACCTGTGAAAGGATGTCTTTCTTTCTCATATTTTTTATTTATAATTGCTTATTGAGCTAGAGTAATGGCAGAGCCGAATGTATTGTTATTTTGTGGGTTGTTAAAATTAATTTGTAAAGCACAAATGTTTTTTAGACTGAATTGTGGCAACTTGTAGGTTCATCAACTTGATGATCCATTTTACTGTGTGACTGTAACAGAAAGTGTCAGTGGACATGATCATCAGAATGTTTCACTTCTTTCTTTTCTTTTCCCTTCTCTTGGAACTACTACAGGCACAGCTGATTGCACAGTCCATAGGTCAAGCATTTAGTGTGGCCTACCAAGAATTTCTGAGGGCAAATGGAATCAACCCAGAAGACCTTAGCCAGAAGGAATATAGCGACTTGCTTAATACCCAGGACATGTACAATGATGATCTGATTCACTTCTCCAAATCTGAAAATTGCAAAGATGTATGTCTCTTTTTCCTTTTTTTTTCCCACAAGTATGCAGCTGCTCTTTATATTTTTTTAGTTAAAGGCCGGTGTTGGCAGAAATTAAGAACCGTTAATACTTCCTATATATTATCTCAGTTAGTCTAGAATGAATATCCTCCCTAACAGGGCACCCTGTCATCAATTCTGTTTCAAAGGTAAACAGTGAACCCAAAATTTATCACCTGTCAACTGATTTACCATCTGTTTCTGTTCTTTTTTACCAGACAATTTTCAGACATGTTTGAAAGTGAACTTAAAGCAGATTAATAAATTAATACAATTTAAAAAATTACAGTAAACAACATAAAATTTATAGAAACACCAGTGTTTATGAACATGACTTATTCCATGTTTTAAATAACTGTGTGTGCCAGAAGACTTTGCAGCTTGCTTAATAAAAATGTACCAGTGTGCAGCTGGAGCACACAGGTAATGTTTTTCCAAAACAGAGTTACAAAGTCTTATAATCCCTTCTTATTTAGCTTTGTCCATCAAGGCCCATGGCACCAAGGTTTCCTGCAATTTCTTCTGCTCATTATATGTTATGAAATAACTTCAGAGGGATGTTTTGCACTAAGTCTGTATTGTGTATCATTTAATGTTTGAATGCAAATGAAAGGTAGTAAAACATGTACCCTATCTTGTTTTGCCTTTGAATTAGGAAGGAAGTTGCAAATGAAGAGGGGTATATTTGTTGCTTTTGTGAGAATTTGGAGGGGATGATATTAGTTCCATGGGTGTGAAAGAAACTCTTATTTTAAACGCTTTTTCTTACTACACAGGTTTACATTGAAAAGCAGAAGGGAGAAATCCTAGGTGTGGTGATTGTGGAGTCTGGCTGGGGATCCATTTTGCCTACAGTTATCATAGCCAACATGATGCATGGAGGACCAGCAGAGAAGTCTGGGAAGCTGAACATAGGGGACCAGATCATGTCAATCAATGGGACTAGCTTGGTTGGTTTACCACTCTCAACGTGTCAGAGCATTATAAAGGTAGGGAAAATGTTTCTGTAAGCTACGTATTTTAAAATGATGACATAATTGAAGAGCAGAAAGTATAAAACTCTGAAGTAAATTCTCACCAAATGTTGGCATAGCACTTTCCATTTCATGATGCTAGAAAGCAGTGTGATTATGCTACATCAATTCACCAGTTTTCTGACTCCACGCAGGACCACAGAATAAGTCCTGTGTAGCCTAATCCAAGCTCCCTGCTCCAGCAGGGTTGACTAGAGCATCTTACTCAAGTTTGTGTAGTGATGGCTTTTGAATATCTCCAGAGAAAGGAACTCCAAAGCTTCTCTGAAAAACTGTTCCTATGCTCAGTCTCCCTCACAGAAACGAAAGTCTTCCTCATGTTCCTCAGGAACTTCCTGAGTTGGCCCTTTGCCTTTCATCCTATTGCTCAGCACCACTAAGAAGAGCCTGACTGTATCCTCTTGTCATCCTGCCCTTAGATACTTGCACACAATGCTGAGGTCCCCTCTCAGCTGTCACTTCTCAATGCTGGACAGGTCCAACTCCCTCAGCCTTTCAGAGAACTCTGGCATTTTTTAGGTTGGAAAAGACCTCTCAGGTCATTGAGTCCAACTGTCAACATTTTCCTCCTAAGTGAAGTGCTCCAATCCCCTAATGATAGCCCTCGACAGGACCCATTCCAGGAGCTCCATGTCCCTGCAGTTCTGAGGAGCCCAGAGCTGGACACAGTGCTCCAGGTGTGCCTCAGCAGGGCTCAGCAGAGGGGCAGGATCACCTCCCTCAAGCTGCTGCCAGAGCTCTTCCTGATGCATCACGGGTAAACATCAGCCTTCTTGGCTAAAAGAGAGCTGCTGGCTCATGGACAGCTTATGCTGGTGCCTGGGTTTATTCCTCCCCAGGTGCAAGGTCCTGCATTTGTCCTGGATAAATTTCAGGTTTCTTTCTGCCCACCGCTCCTGCTTGTCAATGTCCTGAAGGGTTACACTGTGCTTGGCTATTGGCCACTCCTCCCAGCTTTTGTGTCATCAGTGAACTTGCTGAGGAGGTATTCCATCTCCGATGGTGAGTTAAATAACATTGGGCCCAGAATTGAACCTTGGGAGACACTGCTAGATACAGGCATCCAGATAGACCTGTGACGCCGATCCCAACCCTCTGACCTCGGCCATTCAGCCAGTTCTCAATCCAACCACCAGCTTTCCGATCTTGGCTATGAGGTTGTCTTGTGAGACAGCATCAAAAGTCTTGATGAAGTCTGACAACATCCAGTGCCATTCCAGGGCGCTGTGCTATTTACTTGCATAGCAGGACTCTGTGCACAACATCACAAGGGAGTATTTTGTGTAGAAGGAAGGTACTACCAGATACACACTTGAAATTTTATATCACAAATGGAGGCACATGTGCCTGGTATTGTCCAGGTATAAGCCTTACTAGCTCTCAAATGCCTATTAATATTTGGGTGAAATAGAGTAAACACTTTTTTGTTTGTCTGTTTATACCTGTTTTTAAAGCTTTAAAACTTATGCTTAAAGACATCCCTCTGTGGCATCTTTGCACAAGTTATTTTTAAGCGCTTCTCTTACTTGATGCTTCTCTTCACTTGCATAAATGGGATATTTTCATTGGAAGAGCTTTCTTCTAGTTGTCAGCAAAGTATGTGACAGTGAAAAGCTTGCAGGTCATCTGGAACTGAGGAGTGCCTGGGGCAGCTGTAGCATATAAAGGAATAAGTACTTGAACATCAGAGTTTAAAGAACAGGAAAGAAACATCACTACAGAGTGTTCGAGACAAAGCTCGTTAGTTATTTATTGAAATGGTCCTGCCTAGCTCTGCAGATCATCACATGCAGACACATAATGCAGTGCAGGTGGTACATGATACAGACATTCTTCTCTGATTTTTAGAAAAGTACTTGTTAGACTTACTCGTTCAGGCAACTTTTAGATAACAAGTTCTATTATGTAATTATTTTCTTTCACTTTGTATTTTTTGTTTCAATTGCACGGTAAGTTTGGCAAATAAAAAAAAAGGTACCAAGTATTTTTTTTGTTTTTTTCTTCTTGGATTATCTCTTAATACTTGAACTAAGATGTTTGTTATAAAGACTTCCCATTCAGGCTTCCCAAAATGTTAATATTAAGTTCTGATAAGTAATAAATGCATAAGTCACTGAACAAGTGATTTTAGATTCAGTGAGTAGAAATGATAGCCTGTGTAACATACTGAAAATATGTCAAAAAGAGTCTTACATCTGTAAAGAAAGGAAGAAAAAAAAAAATCATATTAGGTATCTTTTTGCCAGCATCATTGAGACAAAACTCCCTGCAAATTTAGGCTCTTTGTGATTGTTTCCTATCCCATGTCATTTTTATTTCTAAAACCATGAAAAGTTGTACTTCCCTTATTCAGATGGAGTTTCTGTTGTGCTCACCTGTAGTTTCTCAATACAGAACCAGTCAGCTTTGCTGTTTCCACCTTCTGCAGGCATTTCTCTTCTTCACTGATACTTGCCACAGTGTCCACAGGAGCTGACTCCACACAGGAGTGGAGCCTTTTTTTTTTCTGTCTTTCTAAAGAGCAAATAATCTGTATGTTTTCAGATCTTCATAACCACACATCTGAAGTTATTCATATAGCACTTTTGGAAACAAATTTGTGTGTGAATGATCAATGCGCAGATCACTAAATCTGGTAGAAATATCACAGATTTCAGATTTCCATAGCATGCTGGAAGAACTCCTATGAAAAGGTGATAATATTATGTTGATAAACACATGCCACAAGCACTTCAAAAAAGATAATTCAGTATTATGGATGTAATCTCTGCTCCTAATTTACCATAAACCAGTTGCAAACTGACAGAGTTTGGAAGAAGCTTTCTGTGTTTTGTGTCTATTCCCTAATAGGATTATGCTACTTCTGTCTTTTTCAGAAGCATCTGGTGCTGGCTACTATCAGAAGTATACTCAGGAACTAGATAAACAAAGAAAGGCGGTCAAAATATGCAATTTTTTTGTTTCAGATCAGTTTTTTATCAGTCTCTATACTACTGAAGATTTGCCACTTCTGAATTATATGTATTTTGTGTAAAATTAAAAGATTTTTCTTAGGGACCACATTACTTTTTTTTTCCCCCAAGGAATACATGTAAGTAACTTTTACATTCATCAGGGAAGTAAGAGCATAATGATATCAAGTCTATTCTGGGCATGTACCCTGAGTGAATTCAGATGACTGAAGTTAGACACTTAAATTCCTCATAGAAATGGACGTCCCCAGTACTCTGCTTGGCTCTTACCTTTCAGGATTAGAATACTGAGGCATAAGCTCCTTAGACTTTTCCATAAACATCATGCCCACAGTGGAGTTCAGGTTGAGAAGTCCCTGTCCTTTACATTGTGTGTTGTTTTCAAGACTGCCTATGGAAAGTGAATTGCCCTTCAACATGTGAGATGAACTACCAGAGTAGAGGAGTCCATAGTCACGGAAGAGGTGGAGTTCAGACCTTCTTTCTCCTGAGTGTGGAGTTTAGGCAGTTCCTACAGCCATGAGCTTTGTCATCTTGTGTCTCAATACCCGTTGATTGTCTTGCAGCCACTTTCAAGAATGAGCCAAGCTGAGTTCAGGGCTGTGTGAAAGTGAGGGTGGCTGAGTGCACCCAGTGTTGATTACATCCAGTTTAAGGCACTGACTTAAAAACAGAAGCTTAACTGTTTTTAAGACTTAAAAACAGGAAAACAGACTTCAAGGCATTTCATCAGGCCAGGATGCCAGTTTAGTTACTCAAGTCACTGCTGATTCTGAAGCTCAGCTCAACAGAATCAGCAGCAGTACTCTGCATGTGGAGACTTCAGTGAATTACCTTAGCTACAGTAGGAACTACTTTCCAGAATTAATCATTTGAAGTCAGTGTCTGACACCTTAATTGCAGTGGGACCTAGATTTCAATTGTACATATGAAAGGAATACAGAAGCAGATACTGGAATTGGCAGGTTGTTGGAGTTTGGAATTATGAGAAATATTTCTTTGCATGTTTAAGAGATTTGAAGATCTCTGACAAACACTGTTTTTAACCTTTGTTCATGGAAAAAGGGCTTTTAGGCTCTGAAATGAAGCAGAGTTTTCAACAGTGTGTATTAAATAGTAGAATAGTGTGCAGTTTTATCACAGGGTGAGAATTTTAGATATATGGGGTTTGAGGATGGCAGACAGGTGAAGATAAGATGGAGGAACCGCATGGCTTTTGGGCTTTCTCCTTCTTCTTGCCTCTATGTTCTGCAGTGAGGTGGCACATTATAGTTAGCTTAGAACGGAGTCTAACCTTCTAACATAATAGTTAGGATAATAGTTATTGGAGAAGTATTATAAATACTGATTACATGGATTGTAGTATAAATATCGACGCCACCCTGAGGGTGGGAGCATTTGGGATTTGGAATTTGGTATTCAGGGTTTTTTGGAGTTTGTGCCTTGGACTGACCTACAGTGAAGAGCTCTGCTGGTTGGGAACAGAATGTGATGATAAGAAATAATAAACTATGGAGAAAACACAATAAGAGTCAGCTCGCGACCCTTTCCTTCAAGATCTCTGGCTGGGAGAAAAAACTCTGTTTGCATTCTCAGGGCACAGAAAAACAGCAGATCAGCAGAGACACACAAAAAATATTTTTTATAAACTCAAGAGCAGGTGTTTAATTAAACAAGCTGGAAGTTGCTATATTTTTTATAAAGCATTTCATTCTTTATGTAGATTTTATTTAGGTATGGATTTATGGCTAATATTTTGTGTGAATTAAGCATTTCAAAAATCTCCCTTAACAATCTCCAAGAGCTCTGAGTACTTGAAGTTGAACAAAGGGTCAGATTGCATTTATTTGTGGTTTATTACATTTTAGTTTTCACAGACTCATATGAACACAATCTCTGAGTCTGGCAGTCACCTGTAGCTGGTCTAGATTGGTCTAGATTGGTTCAAAGTAGAGCAGGCTTCCTAAAGGTGTGCCCACTAAGATTTAAATAACTCCAAGACGGCATACTCCTGAGTCTCTCTGGGTAATATGTGTCTTACCAGCCTGACAGTAAAAATACATTTTTTCCCATTCAGTTTTCTTCTAGTAGCAAGCAGTAGATGTTGTCTAATTCAACTTCTGCAAGGTTTTCCACCCTGTCTCTCACAACATCCTCATAGGCAAACGCAGGGAGTGTGGACTGGGTTAGTGGGCAGTGAGGTGGATAGAGAATTGGCTGAATGTCAGATCCCAGAGAGTCATAATCAGTGGCACAGGGTCAGGTTGGAGGCCTCTAGGTAGAAATGTACCTCAGGGTTTGGTACTGGTGCAATATTTTTCAAGTTACTCATCAATGTCTTCAATGAAGGGGCAGATGCCTCCTCAGCAGGTTCACTGATGACTTTGAGCTGAGAAGAGTGGCTGACACCCAAGTGCTGTGCAGCCCTTCAGGGTTCTCAGCAGGCAGGAGAGAAGGGCAGAGGGGAACCTTCTGACATTCAGCAAGGGCAAGTGCAGGATCCTGCAGCTGGGAAGGAACAACCCCAGGTACCAGCACAGGCTGGGGGCTGATCTGCTGGAGAGCAGCTGTGTGGAGAAGGACCTGGAAATCCTGGTGCACAACAGGCTGTCTATGGGCCAGCAGGATTCCCTTGTGGCCAAGAAGGCCAATGGTGTCCTGGGGTGCATCAGGAAGAGCTCTGGCAGCAGCTTGAGAGAGGTGATCCTGCCCCTCTGCTGATTCCTGCTGAGGCACACCTGGAGTGCTGTGTCCAGCTCTGGGCTCCTCAGCACTGCAGGGACATGGAGCTCCTGGAATGGGTCCAGGGGAGGCCTCCAAAGATGATGAAGGGACCAGAGCATGTCTCTTATGAGGAAAGGCTGAGGGAATTGGGCCTGTTCAGCCTCAAGGAGAGAGAACTGAGAGGGGCCTTCTCAATGTCTGCAAGTACCTGAAGGGAGGATGCCAAGAGGATGGAGCCAGGCTCTGCTCCGTGGTGCTGAGCAACAGGACACGGGGCAATGGGCAGAAACTGATGCACAGGAAGTTCCATGACAATATAAAGGAATGACTTGCGTAGGTGACTGTGCACTGTAACAGATTGCCCAGGGAGGCTGTGGAGTCTCCCCCACTGGAGATATTCAGGAACCATCTGGTCACAATTCTGTGCCAAGTGCTCTGGGATTACTCAGCTTGAGCAGGAAGGTTGGACCAGATGACCCACAGTGGTCCCCTCCAACCTTACCCATCTTGTGATTTTGTGAATAATGGAAATCATGAGCACTGCTTATATAATTATTATACAAGCAGGACCTGGTGTTTGCTTGGCAGAATTTACTATATTTCATTAGGGAAGCAACTGTTTTGTAACTAACTTAGCTACTTATTTAACATCATCAACTTTTTTGGTGAGCTGCACAGACCTGTTTCATATTCCTTTTATGCATGATTTCTGTTATCAAATGAAGAAACTTCCAACAACTGTGCTGGATTTTTTGCAAGAAAAATTTGATATTTTATCACTCACTGAATATTTTGGTGCTTGTGTCTGGCATTCAGTGATCAGATTCTGGTACAGTGCATACAAGATCTATTTATTCAAGGCTGCTCCCATGTCAGCATTCTAACACCTTTTTTTCTGCTCATGTTTCATGCTTAATTCTCAATTTGATGCTTCTTTTCAGGGTTTGAAAAACCAGGCCCGGGTTAAACTGAACATAGTTAGATGTCCTCCTGTAACCACAGTCTTGATCAGAAGACCAGACCTCAGATATCAGCTGGGCTTCAGTGTGCAGAATGGGATTGTAAGTAGCTTCCACAGTTTCTTATCAAGCTTTAACATGCATGAAACTTCCTCTCCATTTGTGAGTAAGTTTCAGTGTGAGAAGAGGGAAGTTATTTTCTCCCTTACAGAAAGCAGTGTTTTTCATTTGTTAAGTCTGAGATATAAAAATTGTGTTAGTAAGAGTTACTTTTTGTCTCTCACTCTCTTTCCTTCACAACTTTACAGTCAGCCAAAGGAGTAAAGAAGTTGTTTCAGCTTACAAGAAAAAAAGTGTGCTTTCAGCATGCATTGTATATGTCTTTAACCAAGCCATTGCATGATCTCAGATGAAAAAGCCTGTCCTTTTTGTTGTAAGGCATCTGCCCAATTAACATTGTTAAATTGAGGTCCTTAGTACACTCATAAATTTCCAAACCACAAGATATATAATGTACAATACAAACAGCCTTTTCTGACAGTTTTTTCTGCTCTTGGAAGAGGATATCCATTAGCTACTTGTCACTAACAAATTTTGCTTTTGAGTCAGTGATTGATTGCATCTTAGAATTTGTTGTTGCAAGTCTGTGTTTAAATGTTGATTCATACCTTGCTGGCAAAAAATGAATAGTCAAAAGTCTCTGTTCCTTATGCAGCCCATGATAAACTTGTCCTCTCCCTCCCAGATCTGTAGCCTTATGAGAGGAGGCATAGCAGAGCGAGGAGGTGTTCGTGTTGGCCATCGGATCATTGAAATCAATGGGCAGAGCGTTGTAGCAACACCCCATGAGAAAATTGTTCACATCCTCTCAAATGCTGTTGGTGAGGTAAGAACCAGCAATGTGTCTAGGCAGAATAGTACAGTTCATTGCTGTTACCAGTAACAACCAATGGAAATCAGTAACAAGCAATGTCCTTTCAAGGGACTGTACTGGGACCAGCACTCTGTCATGTCTTCATCAGTGATGTAGACAATGGGATTGAATTGTAATCTCGGCAGGTTTGAAGGCGACATCAAGATCAGTGGTGCTTAAGGAAAGGGATGCCACTAGGGGGACCTGAACAGGCTAGAAAAGTGGCCCATGTAACCATTGTGAAGTCCAGCAAGACCAAGTGCAAGGTCCTGCATCTGGATTTGAGCAGTCTCCAACATCAATGGAGACTGGGGTTGAAGTGATTGAGAGCAGCCCTGAAGAGAGGAACTTGGTGGAAGGGAAGCTGGACATGAGCCAGGACATTTGGGCCACTTGCAGCCCAGAAATCCAGCTGTATCCTGGGCTGCATCAAAAAGAGGGTGGCCAACAGGGGAGGTGATTTTCCCTCTGTATTCTGCTCTTGTGAGACCCCACCTGGAGTACTGTGTGCAGTTCTGGGGCCCTCAACGTAAACAAGGTGTGGATGGACCTGCTTGAGCAGATACAGATGAAGGCCATGAAAAGGTTCAGAGGGCTGGAGCACCTCTCCTGTGAGAAAAGGCCGAGAGAGGTTCCGTTCTTCAGCTGAATAAGAGAAGGTTCCAAGGAGACCTGACAGCAGCCTTTCAATGTATAAAGGGGGCTTCTAAGAAAAATTGAGAGACACTTCTACCAGAGTCTTCAGTGCAGAACAATAGGCAGTTGTTTTAAACTGAAAGAGGGTAGGCTTAGATCGGACATAGGAAGAAATCCTTTACTGTAATGTTGGTTAGCCACTGGAACAGGTTGCCCAGAAAAGCTGTGGATGCCTCATCCCTGAGGTGTTCAAGGCCAGGTTGGATGGGGCTCTAAGCAACCTGTTCCAGTGAAAAATGTTGATACCCGCAGTGGGGCAGTTTGGACTAGATCATCTTGAAAGGTCCCTTTCAATTCAGCCTGTTCCATAATTCTGTGGTTTTACCTTTATTGGCCTGTTGCTCATCAAATCCAAAAAGCCAAAGTGAGAGCAAGCCTGCATGCCATTTCTTTCATTATTTGCCCCATACTTCTGTGCTTTAGAAGAGCCACACCTTGAAAATATGAACTGTCCACAATTTTAGATGGTTCATTGATATAAACATACTGTTTCATAAAATCATCACCTGCAATACTTTAAGAAGGGTATGAAAACTCTATGAAGTTTTACCTTTTTTTTCTGCCTTGTATGACCTTATCTGGGTCCTTCCCATGAGGTATGCATGTTTAGGACCATTGATTAACTTGGTTTGTTTTCTCTAGATACATATGAAGACTATGCCAGCTGCCATGTACAGACTGTTGACTGCACAAGAGCAACCAGTTTACATCTGAAGCTGACACCTCACCGCCACAGTGTGCATGGAAGATGTTTTTCTCATTAGTGCTTGTCTCTAGTGCTGCATTTCTGTGTCTGCAAAGACATTTCTTTCTCTCTCCCCCCTTCACAGACACAAATACACTGTTGCTCTCTCCTTCATCTCTCTTTCCTCCTCTTCCCACCATTTTCCTGCATTTCGGTAATATTGGGGCAAAATATACCTGTGGAACTATTTTGATTGCATCTTTTTACAGCGGAAACTTCATAAAGCTCCACATGCAAAACAGGAAAGTAGCAGCAGCATAGGTTACAGCAGTATTCGCAGATGGCTCTATTTCATACTACATAATCAGTTTTATTTCTGTGGCTATAATTTTACAAACTGAGTAAATTAAATGTTGCTGAATGAAAGATGACTTTACCAGATAGAAGTATAGGGTACAAAGTGTTCTCTTGGATATCCTGCCTGTGACTTTGCTTTTCTTGCCCTATTTTCCCACAGGTACCAAGCTCAGTATTAAAGGTTTGTGTCTGTGGGGAAAGTAGAATACCAAAAGGATTGTTTTGCCCTCAGGAAAAATTGCCTGCTTATGAAGACTCAGTAAATGCTGCTGTTGTAAAATGAATTGTCCAAATATGCGCCTTTTAATTCCCCTCTGTCATCAGTTCTTCATGATAGTAGAACTATCACTAGATAGTGTATCCAAAAGATACACCGTAAGTTCCTGAAACATGTTATTCTTGCATTGCTTACAGTAAGAAATTTGGGAGGCATTTTTTACAGCTGCCTCCCCCTCTTTGCCCCCAGGTTTCTATCTCCTTGTTTTCTTCTGCTTTGTCTTTTATAGTCCCTTCCTGATTTTAGCAGTTAAAGAAGTGGGGGGGAGGATCTTTAAATATCCACAAGAAAAATAATGAGGGGATCTGCTGAATAGCTACACTTTTTCTAGGCTCTTAATTCCAGTTTTGGTGCACATAGCCATGTGTGCCAGTGTATATAGACATTTTTAAAATTGTGCTTCCTATTTATGAAGTTTGAATATAAGAGATCTGCAGACTATTCTAAGTAATTTTGTTCTCTGAGCCAGTTTTAACATATATTTTTGTCCAAAGACCTGTCTAATTTTATTGACTTCTTGTTTAGTTCATGATATAGGTAATAGTGGAAAGGATGAGGCAGGAATAAACTAATTTATTTTGTTATATAATTTAGCTTGTGATTTTTTCCCATATGTATGGCACTTACAAGAGATATGTGTGTACTATATGCACTTGTATGAAGATGATTAACTGTAGGGATGTATGAAATCTTGTATTTGATTAGCCTCTAAGTTGCATGCTAGAGACAAAAGGGGAAAAGGGGTCTGGGTTGGGTTCTTTGGGTTTTTTTAAGAGGCTTCAAAATAAAAAGAAGCAGTGTCTTTTCTTCTTAGTGAGAGAATTCTACGTTCTCTGTAGTTACTTTTTTTCAGGACTGTATACTGGTGTTTATACTGAAGTTGAACCATGCGTTTAGTCCAAGCTAGTATGTTGATTTATTTTAAAGAAAAAACAGTTTGTGCTGTGTTTTGCTGTGATGGAAAGGCTCAGTGAGATGAAAACAAGAGCAGACAACACACAGCCACACTCCACTTCTGCTTTGCAAATGCGGTGTTGTTTATAGTCACTTGTTTCTCACTTGTTGTGACGTGAGCTGTGCAATATAAGCGTTGCTTGCAGTCCAGTGATGATCCTAGACATTGCTATGGGGATTCGTGGAAGTGGGTGTGTGCATGTGCACGTGTTGCATACACTGCTGAGAACCACTGAGCACTCTTGTCAGGGGTCCATCTTTTGGCTTTCTAAAATCATGGATAACCTCCCCCTGATCAGAGTTAAGAGGATAAACTGTATTTCTGTGGGAAGCAGATATTTAAGGGACATAATAAAGTGGTGCATAAACTGTTGTAGTAAGGGGATATGTTTTAGTGTTGCAATTAATGTACAATGACTTGATTTTACTGCATTTCTTGTTGTTATATAATTTAATCCAAGGCTCCAGAATAGCAGATTGCACAAGAGAATGGTGTTAGTATTCCAGGTTAGTACTTTAACTCTGCTGCCTCACTGATGCAACAAGATAATTAATGGATTGTGAGTATATTGTTTAACTGTAGACATCTGGTTTAGGGTAATTTGAACCTTTTTTCTAGAATTTTCCATATATATATAGTAATAAATGTAAATATAGTATATAACCATGTACAATTTAGAAGATTATATACAGTGCAGCCTTTCCATACATTGCCTGAGGAAACTTAGTGAACTCTTGAAGACACAGTTATCATGCTCCTGGTTCCTGCTATGTGTATGCCCTTCACTTCACTTCTTTCTGTGGTTCTGTCTAGCCTATGTGGTGAAGTAAGTCTTTAGCTCACTTCACTGGGAAAGGATGAAGATCTGAACATGCAAATGTATTTAGAGAAGAAACAACTGTTTCTTTGGAAATCTTGTAGCTGGGAGTTTGTGAAGTCTGTGAAGTTCATCCTGAATAGGTGCTTAACATTAGGCAGATGAATGCTTGCAGGACCAGAGCTTAGCAAAAAAATCTCATTTTTTCAATTACAGTATGTGCATAAGATTTCTAAACTGAGAGGTCCATAGTGTGTGCACACTTCTGAGAACAGTCTTGCAAACAATCCCATTTTACTCTGTAAACAGAAAGAGTTTCAAGAAAATGGAACTCAAAAGGGAAAGCTGGCTGTTCTCTAGACTGTTGCAGCAGTTTGATAGATAAGATATGGGGATTTTCAACAGATGCAAAGGAACATTCCTTCAAAGGTTTACATTCCTTCTTCAGTGACAGACCTGAATTCTTTTTCTTTCATCCTTGCTGCTTCGTACAGTCTAATTAACTCTTCAGTGTTTACATTAAGGATGAAACATCCCTTGTATTTTTTATTTTTGAGAAGTTTCACGTTCGTTTTGAATCTTGTTTGAGTCTCAGTTTGGATTTCCAAGTTTGCTAGCTTTCCTTCTTTTCTAAAAGAAATGTATTTCTCAAGACAGCAATGTGGTTGAGATCTCTTGTATATATTTAGCACAGTATCTAGACTATGAAGTTGTACTATTGTTCTGTAAAGAGGATGAATAGAAATTATTGTAAAGCGTTGGGAAAAGCATAGTATCGTATTTGTAACAATATTGTTCTTTGTAAACATTTAATGATCTCTATATATAAATATAAATATATATATAAATATATGTGAGCCTGGAATGTTGATATTGCACATCTACTGAATGTACTTACTCTGATGTTTTCTGCCACAGGTCTCTGACCTCTCTAATGAAGCTGTGCTGGTTTGATTTGGGAGAGAGAACAGAAGGGAGAAGAGTGGGCTTTTTGCTTTGGATGGGGCAGGGTAGGGGGTTTCTGGCCAGTTATTTTGTTGTGATGTATTTACTGTGCTACATTCCTTTATTTAACAGAGCGCTAATGTCTGTAAGAATTGCAACAATAAACGACAAAACAAAAATACCTCAGACAAGGCTGAGAATTTGCTCATACTGACCTAGAGGCTGATTTGCCAGTGCTGAGTGCATACATAAGTGGTAGGTGTCTGAACTCTTTTTTTGCCACTTAGTCTGGAGTAATTCTGTGTTTCTGCAGGCGTCAAGCAATGCTGTTATCTTTATTTTTAAAACAGCCTTCTTTTTAGGCAATACATGACACTAGTGCTCCTAAACAAAGCTGATTCCTAATCTAAGGTGGCATCCCAGACACACACATTTTTACTGTGTGAAATGCCACTGAGATTGTGACAGAAATACTATTTCATTGACTGAATAAATTTACATAGGAATTTTTCATTAATGTGACTTTCATAAAAATTCTTCACACTTAAGAGTAATTTCTGAAATCACTGTTTTCCTTCACATGTCATCCACATGGTTTATGATGAAAGACCTAAAGCTATTTGAATAAATAAAAAGTAGTGTTGTAATATGTCTGTCCCTAGAATTAATCCTGGAATTGCCTGTGCTAAGGTTAAAGTGTTTGTATAATGAGAGATTATGAAAAAGTAATTATTATGTTTGAAAGTCAGCCAAAAAAAGTCATCAAGGGAGTGTTTCTTCTGGTGAGGCTTCATAGGATTTTCTGTGCCTCATAGGCTGTCATGAGTGCTTTGAAACTACAAAAATGAAATACACACCACAGCTTATTCAGAAGAAAACTCAACACTTAGTGGCTGTTCATAACATGAAATACAAATACCATCAACATGAGAGAATGAGGTATTTACTTTTATTTGCTTAAATGACAGATGGAAGAAATTTGAAGTCCCTGGTAAAGGGTGCAGTAGACAGGCTGAGCTTGCTTTCTGCATTTCCCTGTGTACCACCATCCATACTTCTATTTATTCTTACCCTTAGCTGTACATACCAATTTCTGTATTACAAACTTCTCTGCATTATCAGTGGATAAACCTAAGCCCTTACTTTAGCAGTACAGAGAAGATTTTCACAGATTTGTTGTATTCACAGAGGACATGTTTCTTGCCCTCTCCTTCAGTGTTGTAATGGTTTGGATCCACAGAGAGGACAAGCAGACCCCACCCCAGTTCCAGCACCCTGTAGTGCCTTGCAGGCTGAAGAGGTGATGCTGGTGACTAATGTGGACTGATAGTGTCAGGGCTGGGACTGTAATTGAAATAACTGTTCAGTGCAGAAGCATATGGAGCAATCCTGACCTAAAATCATGGTACCAGGAAGAGTTTGTGATCCATGTGCCTGACTGAGCAGGGCCAGGCCTGTGCTGTGCTTTATACTGCTCCTACCTCCAGGGATGGACCTCCAGGGATGGACCTCCAGGGATGTCCTTTGGCCACATAATAAATTTAGATGACTGATTATAAGAAGGGAGCCTGCAGGCAGCCCCAGTAGTACTCCAAATGGTAAACACAGCCCAGCAGAACATGTGTGTCCCTGCCTTTGCCTAGGAGCACAGCATTAAGGTCCCATGTGAACAGCATTTTGTTTGAGAGCAGAAGTGATGAATAGAGTTGTTCTCTAAGAAAATTTTTAACTACTTCAAATTAACTAAATGGGGTAAAATGGATGGGATCTGCATAACTTGTGCCCTGCTTGATGCTGCACAATCTGGGGTTCCCAGCACCTGAAGGAATATAAAATCAGCTATACTAGCTTCTTTGTTCATAGCACCTGCTGTAATAAACTGCATTTTAAATGAGACTATTCAGAGAATGCCTTTCTTCCCAGGACAGTAACAAGCCAGCACCACCTATTGCAAAACACCTGTGCTTTGGGGTTTGATGTTGTTCCATCATTAAGACAAAAATAATCTTCTGCCATTACAGTGAGAAGTTCACTGAGCCAAAAGAGCACTTCTTCTTCAAGGCAGTTTTTAGTTCAGTTTGCACATCAACAACTTTCTTTTATAAAGATTTTAGATTTCTAATTTTATATTTCTGTACACCATTTTTTTACTAATTTATTTTGTATCTGAATGACTCCATTTTATGACAGAAAGACTTTAATTTAAACCAAAGTTTGCCAAGTTCTTCAATACTGCTTTTGACAGCTCCTTCCACAAGGATGATGTATCATCATACCCCACAACTACATATCACCAAACTTCATAGAGATGCAGGGCACTAATGTATCACAAACAGTGGATTTGCAGCTGAGAGCACAATAAAGGTCAGCTTTCCATCTGCTTAATACTCTGCAGAATGATGTTCCCCTTTGGAGTCTGTGCATAAGAGTATTAAAAAAGAAGGTGATTATTGACAACCCCATCCACCCACTTGCCAGAGCTGATTTTCCTCTGCAGTATGTATATGTCTGACAGAAGTGCTCTGCTGAGGTATAACCAAAAAGGCAGCTCAAAGTACAGTTTCCCTGACAACACCAATAATGCTGTGAGGCCGTTCATGTTCTGCTCTTTGGATTCTCCTCTCTGCTAACTGTTCTCCCTCTGTAGTGAAAGTACTCAGGTCACCACAGCTTTCCAGGTACAGCAGCCCAGGCCGCAATCTCAAAGGTTTTCTCTCACGGACTCTCAGTGACGTGGCTTGCTGGGCAGGTGACATCACCTTTAAAAAGAAAAGAGAAGTTTAAATCAGTTTTGTTTTCAGGCTCTTGTTCCATCAAAATAGCTTTTTACTCAGCTACAAAGAAGCTAGTTGTAGTGTTGACTGCCATGTTTAAAGAATAATTTTAAAAGCTATAAAACACCTAGCATTTGCCAAGGAAGCATGGAAAAAGCAGTCCTAGTTGGGAAAACGAGTGGGGTAATTTTTTTTTTTTTGTTGCTATTCATGGGAGTTTTTTTAGGTTGGTTTGGTTTCCCCTTCAGAGGTGCACAGGAATTCTCTCACTCTGACCTATGGTATGTTTGGTATTGTCTTGAAGGAACCTAAATGTTACTTCCTTGCAGAAGCCACAGAACTGTAATAACTCTCAGGCCTGTGTAATAAATTAAATTCACATAAGGAGCCTTTTTCCCTCCTGCTTCTGTCAGATTTGTCAAGGCTTTTGTTGCCTGAAGGCTGCAATGGGAAATGCCACTTTATTTGCAGAGCCTAAATAACACCAATGCGTTTTGCATGAGAACCCAAACCAAAACCAGCTGTCAAAACAAATCACTTGTGCTATGCTTGAATCAATTCATCTACACAAATGGTCTGTAAGTTACCAAAACATTTGTTTGATGAAATCTGCAGTGTCTGAAGCTTCTGGATATCCATTCCATTAATGTAAGCACATATTTTCTATTTTCTGCTTTTCTTTCTTCAGTACTAGGTCTTATTTTTATCCTGGGAGCCAATCACAAAAAACGTTGCTTCTGATGGGTTTACATAAAAATATCCTTGTCAGCCTCCATTCCTTCTGGTTTGCAATAGCAAACTCTTATTTATAACATCTTATCTCTCTCCCCTGCCACACTCAGTATGAAATACTGTCAAGTTATTTACAGTTCATGATTCCTCAACAGAAGACTGACTCAGTTTTTAAATACACACATACCCTGGCTTCTGGCTGATAGAATAAGAAAAGGGTCACAGCCTCTCACACACTCCTACATGAAACTAAAGTGCTGAAGCAAGCCAATTTGTCCCAAGAACTCTGACACACAGACTTGGCAAATGTAAACCTATACTCCCAAACCAGGGGCAGTGGTTTTCCACATCACCTGATAAATACAAGCAATAAAACTACCTGCTCAAGGAAAGTGGCACTGGTGACAGCTTCTGCCATATGCTCCTCATCTGATTTCAAAACAGACTTGATATTTTCCACCAAGTCATGTATTTCTGGGCTCATGCTGCAGGAGGACTGCTCAAGGATCCATGCCACACGCCGTTTAGTGTCCATGTAAGACTTGTAGTCTATCAGAGACTGGGGTCTTCCCCTCAAAGCTCTTGCTCTTGAACTCTTCCGGAAGGTGACAGCATTCAGTGGATTTACATCCTCGAGTGTTGCAGTTTCACAGTTGAGCACTGTCCCTGAAGACAAAGATGAAACAAAGCAAACAATCCACATAGTTCATGGTATTCCCAGAGATTCTCCTCTTATTAATTACTGATTTAATAAGGATGCAGTGCATAGTTTAACCCTGTATAAAACTTAACAGTCTGGCATGGTCAGGGTGGTATGGAAGGTTCACTCTATTGGATTTACACAAAATGCCTGTAAAATTGCCATACATAGCTATGATTGAGTGCATATTCCCCTTTGGGAAGCTCTTTATCATTTTGTGTACATTGGTTCCTTTATCTTGATCTGAAGAGACCTGAAATGTGTGTAGAGTGTTAATGAAGACACAAAGGTAGAAGGCTTTTGTAATCTCGCCTAAAGTCGTTATATCTTTTAGTTATTAACAGTTAGGAGGACAAGAAATAACTACCTGCTCAAGCTGGAAGCTAGTAATTTCTACAAAGTAGAAATTCAATGGGACAAAAAACCAAAAAACCCAACCTCCACCAAACTTTAAAAAATTACCTTGCAAGGACTAAACAAAAGGCAACACAGAATCAATTTCACTGCCTTTAGTCAAAATAAAAATTCATTGCCTTTGGTGTAAACAAGTTATCAAATTTTGACTCCATTAAAAGGAAGAAAAAATCCAAAAAAACCAAAACCACACCTACAGATTATTCAAGTAGCGCTTTAATGTTGGCTTCAGACCAGAAAATGCTAGGAGGAGATGCAAAATTTCCTAGCAAGTAGAGCACTTACATGAAGCAAATTCCATTGTTGCAGTGAATTCCTTTTCCATAGCACTCTTGACTAACTCAGGTCTAACTTCTGAACAGACCTAACCTCGGTAACACTGAGCCTAAAGCTTCCAAATGCTTCTGACATGGTGTCTCTGAACAGCAGAAACACTCTGCTTTCACAGCTATGAATAGTCATGTAACTATTGCTTCAGCAGCAGATTCTCTGGGCTGCTGTGGTGGAAGCTGATGGAGGACAAGACAAAGCACATGATACACCAGAGCCATGAAAACATTCCACAAAACCAGCAAGTGTAATCCAGATAGGCATGCTCCCAATATCCAGAATAAATGGCTGTTACTAATGTGCCCCATTGGCACTTTACATTTAGAGTGCTGGTATGTATCAGCAGCTACTGTGGGGATTCCAATATCCTCTAGTAAAAACTGCGAGACTTCTGACTGGTGCTTTGTTCAAGATTGTCAGCAGTATCACGGACTGTATAGTCACATCAGCAGTCTTACCACAGCAACAGAATGAGATCACTGACACGAAAGCAGTTTCATCAATTCTGCACCATGGGTTGTGTTGAATTTTGGGAATTGGGAAATTTTTTTTTTTGATGATATGAGGATTGAGTAAAGGGGAGCAAATTTTCTAGGCCAATACCAAATCCCTAAGCCAGTTTTGCTTTAAATTGCTCACACTGACAAATGTACTTGTAAGATTTTAGATGTCAGTGTACTAAGGAATTCTGTGTGCTCTCCCTCCTCAGCTTCCACTACCCCTCCCTCATACCCAGACCCTGCTACAGACTCTGTTGCTAGATGTGAAAACCTAAAGAGCAGCAAGACTAAGAAGTTATGTGGAGAAAGTTTGGTAATGTGCAAACTACTGTTACATAGGTGCTCTGTTGGGAAACAGTAGGTGATTTCTGCAGTTACTAGGTTCAATGTGCCAAATTTCTGCCAAGTGTTCTTTTAAAGAGCCATTACACAATCACTGACAGAGAAAATGGAGTCACCTTGAGGCAGCTGGCAGTGCAGGAGCACAGGGTCACTTCTGGAACGTTTCCGCAAGGGATTGAAGGCTCTCACGTTCACTCCTGCAGGCACACTGCTTGCATTT
Organism: Certhia americana; assembly: GCA_018697195.1. NCBI lineage: Eukaryota > Metazoa > Chordata > Aves > Passeriformes > Certhiidae > Certhia > Certhia americana. The sequence continues at coordinate 60,189,280 of CM031878.1, forward strand.
GAAGGGAAAAGGCTCACTCCACTGGAAGGCTGCTGAATTTCTTCAGCTGAATTATTAGAAACAGAGAAGTAGATGTCATCAAAATAAAGCTAATCTGTAGAAGCCATTACTAGAGACTGACTTTTTCCACATCTGTGCAAATCTGTAGTGACTGGACACAAAGGTCTAGAGGTGCATGTTTGTGTGCACAGACCCACACCTACTGAACAGTAACGTTGGTCTAAGCCCTGTTTAAATGTTTGTAAAAACATGTTCAAGACTTAGGCAAAAGACTACAGGCTAGTACACCCTACTACAAAAATCACTTTAAACTACCTGATCAGAGAGAAGGGAACTACAGCTTTACTGGTGAAAAACTAAATCTCACAGAGCCCCAAATCCTCCTGCTTATAATCAGTTGTACCAAGATAACACAGCATTATGGTCAGAGAGGTTGGTGAACTTTTGCAATTAGGTATCTTGTAAATCAACCACCAGTCCCTAAAAAGGAATTAAAATCTTTACTAAAATGTTTTCCTGGATTCTTGTGATATGCTATATCCTTCCCACTCCTCCTTTTCTAAGAGTGAAACTATATGCTACAATTTAATGAACAGGATAGGATGAAGCTGTGTACACTTCCTCACTAAGCTTGGTTCTGTACCTCCATCTAGTGGCACCTGGCATATTACAGAAACAAGTTCCTTGATCATTCAGGAGTTAAAAAAACTGTAGTGGGGTGCCCCTGGCTGGATGAAAGTACCCACCACAGCTGCTCCCCTCTGCAACTGTACAGGGGAGAAAAAATAAAATGAAAGGCTCATGACTTGAAATAATAATGAGAGATCACTCATCAATTACTATCACGGGCAAAACAGCTCAGGGATATTAGCTGACTTTATCCTAAAATGAGCAGGATAATGAAAAGTAAAACTGATCTTAAAAGCACCTTCCCCCAACCCTCTCTGGGTTTTATCCTCTGCCCTGCAGCAGCACAGGCAACGTGGGTTACAGTCAGTTCATGACATATTTCTTCTGCTGTTCAGGGAGAGGAATCCTTCCCCTGCTGCAGTGTGGGGTCCCTCCCACAGGAGACTATTCTCCAGGAGTTTCTCCAGCTTGAGTCCATTCCACAGGCAACAGCTCTACATAAAATGCTGCAGTGTGGGTCACTCTTCCGTGGGTCAGTCCTTCAGGTACAGTCTGATCCAGCGTGGCTCTCGCATGAGGTCACAAATCCTACCAGGAAACCTGCTCCAGCATGGGCTCCTCTCTCTGTGGGTCTGCAGGTCCCTGCCAGGAGCCTGCTCCAGCACAGGCCACAGGCTGTGGGTGAATCTCTGCCCCCTCCATGGCTGTAGGGCACAGCTGCCTCTCCATGGGCTGCACCACGGGCTGCAGGGGATTCTGCCCCAGCACATGGAGCACCTCCTGCCCCTCCTTCACTGACCCTGGTGCCTGCAGGGCTGCTCTCACACGTTCTCACTTCACTCTTCTCTGAGCACCAATACATGCAAAGTAGCTTTTCTGTTCCTCTTAAATATGTTGTCACAGAGGTGTTACCATCATTTCCAGCTTCTTTCCAATGGTCCAGACTTCTCCAGCAGCAGGTCCATCTTTGGAGCTCTGCCAGGCACAGAGGAAGCTTCAAGCCTTCCAGTAGCTTCCCCACCACCACCAAAACTTGGCCATGCAAATCCAATATAAAACCAAATTCATCTAAACGTCTTATTTAGAACAGGGCAAAAATCTGTGGTGTCACACTAAGGGGTATGTGCTAATGGCAGGATCATTCAAGAAAATTTGGGCTTGGATGGTAAGTTGAGCACAGCACCTTATCGCCTACCCAAATGCAACTTAGAATCTCTAAAGAGAAGAAAGAGTTGACACAACCTACATAAAACAGGTACCAGCCTAGCAAATCAGAAGATAAGACCCAGCAACACAATATGGCAGGCCAAGAATCATGCTGGATTAAAGAATCCATCACCAATATAAACTTTTCAACACCAGTGGAGCTATGTTAGCAGTAACTCCTGGAAGTACAATGCTGCTGTTACTTTGAAGAAGTTGTATGTTTGGTATTTTTGTTTTAATTCTGACCAGATTAATGAACAGATTTCATGATCTTAAAGTAATCCTTAATGTTAATGTTTCAGAGAGATAATTATCTTATGGTGGTGTGTACTGGAAATGCATACACCTAGTTTGTGATGATGCAGAGCAGCCACCAAGCACCACCAAGCAGGACCAGCAAAAGGTCACATGCCTGCCTACTACAGTCAGCAGGGGAAGTCCCATTATGCTTGACAGGAGTGATCATGAAGTCAGTAAAACAATTTTAGCAGGCACAGAGAAGCTTAGAGCTCCTCCTGCAGCCAGCAGTCAGGATTCCCCTTGCTCTGCTGGCAAAGTAGTGCACAGCTTGAATTTCCATCAGGAGCTATGCTCAGTTGATCAGCTCTGATGATGCCAAGGGAATCACAGCACATCACAAATGCCCTGGCATGACAGCTTGCCAGCATAAACTGAAAGTTCAAGTTTTATTTATAGACTGCTACACTGCACCAGCTGACAGCCCACAAACTTCCTCTGCCACAATTCCAACATAAGCCCCCATTTTATATTTCTCTTCTGCAGTGGTTTAACCCCAGCAGACAGCTCAGTTCCTCACAGTCACTCTCAGTCTTCCCCAGTGATACAGGGAGAAGAACTGAAGAACAGAACTGGCAGAACTCATGGGCTGAGATAAGGACAGCTGAAGTGAGGTGGGGAGAAAAAAACCCAAGAAACTCAAAAAAAAGCAACTGATGCAAAAGCAGTCACTTACCACTAGCTGACTGATGTCCAGTCAGTCCCTCAACAGTGACAATGCTAGAACAGTCCCCCTAGGTCACACATCCAAGCCAGCACCACAGGCTGCTACGAAGGAAATTTACTACATCCCAGCCACATGTAGTACACCTCTCCAAATTTAACTAAAGGGAGAGATACTGCTCTCTTTGTATTGAAAATATATTTCTTTTTCTTAAACTCTAGGAAGCCTTGGAATCTAGAAGAAACAGCAGTAATAATTTTCTTTCGTAAGAGGCTTACTTTCTTTTTTTATCTGCAGGCTGATAATATCTCTTTACAGACCTCTTTATTAAAAAAAAAAAAAAAAACAAAAAAACAAAAAAAACAAACAAACAAAAAAAACCAAAAACTGGACCAACCAGTTGAGATGATGGAGAGGAAGGTAGACTTGGGCATACATGATCAGGTAGGTCTGATTCTTCCAATAGAAATTTTAAATACAAATTACTCAAATAATAGCATATTAGAGCCTTATTTTAAAACAAAAACAAACCAAAACAAAACAGGGACTTTCCTGACTGTCCTTCACTACAGGTGAATTTTCTATGCTATTTTTTTCCTGTTTCCAGTCCTCATAACTTTAAGCAAGTCACTGTGTATCCTTATATTTGATAATCTCTTTTTGTTCGAATTCAGGAAGCTCAGAGAAAGCCACAGTTTTACCAGAAAGAAAGCTTTGAGAAAGAAATCCAGAAGAGCTGCAGCAAAAGGCTTCATTCTAGTTATCCCAGCTGGCAAGACAACAGAAGCATCCAAGTGCTTGTTTTCAGAGGTTTCAGGCAGACTGTCAGAGTTTAAGGGGACTTTGACAGAGCTGACATTTGGCTAGAGTATGATTTTATGCAAACTCCTTTTTAACCCTGACTTCACATAGCAGGAACAATTTCAACTGACGCAGTTCAAACACGATTTTTTTGGTAGTTTGATAAGTAGGTTGGCAGAAGACAGGCCACAGTCAAATAAAAGATTTGGGGGTTCCTCCCAGCCCCAGTCTTTACTCTCTTGTGTGACTATTGCAGATAAGACAACCTTGTTGTAATGGCCAAGTTCAAATGAAAATTGGAACACATTTTCATGGGCTGTACTGGAAAAGCTGGAAGTTTATAATGTTTAGCCACAAGCATACATTGCAACAAACATTCGGCTAAAAACAACTTGGAACCGTAGGCATGGTTTTCCAAAATAGTGCAGAGGAAAGTTCGATGTGGTCTCTAAGAGTAGTTTTGCTATCTCCTGTTCCAGGATACAGAAATTATTTAGTAATTCTTCCAGTTCAGGCTGGATAATGGAGTAATTCCCAATTCAGCTCCACACTGTACAGCATTATTCTATCCTTTTCCTATTTCTACCAGCAACAAAATATTAACAGGCACCATCACATACACTAAGCAAATAGAAGCACTGGAGCTGGACATCATTTCTTGCAACATATGGGTACAGTGTCAAAAAAGAAATTTTAGGTTACTGAAAAGGAAACATATCCTTCTTTTTGTATCTTGAAAACAATTTGTTGTGCTATTAAACATTTTAAATGTTAATCCTAGTTCCCACTGCCGAAAATATTCATGATTCTGCGGCTCTGGCTTGCAGTATGGTGGCTGTCTTTCAAAGAACTAATAATGCTGTTGCTGCACTAAGTTGCACATATTAGAGAGAACATTCTAGAACAAACTTAAAAATTACTTTTTACCTTGAGAGCAGTGCCTGTCACTTACTTCCCCTGAATCAACATCTTCCATGCTACTTATTTGAAGTGCATCTCCCTGGAATAAAATGCGAAAGTTGAAAAATCACAAGTCACCATCTTTCTCTGGCATTTCCTTAGAACTGCAACATCCACCTTAGAAATGGAACACTTTTTCTTAACTGCACAGAGACTCTGTGATATGAGTTTAATTCCATGGCAAAATCAAGGCCAGTAAATGTCTAATATCCATGTTCATCATCCAGGTCAGTGAATTTTATCCTATCTAGTATTTTCTGGGAAAAAGCATCTGTATTTTGAAAACAGCAATGAAAAGGGTTAACCAATGATGCCAAAATTTCGAGCTAATCCCTCACAGGAGGAGTGCATAAGTGAAGTAAAGCAAGGAGGTCTTTTAGAATAGCCATGAACAGGCATGCTCCACACTGCATTCTGTTCCTTCTCCCATGCCTGGGCAGTTTTCCAACTGGAGAAAACTTTGCAGTTCTAGCGGTAAGTTTTTCCTTAAAATCTTTGGTAAAATTTACATTGTAATTAAATGTATCCTTCTGACTTACACTTACCACCCCTGAGTGCAACCTCTCCCTTAGAATGGAAAAAACAAACCAGACATTTAACTCCTGTGGCCCATACCTGCTCAGAGCTTTTTAGGTTGCACACAGTTTCATAAGGAGGAGGCGGGTCCACAGGGCAGAACACTACAACCTCTTTGATTCGCGTTACAGAAATATAGGGCGGTGAAATCACATCAGGGACAGGTGTGCTGCAATAAATAACACGGAGCAAATCTGTCAGTATGGCTTTCCGGCTGCAGAAAAACATCATCTGCTACCAAACTCCACCGGCTTCCCCGTGCCAGCTCAGATTTTGGGATCTAAGTCACAGACACTGGACTCGTCAAGATCTGCAAGATACTGTCTCAGAAGATGGCAGGAGGAATTACCCAGTTTAACTCCTTAGGACATGCCTCTCCAGTGTGTTCCCAGAGCTGAAACATCTTTGGGCAGGACAGGGCCTATGAACCCACTCCAGTTTTCCTTCAGATTCACTTTTTTTAAACGATTAAAGTGCAGGTTGTCATTCAAAATGTGACAGCCTAGCTCTGAGTTTTGTGAACCACTGAGTTCTTAATTATAACCTAAATTCAAGGTACTTCTGATCTGTTGCTTTATGTTCAGATACGGCTGCACAGAAAAAGCCAAATTCAAACTAAATGCTGTTTTTGTGATGATGCAAGAATGTAATGGTTGCTCAGTTCACAAAGGCTTGTAGGAGGCAAATGCACCTCATGGCTAACCTTACTCCTCAGTTTCCAAAGAGCTCTCTGAAACATTTAACACAGCAGAAATCCCACAGCAGAAACTTTCTGCTGCAACATCTTTCTCTTAGGAGGTAGCTATTAGAAGGAATAAAAAAGAACAGTGCCTGGAGAAACTTAATTTTGATAAACATACATTTACATTGCACCAGGAACTGTAACAAAGCATGGTAGTCAACAGCAGAGCTGGCAAGAAGATTTTCCCCACACAATCCTCAGAGAAGTCTGTGACTCAAAGCATCTCAGTTTTTCTCTGCTTTTTTTGTTTGTTTGGTTGTTTTTTTTAAACATCTTAGTTGCTGATTTGTTGCTGAGCAGGAACCTCAAGCAACACACAGAAACCCATATTTTGCTCTCTGGACTTTGGTTAGGCTTCATCCACCATCACTAGTGGATGCTACTCTCTACTAAGCAAGTCAGTCCTCCCAGAATTTAGGGTTTCTCTGGACACTGGCTGGAGGCCACAAAGATGACTGTGAACATTTTTTTCTTGAAAGCTCAGAGGAAAGGGTAGAGACAGAAATGTTTATGAAAGACTGCTTGAACCAACAGGAAAAATACTAAAACTTTCAAAATGAGAATCTGGAAGCCCTCCCATGAAAGGCTCCTGTGAAGGCAATGGAGGTAATGCATGGAGGAATCTGAGGAAAGGAAAGCAGATGTTTTGACAGACGGCCATTGTCTTTTAAAAACAGGGAAAATAAAATACATTAAAATAGCTTTTAATTACAATCTACTTCATCTGTTCCAAAAGGCTTCAGAATAATTTTGGAGTACAACAGAGATGGATCCTCCATTGACATTACTTCTTCACATTCTCCTAGTACGCTCATGCTGAATTTGCATTCAATATAAGCCACAAAGTTATGTACATTTTGAATCTTGGTTCTGTTTTCAAACATGCTTGCTCTGGCCTACCCAGCTCAGTCACACCTTGAAAATTATTGCTATGTCCAACAATTATGTTAAAGCCTATTACAGAACATGCAACTAGAAAATCATTCCCTTGAGTCCCTTGATTATAAAAAAAATTTCTAGGATGTACCCAAACAGTACTTTAAACTGAACCGAGGTAGATTTCTAGGCCTCGCTGCCCAACACACATCACCTCTTCTGTTAAATTTATGTGTCTTGTGACTCTTTCATAGAATCACAGAATCTCCTGAGATGGAAAGGATCAAAGTCCAACTCCTGGCAAACTCCACATTTTGTTTTCCGCCTGGAAACTCAGGTCTCACTTTTTATATAGTGCTGACCCTGAAAAACAATGAGATTGCTATTTTTTAATGTATGAAATAACAAGAGCAGATGTAGGAATTGACCAGATACTTGTAGTGGTAGGGGGATTTTTTTGCCATTAAATATGACTAATGTAAAAGTTTCCTATGAACAAGTAGGAAAACCAATTGGCTTTGATTGCTGGGCCTCTTGAGTTTTCAATTTAAAGGATGGCAGAGAACACCTAACCAGTGAAAACATGTCTTTGGGATAATTTTTGATGACTGTGATGTTTCCCTTTTCAGAGGATGTATCTGTCTTGGAGCTTGCAGATGGAGCTCCCCTCCCTGGATGTGTTTCCTGTTACACTCTCCTTGCACACAAAGGTTTGGGATGCAGGGAGCTCAGCATGGAAAGCCAGGGCACAGGTGCTACATGGAGTTCGGGGTACAGTCTGAGAGAAAGAAGTGTGAGGAGGCTGACTGAGAAATGGCCACATCCCATCTCAGCCACTCTCTTGCAGGATCCAGCCTGGGCTGAGTCATAATTACTCATCTTTCAAAAACAGAAATAAAGCCAGTCTGTTGCTTTAACTTCTGTGCTGCTGTATAATTACACAGAACACCCTGAAACAGCAGCCTGACTTCAGAAACACCTCATCACCCCTTAAATGTTACTATCAACAAGATACAGCATTGTCACTGGTAAGGTAGCTACTCAGTTTTAGACCACAGAAGCCTTAAATACTGTTCAGCAGACACTCCTGTGCAAAAAAAAAAAAAAAAAAAGAAAAGGAAGAAACACTGCTTCTGGGAAAGAGATAACCATCTAGAATGACATGCTACTAGACAAAGAATGACTGGTCCATTTTAAAGCAGGGGAACTCTGAAAACAATAAATAATTATTCTTTCAAAGAGATTGTTACATGTTCCATTCTGTTCTTATAAGCAGCTTGAACCAAGACTTACATAGAGGTTTTTAGTAATATTTTGAATTCAACTCCAGTTTTTGGTGTTTCAGAGATCCTGATTTTCATCCTAAATCCTATTGTTGCCATGTCATCATTTTCTAGGCAATCCCAAGATCTGTAATTACCTCTGCCAGGAACACATAATCTTGAAAGTCATGCATGCTATTCCTGATGAAAAAGTGAAATAAACTAAGCATTCCTGCACACTGCAAAAAGGAGGAATTTTAAACAAGACTCACACAGTCTGCTTGAGCATCATAATACTTCATGTATTAATAATGCAGTCCCATCTAAGTAATAAACTAGTAAAGCCAACCTGCAAGTTACTTTCAAGAGCAAATGACTACCTGCAAGGTAAAGGATAACTTTTCCAGACAGGGCAGTCAAAACATGTACCTCAGTCAGCTCTAAGAGCCCAAGAGGGAGAAGGACAATGACTCTGGCAGGAAGGTCTGTGGGGGATCACCACTCAGGGTCTCTGGCTTGCCAAGTGGTTGTTTCTGGGTTCCCATTGCTGCCCTCACCTACTCTTGACAGCATTGTGTGAGTTTTCAGCTGAGTCAGGAAGTAGTATTTCTCCCACACAGAAACAGTTCCTAGAGAACTGAAACTCAAACATACAAAATTTTACCCCCTTACCCACACTGTTATTGTACTGCTATTATCCACACTGTCCACTATTTATGCTATCTCCAACGTAATGGGATTTTTCTTTTTTTTCTCTAATCCCTCTAAAATCACAAACCGTTTTCACCAGAGAAATCAGTCTTAAAAAAAGTTTAAACAGTGCTTTGAAAGGTACTAAAAGAAAGGAAGAGAGTGTACCTGTGGCTTGTTTGTGGAGCACAGGAACTCAAAATGGCAAAATAGGAGGGAGGTGGGACAGGTGGGACAAAATCATCAGGATCCAAAGTGTGATCTTCATCATCAACCTCACTTTCAGCCTAATCAAACAGAACTTCTGTTAAAACCCTTCTGGGCTATAAATATTGCTGGACAGTGTAATCTATTAATACTGTCTGCACCACTCTTTATGGCAGGCAGTGCCTTGTGCTCACTTACTGTGCAGTATCTTGATGCAAGCATCTGTAAGTAATGCAGGGCAGCTGCTATGAAGCAAACTGTAGCCGTGAGAGCATTCAGGGCACTAAGAGCTAGGAGAACTTTCTGAAGAACATGAAGATTATTGAAATAAAAAACATAAATAATGGTATTTGTAAATGTCAAAATAATAATATTAATAATAATAATAACAACAATAATTATAATAATGATACTACTAATAATAATAATAATAATAATACAAAAGTAAAACAAATAGAGAAAACACAGGGATGACGATGGCAATTACTTCTAAGAAGTGTATGGGATGAAATCTTCACAACAATTACCAACACTGGAGTAATTTGCAAAAGCTTCGTTTTTTTTAATTTGCAAAAATAAAAAAAAAAAATTTGTTTTTTTTTTTAATCTGCGAAAACTATTTAGTGTCCTGACAGAGAGATACAGATGGGTTTAATACAGCTCAGACGTGATTTATCTATCTATTAATCCAAGAATTATAACCTTCCTCATAACTTTTCTGTGGGAAATCCAGATTCAAGATGATCACCATTAAAGAAATGTCAAAGCTTTTTGATATTTGAAGATGGTGTTGGTTGGGAGTTTTATTTTAGCAGTTTGTAAGCCACAAAAGGCTGAGAAGTGCAAAAGACCAAAAAGGCATCAAATCATTAGCTAAACTGTACATCCCATTTATCCCTGTAATCCTGTCTGGATTCAACTGCAGTTTTGGTTGCACTAAACACAAAAAACAGGCAAGAACTGCTTATTGGTTCAGCAATGCTCTAGTCAAAACCTAGACATGGAAAAACCCACACACACGTTACAGAACCACGAAGAGCTTCCGACCAGCGTGGAAGACCAGAAAAATAACAGAGTTTTTCCCAGTGAACACAGCAATCACTTGGTCTGCTGCACAGGCACGGGCATTATAAAAGCAGTACTACTGATATGTGTGCAGGGTACCTTGAGAAGAAGGTGAGAAGCACTGCATGACTTCACGTGGTATAGCTTCAGTACAGCCTCTGCTTCTGCACATGTTGTGGGATGAAGTTCTTCACAGCACAAACAAGTCTTGTTTTCATCCATATCCTTCTTTAAGAAACAAAACTCTACTTTTCAATTGTTTTATGCAATGTTTCTTACCTACATAATATAGAACCTATGTCTTAAACCAAACACATGACCAGAAAGCAGACTGTCAATACAGGATCATAAAACTGAACAGTTTGGTATGCCAAATCTTCCTGCATTACAAAGCTGTGCTATGCACTTCTTATTTGAGAGAAAGCATTATGCATTAACACATTTAAATACAACTTAGCTGTAATCAAACTGCACCGATTATGAAGAAATTTTATTATCTATGCTCTTTCCAATGCATAGCAGCCTAGAAATTATTTCTCTGACTGTTGTGTAAACCACTCTATATAAACTCTCTACACGTTTTGTATGGTTCAAGAATATATCTTTATATTTCTATAGATGGAATGAAATCCGCAACTATCATGTGAACTCAGTAAAATCATTAGTAGCTATATCTGTACCCCACTGTTGTTTGTAACTTTGGAATTAATCTTGATCAAGTTAGTTTTCAAAGTAGAAATTCAATGTTTCCATGTCTAGAAATAATTGCGGTTTTAGCTTTCAAACTTTAGAGTTACAAAGTTGACACTCTTCCACCTACAGAAGCCACATTACAAAATAATTACTTATTCCAGGAATGTCTTTTTGCTGTACACTACACTTCCAACTACAGACATTTCAGGAACTCCTGCAATATTTGACCACCTCATCTGGAATATCGTTATTAATTTTCATTGTGGCTTTGGTTCAGTGATACCGGGTGAATCTAGACTGCCAAGGGTTTATAATCTTGGACTCTCACTGCAATACACCTACTAGCATTTCAAGGAACCAAAAAGAGCTTTCCTGAGAGAATAAATGAATGAAAATGGATATTCAAAGATCTTTCCCACAACTCCTTTTACACACAATCATCTTCAGCACCAAGTGACCCTGTATTCTACCCTTAAATTTCAATTATTCCAGTTTCCAGGTCAGAAGTAGTGATTCTTCTGTTTCTCAGGACAACCACTCGATAAAAACCTTTTGCATTCTGTCCTGCCTTGTACAGATTGCATCTTCCCCAAGTGGAAGTGTTCTGAAAAGCTAGTGTGATTTGATCTACCATATTTTTTCCTCAGAGCTTCTGCTGTAAGATAACACATAATAGTCCTCACCAGGTGAGACAAAACAGGAAGAATAATCACATACACAGATTGTAACAGACTGAATATTTTGTGGGTAGTAGCTCACCATTACCCACAATCAGGTTTTTTTCAACAGTTTATATTTTTTACATTACTACAAAAATCCTTTATGCTACTTCCTAAATTACTGGCAACTCTGCATCAGGACATTCTGTGATCTCAGCACAGCAAGTTAATATGTCATAACGAGAATAAATCATTGTAAATCAGTATGTGTGCTCACCAAATCACATTTGGGTACGCTGGACACAAACTGAATGCCTTGACATCCTAGAATGAATCCAGTCACATTCAGCATAACACTGATCATAGACAGCAGAACAAACAGGTTAACCTGGAACACCAAAACAAAGTTAACTGCAGTGGGCACAGGAACCAACTCAAGGAACATATTACAGAGCAAATCCCAATCACAAACTGAAGCTGGGAATGAATCTCTGCTTTTTCAAAACCACCTATGACTTCAGTGCCCCAAGGTATTTTAATCTATTCCCAAAATTCTTTGTCTTCTCCCTCTTTATTCCGCAGTTCTTATGCAGAAATAAAAATGTGCAACTATTGAAAATGTCAGTACTAATAGCACAAGAAAATAAAGGTTTTGCTGGAGTGCCAAGTATGATCAGCAAGTTGCCCAGCTTCCACTGTGTGTCATACTCTTTGCCCAGGTTTAACTCTCAGCCACATTCAGAAAAGAAACCTGAAGAGGAAGGAACATCTCAAGCCAACATTCACTCTGCACATTTCCAGAATAATTTGACAGCACAAATAAATAAAAATCATTTGTCCCAGTACAGTGAGGATGGAAACACCTAAGAGACTTCAGCTGCATGATTTTATTTCCTTCTGGCCACTAAAACCAGAGTATTTGTAAATCAGACAATACTTGCAGATTTATAAACCACCCGAAATTGATCAATGGCAAGAGTAATAAATACATGAAAAAAGGACAAGCAGAAGCAGTGGACAAAATGACATCTTGCTTTCACATATGCCCTTACAATCTGTGCTTACATGACTTTGGGTATGGATTCTGAACATACAGAAGAACCATTCCTGTCCCTATTTATACAGGCAAAAATACCCTACCTGGAATCTGAAGCAGAAATGGATAACAGCAGTTGCACAAATTATGTTCCCATTTTCTGAGGTTCAGGGAAAAAATCCCCCATGAAAGGACAAAAGCCAAAGAACATTACTGTGCAAGGTAAATTCTTCAATTACATTACTAGTCATTACTAGTTTGACCATAACTTTATCCCATAAGGTAGATATTACCCCCAAAACACCCAATAATTAATAGTAGTATGTATTAGCAAATATCTGAAGAGGACTGGGACTACTTTGTGTTAGACACACTAAAACCAAAATAATTTGTAAATTATTAAGTGGAAGAGTATTTTGTCCTAGCTTTTTATTAATCACAAAACCAGAGATATGAGGGGCTTAGTTCCAGAAAGTACTCTGAGTGTCATTTGTTTTTGATATAAACACAGAATCTAATGACTTTTAAAAAATTAACTCCCTGCTCAGCATTTAAATTAATCAAACACATTCCTTATGCCTTTACCTAAATTATCTTAGTTACTCTTCTGACAAATAACTACTTTGAGGAAAAAAATTCGGTACGCACAGGTATTTCATATAGAGGCAACTTGCCAAATGTGTTCAATACAGAGTACTGACAATTAGGAATTGGTCAGTGTAGTAAGTGAAATAGAAGCTGTTTCAATATAAAACATCTTTATAGCACAAATTTCATTAAATGGTATTAAGAAAAAAAAAAAAAAAAAAAGGTGTATTTGTCCTTTTTAAGCTGATGAACAAATGGAGAAAAGAAGTTACGTGGCCAAAGTAAAGAAAAAACAAACAAACAAAAAAACAAACAAAAAAACCTCCTAGCAAACTCACATTTAAGTAGTCTCCTTTGGTACAGAAGCTGCAATAGAAACAATTCCATCTACAGCTATACAAAGAGTTACAGTTAAAATCCAGACTTCCAATCCAAAAATTTGAAAAAGAAAAAAATCACTAATATTTTTCTAAAGAAATATCAGAAATCAAAGAACAAAGAAGAGAAAGAACATTATCATATATATGTGAAACAAGGATGATAATTTCTGTATTAATGTTCTAATAAATTATACAATGTGCAAGTATATATAATCTTGATCTGTTTTTTGTTATATGTATGGAGTACTTTTGACTGAATAATCCAATATTCAGAAAATCTTGACAAATGAACAGAAGATAAGAATAATTCTTCTACATACAATCTAAAACAGTATCATGATTTGAACCGTAACCACAGAATTCTCTACCTCACATCTGACAGTGTATAAGACGTTGTACTTGACTGTCAAGAGAAAAAAAATCTTTTTTCTTCTGGTCATCATTTTTACACAATCACTGAGATTGGAGGGGACCTCTTGAGACCATCTAAATCTAATCTCCTGCTCAAGCAGGTGTCACTACTAGGGAGCTGGAACCATAAGGCCCCTTCCAACCCAGACCATTCTATGATTTTATGACCTACAGCAAGCTGTTGAATATAAAGTCCAGTTAGTTTTGACTATCTCTACAGGTAACCTACACCAGTTTTTCACCATTGTAATAGTAAAAAAGTTGTCTTCCATGTTCAGATGGAATTTCCAATTTTCTCAGTTCTTCTCACAGCCTCCAATTCTGGCAGTGAGTGTTACTGAGAAAGGTCCAGCTCCCTGTTCTTCTTCATTCATTCCCTCCCATCAGCTATTTACAGATATGCAGAAGATTCCCATTGAGCCTATTCTTTTCCTCCAGGCTGAACAGCCACACCTTTCACATCTCTCCAACTGTGGGAAGGATCACACCTCTTGACCTGTTGGCAAGCCTCTGCCTAAGCCAACCCAGGATACCACTAGTTTTTTTTGCTACAGGAGCACTTTACTGTCACTACCCACCTGAAGTAGAAACAGGGGTTACATTTTATCCCAGTGAGAGAAGATCCTACCCAAAGGAGAGAAGTACTTCTCAATTTAGAAAAGAAAAGAGAAAGGCAAACGTGGTATTTCAAAACCTGAAACAGATACAACTGCTCTTGACTGCAATTATAAAAATAGAAATAACTCAAATTAAGACCTTAGTTTGGCTCACAGCTTCATCTTCAGAGCATTAGATACACATAGACTGTGAACAGCTGCAGAAAGCCATGAGGAACTTTCATACAAATTAAACTACATGAAAGAGAAGAATATTCTATTCATATTTGCTAATGTCTTCCATGTATGACCTCTTTCAGGTAAAAAGGTATCATCATGCCTTTTGAGAACTCCAAGGAAGAATAAACGTGGATAGCAAAGCTCTGACACTATCTTTCATTCTGCATGGGGAAGCTCATTGCTGTCCTGCTGCTGCTGCCATTGAAGCAAGTACATAATGCCAGAGAGGAACTGCTTTCACTTGAATATTCTCATGCAGGACTGATGCCCAAGCAGGCACTTAAATGAAAGAAAAAACAGTTGTTTCACAATCAGCAACTTCTATATCTGTTTACAGCCTATGTATATTCTTTATAAACATCCTGTAGAAAAGAGTATGCCCATTTATTAATTATCCACATGCACAGCAGCAATAGCAATAATTAAAACTCCAAGGACCTTAGTAGATTTCTGTCAGTTGTGAGAGCTATTTATTTTACCTTATGAAGACCCACAACACAACTGTCAACAAAGGAAAGCCCCCCAAGAAAAGAAATATTAATTCACTTAATTAAAAAAGTCACATATTTCAAATGCAGCACTAAAATACCCAATGTATGAGAGAAAAGCTTGTGCAGCATAAAAATGGCTATTAACTTCTAATGGCTTTTCATACTCACATTTAAAAGCATATTTCTATTTATTCTTAAACTGACTTTAAAGCATTTGCATAATTACTGTTGATTGACTTAATGCTGGAGTCTGGAGTGCAAGCAAAGAGGCTAACACTGAGCTAGTTTACTTCTAAAATCCAGGGAAAAAAGATCAAAAATCAATACCACTACAGTAATTCTCACAAGTCAAATGACTGCTTGTCTTAAAGCACGTGCCTAGGGAGAGACTGTTTTTCAGGGTTAAGGACATGATATGGAGCTTCTATTAAAAGTTCACTGTTACTACCACAGCTAAAATTTAATAACATTACCAGAATGAAGTATCTTGACCTACACATTAAATTTTAGTTAAATTCGTGAAAATCTGTAAAGACATCATAGCAGTAGTCAGCCCTAAGAAATCTTTATTTAAATTTTTCTAGAACATAATCTTCTTTGCATAAGAATTTTCAATTTAATACAAGGTTCACCACAAATAAATACATTAAAAAAATTCCAGCTTGTAAATAAAGGCTGAATTCCATAGACTTTTCTGTTTTCAAAGTAAAATCTGTAAATATTTGTCATAAACTGAAAATATTAACACGTTTAAATTAAAAGTGTTTCAAATAAAAACTTCAAATTATTATGTGACCATACTGTAAAACATGAGAAGAATCCAGACTGAATGCTGCACATGCAACTCTGACTTCTCTGTCAAACCCCTCAAAGCTTTACATGGAAACAATGACATGTATGAACATGTCACAGAAGCTGCCACACTAGCAAACAACAGAAACCTGCAGTACTTGATGTAGCCAAAACCAGAGTCACATTCAAACAGCCTGTAGGTGCTCTGTTGACCTCTTGATCCCATGCATTTTGCAGGTGCCAAACTGCTCCCCAGCAGCAGCAGTTAAACTCTGCACAGCACAACAGGCTGGTGTCTTGTTGGATGCTGGCACTCCTTTCCCTTTCATTTGATCTCAGCTAAGTCTCCTCTTCAGCAGCAGAATCCAAGCACCAAGCAGACACCAGCGAGATGCTTAACTTCAAGTCTTTGTTTCAGCTGGTGAAAAAAATCCCCCAAACCAGAACAAACACAACCAGAAAGTTACCTAAAAAGCACTCTACAGAACTGCAACTAATTTGTGCATGACTGAAAGGAAAGGATGCTTCACTACCTAAGGGCTTCTGCATTCAGCAAAGCATGTACTGCTCCTGGCAACTCCTGGGAATGCAACAAACTCAAATTAGTCCAATCTGGCATACAAGTAAGGACAAAGGCTATAACAGCAAGCATGACCTGTCAAAGACATGAGCTGTCCTCAAAACATACACAATCAAACTAACAATGGAGAACGGATGTACTTTCTGAGAGAATGTAGATTACTTCAGGTTAAGCTAAGATTTAAAGCTGTGTGAAAGGAAGGAGCTCAGGAGCAGAGGAGGAGGAACCAGATTCTATGCATGGAAGGTATCACTGAGCCCAAAACAGTTCTGAGTCAATACCCAAGTAACTCGGAGGGCTAGATGGTGGTGGTGAGTTTCACCTTCCCCATTAATACATTTGGACAGTCCTAAAGAAGAAGAAACATAAGATCATTAACCTCTCCAAGATCACTGAGTCCAGCGTTAATTCAGCATTTCCTCAAAGAAAAATCTGCTGCAAAGCACAAGCATTACAAGCTGTCTTCCAAAACTGATTGACAACTGATATCCAGAACAGAAATTCCTCAAACATCTAAAACCACAGAAGGATTTCAGAACCTAGACTTCTCAGTCTGTACTGCTCAAGGCTAGGCCTCCCTTGCAAAAATGGCCTTCAGAAGATATGACTGTAGCTTGATTTTGCCTTGCATTACTCTGTCTCTCAGTTATGTTATTTATCTAGTGCCATCCCACACTGTTAATACAGCTGTAAAACAGTGCAGATGGCAAAACCCAAATATGGCTCTCCATTTTATTTACGAAAGGTGTTATCACAGCCATCCCTCTTCACAGATGTTTTTTCTCAGTTGGTGCTACAAAAGGTCCACTACATCTGAAGCCAATGTTTCCCTTCCTTTCTCCCCTCCAAGGAAAAACATAAGTGGCTGAAACACCACAGCCCACTCCCAGCTCCTTTCTCAGTATTACAGCCCTGTGCTTTCTGCAAGTATCAGCAGCACCAGCATCTTGCTGTCACAGAAAAAAACCCTACTGTTTTTTTTTTCTCTGGTTGTTTTTCTCCACGACCAAGGCCTTGGATTGAAGTGGCTGCCATGACAGCCTGACCCTTCACAAAAACCCAAACACAGATAGCAGGAAATCATCACAGGGAGTGCTCAGGCCTTAAGGAGTCAAAAGGGGAGGACAGTCATAACTGACAAAAGGATATGTTTTAGTTCTGAATAAGATTTTTAGTTTTGCTTATGAATGTCATAGTTCTAAGTCATGACTATGTAATGATTCTCATTGCTGAGACATTCAGGAAGCTTGCTTTTACAATTCATGTAATTGTGCATTCTTCATAGCACAATTCCCTAGAGAAAACGTTCAAGTTACTAGAGAGTAGACATAACAGATATTTAGCCCAACATAAACATGCTCACAGAGACTAACAACATGTCCTTGAAAAACTGTAGCTAGTTTAAGGTATGATTTCCTCACCCTCAAGAAGAGTTTAATGTTTATTTTGGGGTTTTTTCCGCATAGAATAGAATATTTCAGTTGAAAGGGACACAGAACAATCATCTAGTTCAACTGCCTGACTACTTCAGTGCTCACCAAAAATCAAAACCCAAGTGCATTGTCCAAATGCCTCTCAATCACTGACAGCTTGGGGCATCAACCACATCTCTAGGAGCCTGTTCCAGGGTTTCAGTGCTCTTTTAGCAGAAATGCTTCCCAGTACAAGGCTGATCTAATCTGGTTATCAAAACTCAAACCTCTGTAGAACACGTACACAAATACGAAAAAACCCCCAAACAGTTTTATAGAATCACAGAATAATTGTGGCTATAAGAGAGCTAAGGAAGACTCCTGTGTAATCCCCTGCTCAAAAGCAGGGTCAGCTATGAAACCATGGCAGGCTGCCCAGAGCTTTTATCAATTTCATGTCAGAAACTTTCCCATCTGCTGCAGCATATCCCAGGGCAATTTCCTTCAGCATGTGACCATCCTAAAGATCATTTGAAATAAAAGAAGGGATAAAGAAGAGCTTGTGCTTTCTATTTAAGTAAAATTAGTGAAGGGAAATTAGGTTTATACAAAGGAGAATGTTAAAGAATGAAAGAGCAACAACCTGCCATAGAAACAGCACAGAACACAGGCAATACCAACACAGGAGTACTGCACAAGCCTTAGGCTAATTGAGACTAATAGGTTGTACATTTACCTTAATGAAAATATGACCCTTCCAGATTGGGAGTCTCTAACACTGGCACCTCTCTATATCCACAGAACTCCTAAAAAATTTGCCTTTGTTAACCAATGCACACTTAGAAATAACAATGGATGTTGGGGTGCTGGTTGATGTGAGCCAGCAGTGTGCCCAGGTGGTCAAGAAGGCCAGTGACACCCTGGTCTGTGTCAAGAAGAGTGTGGCCAGCAGGACGAGGGCAGTGATTGTGCCCCTGTACTGGGCACCAGGGAGGCCTCACCTCAAGGCTGTGCTCAGTTCTGGACCCCTCACTTTGCAAGGGACACTGAGGGGCTGGAGCCTGTCCAGTGAAGGGCAATAAGGCTCCTGAAAGGACTAAAGAACATCTCACTTGAGGGACTGCTGAGGGAGCTGGGGTTGTTTAGTCTCGAGAAGAGGAGGCTCAGGGGGACCTCATCACTTTTTACAACTCCCTGAAAGGAGGGTGTGCTGAGGTGGGGGCCCGTATCCACCAGGGTGCCTGCAGTGAGAGGACAAGAGGACATGGCCTGAAGATTCAGTTTAGATATTAGAAAGAATTGTCACTGTTAGGGTGGTCATGCATTGGAATAGGGTGACCAGGGAAGTGAGTCACCATCCCTGGAGGTGTTCAAGAGGCATCTGGGTCTGGCACTGGGTGATGTAGTTTAGGGGTCTGGGGCAATGCTGGGTTGGTATTGGACTGGATGATCTTAAACATCTCTTTCAACCTTGGTGAATCTACTATTCAGTGATTCTATCCACAACTCACAGATTTAATCCTTGGTACTCCTCACTGATACCCACATGGATTCCAAAGGAGTGCTGCAGAAAAATGAAACAACTGCCTTGGCCTGAAAAAAGTCTTCAGAAGTGACAGTAAGGCAAAATATTCCAAAGAAATAAACAAAAAAAAAAATCCCAAACCAACCCAAATCAACCAACTAAATGAAAAAACTCCCTAAACCCACACACAAACAAAAGCAACTCCATAAGACTTTTCCAAATCCCAACTCTGATGCATTAAGAGCCACACAGCTTCAGATTTCACTTACAAGTGGAATCAGCTTACACACCCTGCACATCAATCTACTTCTCTCACAGCAATGCAATGTCAACTATACATGAAACTAGCACTGGATTCTGCTGTCAGGTGTTAAGTTAGCTCTCAAACCCATTGTCAAAAATTGAAACACGACAACTAAGCTAAGATTCAAAACAATCTCCTTCATTTCAGTTTAAGCTGCACTGCCTCGGAGAATTTAATTACTTATTCGAAGCCAGCATTTTCTTATACATACAAAACATAAAATGTGTGCTTTAAATAACATTAACAGTTCTTCCAGACATGGTCCACTCTTGCCCTTACTGGGGACTAAATCTGTGCAGGAAAGAATATGGCCTTTCATAGTCTTTAACTTCTCTTTAAATAATTATGATTCTACAATTTGAAAAGAAAGACTCAACATTATTTTTTTAAAAGAAGAAAGGGGTGACTATTTTTTTTATCAATGACTATTAAATTAGGAAAATATTTTTATCATGCAAACTTTAATCCATACTTACCAAAAGCAGCATTGGCTTCTTCCATGTTGTTAACCCTAAGATCCCACAGAAGACTGCCTACAACATCAAAAAACATAGTGTCACCAAGAAGCAAAGAACTCTTCACAAAATGCCATTTACACTTTTTTTATTACTGTACTTTGGAACCCTACAGCAATGCTGGGAAGATACAAAGATGCATTTTGAAGCAGAGAATACCTGTGCTGATGATTTTCTTCACTCCAAAGAGCATCCTGTGAAATAACAACCAAATTAAATCTGCTCATTTCTTATTCTTCCCTCACAGAAAACATGCATGGGGACAAGCAGTATGGCAGCAATTCCAACCTCCACATTTGCCTAAAATAATTTATTTCAGCTAGTTGAGTACTTGTTCTCTGCAACATGACTAGGCAAATCTAAAAACTGTCCTTTTCCTCCTCACTCTTGATCACCATCTCAGCACTCCATTAAGTGTCTACTTTCATCCCTTCTGCTGGCTTCTGACTATTTCGGTGAGCTAAAACCCAGACACAAACTCTACCAAATTCAATAAAGAGCACCAGCACTACCTCCCTGAAACTTTTTGCTATTTAATCAGATGAATGTCAGTATCAGCATGAAGAAAGAAGTTAAAATAAAAGCATGTCCTTCTGCAACAGCAGTTGTTAGACCACATTTGCTGAGTCACAGAACTGAACCCTATGATTCTTTCTTTACCTTACAGGGCAAAACAATTAAGAAACAATAAAGAAATGCTGTAGAACTGAAAAAAACCAGCATACCCGAGTACTCTCTCACAGAAGAATGGGAACCCTATAAAGAAAGGCAAATAAGTTTCTCAGCACGTCCTATAAATCAGCAGCTATACTTTTAACTTATTAGACTTTGTGACCAAGCCAATGGACACCAAGCTCCTACCCTAAAAAGAAACAGGTAGACTGGAGCAAGGAGGAAGTCATCCACTAGTATTTTTAATAAATCCCTTCTGTAACTTCATTCACTTGACATGATCAATCTAATCTAGCGTAACGTGCATATATGACTTGGCCCAAACACCTACTGATATCATCACTGCTGTTGCAAAACCACATACATAACTCTGCAGTTTCATAACAAAGTATTTTTTGAATTCTCTGACTGCATAACGGACACATGATTTTATAACAAAGCACATCAATACTGATGTAAATTGTTGGTTTTTTTCCTTAAGGAAAACAAATTCATTTCATTATATCCATACAAGACAAGAAAAGAAAGTATTTCTCAAAATTTTCCTGACATGCCCCGCACAAAGTCAGCATGTCACATCCATAATGAAAAGAAAACCAAACCAAAAAGCACCCAACCAGACAGTCAGTCAGTGCTTAATGGCATCTACTTTTCCAGGTTGCTTCTGGGCTAAAATTTTCATTTGTATTTTTACACCCAAACAGTACTTCAGTAACTTTTTTGAGTGAACTATTGTTTCAGAAATATAATTTAAAACCCACAAACCTAAACCAACACACTTCTTGATTGGTAAAAGTACTGAATACCTCTATCTTAAATGTGCAATTATAAAGCATTTTAAAAACATAAGCATCGTTCTGTGTGCAGAATTCCAAGGAAGTCCATTGGTTACATATATTTAAATTTCTTCTAATCTACAGTAAGAAAGAAAAGGGAAAAAAAACCCAGCCAAACGAAAGATCACAAGAGATATACCAAACACAGAAATTTGGGTCGTCTGGATTTCCCCTCACCCCCCAAGGAATGTGTACTTTCAGGGAAGAACGCTGCATTATACAGATAAACAGGAACTACTTGATCCCCAAACTACTGCATGAGCACATTTTCACAGGTGATGAACAACACTGGCAATTTAACTGAAATGTTTAAAGCAAGGGATAAGTTTGTTATGTTCACACAGGCAGCAGGAGCTGTGTTCCATCGCAGCACACGACTTGCTGATTGCTGGAGGGCCCACAAACTGGGACCAATCAACCTGACTCTGCTACACTTAGTAACTTCTGCTTACTACTGCCTAGCGTCTGCAATACAAACTCTCCCATATATTCCGTATTTATAAAGCTGTGGTTTAAAGCAGGGCACAACAGGAGATGGAATAACTTCTCTCAGTACTCCTTACAAAACCGTCCTAAGTCCATCTATTTTTTCCCCAGGAACATTGCTGATTTATCTCTACATTACGCCTACGAGTAAAGGCACAAAGCACAAACATGCAAATCTACATACACAACGACTTTGCAAATCATGTGTAATGGTTGATGCGGCAAAAAATATCGGAGAACTTTCTTTTTTTTTTTTTTTTTTTTTTTGATTTTTTTTTTTTTTTTTTTTTGTTTTTCAAGAATGAACGTCAGGAAACAAGTCCCCTATTTGTTTGTCCCGGCGCTTGTTCCCCCGTTGGGGTCCTGCCGACATCCTACAAAGCTGTCAGCAGAAATGCGTTTCCCCGTTGCCCGGAGGCTGTTTCCAGGCGATGGCGGAGCAGGCAGCAGGATCACGCATCCCTCGGGACAGCCGACCCGGCAGGTGCCGGGCAGGCACGGCCGGACCGCAGCACGGAGTCACTTACCGAGGAGCCGGCCCACAGGGGACACGCGTTCTTCATCTGCGGGACGCTGCTCAGCCACAGCGCCCCGGAGCCCAGCGCCAGCAGGGCGCAGCCCAGGCCGGTCTGCAGCAGCCCCAGCCCGAGAACCGAGCAGAAGGGCAGCGGGGGGCACGGCCGGCGGCGCGGCGAGGCGGCCGGGCGGCGGGGCGGCGGGACGAGTCCCTGGAGAGGGCAGCAGGACCCCGGCAGCACCATCGGCGGCGACACGGGGGCTGCTGTCGGCGGCTGTCGGCGGGCGAACGCTGCGGACAGCGGGCCGGGCCGGGCGGAGCCGCCCCGCTGCCGCCCCCGTGCCAGCCCCCTCAGGCGCCGACTTCCTGCGGCGGGATCGCCGCCTCGCCTCCCGTGCCGGCTCCGCTCCGCTTCCCTGCGGGAACACCGGCCCCGGCCGCACCCTCAGCGCCAGGCGGGGCCGGGGCCATCCCCGCAGCCGGCGCCGAGCCCGGGGCAAGGTGCTTCGCCGGAGCTCGGACGCTGTCCCTGACTCTGCCGGACCCTGAGCCATCCTTGCCGTCCCGTGTCTCCCCGCTGATGCTGCTGAAGCCGTTTGGAAAAAGCTTTGGCGGGGTTTACCCCTTGCCTTGTTCCTGTGCTCCCTCCCTCGCCCTTCTCCTTTGCCCTTTTTTTTCCCTGGTTGCTACCGAACGCTACTCGTAAAGTTTTAAAATAACTCTTTACTGGGAGGAGGGTGCGGGACGCCATTGGATTGCATTTCGCGTCATTGGCTCCCGGCCCGACGAGAGGACGAGGTTTGGCAGGCAGCGCGACCTGTGTCTTGTTATGTGCATGAGCGTGCCTGGGTGCTTGCCGATGCCATGATGTCTGAGAAATCTTTACCCGGCAGTTTCCATATCTTTCCTCTCTCCCCCTTCCCTTCCCACTCTGCCCCAGTACTCTTTCCCTGGAAAATCTTCCCTGGAAAATCTTTTCTGTGACCGTGTCTTGGTCTGTCCTTCTCCGCTTGATGCACTACAAGGAGGGAGGCTCTGGAATTTATTTCAATCGGGCTTCTGCTCTCCAGCTAAGCCAAAACAATTTTACACCTGTTTAGCTTGTCTAGACATGGCTGAAAAATATAGCTTTTGGTACTTCAGGAAAATAAGGGCATGTTAAAAAAAGGTCATTGGCTCAGATAACAGCCATAGCTCCTTTCCAGAGAAAGGGGCAGAAAGTCAATTTTGCAGTTGCACCCTTATTGCATCTCTTGGTTTGTTTGTTTATTTAGTAACTGAAAATATTCAGGATTTAGAGTACTCCTTATCAATAAAAAAAAAAAATTAAATCATAGAATAGTCTGAATTGAAAGGAGCCCACAAGGATCATTTACTCCAACTCCTTGCCTTGCACAGGACATCCATAAGAGTCCCAACATGTGCTCAAATGTATTGTCTAAACACTCCTTGAACTATCTTAATGTTGGTGCTTATGACCACTTTCCTGGGGAGCCTGTTCCAATGCCCACACCCTTTGTGTGAAATATCTTTTTCTAATTTATAATCTAAACATCCCTTAATGCAACCTCAGGCCATTCCCTTGGGCCTTGTCACTGGTCTCCACAGGGAAGAGATCAGTGTCTGCTCTTCCTCTTCCCCTTACAAGGAAATTGTAGATTGTGATGAGGTTTCCCCTCAGACTCCTTTTCTCCCAAACAAAGCAAGTGACCTCAGCCACTCCTCATAAGGCTTCTCCTTAAGGCCTTTCACCAGCCTCATGGTGCTCCTTGTACACCCTTGAACAGTTTAACATATTTTTGCGGTGCCCAAAACTGCCTCAAGCTGACGCTGCCTCAGTGCAGAGCAGAGCAGGACAATCCCCTTCCCTTGCCTGGCTGGCCATGCCGGGCCTGATGTCCCTCAGGACACGTTTGGCCCTCCTGGCTGCCAGGGCACTGCTGGATCATGTTCAGCTCGCCATTAAACATGGTGTCCCTTTCCTTGGTACTGCTTTCCAATCTCTTGTTCAGCATGTGGGAAAAGTTCATACTTACGCCTGAAAACATAAACATGGAAGAAAAAACAGAGCTGTAAGAAATAAGCTGATTTGTCTAGATAGGGAGAAGTATATTGCTGCTCATACAGTTGTTCCAAGTGAAGCGTTGGAGTTTCTAGTCAGTGGAAATAGTGTATCTTCCATTCCTGCTTTTCTACTAAAATGAAGTTATTTAAGATTTATATTGACTTGCTCTCCTTTATCACTCTCTACATGGATCATGACATAACACTTTAATGTTATTCTTTACTCTGGTTTAACCTGGTTAATTTTAAAAATTTTTTCTCTAACAGAGGGAAACAGTATTTATAAAACAGCCAATCACTGTTAGTAATTCTGTGCACTCAGGCTAGACCTGTCAGTTGGTATTTTTGTGTCATCATCACTAAGACATTGATGTATGGCACAGAGAAATCAATTTTTGTGTTTTTAATAGTGATAGTCCATGGCAGTGGGTGTTTATATTCTCCTTAAACAACAACAAAAAACCCAAAAAAAACAAAAAACCAAACAAAAAACAAACAAACAAAAAAAAAATGTTCAAATTCAGTGAATAAGTTATGGTCATGCTGCCCAAAAATTTGGAATTTTATTAAGTAAAAAATATTATCAGAGGAAGTCTTACACTGTGAGAGAATTTTCTAAAATAATTTTTGGATTGTTTTCTCTAAACACTGCATCTGAGCAGGAATTTGTCCACTTTATCCATATGCAGATGATGTTGAAGTCTATAAAGTCATAGTGGGCCCTACAGTTGTTCCTTTTTTGTTTACCCAAAGCACTGGCTGTAAGAGCCTGTGAAACCTTTTAGCCAGCTCTGGCAGGAAGGGGGTGATGACAGTTTGCATTCCTCCAGCAAGGAGGAATTGCATGCTCCTTGTTCCTGTTAGCATCAAGGTGTTACGTTGCCTCTGTGTGTGCAGAACACACTTCCATTCAGTAGGGATAATATAATATTTATCTGGAGCTTCTACTTATGCTTTTAAATAGAATCTGAAATTAAAATACAAGAAAAGGTCATTGAATATCTGTTAAGTACTACTTTCACTGATGATCCCATTTTTGGAGGATATTTAAGCACTTGGTTGGAACTGTATTTTGAATGCCACAGATGCCAAGTGTCTTTGAAAATATGTCCTTTGGGGTCACATTAATGCTTCTGAACAAAGCAATGTCCAGAGCGGTGAAGTAGCCAGTAGACAGGTGCTGGTGTTTTTCTTCACTGCAGTTCACCCTTCTGATTGCAGAAGGAGAATGTGCAAATCTTATGCTTTAAGCACATGCTTATCTGTCTCCACTGACTCCCCATAAAAGTGAACATTTCTGTTCCGAAGTTTCTCCATTGGGTGGACCGCCTGCCAAAACAGCTGGGTTTAGGAGTAGCTCTTTCATGATCTAGCCTAATTGACTTGAAAACTTACTCATTGCTGTCACCCTACCATGAATTGTAAACACTTCTTTACAAACACACTTACTTGATGTCAGTCTTACTGCCTCATGTGTGTTTCTTTTTAAGCAACCTGCATCTACAGAGGAAAATGGATGCTTTCCTTTTCTTGCTTTCCTAGATGATTTTCGCTTAAGCCCCTGGGGTTTCTATGAAAGCTAATCTGTTCTGTAGAGCTGACAGTATTCCAATACCTGTGATACCAATACCTGAGTTCCTCACTGTGTGCTTAGAATAGATTAGAGGCATCATTTTTGTTTTGGAGACAATAGTAAACTGACATGCTAGATGTCTGCCTTAGTTGTATATGCTTCTGTTAGTGCTTCTGTACCCTTCCTGAAAACATTTTTTACAGAAAGAGTGATAAAGTACTGGAATTGTCTGCCCAGGGAGATGGTGGAGTAACCATCCCTGGATGTGTTTAACAAAAGATTGGATGTGGCACTCAGTGCCACAATTTAGTTGAGGTGTTAGGGCATGGGTTGGACTCGATGATCTTAAAGGTCTCTTCCAACCTCGTCATTCTGTGATTCTGATCATGGCTTTCTTCTTCTGTGGCTGTAATTTAGCTAGCAAAAAAATCTTCTTTTTCTACTTTTCTCTTTTAGAAGTTTCTCTCTTTCGTACATGAAAAAAATTCCACCAAGAAGGTCACTGGACAGTTCCTGAGGATCAGTGAAGGGCTCAGGTGAGGAGTCTTCAAGTTTTCATTTCTTCATGAAAAGTGCAGCTCTTCCAGGAGCCTCAAAACCACCATTTTCTTTTGCCAGAGCAAATCTTCTCTGAAAGTGTTCTGTGACCAGCCATGAAGCTCTGGTTGGCCCTACAGAGTGGTGTTTGGATGCAGAAAAGTTGTGCTGTGAATCTCCCAGGCCTGTTTTCGCAGAAACCTTCCTGACCAGGTAGCTGCAGGGCCCCTTCTGTCCCCTTGGCTCCAGATGAAATGCAATGCAGGAAGCAGCATGGTCATGCCATCTGGGAACAGTCACAAGCAGCCTTGATTTTGCACATTCTCCTTTGCAAATGCAATACTCCTTTCTCAGGCTTTTTTGGAAACACTTCCATTGCTGTGGCTGCAGTAGGAATTCTTGTGGGAGGAGGCATTCCCAATATCATCCTAGATCTCCAGGGCCCTTGGCTGATGAGTGTGTGCAGGATCAGGGAAAGACAGTAAGAGAAGGAGAGAAAGCAACATCCAGAGACTTTATCAGGAATATAGCAATTTATTTCATTTTTCTTTAATAAAGACTTACTGAAGCCCTGCTACTGCTGCTGATTGGGTGGCCTCTTGTGGGGCTGGGGACAGTCCAGATGGCTGGCAGCCCTCCTCCTTCTGGAATGCCAAGGCCTCCTGGGCAAGGGGACACTATCCTGTCTGGGAGTAGAGGTGCTGTGGCTGTTGCCTTGGGCAGCAGGACCTGCCGCAGCTGCTGGCTCCAGCCCCTCCTGCTCTGCAGGGATGGGAGCAGATGGGTGGAGGGTGTGGAGGACAGCTTCTGATATGCTGTGTTGGTCCTCCATGCTGGACCCTGCAGGGCTGCTGGCAGATGCTGCCTGTGGGGCAATGTTATCTTCCTGAGGGCTGGTGGAGATGGCCACAGTGCTGTTCTCCACACTGGCAGGTTCTTCTGCCACTGCCCCCTCCTCCAGCCCCTCCTGCTCTGTAAGGATGGGAGCAAATGGGTCGAGGGTGTGGAGGACAGCTTCTGATATGCTGGATTGGTGCTCTTCACTGGAGCCTGCAGAGCTGCTGGCCTGGGTTGGGTGGGGAGCAGTAATATCCATCTGAAATCTGCTGGAGATGGCCATAAGATTGTTCTGCGACACAGCCCGGAAGTAGAGCAGCCTTTGGGCCTCCTGTGTACACTCATCGGCAATGATGCTGATGATACCATTGATTAGAGCTTCTGTATGTTCCTCAAAGAAGTCCTGAAGTGCATGGACCAAGATATTCCTAGCTGGACCACAAATGGACACGGCATGCAGGATGATGCTTTCTATAGTCCTTGCCATCCACCACCTAGTCTCATACTTTGCCTCCAGCTCATGGCGCAGCCAGGGCACCAAAGGGTCAAGGAGATGCTCTTCGTTTTGGAAAAGTTCTGCCCACACTCTAGGCAGGAGGCCACCCACAAACTGTGTTCCTGCACCCCTATGCTCTGCTGTGGATAGTATCCCCCGTCGAGCACGTGAAGGGGACTCCACAAAGGGGCTGTTTTTAACCAGCTGTCCTAGAGTTATTCCTGTCCACCTGCTGGAATTTGCTGACTCTTCAGAACTTGTGAAGACACAGTCTATATAGCTGTTTGTGTGCACAGAAAACCTGACAGCCCCTATCAGTTCTCTGCAGAGCGGGCACACTCTTTGCATCTCTGCCCAACGTATAATGCAGGCCAGGCAGAACTGATGGAGACAGGGCATCACGTAAGCAAGGTCATCTCGAGCATCGTGGCAGATGGGGCAGTTCCATTCTGTTTCTGTGGCCCTGTCTATGATTTTTGACTGTCTGGATCGAAATAAGAATGAGAAGATGCTCCCCATTGATGGCACTGGTACTCCCAGAAGGTGTCACACACTGCAAAATGAGGATGCCATAGTCATGAGTTGTCTTGGGGAGGGGGAGGAATAAATGCTTAGGCCCTTCAAGAAGGACACTCCCAGTTCTCCAAGCCTGAGCACTCACTCTGTGGCCACCCCAGGGAGACATTTCCCTGCACAACTTACCTCTTCAGTGCCCAGCTCCCTGGCAGGGATGGGGAAACATTATTGAGGGCTCCTGGATAGGTACTGAGAGCTGCCAATGGCAGCATTGGAAAAAGCTTGGCTTGACCCTCCAAACCTCATGGACGTGTTCAACAAGAGTCCACGGCATAACCCAGGCTAGGCCAGGCTCTGGCAGCACCCAAATACACACAGTAAGGAACACAAGGAGACATCAGCATGGTGATGTCACAGTCCATTGCCAATGATCTGCTTCCACTACCCTGTAACATCACAATGGGATGTCCACCTCCATGGTATCAGACCAACACAGCATGTCAGAAGTTTGTCTCCATGGATGTCCCAGTAATCCCCCAGAGAGGAGGCCTCCAGCCCCTGGACTTCCCCCAGCCCTGCAAGTCCCATCAGAGTAGTAGTAGTGCTTTCTCAGGCAGACAGGACAATGGAAGAAGTTCTGAAAAAACACGAGAGTAATGCCTGTAGAGGAGTCATGAGTGAAAGATTGGCTAGGCATTCCTCATGCAAGATGAGGAAAACTCCAATTATGCCTAGTACAATATCTGCTTGCCAGCAAGGGAGCTTTGAACCCAGAAGTGAAAGTCTCTGGTGGTGGGAGTGTGACTGCCAAGAGTGGCTCCTGAAAGGCTAGACAGCAAAGTTTTCTTAACGCAGTTAGAGTTCAGTTTAAGCAAAGGAAAAAGACCCCTAGGCATTAATATAACAATGAGTATTTTAACAGGAGAGGAGGAAGAAAGGGAAAGATACAGCAGATTATGGATAGGAAAAGTAGGTAATACCAAAAGCACTGTTCATGTGAACACTACAGTTGTATTTCAAATATATGAAAGAAAACCAAAATGAAACCAAAGCAAAACCAAACCCATAACCAACCAAAATTTAAAAAAAACCCCCAAAACACAGAAAAAATGTTTATACACAAAATTCTTTGAAACTTTTAAAACTATTTTCAGATGCATTCAGTTTATATAGTGGTTGGTACTCTTTAGAGAGTAGGAAAAATATTAAAGGCAGTTGAAGAAGGAAAAGAAAAGCCATATTAAGCTTGTAATGGCTTTTTCCTTGATATTTCTTAAAAATACCTTCCACAGGTAACTGAACACAGAGAATGTTAGCGTCGTAGCTTTGTGACCATTTTTTTAGCAAGCAGCAAATACCATAACTAAACAGGCATAACTGCTGTGCTGCATCCTCATGGTCATTGACCCTTGTTGGCTTTACTGATCAAGTGGTCTGGTGTAAGCCCCAGAGTCACTCTGGTAAAGAGACACCTGAGCCATAAATAGATGCAACTCAGCCCACAGGCCCTGGATGTCAAGAGCTTGTTCCCAGAGGAGGTGAGCTCATCTGGCCAATAGCCTCACACAGGCGAGAACGGGAGCAAACACACAGCCCAGAGGGTAACCATCACTATCACCCCAGGAAAAAGCAAAGTTCCAGAAAGTAGACGTGACAGGGACCCACTCCAAAGCCCAGCTCTGCAGTGATACTAACTGACCTTGTGCTCTCTGCTGGCCCCAGCAAGAAAAGGCATCAAGTGCAAAGGCTCTCATGCTTAGCCTGAACTCCATACCAGTGCCCTCCTTGTAAACCTTGAAGTCTTGCTGAAACAGATGAAGTATTTCTCAGTAGTGTTTTTTCTGATTAAATATCTAGTTTGCTGATAAATCACACAGAATCATACAGAATCATCAAGGCTGGAAGAGATTTTCAAGATCATCTAGTCTAATCGTCAACAGAGCACCACTATAATCATTCCTGCACCGTATCCTCAAATGCCACATCCAGATGCCTCTTGAAGACTTCCAGAGGTGACTCCACCACCTTGCTGGGCAACTTATTCCAATGCCTGAGCCCTCTTTCAGTAAAAGCAGATTTTCTAATATCTAAGCGGAACCTCCCCTGGTGCAGATTAAGGCCATTTCCTCTTGTCCTTTCATTTGAGACATGGTAGGAGAGAACAACCCACACCTCACTACAATATCCTCATAAGACATGACTTCACCAGCTCTGTTGCCCTTCTTTGGAAACACTTGAACAATTCACTTTCCTTTTTTGAGCAGAGGGGTCCAAAATTGAATACAGTATTCATGGTGTAGCCTCACCAGTGCTTAGTACAGTGTGACAATCAATTCCCTGGGACTGATGTCCTGTGCTGTATCCCCTTTCCCTATAAAAACTAGTTTAAAGCCCTCTCAGTCAACTCATGGGCCATAATCCTTTTGCCTCTCTGAGACAGATGGATGCTGCCTGTCACCGGCAGGCCTAGTGCTGTGCAATCCACCCCATGGTAATAAACCCCAAAATTCTGTCATTGGCAGCATCCTCTAAGCCATGTATTAACTGGGCTGCTTTTCCTGTTCCTTTCAGTATTTGCTGCTGGTACTGAAGGAATGCAGGAGAATAAAAGCTACTTGTTTAGTTGAAAGCCCCAATGCCCCAAAGCCCTTTTGATTGTCCTCTAATCTCATCACTTAGACAAACAATAGGGGCTAATAGTCAGAGGGTTGTACAAGATCAGGGATTTTCTTATGTCAGGGATTTTCTCAGGGATTACTTCTGTGCCTTACCAGAGCATCAGGGAGGCAACAGGCTTCCCTGTGGGATGGGTCCACTAGGCATATAGGGTCGATCTTTTCCCTAAGAAGGGAGTTCCCTGCAACAATTTGTTCTGCCTTTCCTATGGAGCAAAAAGGAGGTTTGTTTCAAAATTGGAATATTTGGGACAATTCAAATAAATGTTTAATTTTGGATGGAAAAAACCATAGTCTTGGCCTCCTAAGGTGT
The DNA here is from genome assembly GCA_018697195.1 of Certhia americana. Taxonomy (NCBI): domain Eukaryota; kingdom Metazoa; phylum Chordata; class Aves; order Passeriformes; family Certhiidae; genus Certhia; species Certhia americana. Next base: position 60,221,000 of record CM031878.1, read on the forward strand.
TCCACATTATGGGGTGTCCATGAGGGAAAGATCCCACTTCCAAATGGGTATGACAGATATAGTCACTCATACCATTTCAAAGTCATGTATTTCAGTACTTTTCAAACAAATTCAATTACAAATTTTCCTCTTGAGATGAACATACAGTCTCGATGCTAATCAGATATTGAAATTGTACTTAACTGCTGTATAAACCATTCTAAATTCCTACTGATCAGAATGAAAGTTTGGTATAATCTAGCTTTTTCACATTTGGTTTTAACCTCAAGCTTATTTTTTCAGTGATGTAAAGTAGCTTTGCTTTCTCTCAGAAACATCTTTAAAAGCCCCAAATCCAACAAAAAATTCTTTTTAATTTAACACAATTTTTCTATATCTATGATCTATGATACTAAGTTTTGCTTTGGCTGATTTTAATTGTTAAAATTTGTTTTGTAGAACAACTTTGTGCATGAAAAGACATCTTCCTGTTTATACAAATGGTAGAACTTTTAGTCCCAGACTAAGTAAACTCTGGTTTATGGACTTCTCCTGGGAGCCATGTAACAGCAGAACAATGGATTATGGGGTTTTTTGTGGTTTAATTTTTTTTTACTAGACAGGTAAGAAGCAACTGACATTAGCAACTAGAGAGTAATGGGAGAGATTAGCAATAATTTAGGAGCTTATGAAAAACAGATTTTAACCTTCAGCTGTGAAAGTCTGGATGTTGTAAGTGGAGACCCTTTACCAGGTCAGGGCCTGGAATTTGTGAGGGACAGGATTTCACATTTTCAAAGATTAGTTTACCATTTATTTACACAAGTAGAGTGCAAATCCTAAATAAGAAATTTTGTGATTTAGAAAGCTAATTCTAAAGAGCAAATTCTAAATCAATACTTTGTACTTTAAGAGAGTGGTTCTTTCTAACATCTTCCAGTGAGTCCTGGATGCTCCTTATTTTCCTATTTCTTGTTCACAGGAATACAGATCATGCTACTGATTTCCACTTGAATGTTGGGACATTAACTGTAACTCTTTTCATGCTACTGATTTCCACTTGAATGTTGGGACATTAACTGTAACTCTTTTAATGCAGCCATCCAGCCAATTACTTATCCAATGATTATTTCATTCATTAAACTCATCTGTCTCCAATTTAGCTGCAAGAATACTGAAGAAGACTGTGTCAATAGCCTAACAAAAGTCCAGATGTATTCTGTGACTTTTCCCTTTTCCACTGATGCAGCCATTGCATTGTAGAAGGCCACCGGGTTAGCCAGACATGATAATGTGTCAGAAGACCTTATTGCTGAAGGGACACTGTAGCAAGGTGGGGCTGAGTTCTTCTCCCAGGCTACCAGCAACAGGACCAGAGGATATATAGCATCAAGCTTTTCCAAGGTAAGTTCAGGCTGGACATCAGGAAGAATTTTTTCATGGAAATGGTTGTTACACATTGGAACAGACTGCCCAGGGAGACGGTGGAGTCAGCATCCCTGAAGGTGTTCAGAAAATGACTCTGTGTGTCACTTGGTGCCATGGTCTGTTGAGAAGGTCATCATTGGTCAACAGCTGGTCCTTTATTTTTCTCCTGACAGCATGCATCTACAGGGAGGAGCATCCCATGATGTCATCACTGAGTGGTAGAAGGTGATGTCCCAAGTGTCAGATTGTAACATCACTGGGGGATGTATTGTGACATCATATCTCTTGCTAGTTGTATTTGTGCACTGGCACAGCCTGAGCCAGTCCGGCTTCAGGCTTGACTCCTGTTGAGCAAGGTCTGGAGGGTCTAGCCAGGCTTCTCGCAGTGCTGGGTGGTGTACTGGGGGCTGCCTTTGGCAGCTCTTGGTGCCCATCCTGGAGCCAACAGTACTGTTTCCCTGGCCCTGCCTGGTTTAGCCACCTGCACACCACAGGTGTTTGCAGCATTGAAGGCTGGCTGTGCAGCAGGACATCTCGCTAGAGTGGGACAAGTGATTTTGTTCAGGCACCTGAGATGATGTCCTTCTTGGACCAGAGATGGATGTTTCTTCTTCCCCTCCCTGGGACAATCAGGAGGGCTCTCACATAGTCACACACTGCTTTGTGTGACACCAACAAGGAGTAGCTCCTGGTCCTCAGCCTTCCGCATCGTGCTGCAGGGTGCAGAAACAGCCATGGAAACAAACTGGAGTTGTCCTATCTGCCAGGGTACTCAGAATGATATGGCTTCTGTTCTGCCCTGTCACCACCAGTTCTGCCTTGGCTGCATCCTGCGATGGACACTGAGAAACCCATCCTGCCCACTTTGCAGATCACTGATAAGATGTATCAGGTTCTCTGAGCAGAGTGAATGGGACTATCTACAGTGTGTCATCACTCTCTCCAGAGAGTCACCAGAAGCCAGCAGCCAGGCAGGAGGAACTCCTAGAGAGTTGACAGTTGCCCCAATGACGGGGGGAAATGGCTGCCATTATCCTGTGGTGTCCCCTCCATCTTCTTCACAGGAGACATTATCCCCATCTCAGCAGGCAAGTGCAGGGCCAGAGTCCCTTGGTGACATCCTGCCTGAGGTATGGGCAAAACTTTTCCAACAACAGCAGCATCTCCTGGACCCCATGCTGCCCTGGCTGTTCCCGAGGCTGCAGAGAATATTCCAGGGCAGGTGGTGGCTGGTACAGGCTGCAGAGAGCAACATCCTGAATGATCTCTGTGTCTATGGTCTGGATGTGGAGACCTTGGTCCTGAGACTGCAGAACTGTCTTGGGGAAGGCACAGCAGAACTGGTTCATGGCCTCATCGATGTCATTGTGGGCCAGTGCACTGAGGAAGCTCAGAGGCTGCTGCACTTCCACACTGATGAAGAGAAAACCCATACACCTTCAGCCAGCACAAGTTCCAGCTCCAGCTCCAGCTCCAGCAGCTCCTATGTGGGAATTCCTGCCAGCAGCTCTACAAGCTCCAATGTGGAGGAGGAAGCTGGTACATCAGAGGCTGCCCTCCATGGAAGTTGCAGGTCCCCACCATCTGTGTCTGTCCCCACAGAGTGGGACCAACCCCAGGAAGAGCCGGGAAGGGCAGTGGTGGCAGGTCCCTCTGCCCAAGTCTGCAATCACAGCCCCTCCATTCCTGGCCAGGTCAGGGCCTGCTCACCCAGGAGTCCCCAGGATTCTCTTCAGTCCAACAAGAGGCCAAAATAGAGACCTGCCTGAGCCCTGCAGCCCTCAGAGACTCTCATAATCACTTCTAATGAGGTGATAAAACCTGGGGCCTCTGAAGTCCACAGCAACTTCAGCCTCACCTAAGGCAATTTAAAAGGGAACACTATAAAATGAGTTTTCCACATTTGTTTTAACGAATATATTTCTATCAATAAGGAAAAACTAAATACAAGTGGATATATTATATAACTAAAAAAAGAGCAGTTTACAAACAAGAAAAATCGAAATAGGCAAAAATACCCAGTAAATAATCACTAGATACAGAATTGATAAACCTCACAAAGACTCATAGAAAAGAAACCCAAAATGGTGGGCATATCCCTTCCAGGATGGTGCCTGCCACAGGGAGACAAAGGGAAAATGATGTCTGACCCTTCCCTCAAGACAATGGCTTTCATGGGTGCCCATGCAGTTTGAGAGACAAAGGGAAAGGGTGGCAACAGACCCTCCCAGGAAGGTTGGAGCTTACAGAGCAGTTCTAGTGGCAGATGAGAAGCATGTGTGGGGTCAGCACTGTCACCAGCCACTTCCTCCTGCAGCCTACTGGACTCCACCAGTGCTGTTGCTGATGTCTCCCGCTCTGTGCCTGTGGGTGGGGGCGGGAAGAAAAGGTTTGTTGTCGCTGACACGGGGCAGCCTGGCCCCAGGAGGACTCAAGACTCACCATAGGGTTTGTAAAGGTCGCTGTGAAACAGTTTCTGGTTGGGAACTGCAGCTTTGCCAAGTTGCTACTGTTGCGGAGCCCAGAAAAACCCACTGTAAACACCCCGCTGCCTTTGGCAAAGCCTCATCAGGCAAAAGAGAGCCCAAAAGGGAAGCCTCTGCTCAGTTTACCTCAGTTGCAAGGCAAAAGCCAAGAAACAAATGTGGCAAGAGAGTCAAAAGGCAAAATGGATATTGTGCCTGGGTACTCCAACCTTGTTGAGTGGCATCACCTCCACCTGCCCCGAGATTCTGGGTCCTCCTGTGCTGCTGGGCCTTAAAGACACAGTTACAATATTTGGGCACAGATAGATACGGAATAGAGTAAGCTTTTTGGTCACCCAGACATCTTCCCAGGTTTTGCTTACAAATGGTGGTGTCTGGGAGCAGTCCTCCAGCACAAGGGATCTGAGTAAATGTATAAATGTCCAACCCTCAGCAACTGAGAGAGTTGGAGATACTGAAACATGAGCATATTTGAAAATTTAGTCCCAGGTACAATCTGTCTTGTCAAAGAAATATTTGGACCAAGAATCAAAAGGCTATGGAAAAACAGGGTTCTGACAAAGCTCTCAGTTCTTGCAACTTTAATTACTAATTAGAATAGCCCACATTGTGTTCTTGAACAGAATCCACTTGAATTAATACATTCCTCTACTCCATGAGAAATAAGTGACAATGTGCCCTGTCCCCAGAGCAGTGGAATGGGAAGGAGGAAACATAACTGTTAAGTTAAACTTTTAAACTTTAATACAGTGGCTTATCATTTTGTAATACAACTTTATATATTGAGCAGAAAGTAGTTAACTCAGGTGGAAAAATGAACAAGGATGAGTAGTTTTATAATATTTTTTTCCCCCTCTCAGAATATTCCATCACATTTCCTCCTTTCCTCCTCATCTGTGAATTGCACATATATAGAAGACTTTTATTTTATTTTGAAACAGATGGGAGCTGTGTTTCAAGGTGTGATTTATGACTATGATGTCTCTGGTTTCAAACTCCAGAGTCGCCAGGATACTTGATTTTAATTTTGAGGAATCCATCCACAGCAGGTATCTACCCTGGAGCTGTTGGTCCTAGAAGTACATAGTACCTTGGAGTCATGCTTCAGAGGTTATTTTGTAATTTAATGGATCAGATTAATTTCCTTTCAAGAAAAACTGAGTCTCTTGTGGGCTCAGCCAACAATATGTAGCTATTTCAGACCTTTTCAAGAATAAGACATGAGAGTACTGCGCATGTATATGGAAAACTAATTTTATTAAGTGATTACTTTCCTTGTCCAGTCTTACAGGAAAATTAGACTACTGAAAAGCAATTGCTATAATTGAGCTGAAATCCTGCTAGGTAACATTTATTCTAAAGAATAAATGTAATAAATTTATATATATAAAGCAGAATATAAAAATTGAGAGAGCATTTTTATAAAGCAATTCTACATAATTTCTATTGCTGGGAGAAGTTTTGGTGATCGTCTTTAAGCCCCAGAATAACAAAGTATTCTATAAAGCAGATCACAACTGAGTATTTCCATCTCATGCAAGAAAAGTTATACAAAATAGAAGAAACTATTGCATTTCAGCTGTATTTCAAAAACAGGTGGATTACTTTAACACTTAAGGCAGGATTTTGGTAGATCCTGGGTTTCAAAGGGTTTGGTTAAAAAGCAGCTGTGAATTTCTGTAAATCAGAATGGGCAATCTAATCCTGGGATGACTTCAAGTCAGCATAACTTGTGAAACACCAGCTTGCAATTAAAAATATTCAGAATGTGAAGCGATGCTAAGGAAAACCTAATACCTGCGCATATCCTCTATTCAGATGAGTCTCTGGGCAGAAGTGCAAATCAAAGCTGTAAATGCAAACAGTTCAGAGTCCATTATAAAGATCCTCCAAGACCCTGTGCTGTGCAGCAACACAGGACATGTCACTGCTGAGACACCAGAAAAACGAACTAAGCCTGCAATCGTAATTCCATAGATGCACTGGGTTGATTTCCAGAGGAGTTGCATGCCATTTTACCCCCTCCTACTCCGTATTTTCTTCCTGCTTTCAAACTGACTCCTGGGAATCACTGAGGGATTTTGCAGGAGAAGAGAATGACTGTATCTCATTTGTACTGGAGTGTGGCTATCCAAATGTCTGCAATGAATTTGAAAGAAAACGTGGACCTTGGGTAACAGCTGGGAGAGTGTGGCTTTGGGCCGTTCCAAAGGGGCCTTCTTGGGGCTCCACATCTGCACAGAATTGCAGAGCAGTGGGCTGCAGGCCGCTGCCAGAGGTGCAACATAACAACACTGTGTCAGCACAAGAATCTTCTAGAGCACAGCTCTTCTGGATCTCCTGTGACATGAATTTGCCCGAGAAACAGCAAGCATCAGGAGAGGAGCTTTGTGTCAGGAGATAAGCCTACATGTCCCCGATGCAAACGGGAGGTCAGGCTCAAGTCTTAGTGTGGGCAAAAGTCAGCATGCACCTATGTGCTCAAGAAGCAACTGCACACTTCAATACTCCTGGACATTTATTTCCTTGGCTTCTTTCTCCCTAAATGTCATTGAAGAGGTTAGGCTTTTCAGAAGCACAGAGATGGCAGCAGGAAGAAGTGCACTGGCTTTTCATCAAAGCCTTGGAGACAAAAGGTCCCAATGGCTTGGAGATTTTGGGTGTCGGCTGAGCCAGTGCAATTTCTGTGTTCCCTGGGACGCTTTGAGCACTGCTTTCCAGCCTCTGAGGAGTCTTTCTGCTGCTTTGGGACTGAGGAGAAATTCCCTGGCTTCTTTTTTGCATCATCAGGACACAAGGTTGACTTGCTGGCCACCATTGTGGCAATAAAGCCAAAGCAGCTGCTATTGTGAGGTGGAGGGAGCGGTGCCACATCACAG